>JAWZYT010000045.1:117500-776875 GCA_034508575.1 Petrolisthes manimaculis
AGCATCCTTTGTTGTGCAATAAATGTTAATTTGTTTATATTGTTTTCATTATATTTGGTTATCAACATCATTCTGAGAACATAATTCTGTAGTTGAGCATAAAACATTGTTTTCAGTAGCATATAGAGAGATACATGAGAATTACGTTGACTACCATTACTGTCCTTGTGGTTCATATTGTGTCACATGTTCTGCACAGTAATGCTGGATGTAAGTAAAAGTAAGTTAATATATCTACACATAGATTTTGATAACAAATGGCCATAATTCAGACTAGCAACATACTGGCAAATGGCAATACATGAAACCAATATTTCTTCTGATTTAAGAAGGCGAAATGCTGTGGGTGGGATTATGCAGGCAAGAATGCGTATCTGCCAACACCTTTGTTCTACATAACTATTATCATATCCTTTCGCTTACATAAATTTGAAGGACTATGGGTGATAAGGGAGAAAGGCCTATGTCATTAAACTTTGAAAGAACGAATGAGAGGTTAAAAATATGAGAAAGAAAAGATAAAGAATATTACTGAAGGCAAGGAAGGATGAGAGAGAGAGAGAGAGAGAGAGAGAGAGAGAGAGAGAGAGAGAGAGAGAGAGAGAGAAGACAGGGGAGAGGAGGTTGTGTGAGGTTGCCAGTTACTTGAAAAATATAGGCAGAAATTTATTTATTTTACGGCGATAAAAGGTGATAAAGAGGGGGACTGCCAGCATGAGGGGTGAAAAGAATACAGGTAAAGCTGAAGACAGAAAATTAATTGTCTCGGCTCCATTATTTGTTGCTTAATATCCAAAGGATAATAATTATAATCAGTATCTCTCTACGGGGGTGAACAATAGAAAGTGTCTTTATTTAATAGATCGATCAAATGCAATATAATGAAGCACATATTCTAAATGTTTTTAATTTCTTTTCAACTACTCACCCTTATCTGTCCTATACACGACCGATGCCCTATCCATAAGGCGAGGAAAGTTCAAGAATGGTTTACTGCTCATGATTATTTGCAGGTGATAGATTTGTGTAGTTAAGACTGCGATATGAACCCTATAGAAAATCTATGAGGTTCTATCGTTAACACGTGGGAGCCAGAACGACAGAGAACCACAGCAGATTTGTTACGTCACACCAGAACACAGTGGGAGATTTATCGGGGAAAACCATATATATTATACAGTGAGGAGGCATGGTGCCTCAATGCCCGAGCGACTGGAGACTGTCAATTGATGAATAATAAAATGAAATATGTAATCTACAGTATTTCAAGCCTTAATATCTTCATAGAAGTGTATATAAATAGTGTATATACTGTATATCATCGTGGCTAAGGGTCTAAAGCAATACATATATAGGTGCTTATAATAATAAGAAAACAAAACAAACATTACACATGCTTAATGCAAACGTGAGGTTGAAGTATAAACTTCAGGTTATAATAAGTTAACAGTTATTATAATTGTGGTTATTATAATTACAGTGTGGTGCCTACAGACCCAGTTGGATTATGGGTTTGAATGCTTCGTGACGAGGACTTGTGGAGATTTCACAAATTGACAAAGTCATGTAAACAATAACCAATAAATGTCAGATTTCAATTTTTCCCTGTTTTAATTAGTAATAACATTACAGCTGACACAATATCCTCTAAATCTTGTGATTGGTTCACTAACACTGGGCGTCTGAATGGCTGGCCTAGATGTTGACCTCAGAAAAATAAATAACGGTAATAAATATATTTGTCATATATATCGGATTGTTTTTGCATACCAAATATCACTTTTATTTTTATTGTGGTCTTGTTTGCGCATTAACAGATTATGCAGCAACACACAGAATGATGGTAGTGGTGGTGGTAAGATGGAGAGTAAGGAATGCTGGGATGGAGGGAGAGGAAACAGTGAATTGAATAAAGGAGGACGGGGTGAGGAAGAACAGATGGAGTAGTTATTAGGTAATTAACATCTTACACTATAACTATTATCCTTTGGTAACCAGTTACACAATAAACGTTTCTTAGAAAATGTCATAAATGATATAGGATAAAAATAAAGGATTTACTTGAAAAGTAACTTAACACTGAGTAAGTGGTGCATCGCTTGATATATTAGTCATCAAAAACTGGTGTCGTGTTAATTATAATAGGTAAAATCTGGATTAATTTCAAATAATAAAGAATATCCCATGGAATGCAGCATCAGAGTTGGATTTAGATTACAGAAGAAAACATTTAGCTACTTGATCCAATAATTCTCTCCATCTCGATCACTGGTGAACTTTACCCCCTCTCCCCAACCCAACCCCTCCTCTCCTACCACCTTCAAGTGAGTGGTTCACATCCATGATCACAAGTGGTTCGGGATTCAAATATCTGGATGGCTCAACATTGGTAACGCTACGTGGTAAAGACTCCCACATTACCCCCTCTATATAACTCCGCCCACATTTCTCCCCTCCCCCCTCCACCTGTCAGTGATTCCATATCCGTTGAGGCCCACACTAAGGCAAGGGTGGAAGAAGTGTGGACCATTGATCTGTCCGGAGCTGTACATATGTGGAGTTTATAACGGAGGAACTAAGGATGTGTAACAAATGGTTATCTAGTCTGTGTACAACAACTTTCCAGAAATTAAGAGATATAATAGTAATGGAAGATTTTAAAAGGAAGTTGCCTTTTGACTTGAGGATATATATCGAGGAAAAAGGTGAGATGGATTTAATCAAAGCTGCTAACCTTGCAGATTCGTACACTCTTGTGAGAAGAGCTCAATCAAATATTCAAAGAAATGATAAGGCTTATTCAGTAAAGTTCTCTCCTCATTATCATTATATACAAGATAAAACTGTAAATGTCTCCTATTGCACTTATTGTAAACAATCAGGGCATAACATTTTTACCTGTAAGCATCCCAACTGTAAGAAGTCTAGTCCAAACATTAATTGTCAACCTTCAAAATCTAAAGTACAAACTGGACCTAAACCAGTAAACCATATTGCAATTTATGTAAACTCTACTGAGGATTCATTTAGTCCTTTCAAATCCGAAGGAACTGTATCTCTCCAGGAACATGGTGATGTGTACTCTATTACAGTTCTTAGGGATACAGGAGCCTCGCAAAGTATTATTTATTTGCCTAATTTGTCTGAGATTAAAGTAAACTATACTGGAGAGAAGGTGTTGCTGAGATATTTGTCTGCTCAACCTACCATGAAGCTGGCTAAGGTTCTCCTGGAGTGTAAGTTGTTTAGGGGAGAGGCAATAGAGGCAGTTAATGAAGCTCCTTTTCCTGTATCAGGAGTAAATCTGATCCTTGGAAATGACTTGGCTGGAAAACTAGTGTATCCAGAAGTTCATGCTGTTGAATCTCCCTTGGATATCAGCCCTACTCAACCTCACATTTGTCCTGCCTGTGCTGTCACACGCTCCCAAACTGCTGCAGGGAAGACCGATTCAAGTGGTAAATTATTATTTTTCGATCAGCTTCACTCTAGTATTATAACCAAAGAGAATCTCATACAAGCTCAGCAATGCGACCCCTCTCTAGCTCAGTGCCGAATAGCAGCACATGATTAATCTAATAACCATAAAGATCAAATCTTCATGAGAGTATTTCGTCTACCTCATCTAAATGCTTCTGAGTCCTGGTCAGAGGTGCATCAGATTGTATTGCCAAGTTCTGTTCGAAATCAAGTAATTCCTCCTGCGCCATTACAACCTATTCCTGTACTAACATAACCTTTCTAGAGAATTGTGATTGATTGTGTTGAACCTTTGCCGCGCACAAAGAAAGGAAACCAGTATTTGTTAACTGTCATGGATACAGTCACTCGGTATCCTGAAGTGTATCCCTTGAAAAACATATCTGCTAAGAAGATAATCAGATGTTTGCTTAACTTGTTTACTACTTTTGGTTTCCCCAAAGAGATACAGAGGCATCAATGTAGTAATTTTACTAGTAATCTAGTTAAGGAGGTATTAGAATTGTTAAATATTTCACATAAAGTCTCAACTGCCTACCACCCTCAATCGCAAGGTTGCCTCGAGAGGTTCCACCAAACATTTAAATCTGTATTAAAGAAATACTGTTTAGAGACACAATCTGATTGGGATAACGATATTGGCATGCTACTATTCGCTATTCGTGAGTGTCCACAAGACTCTTTGGGTTTCTCTCCTTTTGAGGTACTTTATGGTAGACATATCAGAGGTCCGCTTAAGATGTTGAAAGATAAATGGGTATCAGACGTTTCTAGTTATCCCAAGCAGACTGTAAGTCAGTATGTAGAAAACCTTGTAAACACAGTAAAAAGTAAAAAAAATCGGCAATGGAAAATCTTGGCAAAAGTCAAAAGAAAATGGAACTACTGTATGATGTTAAGGCTAAAGTTAGAGTATTTCATCCAGGGGATAAAGTTCTCCTGTTTCTTCCTGTTCATGGCAGTCCACTTCATAGTAAATATCACGGACCTTACATAGTGTCTCGCAGACAAGATCAGAGTAATTATGTAGTGCATACTCCTGATACGCGTAAAGACACCCAACTAGTCCATCTAAATCTTTTAAAAGCCAATGAAGAGAAAACGTCTAAAAATTTAACCAGTCCGCGACCAGTAGTGTGTGTTTCTTCCAAAAGGAACATGGAGATGACTTTCCACGACACTGAGGAGGATGTGGTTATACAATCGCTAGGAAATTCCGCAAACCAACATATTTCATCCAATATACAAGATCATTTGTCATATTTACCAAAAGCTAAGACTAATGATGTTGTCTCCATTTTAAAAGAAGTTCCTGATGTAACAACTGATATTCCTGGTTCCTGTGATCACACTCTTCATGACGTCCAGCTGGTTAGCGAGGAGGTGCAACCGATTCGACAGCGAGCGTACAGACTCAACCCTGAGAAGACTACTATCATGAAGAAGGAAGTAGATTTTCTACTGGATCACGGACTTGCAGAACTAAGCAACTCTCCATGGGCATCACCATCCTTACTAGTGCCAAAGCCTGATGGTACCTTTAGACTTTGTGTGGATTATCGAAAAGTAAACAAGGTGACCATTCCAGATTCATATCCCTTGCCTCTCATTGATGACTTAATTAATAGATGCAGTTGGTCAAGCTAATTTTTTAACTAAGATAGACTTGCAGAAAGGAGATTATCAAATTGGGTTAACAGAGAAGGCAAAATTAATATCTGCATTCATAACTCCATTTGGTTTATTTCAATTTGAGGTCATGCCATTTGGAATGTGTAATGCCCCAGCCACTTTTCTACGGTCCATCAGTGGAATTGTTGGACAATTTTCCCAAGGCTGGGGGAAGATATGTTGATGTAATAAGACTGACTGCCTTAATGACCATTACGAGTCGATAGGCATAAAGCCCTAAAATTCTTCTTCTTCTGGGGAGTTAGCAGCCAGATACGTCCAGACTATGTGTAGTTTAGACCTCGTCCTCGTTTTTTTTTGCATAGCGACAACAGTTACCACGTATTGTCCGTTTGAGCTACCTTGGTTTCCGAGGCCTCTTGCCAGCAATACTCTGTTGTCTCTTTGCAGTAGTACAGTAAATAGTAACGTAAATTTGCAGCGTTTTGCTGCACTGTTGTTGTGCACCTTCTGTGTTTTTGTCTTTGCTTGAGGACACAATGTAGTGCATGCTAGCTAGTAGATAGTTGTTCCCTACACCAGTCCCGCAGCACTCGCTGCCTCAGGGGAAACCCTGTGGTATTGGGGCCCAGTAGTCTGGTGTGTCATTTGGGCACCTCTTTCTCTCGAACTACTATTTCTTCCATATTTTCCGCGACCTCCTGGGCCTACGGTTGTCTCATATATCTGAGGAACGGTATTCTCTTGGGAGGTGGGTTCCGACTACACCACCCCTCGCATTAGGCAGGTTCAGTGGTGAGAAAGTTCCTTCCGCACTAACTCCGATCCCCTAGCTGGTACTGGAGTACGCCGCCAGGCTACCACTAGGGAGGGTTGAGAAAGGTTATTTTTATTTTTCCCTGAATTATTGTCCTTATTTTGGGGGGTTGATGCAATAGTTAAGGGAGTTGGGAGAGGGTGAGTGGAGAGGGGTCGGACCTAGTCCGATGCCCCGAATGGCTGATCTCCCGACTAGCCTTCCTCCTCCTCAAGGAGGGAGGCTGACGACCACTGACCGTACTAAGACAATGGCAGACAAAAATGGAACTTCTACGGCTGACAGACCAAGGCGACAAGATATTGATATTCCCTCCCAGAATGCTCGTTATGTGAATATAAGTTGTGTTGATAATTCTGAATCTCTCAGGGCTGTTAACCCATTTATCATCAAAAAGGTCCTTGATGGTCAGGTGGGTGGCAGTCTTGAATATGCTAAGAAATTGCGAGATGGTAGTCTCCTGGTAAAAGTGCTCAACTTTTCCCAGGTTAAGGTTTTACTTAAACTGACGCAGATTCATAAACTCAAGGTGAAAACCACCATTCCAGATGGGCCAAATACCTGTAAGAGCGTCATATTCCATAGGGATTGGGCAGTCTTGGATGATGCAGACATTCTTGAGGGAATGAAGGACCAGGGCGTTGTGGAAGTACAAAGTATGATCAGGATGAGAGAGAACAAGAGAGAAAAATTTGGCTTATGTTTCATGACTTTTGCTGCTGCTCAGATACCTGACACTGTTAATATTGGATACGTAATTGTTCACGAAAGACCTTATATTCAGAAACCGATGCGTTGTTTCCGTTGCCAAAAATTCGGACACACAGCATTGAGGTGTTTCACTAATGATTCAGAAGAATTCATTTGTGGTAAATGTGCCGGAAGTCACGAGACGAATCAATGTTCAGAGACAGTCTTCAAGTGTGCCAATTGTGGCGGCCCCCACCAGGCAGGTGCAGGTATCTGCAGAAGCCTGATAGTGGAGACCGAAACAATGGCATACATGAGGGCTCATGTCAGTTATGGTGAGGCAAAAAGGAAGGTGGAGGGGGTAACCCAGGTTCCCATTGTATCCTATGCCGGTAATCTTCGCGCTAACCAAGGTCGCTAACCATAGTACAATGGAACTGTCGAAGTCTTAGAAGTAAATTACATGAACTTAAACTTTTGGCCTGCACTTACGCTGCCGATATTATTGCCCTTCAGGAAACTCATCTGGATAACCAAGTCGAAGACGAGGTTATCCAGCTTCGGAACTACGAGTTAATTAGGAGGGATCGAAACGGGAAGGGGGGAGGGGGGGGGGGTAGGTCTCTACATCCGCCGTTCCCTCCCTTTCACTGAGGTGCCATCTAATTTCCCTCTGGAGTCTGTCGCCTGCAGAGTGAAATTCGGTGGCACCTACCTGACTGTCTGCTCTGTCTACTGTCCTCCTGATACAGTAACTTATGATGATGTTTTTGATCTGCAGGACAGTCTGCCCTGTAGAAAATTAATTGTAGGTGATTTTAATGCACATCATACGCTATGGGGTTCCCTGCGGGATGACAGGAAGTGGGAGCAGATGGCTAGGCTTATCAGTAATTCCGGTTTGGTTCTTCTGAACGACGGTAGTCCGACGATAGTAAATGATAATACCGGTAATTTTAGCGTCCTTGACTTATCCCTGGTCTCCCCATCAATTGCCACTTTTTGCCAGTGGCTACCTATTGATGACTCATTGGGAAGTGACCATTTTCCTATTTTAATTAAATATAAAAGCGACACTGTTAAAGAGCCTTCAGCACCTAAATTTAACGTAAAAAAAGCAGACTGGGTGTCCTTCACAAAGAGTCTCAATATGGAAATTGTTGGAGAAACCATTGATGATAAAGTAAATAATATTAAAAAATAGTATTCTCAAAGCCGCAACGGCAATCATTCCTAAGACTTCGGTAGATACCGCAAAGCATAGAGTTCCTTGGTGGACGCCAGATTGCCGCATTGCACTGTGTGAGAGAAATAGGGCCTACAGGCTTTTCAAAACTCGTATCAGTGATGAGAATTTTCGCAAGTGTAAACTTGCGAGAGCTAGGGCTCGTAGAACCATCAAACAAGCCAAACGAGACTCCTGGCGAAGCTTTGTTTCTTACATTAACTCTGAAACATCTATCTCCAAAGTCTGGTCCACTGTTAAAAAGTTAAATAGAAAGAAAATCTCAAATAAAATCACTAACATCAATCATAATAACGTCAATTATGACGAGCCTAGAGACATTGCTAACGCCCTCGCCAGGCAGTTCTCTTTTGCTAGCAGCTCTGACAATTACCATCCAGCTTTCTTGCCCCTCAAGGAAGCATCAGAGCTAAGCATATTAACTTTGCCACAGGAGATGAATTGGATTACAACAGTAATCTTACAATGCAAGAGCTTGTTCAAGCCTTAGGAGCCTGTAGTGGGACATCCCCGGGACCCGATGAGATTCAATATGAGATGATAAAGCATCTTGATCATGATTCCATGGTCAAGATGTTGCAAGTGTTTAATGAAATTTGGAGGGGTCATGCCTTTCCAAATTCATGGCACTTTGCACATATCATTCCCATACTGAAAGGAGGGGGGGACCCCAGATCGACTTCATCGTATCGCCCTATTGCTCTCACAAGTTGCTTATGCAAGGTCATGGAACGAATTGTTAATCGTAGGCTATTGCATTTTTTAAATTCCAGGAACTTGCTGGTTGACGAGCAGTGTGGCTTCCGCAAAGGTCGCCAGACGCTCGATCAATTAGTAAGCCTGGAATCTCACATTAAAGAGGCATTTGCCAAAAAATAGTTTTTAGTTGCAGTATTTTTAGACATAGAAAAAGCCTACGACATGACCTGGCGACATGGCCTCCTCAGGAAACTACATGCGATGGGATTACGCGGTAATCTGCCCTTTTTTTGTTCAAAATTTCATGTCTGACAGAACTTTCTCTGTCAAACTTTTTTCGGATATAGTCACTTTCTCAGACACATTTGTCCAGGCAAACGGGGTCCCCCAGGGGAGTGTTCTGTCTCCGACCTTATTTCTATGTATGATTAATGACAATCTACAAGCTCCTCCTCGAAATCTTAAAAACTCACTGTATGCTGATGACTGTGTAATATCGCACTCCAGCCATAATGCACAGTTTTCGGCAACTTGAATTCAATTGGCACTGGATTCGATCCTTAATTGGGGCCTCCAGTGGGGTTTTAAGTTTTTAATTAGAAAAAGTGTAGGGGTTATTTTCACTCATAGGAGGAAACCAGACATTCGGTTGATTATGGGTGGAAACCCCCTACCTATTCAAAATTCAACTAGATTTCTTGGACTGATTTTTGACAGTCGACTGACATGGACTTGTCATGTCAGACAGTTAAAAACTAAATGTGTAAAAACACTCAATTTACTTAAATGCATTTCTGGCACCAAATGGGGAACAGATAGGAAGTCTTTGTTAATGCTATATAAATCCCTGATCAGATCTAGAGTTGATTATGATCAATAGTGTATGGTTCGGCATCTGAGTCGGTACTGAAAGGTTTGGATGTTGTGCAGAATGCGTGTTTGCGTGTGTGTCTTGGAGCCCTACGTTGCACTCGAATCGAGCGTCTAGAGGTGGAGTCACAAGTGCCTCCCCTCCATATAAGACGAGACCAAGTAATGTTAATATACTTCACTAAGAAAGCCAGGGTGCCGAGTTATCCTCCCTGTAATGCCTTGCTTCGGCAACCGCACTCTCGGGGCCATGGCGTTAGGCCCCTGGCAGAGGGACCGAGTCATCCGTCCGGGAAACCCTGCATCCCAGGGGGCACTGGCGTGATGCCAAGGGACACCAGGCCCGATGTTTGTATTCCCGGGGAGCCGAGTCATCCTCCCGGTGGTGCCTTAGTTAGGCGCCTGCAGCCGGGGGGCCATGGCGATAGGCCCCTGGAAGGGCCGAGTTATCCGCCTGGGGGTCGCATGGCCCCGGAGGGCACTGGCGTTAGGTCCCTCAGAGCAAGACTCCACGACCTCGTAGAGTGTGTCGGTATAGAATTATCAACAATCGATTCTCTGGTTATAGTAAATATTGCATCCTGGGTAATACCCCCTTTTATTTGTGTGGAATCCTGGTTACCAGGGGTTAAATCCCAGGTGCCGGAGGTGGAGGTACACCAGAGGTTTTGTGAGATAATTGTCAAACATCTTTCTTATTTCCATCTGTATACCGACGGGTCCAAAACGGAAGAATGTGTGGGTGCGGGTGTATGGTCGCATGAATGTAAGTTAAGATTCAGACTGCCGAATCATACATCTGTTTTTCTTGCTGAATTATTTGCTATAGATAAAGCTTTGGATTTTGCCCTATCGGCGACCCACGATAGGAAAGTCATATTTACTGATTCATTAAGTTCACTTAAAGCTATTAAATCTTTGAATACAACTAACAATGGAATACAGGGTAATATCATTAGTAAGCTTTTTATTGCCAATAAATTAATCAAGTTAATATGGGTACCATCACATTATGGTATCTATGGTAATGAACAGGCTGACAAACTAGCAGGGTCGACTGTTGATCTGGACCTTAGCATAGTCCGTACGGATCTCAGGTGTTTTGTCTCTCTCATAAAATCTAAAATTCATCTTCTGTGGCAAAGGCAGTTGACCAGGCTAGACATCAATAACAAGTTTAAAGCAGTTATTGAACCCTGGGCTACGTCGTCATGGCGTAACTGCAGGGACGAAGTGGTGTTGGCCCGTCTTAGGGTCAACTCCACATGGGTAACCCACCTTGAACCCTATATCAATAAAACTTTTCCTCCTAAATGCCAAACATGTGACTCAATTATGTCCATATCACATTTACTTTTATTTTGCGATAGATATACTAATGAAAGAATTAAAATCAAAAGATACTTTTATCTCAAAAATATTGCTTTTACCATTGAAAATATTCTTTCAGATGATAAGAATATTATAGACAAACTGCTCTGTTTTCTGAGGGAGACAAAACTTTATGACCTTATATAAATTGATATAATAAAATGGATTCCACTGGCTTAATGACCTTTGACTATAAGTCGCTGGTTGATAGCCATAAATCCAACAAGTGAGTGAGTGCGGAGTCAGTAGATCAGTATTCTGTGACCGATACTGAGTATCTCCTACTTCCCACTGCAACTTGACTGTGCTCTCTCCAGACAGATTATTACTGTACAGCTCCGGACAGATCAATGGACCACACTTCTTCCACCCTTGCCTTGGTGTGGGCCTCAACGGATATGGTATCACTGACAGGTGGAGGGGGGAGGGGAGAAATGTGGGCGGAGTTATATAGGGGGGGTAATGTGGGAGTCTTTACCACGTAGCGTTACCAATGTTGAGCCATCCAGATATTTGAATCCCGAACCACTTGTGATCATGGATGTGAAACACTCACTTGAAGGTGGTAGGAGAAGAGGGGTTGGGTTGGGGAGAGGGGGGTAAAGTTCACCAGTGATCGAGATGGAGAGAATTATTGGATCAAGTAGCTAAATCTTTTCTTCTGTAATCTAAATCCAATTCTGATGCTGCATTCCATGGGATATTCTTTATTATTTGAAATTTATCCAGATTTTACCTAATATAATTAACACGACACCAGTTTTTGATGACTAATATATCAAGCCATGCACCACCTACTCAGTGTAGACATGTACAGATCACTTCTGGGACCCAAAAAACTCAAATTTTCGGTGTTTTTAAGCTAAATTTGGGACATAATCGGGTACCGAAGATGCATGCACAAATCGACTTTTTGGGCCCGAAAAACGTGTTTTAGCATTTTTTGGCCTATAAATTGAAAATTTTCTAGCACACTGCAGACATGTACAGATCGCTTCTGGGACCCAAAAAACTCGAATTTTCGATGTTTTTAGGCTAAATTTGGGACATAAACTGGTACCGAAGATGCATGCACAAATCGACTTTTTGGTCCCAAAAAACGTGTTTTAGCATTTTTTGGCCTGTAAATTGAAAATTTTCTAGCACACTGCAGGCATGTACAGATCGCTTCTGGGACCCAAAAAACTCGAATTTTCGGTGCTTTTAAGCTAAATTTGGGATATAAACGGGTACCGAAGATGCATGCTAAAATCGACTTTTTGGGCCCAAAAAATGTGTTTTAGCATTTTTTTGGCCTGTATATTGAAAATTTTGTAGCACAGTGCAGACATGTACAGATCGCTTCTGGGACCCAAAAAACTCGAATTTTCGGTGTTTTTAGGCTAAATTTGGGATATAAACGTGTACCGAAGTTGCATGCACAAATCGACATTTTGGGCCCAAAAAACGTGTTTTAGCATTTTTTTGGCCTGTATATTGAAAATTTTCTAGCACAGTGCAGGCATGTACAGATAGCTTCTGGAACCCAAAAAGTTCAAATTTTCAGTGTTTTTAGGCTAAATTTGGGATATAAACAGGTAAAGAAAATGCATGCACAAATTGCCTATTGGAGCCCAAAAAATGTGTTTTCGCATTTTTTGGCCTGTATATTGAATTTTTTTTAGCACAGTGCAGGCATGTACAGATCGCTTCTGGGACCCAAAAAACCCGGATTTTCAGTGATTTTAGGCTAAATTTGGGATATAAACGTGTACCGAAGTTGCATGCACAAATCGACATTTTGGGCCCAAAAAACGTGTTTTAGCATTTTTTTGGCCCGTAAATTGAAAATTTCTAGCACACTGCAGGCATGTACTGATCGCTTCTGGGACCCAAAAAACTCGAATTTACGGTGTTTTTAGGCTAAATTTGGGATATAAACTGGTACCGAAGATGCATGCACAAATCGACTTTTTGAGCCCAAAAAACGTGTTTTAGCATTTTTTTGGCATGTAAATTAAAAATTTTCTTGCACAGTATAAACATGTACAGATCGCTTCTGGGACCCCAAAAATTCGAATTTTCGGTGTTCTTAGGCTAAATTCTGGACATAAACGGGTACCGAAGATGCATGCACAAATCGACTTTTGGGCCCAAAAAATGTGTTTTAGCATTTTTTTGGCCAGTATATTGAAAAAATTCTAGTACACTGCAGGCATGTACAGATCGCTTCTGGGACCCAAAAAACTCGAATTATCGGTGTTTTTAGGCTAAATTTGGGATATAAACGGGTACCGAAGATGCATGGACAAATCGACTTTTTGGGCCAAAAAAACATGTTTTAGCATTTTTTAGGCCTGTATATTGATAAATTTCTAGCAAACTGCAGGCATGTACAGATTGCTTCTGGTACCCAAAAAACACGAATTTTCGGTGATTTTAAGCTAAATTTGGGATATAAACGGGTACCGAAGATGCATACACAAATCGATTTTTTGGGCCCAAAAAATGTGTTTTAGCATTTTTTTGGCCCTTAAATTGAAAATTTTCTAGCACAGTGTAGACATGTACAGATCGCTTCTGGGACCCAAAAAACTCGAATTTTCGATGTTTTTAGGCTAAATTTGGGACATAAACTGGTACCGAAGATGCATGCACAAATCGACTTTTTGGTCCCAAAAAACGTGTTTTAGCATTTTTTGGCCTATAAATTGAAAATTTTCTAGCACACTTCAGGCATGTACAGATCGCTTCTGGGACCCAAAAAACTCGAATTTACGATGTTTTTAGGCTACATTTGGGATATAAACGGGTACCGAAGATGCATGCACAAATCGACTTTTTGAGCCCAAAAAACGTGTTTCAGCATTTTTTTGGCCTGTAAATTGAAAATTTTCTAGCACAGTGTAGACATGTACAGATCGCTTATGGGACCCAAAAAACTCGAATTTACGGTGTTTTTAGGCTAAATTAGTTATATAAACTGGTACCGAAGATGCATGCACAAATCGACTTTTTGTTCCCAAAAAACGTGTTTTAGCATTTTTTGGCCTGTAAATTGAAAATTTTCTAGCACACTGCAGGCATGTACAGATCGCTTCTAGGACCCAAAAAACTCGAATTTTCGGTGCTTTTAGGCTAAATTTGGGATATAAACGGGTACCGAAGATGCATGCACAAATCGACTTTTTGGGCACAAAAAACGTGTTTTAGCATTTTTTGGCCTGTATATTAAAAATTTTCTAGCACAGTGCAGGCATGTACAGATCGCTTCTGGGGCCCCCAAAATTCGAATTTTCGGTGTTCTTAGGCTAAATTCTGGACATAAACGAGTACCGAAGATGTATGCACAAATCGACTTTTGGGCCCAAAAAATGTGTTTTAGCATTTTTTTGGCCAGTATATTGAAAAAATTCTAGCACACTGCAGGCATGTACAGATCGCTTCTGGGACCCAAAAAACTCGAATTATCGGTGTTTTTAGGCTAAATTTGGGATATAAACGGGTACCGAAGATGCATGGACAAATTGACTTTTTGGGCCAAAAAAACGTGTTTTAGCATTTTTTAGGCCTGTATATTGATAAATTTCTAGCACACTGCAGGCATGTACAGATTGCTTCTGGTACCCCAAAAACTCGAATTTTCGGTGATTTTAAGCTAAATTTGAGATATAAACGGGTACCAAAAAAGCATGCACAAATCGATTTTTTGGGCCCAAAAAATGTGTTTTAGCATTTTTTTGGCCTGTAAATTGAAAATTTTCTAGCACAGTGTAGACATGTACAGATCGCTTCATGGACCCCAAAAACTCGAATTTTCGATGTTTTTAGGCTAAATTTGGGACATAAACTGGTACCGAAGATGCATGCACAAATCGACTTTTTGGGCCCAAAAAACGTGTTTTAGCATTTTTTGGCCTGTATATTAAAAAATTTCTAGCACAGTGCAGGCATGTACAGATCGCTTTTGGAACCCAAAAAACTCAAATTTTCGGTGTTTTTAGGCTTAATTTGGGATATAAACGGGTACCGAAGATGCATGCACAAATCGACTTTTTGGGCCCAAAAAACGTGTTTAAGCATTTTTTTGGCCTGTAAATTGAAAATTTTCTAGCACAGTGTAGACCTGTACAGATCGCTTTTGGGACCCAAAAAACTCGAATTTTCGGTGTTGTTAGGCTAAATTTGGAACATAAACGGGTACCAAAGATGCATGCACAATTCAATTTTTTGGGTCCCAAAAAATGTGTTTTAGCATTTTTTTGACCTGTAAATTGAAAATATTTTAGCACAGTGTAGACATGTACAGATCGCTTCTGGGACCCAAAAAACTCGAATTTTCGTTTTTTTTTTTAGGCTAAATTTGGGATATAAACGGGTACCGAAGATGCATGCAGAAATCGATTTTTTGGTCCCAAAAAATGTGTTTTAGCATTTTTTTGGCCTGTAAGTTGAAAATTTTCTAGCACAGTGTAGACATGTACAGATCGCTTCTGGGACCCAAAAAACTCGAATTTTCGAAGTTTTTAGGCTAAATTTGAGACATAAACTGGTACCGAAGATGCATGCACAAATCGACTTTTTGGGCCAAAAAAACGTGTTTTAGCATTTTTTGGCCTATAAATTGAACATTTTCTAGCACACTGCAGACATGTACAGATCGCTTCTGGGACCCAAAAAACTCGAATTTTCGTTGTTTTTAGGCTAAATTTGGGATATAAACGGGTACCGAAGATGCATGGACAAATCGAGTTTTTGGGCCAAAAAAACGTGTTTTAGCATTTTTTGGCTTGTATATTGAAAATTTTCTAGCAGAGTATAGACATGTACAGATCGCTTCTGGGACCCAATAAACTCGAATTTTTGGTGTTTTTAGGCTAAATTTGGGATATAAACGGATACCAAAAAAGCATGCACAAATCGACTTTTTGGTCCCAAAAAACGTCTTTAAGCATTTTTTTTTTTGGCCCGTAAATTGAAAATTTTCTAGCACAGTGTAGACATGTACAGATCGCTTCTGGGACCCAAAAATCTCGAATTTTCGGTGTTTTTAAGCTAAATTTGGGACATAATCGGGTACCGAAGATGCATGCACAAATCGACTTTTTGGGCCCATAAAAAGTGTTTTAGCATTTTTTGGCCTATAAATTGAAAATTTTCTAGCACACTGCAGACATGTACAGATCGCTTCTGGGACCCAAAAAACTCGAATTATCGATGTTTTTATGCTAAATTTGGGACATAAACTGGTACCGAAGATGCATGCACAAATCGACTTTTTGGTCCAAAAAAACGTGTTTTAGCATTTTTTTTGCCAGAAAATTGAAATTTTCTAGCACACTGCAGACATGTACAGATCGCTTCTGGGACCCAAAAAACTCGAATTTTCGTTGTTTTTAGGCTAAATTTGGGATATAAACGGGTACCGAAGATGCATGGACAAATCGAGTTTTTGGGCCAAAAAAACGTGTTTTAGCATTTTTTTGGCCTGTATATTGATAAATTTCTAGCACACTGCAGGCATGTACAGATTGCTTTTGGTACCCAAAAAACTCGAATTTTTGGTGATTTTAAGCTAAATTTGGGATATAAACGGGTACCGAAGATGCATGCACAAATCGATTTTTTGGGCCCAAAAAATGTGTTTTAGCATTTTTTTGGCCTGTAAATTGAAAATTTTCTAGCACAGTGTAGACATATAAAGATCGCTTCTGGGACCCAAAAAACTCGAATTTTCGATGTTTTTAGGCTAAATTTGGGACATAAACTGGTACCGAAGATGCATGCACAAATCGACTTTTTGGGCCAAAAAAACGTGTTTTAGCATTTTTTGGCCTATAAATTGAATTTTTTTTAGCACACTGCAGACATGTACAGATCGCTTCTGGGACCCAAAAAACTCGAATTTTCGATGTTTTTAGGCTAAATGTGGGACATAAACTGGTACCGAAGATGCATGCACAAATCGACTTTTTGGGCCAAAAAAACGTGTTTTAGCATTTTTTCGGCCTGTATATTGAAATTTTTTAGCACACTTCAGGCATGTACAGATCGCTTCTGGGACCCAAAAAACTCGAATTTACGGAGTTTTTAGGCTACATTTGGGACATAAACGGGTACCGAAGAGGCATGCACAAATCGACTTTTTGGGCCAAAAAAACGTGTTTTAGCATTTTTTCGGGCTGTATATTGAATTTTTTTTAGCACACTTCAGTCATGTACAGATCGCTTTTGGTACCCAAAAAACTCGAATTTACGATGTTTTTAGGCTACATTTGGGATATAAACGGGTACCGAAGATGCATGCACAAATCGACTTTTTGAGCCCAAAAAACGTGTTTCAGCATTTTTTTGGCCTGTAAATTGAAAATTTTCTAGCACAGTGTAGACATGTACAGATCGCTTCTGGGACCCAAAAAACTCGAATTTTCGTTGTTTTTAGGCTAAATTTGGGACATAAACTGGTACCGAAGATGCATGCACAAATCGACTTTTTGGGTCCCAAAAACGTGTTTTAGCATTTTTTGGCTTTTATATTGAAAATTTTCTAGCAGAGTATAGACATGTACAGATCGCTTCTGGGACCCAATAAACTCGAATTTTTGGTGTTTTTAGGCTAAATTTGGGATATAAACGGATACCAAAAAAGCATGCACAAATCGACTTTTTGGTCCCAAAAAACGTCTTTAAGCATTTTTTTGGCCCGTAAATTGAAAATTTTCTAGCACAGTGTAGACATGTACAGATCGCTTCTGGGACCCAAAAAACTCGAATTTTCGGTGTTTTTAAGCTAAATTTGGGACATAATCGGGTACCGAAGATACATGCACAAATCGACTTTTTGGGCCCATAAAAAGTGTTTTAGCATTTTTTGGCCTATAAATTGAAAATTTTCTAGCACACTGCAGACATGTACAGATCGCTTCTGGGACCCAAAAAACTCGAATTATCGATGTTTTTAGGCTAAATTTGGGACATAAACTGGTACCGAAGATGCATGCACAAATCGACTTTTTGGTCCAAAAAAACGTGTTTTAGCATTTTTTTTGCCAGAAAATTGAAATTTTCTAGCACACTGCAGACATGTACAGATCGCTTCTGGGACCCAAAAAACTCGAATTTTCGTTGTTTTTAGGCTAAATTTGGGACATAAACTGGTACCGAAGATGCATGCACAAATCGACTTTTTGGTCCAAAAAAACGTGTTTTAGCATTTTTTTTGCCAGAAAATTGAAATTTTCTTGCACACTGCAGACATGTACAGATCGCTTCTGGGACCCAAAAAACTCGAATTTTCGTTGTTTTTAGGCTAAATTTGGGATATAAACGGGTACCGAAGATGCATGGACAAATCGAGTTTTTGGGCCAAAAAAACGTGTTTTAGCATTTTTTTGGCCTGTATATTGATAAATTTCTAGCACACTGCAGGCATGTACAGATTGCTTTTGGTACCCAAAAAACTCGAATTTTTGGTGATTTTAAGCTAAATTTGGGATATAAACGGGTACCGAAGATGCATGCACAAATCGATTTTTTGGGCCCAAAAAATGTGTTTTAGCATTTTTTTGGCCTGTAAATTGAAAATTTTCTAGCACAGTGTAGACATGTACAGATCGCTTCTGGGACCCAAAAAACTCGAATTTTCGATGTTTTTAGGCTAAATTTGGGACATAAACTGGTACCGAAGATGCATGCACAAATCGACTTTTTGGGCCAAAAAAACGTGTTTTAGCATTTTTTGGCCTATAAATTGAATTTTTTTTAGCACACTGCAGACATGTACAGATCGCTTCTGGGACCCAAAAAACTCGAATTTTCGATGTTTTTAGGCTAAATGTGGGACATAAACTGGTACCGAAGATGCATGCACAAATCGACTTTTTGGGCCAAAAAAACGTGTTTTAGCATTTTTTCGGCCTGTATATTGAATTTTTTTAGCACACTTCAGGCATGTACAGATCGCTTCTGGGACCCAAAAAACTCGAATTTACGGAGTTTTTAGGCTACATTTGGGACATAAACGGGTACCGAAGAGGCATGCACAAATCGACTTTTTGGGCCAAAAAAACGTGTTTTAGCATTTTTTCGGGCTGTATATTGAATTTTTTTAGCACACTTCAGTCATGTACAGATCGCTTTTGGTACCCAAAAAACTCGAATTTACGATGTTTTTAGGCTACATTTGGGATATAAACGGGTACCGAAGATGCATGCACAAATCGACTTTTTGAGCCCAAAAAACGTGTTTCAGCATTTTTTTGGCCTGTAAATTGAACATTTTCTAGCACAGTGTAGACATGTACAGATCGCTTCTGGGACCCAATAAACTCGAATTTTTGGTGTTTTTAGGCTAAATTTGGGATATAAACGGATACAAAAAAAGCATGCACAAATCGACTTTTTGAGCCCAAAAAACGTGTTTCAGCATTTTTTTGACCCGTAAATTGAAAATTTTCTTGCACAGTGTAGACATGTACAGATCGCTTCTGGGACCAAAAAAACTCGAATTTTCGGTGTTTTTAAGCTAAATTTGGGACATAATCGGGTACTGAAGATGCATGCACAAATCGACTTTTTGGGCCCATAAAAAGTGTTTTAGCATTTTTTTGCCTATAAATTGAAAATTTTCTAGCACACTGCAGACATGTACAGATTGCTTCTGGGACCCAAAAAACTCGAATTATCAATGTTTTTAGGCTAAATTTGGGACATCAACTGGTACCGAAGATGCATGCACAAATCGACTTTTTGGGCCCAAAAAAACGTGTTTTAGCATTTTTTCGGCCTGTATATTGACATTTTTTAGCACACTTCAGGCATGTACAGATCGCTTCTGGGACCCAAAAAACTCGAATTTACGATGTATTAGGCTACATTTGGGATATAAACGGGTACCGAAGATGCATGCACAAATCCACTTTTTGAGCCCAAAAATCGTGTTTCAGCATTTTTTTGGCTTGTAAATTGAAAATTTTATATCACAGTGTAGACATGTACAGATCGCTTCTGGGACCCAAAAAACTCGAATTCACGGTGTTTTTAGGCTAAATTTGGGATATAAACGGGTACCGAAGATGCATGCACAAATCGACTTTTTGAGCCCAAAAAACGTGTTTTAGCATTTTGTTGGCCTGTAAATTGAAAATTTTCTAGCACAGTGTAAACATGTACAGATCGCTTCTGGGACCCCCAAAATTCGAATTTTTGGTGTTTTTAGGCTAAATTCTGGACATAATCGGGTACCGAAGATGCATGCACAAATCGACTTTTGGGCCCAAAAAATGTGTTTTAGCATTTTTTTGGCCAGTATATTGAAAACATTCTAGCACACTGGGACCCAAAAAACTCGATTTTTCGGTGTTTTTAGGCTAAATTTGGGATATAAACGGGTACCGAATATGCATGGACAAATCGACTTTTTGGTCCAAAAAAACGTGTTTTAGCATTTTTTTGGCCTGTATATTGATAAATTTCTAGCACACTGCAGGCATGTACAGATTGCTTCTGGGACCCAAAAAACTCGAATTTTCGGTGTTTTTAGGATAAATTTGGGATATAAACGGGTACCGAAGATGCATGCACAAATCGACTTTTTGGGCCAAAAAAACGTGTTTAAGCATTTTTTTGGCCTGTAAATTGAAATTTTCTAGCACAGTGTAGACATGTACAGATCGCTTCTGGGACCCTAAAAACTCGAATTTTCGGTGTTCTTAGGCTAAATTTGGGACATAAACAGGTACCGAAGATACATGCACAAATCGACTTTTTGGGCCAAAAAAACGTGTTTAAGCATTTTTTTGGCCTGTAAATTGAAATTTTCTAGCACAGTGTAGACATGTACAGATCGCTTCTGGGACCCTAAAAACTCGAATTTTCGGTGTTCTTAGGCTAAATTTGGGACATAAACAGGTACCGAAGATACATGCACAAATCGACTTTTTGGGCCCAAAAAACGTGTTTTAACATTTTTTTGGCCTGTAAATTGAAAATTTTCTAGCACAGTGTAGACATGTACAGATCGCTTTTGGGACCCAAAAAACTCGAATTTTCGGTGTTTTTAGACTAAATTTGGGACATAAACGGGTACCGAAGATGCATGCACAATTCAATTTTTTGGGCCCAAAAAATTTGTTTTAGCATTTTTTTGACCTGTAAATTGAAAATATTCTAGCACAGTGTAGACATGTACAGATCGCTTATGGGACCCAAAAAACTCGAATTTTCGTTTTTTTTAGGCTAAATTTGGGATATAAACGGGTACCGAAGATGCATGCACAAATCGATTTTTTGGGCCCAAAAAATGTGTTTTAGCATTTTTTTGGCCTGTAAATTGAAAATTTTCCAGCACAGTGTAGACATGTACAGATCGCTTCTGGGACCCAAAAATCTCGAATTTTCGATGTTTTTAGGCTAAATTTGGGATATAAACGGGTACCGAAGATGCATGCACAAATCGACTTTTTGGGCCAAAAAAACGTGTTTTAGCATTTTTTGGCCTATAAATTGAAAATTTTCTTGCACACTGCAGACATGTACAGATCGCTTCTGGGACCCAAAAAACTCGAATTTTCGATGTTTTTAGGCTAAATTTGGGATATAAACGGGTACCGAAGATGCATGCACAAATCGACTTTTTGGTCCCAAAAAACGTGTTTTAGCATTTTTTGGCCTGTAAATTGAAAATTTTCTAGCACACTGCAGGCATGTACAGATCGCTTCTGGGACCCAAAAAACTCGAATTTTCGTTGTTTTACGCTAAATTTGGGATATAAACGGGTACCGAAGATGCATGCAAAAATAGACTTTTTGGTCCCAAAAAATGTGTTTTAGCATTTTTTGGCCTGTATATTAAAAATTTTCTAGCACAGTGCAGGCATGTACAGATCGCTTTTGGAACCCAAAAAACTCGAATTTTTGGTGTTTTTAGGCTTAATTTGGGATATAAACGGGTACCGAAGATGCATGCACAAATCGACTTTTTGGGCCCAAAAAACGTGTTTTAGCATTTTTTTGGCCCGTAAATTGAAAATTTTCTAGCATAGTGCAAGCATGTACAGATCGCTTCTGTGACCCAAAAAACTCGAATTTTCGGTGTTTTACGTTAAATTTGGGATATAAACAGGTACTGAAGATGCATGCAAAAATCAACTTTTTGGGCCCAAAAAACGTGTTTTCGCATTTTTTTGGCTTGTATATTGAAAATTATCTAGCACAGAGCAGGCATGTACAGATCGGTTATGGAACCCAGAACACTCGAATTTTCGGTGTTTTTAGGCTAAATTTTGGATATAAACGGGTACCAAAAAAGCATGCTCAAATCGACTTCTTGGGTCCCAAAAACGTGTTTTAGCATTTTTTGGCTTGTATATTGAAAATTTTCTAGCACAGTAAAGACATGTACAGATCGCTTCTGGGACCCAATAAACTCGAATTTTTTGGTGTTTTTAGGCTAAATTTGGGATATAAACGGATACCAAAAAAGCATGCACAAATCGACTCTTTGGTCCCAAAAAACGTCTTTAAGCATTTTTTTGGCCCGTAAACTGAAAATTTTCTAGCACAATGTAGACATGTATAGATCGCTTCTGGGACCCAAAAAACTCGAATTTTCGGCGTTTTTAAGCTAAATTTGGGACATAATCGGGTACCGAAGATGCATGCACAAATCGACTTTTTGGGCCCATAAAACGTGTTTTAGCATTTTTTGGCCTATAAATTGAAAATTTTCTAGCACACTGCAGACATGTACAGATCGCTTCTGGGACCCAAAAAACTCGAATTATCGATGTTTTTAGGCTAAATTTGGGACATAAACTGGTACCGAAGATGCATGCACAAATCGACTTTTTGGGCCAAAAAAAAACGTGTTTTAGCATTTTTTCGGCCTGTATATTGAATTTTTTTAGCACACTTCAGGCATGTACAGATCGCTTCTGGGACCCATAAAACTCGAATTTACGATGTTTTTAGGCTACATTTGGGATATAAACGGGTACCGAAGATGCATGCACAAATCGACTTTTTGAGCCCAAAAAACGTGTTTCAGCATTTTTTTGGCCTTTAAATTGAAAATTTTCTAGCACAGTGTAGACATGTACAGATCGCTTCTGGGACCCAAAAAACACGAATTTACGGTGTTTTTAGGCTAAATTTGGGATATAAACTGGTACCGAAGATGCATGCACAAATCGACTTTTTTAGCCCAAAAAACGTGTTTTAGCATTTTTTTGGCCTGTAAATTGAAATTTTTCTAGCACAGTGTAAACATGTACAGATCGCTTCTGGGACCCCCAAAATTCGAATTTTCGGTGTTTTTAGGCTAAATTCTGGACATAAACGGGTACCGAAGATGCATGCACAAATCGACTTTTGGGCCCAAAAAATGTGTTTTAGCATTTTTTTGGCCAGTATATTGAAAAAATTCTAGCACACTGCAGGCATGTACAGATCGCTTCTGGGACCCAAAAAACTCGATTTTTCGGTGTTTTTAGGCTAAATTTGGGATATAAACGGGTACCGAAGATGCATGGACAAATCGACTTTTTGGGCCAAAAAAACGTGTTTTAGCATTTTTTTGGCCTGTATATTGATAAATTTCTAGCACACTGCAGGCATGTACAGATTGCATCTGGGACCCAAAAAACTCGAATTTTCGGTGTTTTTAGGATAAATTTGGGATATAAACGGGTACCGAAGATGCATGCACAAATCGACTTTTTGGGCCAAAAAAACGTGTTTAAGCATTTTTTTGGCCTGTAAATTGAAATTTTCTAGCACAGTGTAGACATGTACAGATCGCTTCTGGGACCCTAAAAACTCGAATTTTCGGTGTTCTTAGGCTAAATTTGGGACATAAACAGGTACCGAAGATACATGCACAAATCGACTTTTTGGGCCAAAAAAACGTGTTTAAGCATTTTTTTGGCCTGTAAATTGAAATTTTCTAGCACAGTGTAGACATGTACAGATCGCTTCTGGGACCCTAAAAACTCGAATTTTCGGTGTTCTTAGGCTAAATTTGGGACATAAACAGGTACCGAAGATACATGCACAAATCGACTTTTTGGGCCCAAAAAACGTGTTTTAACATTTTTTTGGCCTGTAAATTGAAAATTTTCTAGCACAGTGTAGACATGTACAGATCGCTTTTGGGACCCAAAAAACTCGAATTTTCGGTGTTTTTAGACTAAATTTGGGACATAAACGGGTACCGAAGATGCATGCACAATTCAATTTTTTGGGCCCAAAAAATTTGTTTTAGCATTTTTTTGACCTGTAAATTGAAAATATTCTAGCACAGTGTAGACATGTACAGATCGCTTATGGGACCCAAAAAACTCGAATTTTCGTTTTTTTTAGGCTAAATTTGGGATATAAACGGGTACCGAAGATGCATGCACAAATCGATTTTTTGGGCCCAAAAAATGTGTTTTAGCATTTTTTTGGCCTGTAAATTGAAAATTTTCCAGCACAGTGTAGACATGTACAGATCGCTTCTGGGACCCAAAAATCTCGAATTTTCGATGTTTTTAGGCTAAATTTGGGATATAAACGGGTACCGAAGATGCATGCACAAATCGACTTTTTGGGCCAAAAAAACGTGTTTTAGCATTTTTTGGCCTATAAATTGAAAATTTTCTTGCACACTGCAGACATGTACAGATCGCTTCTGGGACCCAAAAAACTCGAATTTTCGATGTTTTTAGGCTAAATTTGGGATATAAACGGGTACCGAAGATGCATGCACAAATCGACTTTTTGGTCCCAAAAAACGTGTTTTAGCATTTTTTGGCCTGTAAATTGAAAATTTTCTAGCACACTGCAGGCATGTACAGATCGCTTCTGGGACCCAAAAAACTCGAATTTTCGTTGTTTTACGCTAAATTTGGGATATAAACGGGTACCGAAGATGCATGCAAAAATAGACTTTTTGGTCCCAAAAAATGTGTTTTAGCATTTTTTGGCCTGTATATTAAAAATTTTCTAGCACAGTGCAGGCATGTACAGATCGCTTTTGGAACCCAAAAAACTCGAATTTTTGGTGTTTTTAGGCTTAATTTGGGATATAAACGGGTACCGAAGATGCATGCACAAATCGACTTTTTGGGCCCAAAAAACGTGTTTTAGCATTTTTTTGGCCCGTAAATTGAAAATTTTCTAGCATAGTGCAAGCATGTACAGATCGCTTCTGTGACCCAAAAAACTCGAATTTTCGGTGTTTTACGTTAAATTTGGGATATAAACAGGTACTGAAGATGCATGCAAAAATCAACTTTTTGGGCCCAAAAAACGTGTTTTCGCATTTTTTTGGCTTGTATATTGAAAATTATCTAGCACAGAGCAGGCATGTACAGATCGGTTATGGAACCCAGAACACTCGAATTTTCGGTGTTTTTAGGCTAAATTTTGGATATAAACGGGTACCAAAAAAGCATGCTCAAATCGACTTCTTGGGTCCCAAAAACGTGTTTTAGCATTTTTTGGCTTGTATATTGAAAATTTTCTAGCACAGTAAAGACATGTACAGATCGCTTCTGGGACCCAATAAACTCGAATTTTTTGGTGTTTTTAGGCTAAATTTGGGATATAAACGGATACCAAAAAAGCATGCACAAATCGACTCTTTGGTCCCAAAAAACGTCTTTAAGCATTTTTTTGGCCCGTAAACTGAAAATTTTCTAGCACAATGTAGACATGTATAGATCGCTTCTGGGACCCAAAAAACTCGAATTTTCGGCGTTTTTAAGCTAAATTTGGGACATAATCGGGTACCGAAGATGCATGCACAAATCGACTTTTTGGGCCCATAAAACGTGTTTTAGCATTTTTTGGCCTATAAATTGAAAATTTTCTAGCACACTGCAGACATGTACAGATCGCTTCTGGGACCCAAAAAACTCGAATTATCGATGTTTTTAGGCTAAATTTGGGACATAAACTGGTACCGAAGATGCATGCACAAATCGACTTTTTGGGCCAAAAAAAAACGTGTTTTAGCATTTTTTCGGCCTGTATATTGAATTTTTTTAGCACACTTCAGGCATGTACAGATCGCTTCTGGGACCCATAAAACTCGAATTTACGATGTTTTTAGGCTACATTTGGGATATAAACGGGTACCGAAGATGCATGCACAAATCGACTTTTTGAGCCCAAAAAACGTGTTTCAGCATTTTTTTGGCCTTTAAATTGAAAATTTTCTAGCACAGTGTAGACATGTACAGATCGCTTCTGGGACCCAAAAAACACGAATTTACGGTGTTTTTAGGCTAAATTTGGGATATAAACTGGTACCGAAGATGCATGCACAAATCGACTTTTTTAGCCCAAAAAACGTGTTTTAGCATTTTTTTGGCCTGTAAATTGAAATTTTTCTAGCACAGTGTAAACATGTACAGATCGCTTCTGGGACCCCCAAAATTCGAATTTTCGGTGTTTTTAGGCTAAATTCTGGACATAAACGGGTACCGAAGATGCATGCACAAATCGACTTTTGGGCCCAAAAAATGTGTTTTAGCATTTTTTTGGCCAGTATATTGAAAAAATTCTAGCACACTGCAGGCATGTACAGATCGCTTCTGGGACCCAAAAAACTCGATTTTTCGGTGTTTTTAGGCTAAATTTGGGATATAAACGGGTACCGAAGATGCATGGACAAATCGACTTTTTGGGCCAAAAAAACGTGTTTTAGCATTTTTTTGGCCTGTATATTGATAAATTTCTAGCACACTGCAGGCATGTACAGATTGCATCTGGGACCCAAAAAACTCGAATTTTCGGTGTTTTTAGGATAAATTTGGGATATAAACGGGTACCGAAGATGCATGCACAAATCGACTTTTTGGGCCCATAAAACGTGTTTTAGCATTTTTTGGCCTATAAATTGAAAATTTTCTAGCACACTGCAGACATGTACAGATCGCTTCTGGGACCCAAAAAACTCGAATTATCGATGTTTTTAGGCTAAATTTGGGACATAAACTGGTACCGAAGATGCATGCACAAATCGACTTTTTGGGCCAAAAAAAAACGTGTTTTAGCATTTTTTCGGCCTGTATATTGAATTTTTTTAGCACACTTCAGGCATGTACAGATCGCTTCTGGGACCCATAAAACTCGAATTTACGATGTTTTTAGGCTACATTTGGGATATAAACGGGTACCGAAGATGCATGCACAAATCGACTTTTTAAGCCCAAAAAACGTGTTTTAGCATTTTTTTGGCCCCTAAATTGAAAATTTTCTAGCACAGTGTAAACATGTACAGATCGCTTCTGGGACCCAAAAAATTCGAATTTTCGGTGTTTTTAGGCTAAATTCTGGACATAAACGGGTACCGAAGATGCATGCACAAATCGACTTTTGGGCCCAAAAAATGTGTTTTAGCATTTTTTTGGCCAGTATATTGAAAAAATTCTAGCACACTGCAGGCATGTACAGATCGCTTCTGGGACCCAAAAAACTCGATTTTTCGGTGTTTTTAGGCTACATTTGGGATATAAACGGGTACCGAAGATGCATGGACAAATCGACTTTTTGGGCCAAAAAAACGTGTTTTAGCATTTTTTTGGCCTGTATATTGATAAATTTCTAGCACACTGCAGGCATGTACAGATTGCATCTGGGACCCAAAAAACTCGAATTTTCGGTGTTTTTAGGATAAATTTGGGATATAAACGGGTACCGAAGATGCATTCACAAATCGACTTTTTGGGCCAAAAAACGTGTTTAAGCATTTTTTGGCCTGTAAATTGAACATTTTCTAGCACAGTGTAGACATGTACAGATCGCTTGTGGGACCTGAAAAACTCGAATTTTCGGTGGTCTTAGGCTAAATTTGGGACATAAACAGGTACCGAAGATACATGCACAAATCGACTTTTTTGGCCCAAAAAACGTGTTTTAGCATTTTTTTGGCCTGTAAATTGAAAATTTTCTAGCACAGTGTAGACATGTACAGATCGCTTCTGGGACCCAAAAAACTCGAATTTCGGTGTTTTTAGGCTAAATTTGGGACATAAACGGGTACCGAAGATGCATGCACAATTCGATTTTTTGGGCCCAAAAAATGTGTTTTAGCATTTTTTTGGCCTGTAAATTGAAAAAATTCTAGCACAGTGTAGACATGTACAGATCGCTTCTGGGACCCAAAAAACTCGAATTTTCGATGTTTTTAGGCTAAATTTGGGACATAAACTGGTACTGAAGATGCATGCACAAATCGACTTTTTGGGCCAAAAAAACGTGTTTTAGCATTTTTTTGGCCTGTATTTTGAATTTTTTTAGCACACTTCAGGCATGTACAGATTGCTTCTGGGACCCAAAAAACTCGAATTTACGATGTTTTAGGCTACATTTGGGATATAAACGGGTACCGAAGATGCATGCACAAATCGACTTTTTGAGCCCAAAAATCGTGTTTCAGCATTTTTTTGGCTTGTAAATTGAATTTTTTTTAGCACAGTGATAACTTGTACAGATCGCTTCTGGGACCCCAAAAATTCGAATTTTCGGAGATTTTATGCTACATTTGGGACATAAACGGGTACCGAAGAGGCATGCACAAATCGACTTTTTGGGCCAAAAAAACGTGTTTTAGCATTTTTTCGGGCTGTATATTGAATTTTTTTAGCACACTTCAGTCATGTACAGATCGCTTTTGGTACCCAAAAAACTCGAATTTACGATGTTTTTAGGCTACATTTGGGATATAAACGGGTACCGAAGATGCATGCACAAATCGACTTTTTGAGCCCAAAAAACGTGTTTCAGCATTTTTTTGGCCTGTAAATTGAAAATTTTCTAGCACAGTGTAGACATGTACAGATCGCTTCTAGGACCCAATAAACTCGAATTTTTGGTGTTTTTAGGCTAAATTTCGGATATAAACGGATACCAAAAAAGCATGCACAAATCGACTTTTTGGTCCCAAAAATCGTGTTTCAGCATTTTTTTGGCTTGTAAATTGAAAATTTTATATCACAGTGTAGACATGTACAGATCGCTTCTGGGACCCAAAAAACTCGAATTCACGGTGTTTTTAGGCTAAATTTGGGATATAAACGGGTACCGAAGATGCATGCACAAATCGACTTTTTGAGCCCAAAAAACGTGTTTTAGCATTTTGTTGGCCTGTAAATTGAAAATTTTCTAGCACAGTGTAAACGTGTACAGATCGCTTCTGGGACCCCCAAAATTCGAATTTTTGGTGTTTTAGGCTAAATTCTGGACATAATCGGGTACCGAAGATGCATGCACAAATCGACTTTTGGGCCCAAAAAATGTGTTTTAGCATTTTTTTGGCCAGTATATTGAAAACATTCTAGCACACTGGGACCCAAAAAACTCGATTTTTCGGTGTTTTTAGGCTAAATTTGGGATATAAACGGGTACCGAATATGCATGGACAAATCGACTTTTTGGTCCAAAAAAACGTGTTTTAGCATTTTTTTGGCCTGTATATTGATAAAGTTCTAGCACACTGCAGGCATGTACAGATTGCTTCTGGGACCCAAAAAACTCGAATTTTCGGTGTTTTTTGGATAAATTTGGGATATAAACGGGTACCGAAGATACATGCACAAATCGACTTTTTGGGCCAAAAAAACGTGTTTAAGCATTTTTTTGGCCTGTAAATTGAAATTTTCTAGCACAGTGTAGACATGTACAGATCGCTTCTGGGACCCTAAAAACTCGAATTTTCGGTGTTCTTAGGCTAAATTTGGGACATAAACAGGTACCGAAGATACATGCACAAATCGACTTTTTGGGCCCAAAAAACGTGTTTTAACATTTTTTTGGCCTGTAAATTGAAAATTTTCTAGCACAGTGTAGACATGTACAGATCGCTTTTGGGACCCAAAAAACTCGAATTTTCGGTGTTTTTAGGCTAAATTTGGGACATAAACGGGTACCGAAGATGCATGCACAATTCAATTTTTTGGGCCCAAAAAATTTGTTTTAGCATTTTTTTGACCTGTAAATTGAAAATATTCTAGCACAGTGTAGACATGTACAGATCGCTTATGGGACCCAAAAAACTCGAATTTTCGTTTTTTTTAGGCTAAATTTGGGATATAAACGGGTACCGAAGATGCATGCACAAATCGATTTTTTGGGCCCAAAAAATGTGTTTTAGCATTTTTTTGGCCTGTAAATTGAAAATTTTCCAGCACAGTGTAGACATGTACAGATCGCTTCTGGGACCCAAAAAACTCGAATTTTCGATGTTTTTAGGCTAAATTTGGGATATAAACGGGTACCGAAGATGCATGCACAAATCGACTTTTTGGGCCAAAAAAACGTGTTTTAGCATTTTTTGGCCTATAAATTGAAAATTTTCTTGCACACTGCAGACATGTACAGATCGCTTCTGGGACCCAAAAAACTCGAATTTTCGATGTTTTTAGGCTAAATTTGGGATATGAACGGGTACCGAAGATGCATGCACAAATCGACTTTTTGGTCCCAAAAAACGTGTTTTAGCATTTTTTGGCCTGTAAATTGAAAATTTTCTAGCACACTGCAGGCATGTACAGATCGCTTGTGGGACCCAAAAAACTCGAATTTTCGTTGTTTTACGCTAAATTTGGGATATAAACGGGTACCGAAGATGCATGCAAAAATAGACTTTTTGGTCCCAAAAAATGTGTTTTAGCATTTTTTGGCCTGTATATTAAAAATTTTCTAGCACAGTGCAGGCATGTACAGATCGCTTTTGGAACCCAAAAAACTCGAATTTTTGGTGTTTTTAGGCTTAATTTGGGATATAAACGGGTACCGAAGATGCATGCACAAATCGACTTTTTGGGCCCAAAAAACGTGTTTTAACATTTTTTTGGCCCGTAAATTGAAAATTTTCTAGCACAGTGCAAGCATGTACAGATCGCTTCTGTGACCCAAAAAACTCGAATTTTCGGTGTTTTACGCTAAATTTGGGATATAAACGGGTACCGAAGATGCATGCAAAAATCAACTTTTTGGGCCCAAAAAACGTGTTTTCGCATTTTTTTGGCTTGTATATTGAAAATTATCTAGCACAGAGCAGGCATGTACAGATCGGTTATGGAACCCAGAACACTCGAATTTTCGGTGTTTTTAGGCTAAATTTTGGATATAAACGGGTACCAAAAAAGCATGCTCAAATCGACTTCTTGGGTCCCAAAAACGTGTTTTAGCATTTTTTGGCTTGTATATTGAAAATTTTCTAGCACAGTAAAGACATGTACAGATCGCTTCTGGGACCCAAAAAACTCGAATTATCGATGTTTTTAGGCTAAATTTGTGACATAAACTGGTACCGAAGATGCATGCACAAATCGACTTTTTGGGCCAAAAAAAAACGTGTTTTAGCATTTTTTCGGCCTGTATATTGAATTTTTTTAGCACACTTCAGGCATGTACAGATCGCTTCTGGGACCCATAAAACTCGAATTTACGATGTTTTTAGGCTACATTTGGGATATAAACGGGTACCGAAGATGCATGCACAAATCGACTTTTTGAGCCCAAAAAACGTGTTTCAGCATTTTTTTGGCCTTTAAATTGAAAATTTTCTAGCACAGTGTAGACATGTACAGATCGCTTCTGGGACCCAAAAAACTCGAATTTACGGTGTTTTTAGGCTAAATTTGGGATATAAACTGGTACCGAAGATGCATGCACAAATCGACTTTTTTAGCCCAAAAAACGTGTTTTAGCATTTTTTTGGCCTGTAAATTGAAAATTTTCTAGCACAGAGTAAACATGTACAGATCGCTTCTGGGACCCCCAAAATTCGAATTTTCGGTGTTTTTAGGCTAAATTCTGGACATAAACGGGTACCGAAGATGCATGCACAAATCGACTTTTGGGCCCAAAAAATGTGTTTTACCATTTTTTTGGCCAGTATATTGAAAAAATTCTAGCACACTGCAGGCATGAACAGATCGCTTCTGGGACCCAAAAAACTCGATTTTTCGGTGTTTTTAGGCTAAATTTGGGATATAAACGGGTACCGAAGATGCATGGACAAATCGACTTTTTGGGCCAAAAAAACGTGTTTTAGCATTTTTTTGGCCTGTATATTGATAAATTTCTAGCACACTGCAGGCATGTACAGATTGCATCTGGGACCCAAAAAACTCGAATTTTCGGTGTTTTTAGGATAAATTTGGGATATAAACGGGTACCGAAGATGCATGCACAAATCGACTTTTTGGGCCCATAAAACGTGTTTTAGCATTTTTTGGCCTATAAATTGAAAATTTTCTAGCACACTGCAGACATGTACAGATCGCTTCTGGGACCCAAAAAACTCGAATTATCGATGTTTTTAGGCTAAATTTGGGACATAAACTGGTACCGAAGATGCATGCACAAATCGACTTTTTGGGCCAAAAAAAAACGTGTTTTAGCATTTTTTCGGCCTGTATATTGAATTTTTTTAGCACACTTTAGGCATGTACAGATCGCTTCTGGGACCCATAAAACTCGAATTTACGATGTTTTTAGGCTACATTTGGGATATAAACGGGTACCGAAGATGCATGCACAAATCGACTTTTTAAGCCCAAAAAACGTGTTTTAGCATTTTTTTGGCCTGTAAATTGAAAATTTTCTACCACAGTGTAAACATGTACAGATCGCTTCTGGGACCCAAAAGATTCGAATTTTCGGTGTTTTTAGGCTAAATTCTGGACATAAACGGGTACCGAAGATGCATGCACAAATCGACTTTTGGGCCCAAAAAATGTGTTTTAGCATTTTTTTGGCCAGAATATTGAAAAAATTCTAGCACACTGCAGGCATGTACAGATCGCTTCTGGGACCCAAAAAACTCGATTTTTCGGTGTTTTTAGGCTACATTTGGGATATAAACGGGTACCGAAGATGCATGGACAAATCGACTTTTTGGGCCAAAAAAACGTGTTTTAGCATTTTTTTGGCCTGTATATTGATAAATTTCTAGCACACTGCAGGCATGTACAGATTGCATCTGGGACCCAAAAAACTCGAATTTTCAGTGTTTTTAGGATAAATTTGGGATATAAACTGGTACCGAAGATGCATGCACAAATAGACTTTTTGGGCCAAAAAAAAACGTGTTTTAGCATTTTTTCGGCCTGTATATTGAAAAAATTCTAGCAGACTGCAGGCATGTACAGATCGCTTCTGGGACCCAAAAGATTCGAATTTTCGGTGTTTTTAGGCTAAATTCTGGACATAAACGGGTACCGAAGATGCATGCACAAATCGACTTTTTGGGCCCATAAAACGTGTTTTAGCATTTTTTGGCTATAAATTGAAAATTTTCTAGCACACTGCAGACATGTACAGATCGCTTCTGGGACCCAAAAAACTCGAATTATCGATGTTTTTAGGCTAAATTTGGGACATAAACTGGTACCGAAGATGCATGCACAAATCGACTTTTTGGGCCAAAAAAAAACGTGTTTTAGCATTTTTTCGGCCTGTATATTGAATTTTTTTTAGCACACTTCAGGCATGTACAGATCGCTTCTGGGACCCATAAAACTCGAATTTACGATGTTTTTAGGCTACATTTGGGATATAAACGGGTACCGAAGATGCATGCACAAATCGACTTTTTAAGCCCAAAAAACGTGTTTTAGCATTTTTTTGGCCTGTAAATTGAAAATTTTCTAGCACAGTGTAAACATGTATAGATCGCTTCTGGGACCCAAAAGATTCGAATTTTCGGTGTTTTTAGGCTAAATTCTGGACATAAACGGGTACCGAAGATGCATGCACAAATCGACTTTTGGGCCCAAAAAATGTGTTTTAGCATTTTTTTGGCCAGTATATTGAAAAAATTCTAGCACACTGCAGGCATGTACAGATCGCTTCTGGGACCCAAAAAACTCGATTTTTCGGTGTTTTTAGGCTACATTTGGGATATAAACGGGTACCGAAGATGCATGGACAAATCGACTTTTTGGGCCAAAAAAACGTGTTTTAGCATTTTTTTGGCCTGTATATTGATAAATTTCTAGCACACTGCAGGCATGTACAGATTGCATCTGGTACCCAAAAAACTCGAATTTTCGGTGTTTTTAGGATAAATTTGGGATATAAACGGGTACCGAAGATGCATTCACAAATCGACTTTTTGGGCCAAAAAAAGTGTTTAAGCATTTTTTGGCCTGTAAATTGAACATTTTCTAGCACAGTGTAGACATGTACAGATCGCTTCTGGGACCCAAAAAACTCGAATTTCGGTGTTTTTAGGCTAAATTTGGGACATAAACGGGTACCGAAGATGCATGCACAATTCGATTTTTTGGGCCCAAAAAATGTGTTTTAGCATTTTTTTGGCATGTAAATTGAAAATATTCTAGCACAGTGTAGACATGTACAGATCGCTTCTGGGACCCAAAAAACTCGAATTTTCGATGTTTTTAGGCTAAATTTGGGACATAAACTGGTACCGAAGATGCATGCACAAATCGACTTTTTGGGCCAAAAAAACGTGTTTTAGCCTTTTTTTGGCCTGTATATTGAAATTTTTTAGCACACTTCAGGCATGTACAGATTGCTTCTGGGACCCAAAAAACTCGAATTTACGATGTTTTAGGCTACATTTGGGATATAAACGGGTACCGAAGATGCATGCACAAATCGACTTTTTGAGCCCAAAAATCGTGTTTCAGCATTTTTTTGGCTTGTAAATTGATTTTTTTTTAGCACAGTGTAAACTTGTACAGATCGCTTCTGGGACCCCAAAAATTCGAATTTTCGGTGTTTTTAGGCTAAATTCTGGACATAAACGGGTACCGAAGATGCATGCACAAATCGACTTTTGGGCCCAAAAAATGTGTTTTAGCATTTTTTTTGCCAGTATATTGAAAACAATCTAGCACACTGCAGGCATGTACAGATCGCTTCTGGGACCCATAAAACTCGAATTTACGATGTTTTTAGGCTACATTTGGGATATAAACGGGTACCGAAGATGCATGCACAAATCGACTTTTTGAGCCCAAAAAACGTGTTTCAGCATTTTTTTGGCCTTTAAATTGAAAATTTTCTAGCACAGTGTAGACATGTACAGATCGCTTCTGGGACCCAAAAAACTCGAATTTACGGTGTTTTTAGGCTAAATTTGGGATATAAACTGGTACCGAAGATGCATGCACAAATCGACTTTTTTAGCCCAAAAAACGTGTTTTAGCATTTTTTTGGCCTGTAAATTGAAAATTTTCTAGCACAGTGTAAACATGTACAGATCGCTTCTGGGACCCCAAAAATTCGAATTTTCGGTGTTTTTAGGCTAAATTCTGGACATAAACGGGTACCGAAGATGCATGCACAAATCGACTTTTGGGCCCAAAAAATGTGTTTTAGCATTTTTTTGGCCAGTATATTGAAAAAATTCTAGCACACTGCAGGCATGTACAGATCGCTTCTGGGACCCAAAAAACTCGATTTTTCGGTGTTTTTAGGCTAAATTTGGGATATAAACGGGTACCGAAGATGCATGGACAAATCGACTTTTTGGGCCAAAAAAACGTGTTTTAGCATTTTTTTGGCCTGTATATTGATAAATTTCTAGCACACTGCAGGCATGTACAGATTGCATCTGGGACCCAAAAAACTCGAATTTTCGGTGTTTTTAGGATAAATTTGGGATATAAACGGGTACCGAAGATGCATGCACAAATCGACTTTTTGGGCCCATAAAACGTGTTTTAGCATTTTTTGGCCTATAAATTGAAAATTTTCTAGCACACTGCAGACATGTACAGATCGCTTCTGGGACCCAAAAAACTCGAATTATCGATGTTTTTAGGCTAAATTTGGGACATAAACTGGTACCGAAGATGCATGCACAAATCGACTTTTTGGGCCAAAAAAAAACGTGTTTTAGCATTTTTTCGGCCTGTATATTGAATTTTTTTAGCACACTTCAGGCATGTACAGATCGCTTCTGGGACCCATAAAACTCGAATTTACGATGTTTTTAGGCTACATTTGGGATATAAACGGGTACCGAAGATGCATGCACAAATCGACTTTTTAAGTCCAAAAAACGTGTTTTAGCATTTTTTTGGCCTGTAAATTGAAAATTTTCTAGCACAGTGTAAACATGTACAGATCGCTTCTGGGACCCAAAAAATTCGAATTTTCGGTGTTTTTAGGCTAAATTCTGGACATAAACGGGTACCGAAGATGCATGCACAAATCGACTTTTGGGCCCAAAAAATATGTTTTAGCATTTTTTTGGCCAGTATATTGAAAAAATTCTAGCACACTGCAGGCATGTACAGATCGCTTCTGGGACCCAAAAAACTCGATTTTTCGGTGTTTTTAGGCTACATTTGGGATATAAACGGGTACCGAAGATGCATGGACAAATCGACTTTTTGGGCCAAAAAAACGTGTTTCAGCATTTTTTTGGCCTGTATATTGATAAATTTCTAGCACACTGCAGGCATGTACAGATTGCATCTGGTACCCAAAAAACTCGAATTTTCGGTGTTTTTAGGATAAATTTGGGATATAAACGGGTACCGAAGATGCATTCACAAATCGACTTTTTGGGCCAAAAAAAGTGTTTAAGCATTTTTTGGCCTGTAAATTGAACATTTTCTAGCACAGTGTAGACATGTACAGATCGCTTCTGGGACCCAAAAAACTCGAATTTCGGTGTTTTTAGGCTAAATTTGGGACATAAACGGGTACCGAAGATGCATGCACAATTCGATTTTTTGGGCCCAAAAAATGTGTTTTAGCATTTTTTTGGCATGTAAATTGAAAATATTCTAGCACAGTGTAGACATGTACAGATCGCTTCTGGGACCCAAAAAACTCGAATTTTCGATGTTTTTAGGCTAAATTTGGGACATAAACTGGTACCGAAGATGCATGCACAAATCGACTTTTTGGGCCAAAAAAACGTGTTTTAGCCTTTTTTTGGCCTGTATATTGAAATGTTTTAGCACACTTCAGGCATGTACAGATTGCTTCTGGGACCCAAAAAACTCGAATTTACGATGTTTTAGGCTACATTTGGGATATAAACGGGTACCGAAGATGCATGCACAAATCGACTTTTTGAGCCCAAAAATCGTGTTTCAGCATTTTTTTGGCTTGTAAATTGATTTTTTTTTAGCACAGTGTAAACTTGTACAGATCGCTTCTGGGACCCAAAAAATTCGAATTTTCGGTGTTTTTAGGCTAAATTCTGGACATAAACGGGTACCGAAGATGCATGCACAAATCGACTTTTGGGCCCAAAAAATGTGTTTTAGCATTTTTTTTGCCAGTATATTGAAAACAATCTAGCACACTGCAGGCATGTACAGATCGCTTCTGGGACCCATAAAACTCGAATTTACGATGTTTTTAGGCTACATTTGGGATATAAACGGGTACCGAAGATGCATGCACAAATCGACTTTTTGAGCCCAAAAAACGTGTTTCAGCATTTGTTTGGCCTTTAAATTGAAAATTTTCTAGCACAGTGTAGACATGTACAGATCGCTTCTGGGACCCAAAAAACTCGAATTTACGGTGTTTTTAGGCTAAATTTGGGATATAAACTGGTACCGAAGATGCATGCACAAATCGACTTTTTTAGCCCAAAAAACGTGTTTTAGCATTTTTTTGGCCTGTAAATTGAAAATTTTCTAGCACAGTGTAAACATGTACAGATCGCTTCTGGGACCCCAAAAATTCGAATTTTCGGTGTTTTTAGGCTAAATTCTGGACATAAACGGGTACCGAAGATGCATGCACAAATCGACTTTTGGGCCCAAAAAATGTGTTTTAGCATTTTTTTGGCCAGTATATTGAAAAAATTCTAGCACACTGCAGGCATGTACAGATCGCTTCTGGGACCCAAAAAACTCGATTTTTCGGTGTTTTTAGGCTAAATTTGGGATATAAACGGGTACCGAAGATGCATGGACAAATCGACTTTTTGGGCCAAAAAAACGTGTTTTAGCATTTTTTTGGCCTGTATATTGATAAATTTCTAGCACACTGCAGGCATGTACAGATTGCATCTGGGACCCAAAAAACTCGAATTTTCGGTGTTTTTAGGATAAATTTGGGATATAAACGGGTACCGAAGATGCATGCACAAATCGACTTTTTGGGCCCATAAAACGTGTTTTAGCATTTTTTGGCCTATAAATTGAAAATTTTCTAGCACACTGCAGACATGTACAGATCGCTTCTGGGACCCAAAAAACTCGAATTATCGATGTTTTTAGGCTAAATTTGGGACATAAACTGGTACCGAAGATGCATGCACAAATCGACTTTTTGGGCCAAAAAAAAACGTGTTTTAGCATTTTTTCGGCCTGTATATTGAATTTTTTTAGCACACTTCAGGCATGTACAGATCGCTTCTGGGACCCATAAAACTCGAATTTACGATGTTTTTAGGCTACATTTGGGATATAAACGGGTACCGAAGATGCATGCACAAATCGACTTTTTAAGTCCAAAAAACGTGTTTTAGCATTTTTTTGGCCTGTAAATTGAAAATTTTCTAGCACAGTGTAAACATGTACAGATCGCTTCTGGGACCCAAAAAATTCGAATTTTCGGTGTTTTTAGGCTAAATTCTGGACATAAACGGGTACCGAAGATGCATGCACAAATCGACTTTTGGGCCCAAAAAATATGTTTTAGCATTTTTTTGGCCAGTATATTGAAAAAATTCTAGCACACTGCAGGCATGTACAGATCGCTTCTGGGACCCAAAAAACTCGATTTTTCGGTGTTTTTAGGCTACATTTGGGATATAAACGGGTACCGAAGATGCATGGACAAATCGACTTTTTGGGCCAAAAAAACGTGTTTCAGCATTTTTTTGGCCTGTATATTGATAAATTTCTAGCACACTGCAGGCATGTATAGATTGCATCTGGGACCCAAAAAACTCGAATTTTCGGTGTTTTTAGGATAAATTTGGGATATAAACGGGTACCGAAGATGCATTCACAAATCGACTTTTTGGGCCAAAAAAACGTGTTTAAGCATTTTTTGGCCTGTAAATTGAACATTTTCTAGCACAGTGTAGACATGTACAGATCGCTTGTGGGACCTGAAAAACTCGAATTTTCGGTGGTCTTAGGCTAAATTTGGGACATAAACAGGTACCGAAGATACATGCACAAATCGACTTTTTGGGCCCAAAAAATGTGTTTTAGCATTTTTTTGGCATGTAAATTGAAAATATTCTAGCACAGTGTAGACATGTACAGATCGCTTCTGGGACCCAAAAAACTCGAATTTTCGATGTTTTTAGGCTAAATTTGGGACATAAACTGGTACCGAAGATGCATGCACAAATCGACTTTTTGGGCCAAAAAAACGTGTTTTAGCATTTTTTTGGCCTGTATATTGAAATTTTTTACCACACTTCAGGCATGTACAGATTGCTTCTGGGACCCAAAAAACTCGAATTTACGATGTTTTAGGCTACATTTGGGATATAAACGGGTACCGAAGATGCATGCACAAATCGACTTTTTGAGCCCAAAAATCGTGTTTCAGCATTTTTTTGGCTTGTAAATTGATTTTTTTTTAGCACAGTGTAAACTTGTACAGATCGCTTCTGGGACCCCAAAAATTCGAATTTTCGGTGTTTTTAGGCTAAATTCTGGACATAAACGGGTACCGAAGATGCATGCACAAATCGACTTTTGGGCCCAAAAAATGTGTTTTAGCATTTTTTTTGCCAGTATATTGAAAACAATCTAGCACACTGCAGGCATGTACAGATCGCTTCTGGGACCCATAAAACTCGAATTTACGATGTTTTTAGGCTACATTTGGGATATAAACGGGTACCGAAGATGCATGCACAAATCGACTTTTTGAGCCCAAAAAACGTGTTTCAGCATTTGTTTGGCCTTTAAATTGAAAATTTTCTAGCACAGTGTAGACATGTACAGATCGCTTCTGGGACCCAAAAAACTCGAATTTACGGTGTTTTTAGGCTAAATTTGGGATATAAACTGGTACCGAAGATGCATGCACAAATCGACTTTTTTAGCCCAAAAAACGTGTTTTAGCATTTTTTTGGCCTGTAAATTGAAAATTTTCTAGCACAGTGTAAACATGTACAGATCGCTTCTGGGACCCCAAAAATTCGAATTTTCGGTGTTTTTAGGCTAAATTCTGGACATAAACGGGTACCGAAGATGCATGCACAAATCGACTTTTGGGCCCAAAAAATGTGTTTTAGCATTTTTTTGGCCAGTATATTGAAAAAATTCTAGCACACTGCAGGCATGTACAGATCGCTTCTGGGACCCAAAAAACTCGATTTTTCGGTGTTTTTAGGCTAAATTTGGGATATAAACGGGTACCGAAGATGCATGGACAAATCGACTTTTTGGGCCAAAAAAACGTGTTTTAGCATTTTTTTGGCCTGTATATTGATAAATTTCTAGCACACTGCAGGCATGTACAGATTGCATCTGGGACCCAAAAAACTCGAATTTTCGGTGTTTTTAGGATAAATTTGGGATATAAACGGGTACCGAAGATGCATGCACAAATCGACTTTTTGGGCCCATAAAACGTGTTTTAGCATTTTTTGGCCTATAAATTGAAAATTTTCTAGCACACTGCAGACATGTACAGATCGCTTCTGGGACCCAAAAAACTCGAATTATCGATGTTTTTAGGCTAAATTTGGGACATAAACTGGTACCGAAGATGCATGCACAAATCGACTTTTTGGGCCAAAAAAAAACGTGTTTTAGCATTTTTTCGGCCTGTATATTGAATTTTTTTAGCACACTTCAGGCATGTACAGATCGCTTCTGGGACCCATAAAACTCGAATTTACGATGTTTTTAGGCTACATTTGGGATATAAACGGGTACCGAAGATGCATGCACAAATCGACTTTTTAAGTCCAAAAAACGTGTTTTAGCATTTTTTTGGCCTGTAAATTGAAAATTTTCTAGCACAGTGTAAACATGTACAGATCGCTTCTGGGACCCAAAAAATTCGAATTTTCGGTGTTTTTAGGCTAAATTCTGGACATAAACGGGTACCGAAGATGCATGCACAAATCGACTTTTGGGCCCAAAAAATATGTTTTAGCATTTTTTTGGCCAGTATATTGAAAAAATTCTAGCACACTGCAGGCATGTACAGATCGCTTCTGGGACCCAAAAAACTCGATTTTTCGGTGTTTTTAGGCTACATTTGGGATATAAACGGGTACCGAAGATGCATGGACAAATCGACTTTTTGGGCCAAAAAAACGTGTTTCAGCATTTTTTTGGCCTGTATATTGATAAATTTCTAGCACACTGCAGGCATGTACAGATTGCATCTGGGACCCAAAAAACTCGAATTTTCGGTGTTTTTAGGATAAATTTGGGATATAAACGGGTACCGAAGATGCATTCACAAATCGACTTTTTGGGCCAAAAAAACGTGTTTAAGCATTTTTTGGCCTGTAAATTGAACATTTTCTAGCACAGTGTAGACATGTACAGATCGCTTGTGGGACCTGAAAAACTCGAATTTTCGGTGGTCTTAGGCTAAATTTGGGACATAAACAGGTACCGAAGATACATGCACAAATCGACTTTTTGGGCCCAAAAAATGTGTTTTAGCATTTTTTTGGCATGTAAATTGAAAATATTCTAGCACAGTGTAGACATGTACAGATCGCTTCTGGGACCCAAAAAACTCGAATTTTCGATGTTTTTAGGCTAAATTTGGGACATAAACTGGTACCGAAGATGCATGCACAAATCGACTTTTTGGGCCAAAAAAACGTGTTTTAGCATTTTTTTGGCCTGTATATTGAAATTTTTTACCACACTTCAGGCATGTACAGATTGCTTCTGGGACCCAAAAAACTCGAATTTACGATGTTTTAGGCTACATTTGGGATATAAACGGGTACCGAAGATGCATGCACAAATCGACTTTTTGAGCCCAAAAATCGTGTTTCAGCATTTTTTTGGCTTGTAAATTGATTTTTTTTTAGCACAGTGTAAACTTGTACAGATCGCTTCTGGGACCCCAAAAATTCGAATTTTCGGTGTTTTTAGGCTAAATTCTGGACATAAACGGGTACCGAAGATGCATGCACAAATCGACTTTTGGGCCCAAAAAATGTGTTTTAGCATTTTTTTTGCCAGTATATTGAAAACAATCTAGCACACTGCAGGCATGTACAGATCGCTTCTGGGACCCATAAAACTCGAATTTACGATGTTTTTAGGCTACATTTGGGATATAAACGGGTACCGAAGATGCATGCACAAATCGACTTTTTGAGCCCAAAAAACGTGTTTCAGCATTTGTTTGGCCTTTAAATTGAAAATTTTCTAGCACAGTGTAGACATGTACAGATCGCTTCTGGGACCCAAAAAACTCGAATTTACGGTGTTTTTAGGCTAAATTTGGGATATAAACTGGTACCGAAGATGCATGCACAAATCGACTTTTTTAGCCCAAAAAACGTGTTTTAGCATTTTTTTGGCCTGTAAATTGAAAATTTTCTAGCACAGTGTAAACATGTACAGATCGCTTCTGGGACCCCAAAAATTCGAATTTTCGGTGTTTTTAGGCTAAATTCTGGACATAAACGGGTACCGAAGATGCATGCACAAATCGACTTTTGGGCCCAAAAAATGTGTTTTAGCATTTTTTTGGCCAGTATATTGAAAAAATTCTAGCACACTGCAGGCATGTACAGATCGCTTCTGGGACCCAAAAAACTCGATTTTTCGGTGTTTTTAGGCTAAATTTGGGATATAAACGGGTACCGAAGATGCATGGACAAATCGACTTTTTGGGCCAAAAAAACGTGTTTTAGCATTTTTTTGGCCTGTATATTGATAAATTTCTAGCACACTGCAGGCATGTACAGATTGCATCTGGGACCCAAAAAACTCGAATTTTCGGTGTTTTTAGGATAAATTTGGGATATAAACGGGTACCGAAGATGCATGCACAAATCGACTTTTTGGGCCCATAAAACGTGTTTTAGCATTTTTTGGCCTATAAATTGAAAATTTTCTAGCACACTGCAGACATGTACAGATCGCTTCTGGGACCCAAAAAACTCGAATTATCGATGTTTTTAGGCTAAATTTGGGACATAAACTGGTACCGAAGATGCATGCACAAATCGACTTTTTGGGCCAAAAAAAAACGTGTTTTAGCATTTTTTCGGCCTGTATATTGAATTTTTTTAGCACACTTCAGGCATGTACAGATCGCTTCTGGGACCCATAAAACTCGAATTTACGATGTTTTTAGGCTACATTTGGGATATAAACGGGTACCGAAGATGCATGCACAAATCGACTTTTTAAGTCCAAAAAACGTGTTTTAGCATTTTTTTGGCCTGTAAATTGAAAATTTTCTAGCACAGTGTAAACATGTACAGATCGCTTCTGGGACCCAAAAAATTCGAATTTTCGGTGTTTTTAGGCTAAATTCTGGACATAAACGGGTACCGAAGATGCATGCACAAATCGACTTTTGGGCCCAAAAAATATGTTTTAGCATTTTTTTGGCCAGTATATTGAAAAAATTCTAGCACATTGGAGGCATGTACAGATCGCTTCTGGGACCCAAAAAACTCGATTTTTCGGTGTTTTTAGGCTACATTTGGGATATAAACGGGTACCGAAGATGCATGGACAAATCGACTTTTTGGGCCAAAAAAACGTGTTTCAGCATTTTTTTGGCCTGTATATTGATAAATTTCTAGCACACTGCAGGCATGTACAGATTGCATCTGGGACCCAAAAAACTCGAATTTTCGGTGTTTTTAGGATAAATTTGGGATATAAACGGGTACCGAAGATGCATTCACAAATCGACTTTTTGGGCCAAAAAAACGTGTTTAAGCATTTTTTGGCCTGTAAATTGAACATTTTCTAGCACAGTGTAGACATGTACAGATCGCTTGTGGGACCTGAAAAACTCGAATTTTCGGTGGTCTTAGGCTAAATTTGGGACATAAACAGGTACCGAAGATACATGCACAAATCGACTTTTTTGGCCCAAAAAACGTGTTTTAGCATTTTTTTGGCCTGTAAATTGAAAATTTTCTAGCACAGTGTAGACATGTACAGATCGCTTCTGGGACCCAAAAAACTCGAATTTCGGTGTTTTTAGGCTAAATTTGGGACATAAACGGGTACCGAAGATGCATGCACAATTCGATTTTTTGGGCCCAAAAAATGTGTTTTAGCATTTTTTTGGCCTGTAAATTGAAAATATTCTAGCACAGTGTAGACATGTACAGATCGCTTCTGGGACCCAAAAAACTCGAATTTTCGATGTTTTTAGGCTAAATTTGGGACATAAACTGGTACCAAAGATGCATGCACAAATCGACTTTTTGGGCCAAAAAAACGTGTTTTAGCATTTTTTTGGCCTGTATATTGAAATTTTTTAGCACACTTCAGGCATGTACAGATTGCTTCTGGGACCCAAAAAACTCGAATTTACGATGTTTTAGGCTACATTTGGGATATAAACGGGTACCGAAGATGCATGCACAAATCGACTTTTTGAGCCCAAAAATCGTGTTTCAGCATTTTTTTTGCTTGTAAATTGAATTCTTTTTAGCACAGTGTAAACTTGTACAGATCGCTTCTGGGACCCCAAAAATTCGAATTTTCGGTGTTTTTAGGCTAAATTCTGGACATAAACGGGTACCGAAGATGCATGCACAAATCGACTTTTGGGCCCAAAAAATGTGTTTTAGCATTTTTTTTGCCAGTATATTGAAAACAATCTAGCACACTGCAGGCATGTACAGATCGCTTCTGGGACCCATAAAACTCGAATTTACGATGTTTTTAGGCTACATTTGGGATATAAACGGGTACCGAAGATGCATGCACAAATCGACTTTTTGAGCCCAAAAAACGTGTTTCAGCATTTGTTTGGCCTTTAAATTGAAAATTTTCTAGCACAGTGTAGACATGTACAGATCGCTTCTGGGACCCAAAAAACTCGAATTTACGGTGATTTTAGGCTAAATTTGGGATATAAACTGGTACCGAAGGTGCATGCACAAATCGACTTTTTTAGCCCAAAAAACGTGTTTTAGCATTTTTTTGGCCTGTAAATTGAAAATTTTCTAGCACAGTGTAAACATGTACAGATCGCTTCAGGGACCCCAAAAATTCGAATTTTCGGTGTTTTTAGGCTAAATTCTGGACATAAACGGGTACCGAAGATGCATGCACAAATCGACTTTTGGGCCCAAAAAATGTGTTTTAGCATTTTTTTGGCCAGTATATTGAAAAAATTCTAGCACACTGCAGGCATGTATAGATCGCTTCTGGGACCCAAAAAACTCGATTTTTCGGTGTTTTTAGGCTAAATTTGGGATATAAACGGGTACCGAAGATGCATGGACAAATCGACTTTTTGGGCCAAAAAAACGTGTTTTAGCATTTTTTTGGCCTGTATATTGATAAATTTCTAGCACACTGCAGGCATGTACAGATTGCATCTGGGACCCAAAAAACTCGAATTTTCGGTGTTTTTAGGATAAATTTGGGATATAAACGGGTACCGAAGATGCATGCACAAATCGACTTTTTGGGCCCATAAAACGTGTTTTAGCATTTTTTGGCCTATAAATTGAAAATTTTCTAGCACACTGCAGACATGTACAGATCGCCTCTGGGACCCAAAAAATTCGAATTATCGATGTTTTTAGGCTAAATTTGGGACATAAACTGGTACCGAAGATGCATGCACAAATCGACTTTTTGGGCCAAAAAAAAACGTGTTTTAGCATTTTTTCGGCCTGTATATTGAATTTTTTTAGCACACTTCAGGCATGTACAGATCGCTTCTGGGACCCATAAAACTCGAATTTACGATGTTTTTAGGCTACATTTGGGATATAAACGGGTACCGAAGATGCATGCACAAATCGACTTTTTAAGCCCAAAAAACGTGTTTTAGCATTTTTTTGGCCTGTATATTGAAAATTTTCTAGCACAGTGCAAGCATGTACAGATCGCTTCTGTGACCCAAAAAACTCGAATTTTCGGTGTTTTACGCTAAATTTGGGATATAAACGGGTACCGAAGATGCATGCAAAAATCAACTTTTTTGGCCCAAAAAACGTGTTTTCGCATTTTTTTGGCCTGTATAATGAAAATTATCTAGCACAGAGCAGGCATGTACAGATCGCTTATGGAACCCAGAACACTCGAATTTTCGGTGTTTTTAGGCTAAATTTTGGATATAAACGGGTACCGAAGATACATGCACAAATCGACTTTTTGGGCCCAAAAAACGTGTTTAAGCATTTTTTTGGCCTGTAAATTGAATTTTTTTTAGCACAGTGTAAACATGTACAGATCGCTTCTGGGACCCGAAAAACTCGAATTTTCGATGTTTTTAGGCTAAATTTGGGACATAAACTGGTACCGAAGATGCATGCACAAATCGACTTTTTGGGTCCCAAAAACGTGTTTTAGCATTTTTTGGCCTGTATATTGAAAATTTTCTAGCACACTATAGACATGTACAGATCGCTTCTGGGACCCAAAAAACTCGAATTTTCGGTGTTTTTAGGCTAAATTTAGGACATAAACTGGTAACGAAGATGCATGCACAAATCGACTTTTTGGGCCAAAAAAACGTGTTTTAGCCTTTTTTCGGCCTGTATATTGAATTTTTTTAGCACACTTCTGGCATGTACAGATCGCTTCTGGGACCCAAAAAACTCGAATTTACGATGTTTTTAGGCTACATTTGGGATATAAACTGGTACCGAAGATGCATGCACAAATCGACTTTTTGAGCCCAAAAAAAATGTTTCAGCATTTTTTTGGCCTGTAAATTGAAAATTTTCTAGCACAGTGTAGACATGTACAGATCTCGTCTGGGACCCAAAAAACTCGAATTTACGGTGTTTTTAGGCTAAATTTGGGATATAAACTGGTACCGAAGATGCATGCACAAATCGACTTTTTGAGCCCAAAAAACGTGTTTTAGCATTTTTTTGGACTGTAAATTGAAAATTTTCTAGCACAGTGTAAACATGTACAGATCGCTTCTGGGACCCCCAAAAATCGAATTTTCGGTGTTTTTAGGCTAAATTCTGGACATAAACGGGTACCGAAGATGCATGCACAAATCGACTTTTGGGCCCAAAAAATGTGTTTTAGCATTTTTTTGGCCAGTATATTGAATTTTTTTTAGCACACTGCAGGCATGTACAGATCGCTTCTGGGACTCAAAAAACTCGAATTATCGGTGTTTTTAGGCTAAATTTGGGATATAAACGGGTACCGAAGATGCATGGACAAATCGACTTTTTGGGCCAAAAAAACATGTTTTAGCATTTTTTTGGCCTGTATATTGATAAATTTCTAGTACACTGCAGGCATGTACAGATTGCTACTGGGACCCAAAAAACTCGAATTTTCGGTGTTTTTACGCTAAATTTGGGATATAAACGGGTACCGAAGATGCATGCAAAAATCAACTTTTTTGGCCCAAAAAACGTGTTTTCGCATTTTTTTGGCCTGTATAATGAAAATTATCTAGCACAGAGCAGGCATGTACAGATCGCTTATGGAACCCAGAACACTCGAATTTTCGGTGTTTTTAGGCTAAATTTTGGATATAAACGGGTACCGAAGATGCATGCACAAATCGACTTTTTGGGCCCAAAAAACGTGTTTAAGCATTTTTTTGGCCTGTAAATTGAATTTTTTTTAGCACAGTGTAGACATGTACAGATCGCTTCTGGGACCCAAAAAACTCGAATTTTCGATGTTTTTAAGCTAAATTTGGGACATAAACTGGTACCGAAGATGCATGCACAAATCGACTTTTTGGGCCAAAAAAACGTGTTTTAGCATTTTTTCGGCCTGTATATTGAAATTTTTTAGCACACTTCAGGCATGTACAGATTGCATCTGTGACCCAAAAAACTCGAATTTTCGGTGTTTTTAGGATAAATTTGGGATATAAACGGGTACCGAAGATGCATGCACAAATCGACTTTTTGGGCCAAAAAAACGTGTTTAAGCATTTTTTGGCCTGTAAATTGAACATTTTCTAGCACAGTGTAGACATGTACAGATCGCTTGTGGGACCTGAAAAACTCGAATTTTCGGTGGTCTTAGGCTAAATTTGGGACATAAACAGGTACCGAAGATACATGCACAAATCGACTTTTTTTGGCCCAAAAAACGTGTTTTAGCATTTTTTTGGCCTGTAAATTGAAAATTTTCTAGCACAGTGTAGACATGTACAGATCGCTTCTGGGACCCAAAAAACTCGAATTTCGGTGTTTTTAGGCTAAATTTGGGACATAAACGGGTACCGAAGATGCATGCACAATTCGATTTTTAGGGCCCAAAAAATGTGTTTTAGCATTTTTTTGGCGTGTAAATTGAAAATATTCTAGCACAGTCTAGACATGTACAGATCGCTTCTGGGACCCAAAAAACTCGAATTTTCGATGTTTTTAGGCTAAATTTGGGACATAAACTGGTACCGAAGATGCATGCACAAATCGACTTTTTGGGCCAAAAAAACGTGTTTTAGCATTTTTTCGGCCTGTATATTGAAATTTTTTAGCACACTTCAGGCATGTACAGATTGCTTCTGGGACCCAAAAAACTCGAATTTACGATGTTTTAGGCTACATTTGGGATATAAACGGGTACCGAAGATGCATGCACAATTCGATTTTTTGGGCCCAAAAAATGTGTTTTAGCATTTTTTTGGCCTGTAAATTGAAAATATTCTAGCACAGTGTAGACATGTACAGATCGCTTCTGGGACCCAAAAAACTCGAATTTTCGATGTTTTTAGGCTAAATTTGGGACATAAACTGGTACCAAAGATGCATGCACAAATCGACTTTTTGGGCCAAAAAAACGTGTTTTAGCATTTTTTTGGCCTGTATATTGAAATTTTTTAGCACACTTCAGGCATGTACAGATTGCTTCTGGGACCCAAAAAACTCGAATTTACGATGTTTTAGGCTACATTTGGGATATAAACGGGTACCGAAGATGCATGCACAAATCGACTTTTTGAGCCCAAAAATCGTGTTTCAGCATTTTTTTTGCTTGTAAATTGAATTCTTTTTAGCACAGTGTAAACTTGTACAGATCGCTTCTGGGACCCCAAAAATTCGAATTTTCGGTGTTTTTAGGCTAAATTCTGGACATAAACGGGTACCGAAGATGCATGCACAAATCGACTTTTGGGCCCAAAAAATGTGTTTTAGCATTTTTTTTGCCAGTATATTGAAAACAATCTAGCACACTGCAGGCATGTACAGATCGCTTCTGGGACCCATAAAACTCGAATTTACGATGTTTTTAGGCTACATTTGGGATATAAACGGGTACCGAAGATGCATGCACAAATCGACTTTTTGAGCCCAAAAAACGTGTTTCAGCATTTGTTTGGCCTTTAAATTGAAAATTTTCTAGCACAGTGTAGACATGTACAGATCGCTTCTGGGACCCAAAAAACTCGAATTTACGGTGATTTTAGGCTAAATTTGGGATATAAACTGGTACCGAAGGTGCATGCACAAATCGACTTTTTTAGCCCAAAAAACGTGTTTTAGCATTTTTTTGGCCTGTAAATTGAAAATTTTCTAGCACAGTGTAAACATGTACAGATCGCTTCAGGGACCCCAAAAATTCGAATTTTCGGTGTTTTTAGGCTAAATTCTGGACATAAACGGGTACCGAAGATGCATGCACAAATCGACTTTTGGGCCCAAAAAATGTGTTTTAGCATTTTTTTGGCCAGTATATTGAAAAAATTCTAGCACACTGCAGGCATGTATAGATCGCTTCTGGGACCCAAAAAACTCGATTTTTCGGTGTTTTTAGGCTAAATTTGGGATATAAACGGGTACCGAAGATGCATGGACAAATCGACTTTTTGGGCCAAAAAAACGTGTTTTAGCATTTTTTTGGCCTGTATATTGATAAATTTCTAGCACACTGCAGGCATGTACAGATTGCATCTGGGACCCAAAAAACTCGAATTTTCGGTGTTTTTAGGATAAATTTGGGATATAAACGGGTACCGAAGATGCATGCACAAATCGACTTTTTGGGCCCATAAAACGTGTTTTAGCATTTTTTGGCCTATAAATTGAAAATTTTCTAGCACACTGCAGACATGTACAGATCGCCTCTGGGACCCAAAAAATTCGAATTATCGATGTTTTTAGGCTAAATTTGGGACATAAACTGGTACCGAAGATGCATGCACAAATCGACTTTTTGGGCCAAAAAAAAACGTGTTTTAGCATTTTTTCGGCCTGTATATTGAATTTTTTTAGCACACTTCAGGCATGTACAGATCGCTTCTGGGACCCATAAAACTCGAATTTACGATGTTTTTAGGCTACATTTGGGATATAAACGGGTACCGAAGATGCATGCACAAATCGACTTTTTAAGCCCAAAAAACGTGTTTTAGCATTTTTTTGGCCTGTATATTGAAAATTTTCTAGCACAGTGCAAGCATGTACAGATCGCTTCTGTGACCCAAAAAACTCGAATTTTCGGTGTTTTACGCTAAATTTGGGATATAAACGGGTACCGAAGATGCATGCAAAAATCAACTTTTTTGGCCCAAAAAACGTGTTTTCGCATTTTTTTGGCCTGTATAATGAAAATTATCTAGCACAGAGCAGGCATGTACAGATCGCTTATGGAACCCAGAACACTCGAATTTTCGGTGTTTTTAGGCTAAATTTTGGATATAAACGGGTACCGAAGATACATGCACAAATCGACTTTTTGGGCCCAAAAAACGTGTTTAAGCATTTTTTTGGCCTGTAAATTGAATTTTTTTTAGCACAGTGTAAACATGTACAGATCGCTTCTGGGACCCGAAAAACTCGAATTTTCGATGTTTTTAGGCTAAATTTGGGACATAAACTGGTACCGAAGATGCATGCACAAATCGACTTTTTGGGTCCCAAAAACGTGTTTTAGCATTTTTTGGCCTGTATATTGAAAATTTTCTAGCACACTATAGACATGTACAGATCGCTTCTGGGACCCAAAAAACTCGAATTTTCGGTGTTTTTAGGCTAAATTTAGGACATAAACTGGTAACGAAGATGCATGCACAAATCGACTTTTTGGGCCAAAAAAACGTGTTTTAGCCTTTTTTCGGCCTGTATATTGAATTTTTTTAGCACACTTCTGGCATGTACAGATCGCTTCTGGGACCCAAAAAACTCGAATTTACGATGTTTTTAGGCTACATTTGGGATATAAACTGGTACCGAAGATGCATGCACAAATCGACTTTTTGAGCCCAAAAAAAATGTTTCAGCATTTTTTTGGCCTGTAAATTGAAAATTTTCTAGCACAGTGTAGACATGTACAGATCTCGTCTGGGACCCAAAAAACTCGAATTTACGGTGTTTTTAGGCTAAATTTGGGATATAAACTGGTACCGAAGATGCATGCACAAATCGACTTTTTGAGCCCAAAAAACGTGTTTTAGCATTTTTTTGGACTGTAAATTGAAAATTTTCTAGCACAGTGTAAACATGTACAGATCGCTTCTGGGACCCCCAAAAATCGAATTTTCGGTGTTTTTAGGCTAAATTCTGGACATAAACGGGTACCGAAGATGCATGCACAAATCGACTTTTGGGCCCAAAAAATGTGTTTTAGCATTTTTTTGGCCAGTATATTGAATTTTTTTTAGCACACTGCAGGCATGTACAGATCGCTTCTGGGACTCAAAAAACTCGAATTATCGGTGTTTTTAGGCTAAATTTGGGATATAAACGGGTACCGAAGATGCATGGACAAATCGACTTTTTGGGCCAAAAAAACATGTTTTAGCATTTTTTTGGCCTGTATATTGATAAATTTCTAGTACACTGCAGGCATGTACAGATTGCTACTGGGACCCAAAAAACTCGAATTTTCGGTGTTTTTACGCTAAATTTGGGATATAAACGGGTACCGAAGATGCATGCAAAAATCAACTTTTTTGGCCCAAAAAACGTGTTTTCGCATTTTTTTGGCCTGTATAATGAAAATTATCTAGCACAGAGCAGGCATGTACAGATCGCTTATGGAACCCAGAACACTCGAATTTTCGGTGTTTTTAGGCTAAATTTTGGATATAAACGGGTACCGAAGATGCATGCACAAATCGACTTTTTGGGCCCAAAAAACGTGTTTAAGCATTTTTTTGGCCTGTAAATTGAATTTTTTTTAGCACAGTGTAGACATGTACAGATCGCTTCTGGGACCCAAAAAACTCGAATTTTCGATGTTTTTAAGCTAAATTTGGGACATAAACTGGTACCGAAGATGCATGCACAAATCGACTTTTTGGGCCAAAAAAACGTGTTTTAGCATTTTTTCGGCCTGTATATTGAAATTTTTTAGCACACTTCAGGCATGTACAGATTGCATCTGTGACCCAAAAAACTCGAATTTTCGGTGTTTTTAGGATAAATTTGGGATATAAACGGGTACCGAAGATGCATGCACAAATCGACTTTTTGGGCCAAAAAAACGTGTTTAAGCATTTTTTGGCCTGTAAATTGAACATTTTCTAGCACAGTGTAGACATGTACAGATCGCTTGTGGGACCTGAAAAACTCGAATTTTCGGTGGTCTTAGGCTAAATTTGGGACATAAACAGGTACCGAAGATACATGCACAAATCGACTTTTTTTGGCCCAAAAAACGTGTTTTAGCATTTTTTTGGCCTGTAAATTGAAAATTTTCTAGCACAGTGTAGACATGTACAGATCGCTTCTGGGACCCAAAAAACTCGAATTTCGGTGTTTTTAGGCTAAATTTGGGACATAAACGGGTACCGAAGATGCATGCACAATTCGATTTTTAGGGCCCAAAAAATGTGTTTTAGCATTTTTTTGGCGTGTAAATTGAAAATATTCTAGCACAGTCTAGACATGTACAGATCGCTTCTGGGACCCAAAAAACTCGAATTTTCGATGTTTTTAGGCTAAATTTGGGACATAAACTGGTACCGAAGATGCATGCACAAATCGACTTTTTGGGCCAAAAAAACGTGTTTTAGCATTTTTTCGGCCTGTATATTGAAATTTTTTAGCACACTTCAGGCATGTACAGATTGCTTCTGGGACCCAAAAAACTCGAATTTACGATGTTTTAGGCTACATTTGGGATATAAACGGGTACCGAAGATGCATGCACAAATCGACTTTTTGAGCCCAAAAATCGTGTTTCAGCATTTTTTTGGCTTGTAAATTGATTTTTTTTTAGCACAGTGTAAACTTGTACAGATCGCTTCTGGGACCCCAAAAATTCGAATTTTCGGTGTTTTTAGGCTAAATTCTGGACATAAACGGGTACCGAAGATGCATGCACAAATCGACTTTTGGGCCCAAAAAATGTGTTTTAGCATTTTTTTTGCCAGTATATTGAAAACAATCTAGCACACTGCAGGCATGTACAGATCGCTTCTGGGACCCAAAAAACTCGAATTTTCGGTGTTTTTAGGATAAATTTGGGATATAAACGGGTACCGAAGATGCATGCACAAATCGACTTTTTGGGCCCAAAAAACGTGTTTAAGCATTTTTTTGGCCTGTAAATTGAAAATATTCTAGCACAGTACAGACATGTACAGATCGCTTCTGGGACCCAAAAAACTCGAATTTTCGGTGTTTTTAGGCTAAATTTGGGACATAAACGGGTACCGAAGATGCATGCACAATTCGATTTTTTGGGCCCAAAAAATGTGTTTTAGCATTTTTTTAGCCTGTAAATTGAAAATATTCTAGCACAGTGTAGACATGAACAGAACGCTTCTGGGACCCAAAAAACTCGAATTTTCGTTTTTTTTAGGCTAAATTTGGGATATAACCGGGTACCGAAGATGCATGCACAAATCAATTTTTTTTGGGCCAAAAAAACGTGTTTTAGCATTTTTTCGGCCTGTATATTGAAATTTTCTAGCACAGTGTAGACATGTACAGATCGCTTCTATGACCCAAAAAACTCGAATTTATGGTGTTTTTAGGCTACATTTGGGATATAAACAAGTACAGAAGATGCATGCACAAATCGACTTTTTGGGACCAAAAAATGTGTTTTAGCATTTTTTTGGCCCGCAAATTGAAAATTTCTAGCACACTGCAGGCATGTAATGATCGCTTCTGGGACCCAAAAAACTCGAATTTTCGGTGTTTTTGGCAAAATTTGGGATATGAACGGGTACCGAAGATGCATGCACAAATCGATTTTTTGGGCCCAAAAAATGTGTTTTAGCATTTTTTTGGCCTGTATATTGAAAATTTTCTAGCACAGTGCAAGCATGTACAGATCGCTTCTGTGACCCAAAAAACTCGAATTTTCGTTTTTTTACGCTAAATTTGGGATATAAACGGGTACTGAAGATGCATGCAAAAATCAACTTTTTTGGCCCAAAAAACGTGTTTTCGCATTTTTTTGGCCTGTATAATGAAAATTATCTAGCACAGAGCAGGCATGTACAGATCGCTTATGGAACCCAGAACACTCGAATTTTCGGTGTTTTTAGGCTAAATTTTGGATATAAACGGGTACCGAAGATACATGCACAAATCGACTTTTTGGGCCCAAAAAACGTGTTTAAGCATTTTTTTGGCCTGTAAATTGATTTTTTTTTAGCACAGTGTAAACATGTACAGATCGCTTCTGGGACCCGAAAAACTCGAATTTTCGATGTTTTTAGGCTAAATTTGGGACATAAACTGGTACCGAAGATGCATGCACAAATCGACTTTTTGGGTCCCAAAAACGTGTTTTAGCATTTTTTGGCCTGTATATTGAAAATTTTCTAGCACACTATAGACATGTACAGATCGCTTCTGGGACCCAAAAAACTCGAATTTTTGGTGTTTTTAGGATAAATTTAGGACATAAACTGGTAACGAAGATGCATGCACAAATCGACTTTTTGGGCCAAAAAAACGTGTTTTAGCTTTTTTTCGGCCTGTATATTGAATTTTTTTAGCACACTTCTGGCATGTACAGATCGCTTCTGGGACCCAAAAAACTCGAATTTACGATGTTTTTAGGCTGCATTTGGGGTATAAACTGGTACCGAAGATGCATGCACAAATCGACTTTTTGTGCCCCAAAAAAATGTTTCAGCATTTTTTTGGCCTGTAAATTGAAAATTTTCTAGCACAGTGTAGACATGTACAGATCTCGTCTGGGACCCAAAAAACTCGAATTTACGGTGTTTTTAGGCTAAATTTGGGATATAAACTGGTACCGAAGATGCATGCACAAATCGACTTTTTGAGCCCAAAAGACGTGTTTTAGCATTTTTTTGGACTGTAAATTGAAAATTTTCTAGCACAGTGTAAACATGTACAGATCGCTTCTGGGACCCCCAAAATTCGAATTTTCGGTGTTTTTAGGCTAAATTCTGGACATAAACGGGTACCTAAGATGCATGCACAAATCGACTTTTGGGCCCAAAAAATGTGTTTTAGCATTTTTTTGGCCAGTATATTGAATTTTTTTTAGCACACTGCAGGCATGTACAGATCGCTTCTGGGACTCAAAAAACTCGAATTATCGGTGTTTTTAGGCTAAATTTGGGATATAAACGGGTACCGAAGATGCATGGACAAATCGACTTTTTGGGCCAAAAAAACATGTTTTAGCATTTTTTTGGCCAGTATATTGATAAATTTCTAGTACACTGCAGGCATGTACAGATTGCTACTGGGACCCAAAAAACTCGAATTTTCGGTGTTTTTACGCTAAATTTGGGATATAAACGGGTACCGAAGATGCATGCAAAAATCAACTTTTTTGGCCCAAAAAACGTGTTTTCGCATTTTTTTGGCCTGTATAATGAAAATTATCTAGCACAGAGCAGGCATGTACAGATCGCTTATGGAACCCAGAACACTCGAATTTTCGGTGTTTTTAGGCTAAATTTTGGATATAAACTGGTACCGAAGATGCATGCACAAATCGACTTTTTGGGCCCAAAAAACGTGTTTCAGCATTTTTTTGGCCTGTAAATTGAAAATTTTCTAGCACAGTGTAGACATGTACAGATCGCTTCTGGGACCCAAAAAACTCGAATTTACGGTGTTTTTAGGCTAAATTTGGGATATAAACTGGTACCGAAGATGCATGCACAAATCGACTTTTTGAGCTCAAAAAACGTGTTTTAGCAATTTTTTGGACTGTATATTGAAAATTTTCTAGCACAGTGTAAACATGTACAGATCGCTTCTGGGACCCCAAAAATTCGAGATTTCGGTGTTTTTAGGCTAAATTCTGGACATAAACGGGTACCGATGATGCATGCACAAATCGACTTTTGGGCCCAAAAAATGTGTTTTAGCATTTTTTTTGGGCAGTATATTGAAAAAATTCTAGCACACTGCAGGCATGTACAGATCGCTTCTGGGACCCAAAAAACTCGAATTATCGGTGTTTTTAGGCTAAATTTGGGATATAAACGGGTACCGAAGATGCATGGACAAATCGACTTTTTGGGCCAAAAAAACATGTTTTAGCATTTTTTTGGCCTGTATACTGATAAATTTCTAGTACACTGCAGGCATGTACAGATTGCTTCTGGGACCCAAAAAACCCGAATTTTCGGTGTTATTAGGATAAATTTGGGATATAAACGGGTACCGAAGATGCATGCACAAATCGATTTTTTGGGCCCAAAAAATGTGTTTTAGCATTTTTTTGGCCTGTATATTGAAAATTTTCTAGCACAGTGTAGACATGTACAGATCGCTTCTGGGACCCAAAAAACTCGAATTTTCGATGTTTTTAGTCTAAATTTGGGACATAAACTGGTACCGAAGATGCATGCACAAATCGACTTTTTGGGCCAAAAAAACGTGTTTTAGCATTTTTTTGGCCTGTATATTGAAAATTTTCTAGCACATTGCAAGCATGTACAGATCGCTTCTGTGACCAAAAAAACTCGAATTTTCGGTGTTTTACGCTAAATTTGGGATATAAACGGGTACCGAAGATGCATGCAAAAATCAACTTTTTGGGCCCAAAAAATGTGTTTTCGCATTTTTTTGACCTGTATATTGAAAATTATCTAGCACAGAGCGGGCATGTACATATTGCTTATGGAACCCAGAACACTAGATTTTTCGGTGTTTTTAGGCTAAATTTTGGATATAAACGGGTACCAAAAAAGCATGCACAAATCGACTTTTTGGGTCCCAAAAACGTGTTTTAACATTTTTTGGCTTGTATATTGAAAATTTTCTAGCACAGTATAGACATGTATATATGGCTTCTGGGACCCAATAAACTCGAATTTTTGGTGTTATTAGGCTAAATTTGGGATATAAACGGGTCCCGAAGATGCATGGACAAATCGACTTTTTGGGCCCAAAAAACGTCTTTTAGCATTTTTTTGGCCTGTAAATTGAAAATTTTCTAGCACACTATAGACATGTACAGATCGCTTCTGGGACCCAAAAAACTCGAATTTTCGGTGTTTTTAGGCTAAATTTAGGACATAAACGTATACCGAAGATGCATCCAAAAATCGAATTTTTTGGCCAAAAAAACGTGTTTTATCATTTTTTTGGCCTGTATATTGAAAAATTTCTAGCATGGTGTAGACATGTACAGATCGCTTCTGGGACCCAAAAAATTCGAATTTTCGGTGTTTTTAGGCTAAATTTAGGACATAAACGGATACCGAAGATGCATCCAAAAATCGAATTTTTTGGCCAAAAAAACGTGTTTTATCATTTTTTTGGCCTGTATATTGAAAAATTTCTAGCACACTGCAGGCATGTACAGATCGCTTCTGGGACCCAAAAAACTCGAATCTTCGGTGTTTTTAGGCTAAATTTGGGATATAAACGGGTACCAAAAAAGCATGCACAAATCGACTTTTTGGGCCCAAAAAACGTGTTTTAGCATTTTTTGGCTTGTATATTGAAAATTTTCTAGCATGGTGTAGACATGTACAGATCGCTTCTGGGACCCAAAAAATTCGAATTTTCGGTGTTTTTAGGCTAAATTCTGGACATAAACGGGTACCGAAGATGCATGCACAAATCGACTTTTTGGTCCCAAAAAACGTGTTTTAGCATTTTTTTGGCCAGTATATTGAAAAAATTCTAGCACACTGCAGGCATGTACAGATCGCTTCTGGGACCCAAAAAACTCGAATTTTCGGTGTTTTTAGCCTAAATTTGGGATATAAACGGGTACCGAAGATGCATGCACAAATCGACTTTTTGGGCCAAAAAAACGTCTTTTAGCATTTTTTTGGCCTGTAAATTGAAAATTTTCAAGCATACTGTAGACATGTACAGATTGCTTCTGGGACCCAAAAAACTCGAATTTTCGGTGTTTTAGGCTAAATTTAGGACATAAACGGGTAACGAAGATGCATCCAAAAATCGATTTTTTTGGCCAAAAAAACGTGTTTTAGCATTTTTTTGGCCTGTATAATGAAAATTTTCTAGCACACTGCAGGCATGTACAGATCGCTTCTGGGACCCAAAAAACTCGAATTTTCGGTGTTTTTAGGCTACATTTGGGAAATAAACGGGTACCGAAGATGCATGCACAAATCGACTTTTTGAGCCCAAAAAACGTGTTTCAGCATTTTTTGGCTTGTATATGGAAAATTTTCTAGCATAGTATAGACATGTACAGATCGCTTCTGGGACCCAAAAAACTCGAATTTTCGGAGTTTTTAGGCTTAATTTGGGATATAAACAGGTACCGAAGATGCATGCACAAATCGACTTTTTGGGCCCAAAAACGTGTTTTAGCATTTTTTGGCCTGTAAATTGAAAATTTTCTAGCACACTGCAGGCATGTACAGATCGCTTCTGGGACCCAAAAAACTCGAATAATCGGTGTTTTTAGGCTAAATTTGGGATATAAACGGGTACCGAAGATGCATGGACAAATCGACTTTTTGGTCCAAAAAAACATGTTTTAGCATTTTTTTGGCCTGTATATTGATAAATTTCTAGCACAGTGTAGACATGTACAGATCGCTTCTGGGACCCAAAAAACTCGAATTTTCGGTGTTTTTAGGCTACATTTGGGAAATAAACGGGTACCGAAGATGCATGCACAAATCGACTTTTTGAGCCCAAAAAACGTGTTTCAGCATTTTTTGGCTTGTATATGGAAAATTTTCTAGCATAGTATAGACATGTACAGATCGCTTCTGGGACCCAAAAAACTCAAATTTTTGGAGTTTTTAGGCTTAATTTGGGATATAAACGGGTACCGAAGATGCATGCACAAATCGACTTTTTGGGCCAAAAAAACGTCTTTTAGCATTTTTTTGGCCTGTAAATTGAAAATTTTCAAGCATACTGTAGACATGTACAGATTGCTTCTGGGACCCAAAAAACTCGAATTTCGGTGTTTTAGGCTAAATTTAGGACATAAACGGGTAACGAAGATGCATCCCAAAATCGATTTTTTTGGCCAAAAAAACGTGTTTTAGCATTTTTTTGGCCTGTATAATGAAAATTTTCTAGCACACTGCAGGCATGTACAGATCGCTTCTGGGACCCAAAAAATTCGAATTTTCGGTGTTTTTACGCTAAATTTGGGATATAAACGGGTACCAAAGATGCATGCAAAAATCAACTTTTTTGGCCCAAAAAACGTGTTTTCGCATTTTTTTGGCCTGTATAATGAAAATTATCTAGCACAGAGCAGGCATGTACAGATCGCTTATGGAACCCAGAACACTCGAATTTTCGGTGTTTTTAGGCTAAATTTTGGATATAAACGGGTACCGAAGACGCATGCACAAATCGACTTTTTGGGCCCAAAAAACGTGTTTAAGCATTTTCTTGGCCTGTAAATTGAATTTTTTTTAGCACAGTGTAGACATGTACAGATCGCTTCTGGGACCCGAAAAACTCGAATTTTCGGTGTTCTTAGGCTAAATTTGGGACATAAACGGGTACCGATGATGCATGCATAATTCGATTTTTTGGGCCCAAAAAATGTGTTTTAGCATTTTTTTGGCCTGTAAATTGAAAATATTCTAGCACAGTGTAGACATGTACAGATCGCTTCTGGGACCCAAAAAACTCGAATTTTCGTTGTTTTTAGGCTAAATTTGGGACATAAACTGGTACCGAAGATGCATGCACAAATTGACTTTTTGGGCCAAAAAAACGTGTTTTAGCATTTTTTCGGCCTGTATATTGAATTTTTTTAGCACACTTCAGGCATGTACAGATCGCTTCTGGGACCCAAAAAACTCGAGTTTACGGTGTTTTTAGGCTACATTTGGGACATAAACTGGTAACGAAAATGCATGCACTAATCGACTTTTTGGGCCAAAAAAAACGTGTTTTAGCATTTTTTTTGGCCTCTATATTGATAAATTTCTAGTACACTGCAGGCATGTACAGATTGCTTCTGGGACCCCAAAAAATCGAATTTTCGGTGTTTTTACGCTAAATTTGGGATATAAACGGGTACCGAAGATGCATGCAAAAATCAACTTTTTTGGCCCAAAAAACGTGTTTTCGCATTTTTTTGGCCTGTATAATGAAAATTATCTAGCACAGAGCAGGCATGTACAGATCGCTTATGGAACCCAGAACACTCGAATTTTCGGTGTTTTTAGGCTAAATTTTGGATATAAACGGGTACCGAAGATGCATGCACAAATCGACTTTTTGGGCCCAAAAAACGTGTTTAAGCATTTTCTTGGCCTGTAAATTGAATTTTTTTTAGCACAGTGTAGACATGTACAGATCGCTTCTGGGACCCGAAAAACTCGAATTTTCGGTGTTCTTAGGCTAAATTTGGGACATAAACGGGTACCGATGATGCATGCATAATTCGATTTTTTGGGCCCAAAAAATGTGTTTTAGCATTTTTTTGGCCTGTAAATTGAAAATATTCTAGCACAGTGTAGACATGTACAGATCGCTTCTGGGACCCAAAAAACTCGAATTTTCGTTGTTTTTAGGCTAAATTTAGGACATAAACGGATACCGAAGATGCATCCAAAAATCGAATTTTTTGGCCAAAAAAACGTGTTTTATCATTTTTTTGGCCTGTATATTGAAAAATTTCTAGCACACTGCAGGCATGTACAGATCGCTTCTGGGACCCAAAAAACTCGAATCTTCGGTATTTTTAGGCTAAATTTGAGATATAAACGGGTACCAAAAAAGCATGCACAAATCGACTTTTTGGGCCCAAAAAACGTGTTTTAGCATTTTTTGGCTTGTATATTGAAAATTTTCTAGCACAGTGTAGACATGTACAGATCGCTTCTGGGACCCAAAAAATTCGAATTTTCGGTGTTTTTAGGCTAAATTCTGGACATAAACGGGTACCGAAGATGCATGCACAAATCGACTTTTTGGTCACAAAAAACGTGTTTTAGCATTTTTTTGGCCAGTATATTGAAAAAATTCTAGCACACTGCAGGCATGTACAGATCGCTTCTGGGACCCAAAAAACTCGAATATTCGGAGTTTTTAGGCTAAATTTGGGATATAAACGGGTACCGAAGATGCATGCACAAATCGACTTTTTGGGCCAAAAAAACGTCTTTTAGCATTTTTTTGGCCTGTAAATTGAAAATTTTCAAGCATACTGTAGACATGTACAGATTGCTTCTGGGACCCAAAAAACTCGAATTTTCGGTGTTTTTAGGCTACATTTGGGAAATAAACGGGTACCGAAGATGCATGCACAAATCGACTTTTTGAGCCCAAAAAACGTGTTTCAGCATTTTTTGGCTTGTATATGGAAAATTTTCTAGCATAGTATAGACATGTACAGATCGCTTCTGGGACCCAAAAAACTCGAATTTTCGGAGTTTTTAGGCTTAATTTGGGATATAAACGGGTACCGAAGATGCATGCACAAATCGACTTTTTGGAACCAAAAACGTGTTTTAGCATTTTTTGGCCTGTAAATTGAAAATTTTCTAGCACACTGCAGGCATGTACAGATCGCTTCTGGAACCCAAAAAACTCGAATTATCGGTGTTTTTAGGCTAAATTTGGGATATAAACGGGTACCGAAGATGCATGGACAAATCGACTTTTTGGTCCAAAAAAACATGTTTTAGCATTTTTTTGGCCTGTATATTGATAAATTTCTAGTACACTGCAGGCATGTACAGATTGCTTCTGGGACCCAAAAAATTCGAATTTTCGGTGTTTTTACGCTAAATTTGGGATATAAACGGGTACCAAAGATGCATGCAAAAATCAACTTTTTTGGCCCAAAAAACGTGTTTTCGCATTTTTTTGGCCTGTATAATGAAAATTATCTAGCACAGAGCAGGCATGTACAGATCGCTTATGGAACCCAGAACACTCGAATTTTCGGTGTTTTTAGGCTAAATTTTGGATATAAACGGGTACCGAAGATGCATGCACAAATCGACTTTTTGGGCCCAAAAAACGTGTTTAAGCATTTTCTTGGCCTGTAAATTGAATTTTTTTTAGCACAGTGTAGACATGTACAGATCGCTTCTGGGACCCGAAAAACTCGAATTTTCGGTGTTCTTAGGCTAAATTTAGGACATAAACGGGTACCGATGATGCATGCATAATTCGATTTTTTGGGCCCAAAAAATGTGTTTTAGCATTTTTTTGGCCTGTAAATTGAAAATATTCTAGCACAGTGTAGACATGTACAGATCGCTTCTGGGACCCAAAAAACTCGAATTTTCGTTGTTTTTAGGCTAAATTTGGGACATAAACTGGTACCGAAGATGCATGCACAAATCGACTTTTTGGGCCAAAAAAACGTGTTTTAGCATTTTTTCGGCCTGTATATTGAAATTTTTTAGCACACTTCAGGCATGTACAGATCGCTTCTGGGACGCAAAAAACTCGAGTTTACGGTGTTTTTAGGCTACATTTGGGACATAAACTGGTAACGAAAATGCATGCACTAATCGACTTTTTGGGCCAAAAAAAACGTGTTTTAGCATTTTTTTGGCTTGTATATTGAAAATTATCTAGCACAGAGCGGGCATGTACAGATTGCTTATGGAACCCAGAACACTAGAATTTTCGGTGTTTTTAGGCTAAATTTTGGATATAAACGGGTACCAAAAAAGCATGCACAAATCGACTTTTTGGGTCCCCAAAACTTGTTTTAGCATTTTTTGGCCTTATATTGAAAATTTTCTAGCACAGTATAGACATGTACAGATCGCTTCTGGGACCCAATAAACTCGAATTTTTGGTGTTTTTAGGCTAAATTTGGGATATAAACGGGTACCGAAGATGCATGAACAAATCGAGTTTTTGGGCCCAAAAAACGTCTTTTAGCATTTTTTTGGCCTGTAAATTGAAAATTTTCTAGCACACTATAGACATGTACAGATCGCTTCTGGGACCCAAAAAAACTCGAATTTTTGGTGTTTTTAGGCTAAATTTAGGACATAAACTGGTAACGAAGATGCATGCACAAATCGACTTTTTGGGCCAAAAAAACGTGTTTTAGCCTTTTTTCGGCCTGTATATTGAATTTTTTTAGCACACTTCTGGCATGTACAGATCGCTTCTGGGACCCAAAAAACTCGAATTTACGATGTTTTTAGGCTACATTTGGGATATAAACTGGTACCGAAGATGCATGCACAAATCGACTTGTTGAGCCCAAAAAACGTGTTTCAGCATTTTTTTGGCCTGTAAATTGAAAATTTTCTAGCACAGTGTAGACATGTGCAGATCGCTTCTGGGACCCAAAAAACTCGAATTTACGGTGTTTTTAGGCTAAATTTGGGATATAAACTGGTACCGAAGATGCATGCACAAATCGACTTTTTGAGCCCAAAAAACCTGTTTTAGCAATTTTTTGGACTGTAAATTGAAAATTTTCTAGCACAGTGTAAACATGTACAGATCGCTTCTGGGACCCCATAAATTCGAATTTTCGGTGTTTTTAGGCTAAATTCTGGACATAAACGGGTACCGAAGATGCATGCACAAATCGACTTTTGGGCCCAAAAAACGTGTTTTAGCATTTTTTTGGCCTGTAAATTGAAAATTTTCTAGCACAGTGTAAACATGTACAGATCGCTTCTGGGACCACAAAAATTCGAATTTTCGGTGTTTTTAGGCTAAATTCTGAACATAAACGGGTACCGAAGATGCATGCACAAATCGACTTTTTGGGCCGAAAAAACGTGTTTTAGCATTTTTTTGGCCTGTATATTGATAAATTTTTAGTACACTGCAGGCATGTACAGATTGCTTCTGGGACCCAAAAAACTCGAATTTTCGGTGTTATTAGGATAAATTTGGGATATAAACCGGTACCGAAGATGCATGCACAAATCGATTTTTTGGGCCCAAAAAATGTGTTTTAGCATTTTTATGGCCTGTATATTGAAAATTTTCTAGCACAGTGTAGACATGTACAGATCGCTTCTGGGACCCAAAAAACTCGAATTTTCGATGTTTTTAGTCTAAATTTGGGACATAAACTGGTACCGAAGATGCATGCACAAATCGACTTTTTGGGCCAAAAAAACGTGTTTTAGCATTTTTTCGGCCTGTATATTGAATTTTTTTTAGCACACTTCAGGCATGTACAGATCGCTTCTGGGACCCAAAAAACTCGAATTTTCGGTGTTTTTGGCAAAATTTGGGATATAAACGGGTACCGAAAATGCATGCACAAATCGATTTTTTGGGCCCAAAAAATGTGTTTTAGCATTTTTTTGGCCTGTATATTGAAAATTTTCTAGCACATTGCAAGCATGTACAGATCGCTTCTGTGACCCAAAAAACTCGAATTTTCGGTGTTTTACGCTAAATTTGGGATATAAACGGGTACCGAAGATGCATGCAAAAATCAACTTTTTGGGCCCAAAAAATGTGTTTTCGCATTTTTTTTACCTGTATATTGAAAATTATCTAGCACAGAGCGGGCATGTACATATTGCTTATGGAACCCAGAACACTAGAGTTTTCGGTGTTTTAGGCTAAATTTTGGATATAAACGGGTACCGAAGATGCATGGACAAATCGACTTTTTGGGTCCCAAAAACGTGTTTTAGCATTTTTTGGCTTGTATATTGAAAATTTTCTAGCACAGTATAGACATGTACATATAGCTTCTGGGACCCAATAAACTCGAATTTTTGGTGTTATTAGGCTAAATTTGGGATATAAACGGGTACCGAAGATGCATGGACAAATCGACTTTTTGGGCCCAAAAAACGTCTTTTAGCATTTTTTTGGCCTGTAAATTGAAAATTTTCTAGCACACTATAGACATGTACAGATCGCTTCTGATACCCAAAAAACTCGAATTTTCGGTGTTTTTAGGATAAATTTAGGACATAAACGGATACCGAAGATGCATCCAAAAATCGAATTTTTTGGCCAAAAAAACGTCTTTTATCATTTTTTTGGCCTGTATATTGAAAAATTTCTAGCATGGTGTAGACATGTACAGATCGCTTCTGGGACCCAAAAAATTCGAATTTTCGGTGTTTTTAGGATAAATTTAGGACATAAACGGATACCGAAGATGCATCCAAAAATCGAATTTTTTGGCCAAAAAAACGTGTTTTATCATTTTTTTGGCCTGTATATTGAAAAATTTCTAGCACACTGCAGGCATGTACAGATCGCTTCTGGGACCCAAAAAACTCGAATCTTCGGTGTTTTTAGGCTAAATTTGGGATATAATCGGGTACCAAAAAAGCATGCACAAATCGACTTTTTGGGCCCAAAAAACGTGTTTTAGCATTTTTTGTCTTGTATATTGAAAATTTTCTAGCATGGTGTAGACATGTACAGATCGCTTCTGGGACCCAAAAAATTCGAATCTTCGGTGTTTTTAGGCTAAATTCTGGACATAAACGGGTACCGAAGATGCATGCACAAATCGACTTTTTGGTCCCAAAAAACGTGTTTTAGCATTTTTTTGGCCAGTATATTGAAAAAATTCTAGCACAGTGCAGGCATGTACAGATCGCTTCTGGGACCCCAAAAAACTCGAATTTTCGGTATTTTTTGGCTAAATTATGGACATAAACGGGTACCGACCATGCATGCACAAATCGACTTTTGGGCCCAACAAACGTGTTCTAGCATTTTTTTGGCCTCTATATTGAAAAAATTCTAGCACACTGCAGGCATGTACAGATCGCTTCTGGGAACCAAAAAACTCGAATTTTCGGTGTTTTTAGGCTAAATTTGGGATATAGGCTAAACGGGTACCGAAGATGCATGCGCAAATCGACTTTTTGGGCCAAAAAAACGTCTTTTAGCATTTTTTTGGCCTGTAAATTGAAAATTTTCAAGAATACTGTAGACATGTACAGATCGCTTCTGGGACCCAAAAAACTCGAATTTTCGGTGTTTTTAGGCTAAATTTAGGACATAAACGGGTAACGAAGTTGCATCCAAAAATCGAATTTTTTGGCCAAAAAAACGTGTTTTAGCATTTCTTTGGCCTGTATAATGAAACTTTTCTAGCACACTGCAGGCATGTACAGATTGCTTCTGGGACCCGAAAACTTGAATCTTCGGTGTTTTTAGGCTAAATTTGGGATATAAACGGGTACCAAAAAAGCATGGACAAATCGACTTTTTGGGCCAAAAAAACATGTTTTAGCATTTTTTTGGCCTGTATATTGATAAATTTCTAGTACACTGCAGGCATGTACAGATTGCTTCTGGGACCCAAAAAACTCGAATTTTCGGTGTTTTTAGGATAAATTTGGGATATAAACGGGTACCGAAGATGCATGCACAAATCGACTTTTTGTGCCCAAAAAACGTGTTTAGGCTTTTATTTGGCCTGTAAATTGAAAATTTTCTAGCACAGTGTAGACATGTACAGATCGCTTCTGGGACCCAAAAAACTCGAATTTTCAGTGTTATTAGGCTATATTTGGGATATAAACGGGTACCGAAGATGCATGCACAATTCAATTTTTTGGGCCCAAAAAATGTGTTTTATCATTTTTTTGGCCTGTAAATTGAAAATATTCTAGCACAGTGTAGACATGTACAGATCGCTTCTGGGACCCAAAAAACTCGAAATTTCGATGTTTTTAGGCTAAATTTGGGACATAAACTGGTACCGAAGATGCATGCACAAATCGACTTTTTGGGCCAAAAAAACGTGTTTTAGCATTTTTTCGGCCTGTATATTGAAATTTTTTAGCACACTTCAGGCATGTACAGATCGCTTCTGGGACCCAAAAAACTCGAATTTACGGTGTTTTAAGGCTACATTTGGGATATAAACGGGTACCGAAGATGCATGCACAAATCGACTTTTTGGGACCAAAAAATGTGTATTAGCATTTTGTTTGGCCCGTAAATTGAAAATTTCTAGCACACTGCAGGCATGTACTGATCGTTTCTGAGACCCAAAAAACTCGAATTTTCGGTGTTTTTGGCAAAATTTGGGATATAAACGGGTACCGAAGATGCATGCACAAATCGACTTTTTGGGCCCAAAAAATGTGTTTTAGCATTTTTTTGGCCTGTATATTGAAAATTTTCTAGCACATTGCAAGCATGTACAGATCGCTTCTGTGACCCAAAAAACTCGAATTTTCGGTGTTTTACGTTAAAATGGGATATAAACGGGTACCGAAGATGCATGCAAAAATCAACTTTTTGGGCCCAAAAAATGTGTTTTCGCATTTTTTTGGCCTGTAAATTGAAAATTATCTAGCACAGAGCGGGCATGTACAGATTGCTTATGGAACCCAGAACACTAGAATTTTCGGTGTTTTTAGGCTAAATTTTGGATATAAACGGGTACCGAAAAAGCATGCACAAATCGACTTTTTGAGTCCCAAAAACGTGTTTTAGCATTTTTTGGCTTGTATATTGAAAATTTTCTAGCACACTATAGACATGTTCAGATCGCTTCTGGGACCCAAAAAACTCGAATTTTCGGTGTTTTTAGGCTAAATTTAGGACATAAACGGATACCGAAGATGCATCCAAAAATCGAATTTTTTGGCCAAAAAAACGTGTTTTATCATTTTTTTGGCCTGTATATTGATAAATTTCTAGTACACTGCAGGCATGTACAGATTGCTTCTGGGACCCAAAAAACTCGAATTTTCGGTGTTTTTAGGATAAATTTGGGATATAAACGGGTACCGAAGATGCATGCACAAATCGACTTTTTGTGCCCAAAAAACGTGTTTAGGCTTTTATTTGGCCTGTAAATTGAAAATTTTCTAGCACAGTGTAGACATGTACAGATCGCTTCTGGGACCCAAAAAACTCGAATTTTCAGTGTTCTTAGGCTATATTTGGCATATAAACGGGTACCGAAGATGCATGCACAATTCAATTTTTTGGGCCCAAAAAATGTGTTTTATCATTTTTTTGGCCTGTAAATTGAAAATATTCTAGCACAGTGTAGACATGTACAGATCGCTTCTGGGACCCAAAAAACTCGAAATTTCGATGTTTTTAGGCTAAATTTGGGACATAAACTGGTACCGAAGATGCATGCACAAATCGACTTTTTGGGCCAAAAAAACGTGTTTTAGCATTTTTTCGGCCTGTATATTTAAATTTTTTAGCACACTTCAGGCATGTACAGATCGCTTCTGGGACCCAAAAAACTCGAATTTACGGTGTTTTAAGGCTACATTTGGGATATAAACGGGTACCGAAGATGCATGCACAAATCGACTTTTTGGGACCAAAAAATGTGTATTAGCATTTTGTTTGGCCCGTAAATTGAAAATTTCTAGCACACTGCAGGCATGTACTGATCGTTTCTGAGACCCAAAAAACTCGAATTTTCGGTGTTTTTGGCAAAATTTGGGATATAAACGGGTACCGAAGATGCATGCACAAATCGACTTTTTGGGCCCAAAAAATGTGTTTTAGCATTTTTTTGGCCTGTATATTGAAAATTTTCTAGCACATTGCAAGCATGTACAGATCGCTTCTGTGACCCAAAAAACTCGAATTTTCGGTGTTTTACGTTAAAATGGGATATAAACGGATACCGAAGATGCATGCAAAAATCAACTTTTTGGGCCCAAAAAATGTGTTTTCGCATTTTTTTGGCCTGTAAATTGAAAATTATCTAGCACAGAGCGGGCATGTACAGATTGCTTATGGAACCCAGAACACTAGAATTTTCGGTGTTTTTAGGCTAAATTTTGGATATAAACGGGTACCGAAAAAGCATGCACAAATCGACTTTTTGAGTCCCAAAAACGTGTTTTAGCATTTTTTGGCTTGTATATTGAAAATTTTCTAGCACACTATAGACATGTTCAGATCGCTTCTGGGACCCAAAAAACTCGAATTTTCGGTGTTTTTAGGCTAAATTTAGGACATAAACGGATACCGAAGATGCATCCAAAAATCGAATTTTTTGGCCAAAAAAACGTGTTTTATCATTTTTTTGGCCTGTATATTGATAAATTTCTAGTACACTGCAGGCATGTACAGATTGCTTCTGGGACCCAAAAAACTCGAATTTTCGGTGTTTTTAGGATAAATTTGGGATATAAACGGGTACCGAAGATGCATGCACAAATCGACTTTTTGTGCCCAAAAAACGTGTTTAGGCTTTTATTTGGCCTGTAAATTGAAAATTTTCTAGCACAGTGTAGACATGTACAGATCGCTTCTGGGACCCAAAAAACTCGAATTTTCAGTGTTCTTAGGCTATATTTGGGATATAAACGGGTACCGAAGATGCATGCACAATTCAATTTTTTGGGCCCAAAAAATGTGTTTTATCATTTTTTTGGCCTGTAAATTGAAAATATTCTAGCACAGTGTAGACATGTACAGATCGCTTCTGGGACCCAAAAAACTCGAAATTTCGATGTTTTTAGGCTAAATTTGGGACATAAACTGGTACCGAAGATGCATGCACAAATCGACTTTTTGGGCCAAAAAAACGTGTTTTAGCATTTTTTCGGCCTGTATATTGAAATTTTTTAGCACACTTCAGGCATGTACAGATCGCTTCTGGGACCCAAAAAACTCGAAATTTCGATGTTTTTAGGCTAAATTTGGGATATAAACGGGTACCGAAGATGCATGCACAAATCGACTTTTTGGGACCAAAAAACGTGTTTTAGCATTTTGTTTGGCCGGTAAATTGAAAATTTCTAGCACACTGCAGGCATGTACTGATCGTTTCTGAGACCCAAAAAACTCGAATTTTCGGTGTTTTTGGCAAAATTTGGGATATAAACGGGTACCGAAGATGCATGCACAAATCGACTTTTTGGGCCCAAAAAATGTGTTTTAGCATTTTTTTGGCCTGTATATTGAAAATTTTCTAGCACATTGCAAGCATGTACAGATCGCTTCTGTGACCCAAAAAACTCGAATTTTCGGTGTTTTACGTTAAAATGGGATATAAACGGGTACCGAAGATGCATGCAAAAATCAACTTTTTGGGCCCAAAAAATGTGTTTTCGCATTTTTTTGGCCTGTAAATTGAAAATTATCTAGCACAGAGCGGGCATGTACAGATTGCTTATGGAACCCAGAACACTAGAATTTTCGGTGTTTTTAGGCTAAATTTTGGATATAAACGGGTACCGAAAAAGCATGCACAAATCGACTTTTTGAGTCCTAAAAACGTGTTTTAGCATTTTTTGGCTTGTATATTGAAAATTTTCTAGCACACTATAGACATGTACAGATCGCTTCTGGGACCCAAAAAACTCGAATTTTCGGTGTTTTTAGGCTAAATTTAGGACATAAACGGATACCGAAGATGCATCCAAAAATCGAATTTTTTGGCCAAAAAAACGTGTTTTATCATTTTTTTGGCCTGTATATTGAAAAATTTCTGGCACACTGCAGGCATGTACATATCGCTTCTGGGACCCAAAAAACTCGAATCTTCGGTATTTTTAGGCTAAATTTGAGATATAAACGGGTACCAAAAAAGCATGCACAAATCGACTTTTTGGGCCCAAAAAACGTGTTTTAGGATTTTTTGGCTTGTATATTGAAAATTTTCTAGCACAGTGTAGACATGTACAGATCGCTTCTGGGACCCAAAAAATTCGAATTTTCGGTGTTTTTAGGCTAAATTCTGGACATAAACGGGTACCGAAGATGCATGCACAAATCGACTTTTTGGTCCCAAAAAACGTGTTTTAGCATTTTTTTGGCCAGTATATTGAAAAAATTCTAGCACACTGCAGGCATGTACAGATCGCTTCTGGGACAAAAAAAAATCGAATTTTCGGAGTTTTTAGGCTAAATTTGGGATATAAACGGGTACCGAAGATGCATGCACAAATCGACTTTTTGGGCCAAAAAAACGTCTTTTAGCATTTTTTTGGCCTGTAAATTGAAAATTTTCAAGCATACTGTAGACATGTTAAGATTGCTTCTGGGACCCAAAAAACTCGAATTTTCGGTGTTTTAGGCTAAATTTAGGACATAAACGGGTAACGAAGATGCATCCAAAAATCGATTTTTTTGGCCAAAAAAACGTGTTTTAGCATTTTTTTGGCCTGTATAATGAAAATTTTCTAGCACACTGCAGGCATGTACAGATCGCTTCTGGCACCCAAAAAACTCGAATCTTCGGTGTTTTTAGGCTACATTTGGGAAATAAACGGGTACCGAAGATGCATGCACAAATCGACTTTTTGGGCCCAAAAACGTGTTTTATCATTTTTTGGCCTGTAAATTGAAAATTTTCTAGCACACTGCAGGCATGTACAGATCGTTTCTGGGACCCCAAAAACTCGAATTTTCGGTGTTTTTAGGCTAAATTTGGGACATAAACGGGTACCGAAGATGCATGCACAAATCGACTTTTTGGGCCAAAAAAACGTGTTTAGCATTTTTTCGGCCTGTATATTGAATTTTTTTAGCACACATCAGGCATGTACAGATCGCTTCTGGGACCCAAAAAACTCGAATTTACGATGTTTTTAGGCTACATTTGGGAAATAAACGGGTACCGAAGATGCATGCACAAATCGACTTTTTGAGCCCAAAAAACGTGTTTCAGCATTTTTTTGGCCGGTAAATTGAATATTTTCTAGCACAGTGTAGACATGTACAGATCGTTTCTGGGACCCGAAAAAATCGAATTTACGGTGTTTTTAGGCTAAATTTGGGATATAAACTGGTACCGAAGATGCATGCACAAATCGACTTTTTGAGCCCAAAAAACGTGTTTTAGCATTTTTTTGGCCTGTAAATTGAAAATTTTCTAGCACAGTGTAAACATGTACAGATCGCTTCTGGGACCACAAAAATTCGAATTTTCGGTGTTTTTAGGCTAAATTCTGAACATAAACGGGTACCGAAGATGCATGCACAAATCGACTTTTTGGGCCGAAAAAACGTGTTTTAGCATTTTTTTGGCCTGTATATTGATAAATTTTTAGTACACTGCAGGCATGTACAGATTGCTTCTGGGACCCAAAAAACTCGAATTTTTGGTGTTTTTAGGATAAATTTGGGATATAAACGGGTACCGAAGATGCATGCACAAATCGACTTTTTGGGCCAAAAAAACGTGTTTAGCATTTTTTCGGCCTGTATATTGAATTTTTTTAGCACACATCAGGCATGTACAGATCGCTTCTGGGACCCAAAAAACTCGAATTTACGATGTTTTTAGGCTACATTTGGGAAATAAACGGGTACCGAAGATGCATGCACAAATCGACTTTTTGAGCCCAAAAAACGTGTTTCAGCATTTTTTTGGCCTGTAAATTGAATATTTTCTAGCACAGTGTAGAGATGTACAGATCGTTTCTGGGACCCGAAAAAATCGAATTTACGGTGTTTTTAGGCTAAATTTGGGATATAAACTGGTACCGAAGATGCATGCACAAATCGACTTTTTGAGCCCAAAAAACGTGTTTTAGCATTTTTTTGGCCTGTAAATTGAAAATATTCTAGCACAGTGTAGACATGTACAGATCGCTTCTGGGACCCCAAAAACTCGAATTTTCGGTGTTTTTAGGCTAAATTTGGGACATAAACGGGTACCGAAGATGCATGCACAAATCGACTTTTTGGGCCGAAAAAACGTGTTTTAGCATTTTTTTGGCCTGTATATTGATAATTTTTTAGTACACTGCAGGCATGTACAGATTGCTTCTGGGACCCAAAAAACTCGAATTTTTGGTGTTTTTAGGATAAATTTGGGATATAAACGGGTACCGAAGATGCATGCACAAATCGACTTTTTGGGCCCAAAAAACGTGTTTAGGCATTTTTTTGGTCTGTAAATTGAAAATTTTCTAGCACAGTGTAGACATGTACAGATCGCTTCTGGGACCCAAGAAACTCGAATTTTTGGTGATTTCAGGCTAAATTTGGGACATAAACGGGTACCCAAGATGCATGCACAATTCAATTTTTTGGTCCCAAAAAATGTGTTTTAGCATTTTTTTGGCCTGTAAATTCAAAATATTCTAGCACAGTGTAGACATGTACAGATCGTTTCTGGGACCCCAGAAACTCGAATTTTCGGTGTTTTTAGGCTAAATTTAGGACATAAACGGGTAACGAAGATGCAACCAAAAATCGATTTTTTTGGCCAAAAAAATGTGTTTTAGCATTTTTTTGGCCTGTATAATGAAAATTTTCTAGCACACTGCAGGCATGTACAGATCGCTTCTGGGACCCAAAAAACTCGAATCTTCGGTGTTTTTAGGCTAAATTTGGGATATAAACGGGTACCAAAAAAGCATGCACAATTCGACTTTTTGGGCTCAAAAAACGTGTTTAGCATTTTTTCGGCCTGTATATTGAATTTTTTTGGCACACATCAGGCATGTACAGATCGCTTCTGGGACCCAAAAAACTCGAATTTACGATGTTTTTAGGCTACATTTGGGAAATAAACGGGTACCGAAGATGCATGCACAAATCGACTTTTTGAGCCCAAAAAACGTGTTTCAGCATTTTTTTGGCCTGTAAATTGAATATTTTCTAGCACAGTGTAGACATGTACAGATCGTTTCTGGGACCCGAAAAAATCGAATTTACGGTGTTTTTAGGCTAAATTTGGGATATAAACTGGTACCGAAGATGCATGCACAAATCGACTTTTTGAGCCCAAAAAACGTGTTTTAGCATTTTTTTGGCCTGTAAATTGAAAATTTTCTAGCACAGTGTAAACATGTACAGATCGCTTCTGGGACCACAAAAATTCGAATTTTCGGTGTTTTTAGGCTAAATTCTGAACATAAACGGGTACCGAAGATGCATGCACAAATCGACTTTTTGGGCCGAAAAAACGTGTTTTAGCATTTTTTTGGCCTGTATATTGATAAATTTTTAGTACACTGCAGGCATGTACAGATTGCTTCTGGGACCCAAAAAACTCGAATTTTTGGTGTTTTTAGGATAAATTTGGGATATAAACGGGTACCGAAGATGCATGCACAAATCGACTTTTTGGGCCCAAAAAACGTGTTTAGGCATTTTTTTGGTCTGTAAATTGAAAATTTTCTAGCACAGTGTAGACATGTACAGATCGCTTCAGGGACCCAAGAAACTCGAATTTTTGGTGATTTTAGGCTAAATTTGGGACATAAACGGGTACCCAAGATGCATGCACAATTCAATTTTTTGGTCCCAAAAAATGTGTTTTAGCATTTTTTTGGCCTGTAAATTCAAAATATTCTAGCACAGTGTAGACATGTACAGATCGTTTCTGGGACCCCAGAAACTCGAATTTTCGGTGTTTTTAGGCTAAATTTAGGACATAAACGGGTAACGAAGATGCATCCAAAAATCGATTTTTTTGGCCAAAAAAATGTGTTTTAGCATTTTTTTGGCCTGTATAATGAAAATTTTCTAGCACACTGCAGGCATGTACAGATCGCTTCTGGGACCCAAAAAACTCGAATCTTCGGTGTTTTTAGGCTAAATTTGGGATATAAACGGGTACCAAAAAAGCATGCACAAATCGACTTTTTGGGCTCAAAAAACGTGTTTTAGCATTTTTTGGCTTGTATATGGAAAATTTTCTAGCACAGTATAGACATGTACAGATCGCTTCTGGGACCCAAAAAACTCGAATTTTCGGTGTTTTTAGGCTAAATTTGAGATATAAACGGGTACCAAAAAAGCATGCACAAATCGACTTTTTGGTCCCAAAAAACGTCTTATAGCATTTTATTGGCCCGTAAATTGAAATTTTTCTAACACAGTGCAGGCATGTACAAATCGCTTAGGAACCCCCAAAACTCGATTTTTTGGTGTTTTTAGGCTACATTTGGGATATAAACGGGTACCGAAGATGCATGCGCAAATCGACTTTTTGGGCCAAAAAAACGTGTTTAGCATTTTTTCGGCCTGTATATTGAATTTTTTTAGCACACTTCAGGCATGTACAGATCGCTTCTGGGACCCAAAAAACTCGAATTTACGATGTTTTTAGGCTACATTTGGGATATAAACGGGTACCGAAGATGCATGCACAAATCGACTTTTTGAGCCCAAAAAACGTGTTTTAGCATTTTTTTGGCCTGTAAATTGAAAATTTTCTAGCACAGTGTAAACATTTACAGATCGCTTCTGGGACCCGAAAAACTCGAATTTACGGTGTTTTTAGGCTAAATTTGGGATATAAACTGGTACCGAAGATGCATGCACAAATCGACTTTTTGAGCCCAAAAAACGTGTTTTAGCATTTTTTTGGCCTGTAAATTGAAAATTTTCTACCACAGTGTAAACATGTACAGATCGCTTCTGGGACCCCCAAAATTCGAATTTTCGGTGTTTTTAGGCTAAATTCTGGACATAAACGGGTACCGAAGATGCATGCACAAATCGACTTTTGGGCCCAAAAAATGTGTTTTAGCACTTTTTTGGCCAGTATATTGAAAAAATTCTAGCTCACTGCAGGCATGTACAGATCGCTTCTGGGACCCAAAAAACTCGAATTATCAGTGTTTTTAGGCTAAATTTGGGATATAAACGGGTACCGAAGATGCATGCACAAATCGACTTTTTGGGCCAAAAAAACGTGTTTTAGCATTTTTTTGGCCTGTATATTGAATTTTTTTTAGTACACTGCAGGCATGTACAGATTGCTTCTGTGACCCAAAAAACTCGATTTTTTGGTGTTTTTAGGATAAATTTGGGATATAAACGGGTACCGAAGATGCATGCACAAATCGACTTTTTGGGCCCAAAAAACGTGTTTAGGCATTTTTTTGGCCTGTAAATTGAAAATTTTCTAGCACAGTGTAGACATGTACAGATCGCTTCTGGGACCCAAGAAACTCGAATTTTTGGTGATTTTAGGCTAAATTTGGGACATAAACGGGTACCCGAGATGCATGCACAATTCAATTTTTTGGTCCCAAAAAATGTGTTTTAGCATTTTTTTGGCCTGTAAATTCAAAATATTCTAGCACAGTGTAGACATGTACAGATCGTTTCTGGGACCCCAGAAACTCGAATTTTCGGTGTTTTTAGGCTAAATTTAGGACATAAACGGGTAACGAAGATGCATCCAAAAATCGATTTTTTTGGCCAAAAAAATGTGTTTTAGCATTTTTTTGGCCTGTATAATGAAAATTCTCTAGCACACTGCAGGCATGTACAGATCGCTTCTGGGACCCAAAAAACTCGAATCTTCGGTGTTTTTAGGCTAAATTTGGGATATAAACGGGTACCAAAAAAGCATGCACAAATCGACTTTTTGGGCTCAAAAAACGTGTTTTAGCATTTTTTGGCTTGTATATGGAAAATTTTCTAGCACAGTATAGACATGTACAGATCGCTTCTGGGACCCAAAAAACTCGAATTTTCGGTGTTTTTAGGCTAAATTTGGGATATAAACGGGTACCAAAAAAGCATGCACAAATCGACTTTTTGGTCCCAAAAAACGTCTTATAGCATTTTATTGGCCCGTAAATTGAAATTTTTCTAACACAGTGCAGGCATGTACAAATCGCTTAGGAACCCCCAAAACTCGATTTTTTGGTGTTTTTAGGCTACATTTGGGATATAAACGGGTACCGAAGATGCATGCGCAAATCGACTTTTTGGGCCAAAAAAACGTGTTTAGCATTTTTTCGGCCTGTATATTGAATTTTTTTAGCACACTTCAGGCATGTACAGATCGCTTCTGGGACCCAAAAAACTCGAATTTACGATGTTTTTAGGCTACATTTGGGATATAAACGGGTACCGAAGATGCATGCACAAATCGACTTTTTGAGCCCAAAAAACGTGTTTTAGCATTTTTTTGGCCTGTAAATTGAAAATTTTCTAGCACAGTGTAGACATTTACAGATCGCTTCTGGGACCCGAAAAACTCGAATTTACGGTGTTTTTAGGCTAAATTTGGGATATAAACTGGTACCGAAGATGCATGCACAAATCGACTTTTTGAGCCCAAAAAACGTGTTTTAGCATTTTTTTGGCCTGTAAATTGAAAATTTTCTACCACAGTGTAAACATGTACAGATCGCTTCTGGGACCCCAAAAATTCGAATTTTCGGTGTTTTTAGGCTAAATTCTGGACATAAACGGGTACCGAAGATGCATGCACAAATCGACTTTTGGGCCCAAAAAATGTGTTTTAGCACTTTTTTGGCCAGTATATTGAAAAAATTCTAGCTCACTGCAGGCATGTACAGATCGCTTCTGGGACCCAAAAAACTCGAATTATCAGTGTTTTTAGGCTAAATTTGGGATATAAACGGGTACCGAAGATGCATGCACAAATCGACTTTTTGGGCCAAAAAAACGTGTTTTAGCATTTTTTTGGCCTGTATATTGAATTTTTTTTAGTACACTGCAGGCATGTACAGATTGCTTCTGTGACCCAAAAAACTCGATTTTTTGGTGTTTTTAGGATAAATTTGGGATATAAACGGGTACCGAAGATGCATGCACAAATCGACTTTTTGGGCCCAAAAAACGTGTTTAGGCATTTTTTTGGCCTGTAAATTGAAAATTTTCTAGCACAGTGTAGACATGTACAGATCGCTTCTGGGACCCAAAAAACTCGAATTTTTGGTGTTTTTAGGCTAAATTTGGGACATAAACGGGTACCGAAGATGCATGCACAATTCAATTTTTTGGGCCCAAAAAATGTGTTTTAGCATTTTTTTGGCCTGTAAATTCAAAATATTCTAGCACAGTGTAGACATGTACAGATCGCTTCTGGGACCCAAAAAACTCGAATTTTCGTTTTTTTTTGGCTAAATTTGGGATATAAACGGGTACCGAAGATGCATGCACAAATCGATTTTTTGGGCCCAAAAAATGTGTTTTAGCATTTTTTTGGCCTGTATATTGAAAATTTTCTAGCACAGTGTAGACATGTACAGATCGCTTCTGGGACCCAAAAAACTCGAATTTTCGATGTTTTTAGTCTAAATTTGGGACATAAACTGGTACCGAAGATGCATGCACAAATCGACTTTTTGGGCCAAAAAAACGTGTTTTAGCATTTTTTCGGCCTGTATATTGAATTTTTTTTAGCACACTTCAGGCATGTACAGATCGCTTCTGGGACCCAAAAAACTCGAATTTTCGTTTTTTTTAGGCTAAATTTGGGATATAAACGGGTACCGAAGATGCATGCACAAATCGATTTTTTGGGCCCAGAATATGTGTTTTAGCATTTTTTTGGCCTGTAAATTGAAAATTTTCTAGCACAGTGCAGACATGTACAGATCGCTTCTGTGACCCAAAAAACTCGAATTTTCGATGTTTTTAGTCTAAATTTGGGACATAAACTGGTACCGAAGATGCATGCACAAATCGACTTTTTGGGCCAAAAAAACGTGTTATAGCATTTTTTCGGCCTGTATATTGAATTTTTTTTAGCACACTTCAGGCATGTACAGATCGCTTCTGGGACCCAAAAAACTCGAATTTACGGTGTTTTTAGGCTACATTTGGGATATAAACGGGTACCGAAGATGCATGCACAAATCCACTTTTTGGGCCCAAAAAACGTGTTTTAGCATTTTTTTGGCCCGTAAATTGAAAATTTCTAGCACACTGCAGGCATGTACTGATCGTTTCTGGGACCCAAAAAACTCGAATTTTCGGTGTTTTTGGCAAAATTTGGGATATAAACGGGTACCGAAGATGCATGCACAAATCGATTTTTTGGGCCCAAAAAATGTGTTTTAGCATTTTTTTGGCCTGTATATTGAAAATTTTCTAGCACAGTGCAAGCATGTACAGATCGCTTCTGTGACCCACAAAACTCGAATTTTCGGTGTTTTACGCTAAATTTGGGATATAAACGGGTACCGAAGATGCATGCAAAAATCAACTTTTTGGGCCCAAAAAACGTGTTTTCGCATTTTTTTGGCCTGTATATTGAAAATTATCTAGCACAGAGCGGGCATGTACAGATCGCTTATGGAACCCAGAACACTCGAATTTTCGGTGTTATTAGGCTAAATTTTGGATATAAACGGGTACCAAAAAAGCATGCACAAATCGACTTTTTGGGTCCCAAATACGTGTTTTAGCATTTTTTGGCTTGTATATTGAAAATTTTCTAGCACAGTATAGACATGTACATATCGCTTCTGGGACCCAATAAACTCGAATTTTTGGTGTTTTTAGGCTAAATTTGGGATATAAACAGATACCAAAAAAGCATGCACAAATCGACTTTTTGGTCCCAAAAAACGTCTTTAAGCATTTTTTTGGCCCGTAAATTGAAAATTTTCTAGCAAAGTGTAGACATGTACAGATCGCTTCTGGGACCCAAAAAACTCGAATTTCGGTGTTTTTAAGCTAAATTTGGGACATAATCGGGTACCAAAGATGCATGCACAAATCGACTTTTCGGGCCCATAAAACGTGTTTTAGCATTTTTTGGCCTATAAATTGAAAATTTTCTAGCACACTGCAGACATGTACAGATCGCTTCTGGGACTCAAAAAACTCGAATTTTCGATGTTTTTAGGCTATATATGGGATATAAACGGGTACCGAAGATGCATGCACAAATCGACTTTTTGAGCCCAAAAAACGTGTTTCAGCATTTTTTTGGCCTGTAAATTGAAAATTTTCTAGCACAGTGTAGACATGTACAGATCGCTTCTGGGACCCAAAAAACTCGAATTTACGGTATTTTTAGGCTAAATTTGGGATATAAACTGGTACCGAAGATGCATGCACAAATCGACTTTTTGAGCCCAAAAAACGTGTTTTAGCATTTTTTTGGCCTGTAAATTGAAAATTTTCTAGCACAGTGAAAACATGTACAGATCGCTTCTGGGACCCCAAAAATTCGAATCTTCGGTGTTTTTAGGCTAAATTCTGGACATAAACGGGTACCGAAGATGCATGCACAAATCGACTTTTGGGCTAAAAAAATGTGTTTTAGCATTTTTTTGGCCATTATATTGAAAAAATTCTAGCACACTGCAGGCATGTACAGATCGCTTCTGGGACCCAAAAAACTCGAATTATCGGTGTTTTTAGGCTAAATTTGGGATATAAACGGGTACCGAAGATGCATGCACAAATCGACTTTTTGGGCCCAAAAAACGTGTTTAGGCATTTTTTTGTTCTGTAAATTGAAAATTTTCTAGCACAGTGTAGACATGTACAGATCGCTTCTGGGACCCAAGAAACTCGAATTTTCGGTGTTTTTAGGCTAAATTTGGGACATAAACGGGTACCGAAGATGCATGCACAATTCAATTTTTTGGTCCCAAAAAATGTGTTTTAGCATTTTTTTGGCCTGTAAATTCGAAATATTCTAGCACAGTGTAGACATGTGCAGATCGTTTCTGGGACCCCCAAAACTCGAATTTTCGTTGTTTTTAGGCTAAATTTAGGACATAAACGGGTAACGAAGATGCATCCAAAAATCGAATTTTTTGGCCAAAAAAATGTGTTTTAGCATTTTTTTGGCCTGTATAATGAAAATTTTCTAGCACACTGCAGGCATGTACAGATCGCTTCTGGGACCCAAAAAACTCGAATCTTCGGTGTTTTTAGGCTAAATTTGGGATATAAACGGGTACCAAAAAAGCATGCACAAATCGACTTTTTGGTCCCAAAAAACGTCTTATAGCATTTTATTGGCCCGTAAATTGAAAATTTTCTAACACAGTGCAGGCATGTACAGATCGCTTAGGAACCCCAAAAACTCGAATTTTTGGTGTTTTTAGGCTACATTTAGGATATAAACGGGTACCGAAGATGCATGCACAAATCGACTTTTTGGGCCAAAAAAACGTGTTTAGCATTTTTTCGGCCTGTATATTGAATTTTTTTAGCACACTTCAGGCATGTACAGATCGCTTCTGGGACCCAAAAAACTCGAATTTACGATGTTTTTAGGCTACATTTGGGATATAAACGGGTACCGAAGATGCATGCACAAATCGACTTTTTGAGCCCAAAAAACGTGTTTTAGCATTTTTTTGGCCTGTAAATTGAAAATTTTCTAGCACAGTGTAGACATGTACAGATCGCTTCTGGGACCCGAAAAACTCGAATTTACGGCGTTTTTAGGCTAAATTTGGGATATAAACTGGTACCGAAGATGCATGCACAAATCGACTTTTTGAGCCCAAAAAACGTGTTTTAGCATTTTTTTGGCCTGTAAATTGAAAATTTTCTACCACAGTGTAAACATGTACAGATCGCTTCTGGGACCCCAAAAATTCGAATTTTCGGTGTTTTTAGGCTAAATTCTGGACATAAACGGGTACCGAAGATGCATGCACAAATCGACTTTTGGGCCCAAAAAATGTGTTTTAGCACTTTTTTGGCCAGTATATTGAAAAAATTCTAGCTCACTGCAGGCATGTACAGATCGCTTCTGGGACCCAAAAAACTCGAATTATCAGTGTTTTTAGGCTAAATTTGGGATATAAACGGGTACCGAAGATGCATGCACAAATCGACTTTTTGGGCCAAAAAAACGTGTTTTAGCATTTTTTTGGCCTGTATATTGAATTTTTTTTAGTACACTGCAGGCATGTACAGATTGCTTCTGTGACCCAAAAAACTCGATTTTTCGGTGTTTTTAGGATAAATTTGGGATATAAACGGGTACCGAAGATGCATGCACAAATCGACTTTTTGGGCCCAAAAAACGTGTTTAGGCATTTTTTTGGACTGTAAATTGAAAATTTTCTAGCACAGTGTAGACATGTACAGATCGCTTCTGGGACCCAAAAAACTCGAATTTTTGGTGTTTTTAGGCTAAATTTGGGACATAAACGGGTACCGAAGATGCATGCACAATTCAATTTTTTGGGCCCAAATAATGTGTTTTAGCATTTTTTTGGCCTGTAAATTCTAAATATTCTAGCACAGTGTAGACATGTACAGATCGCTTCTGGGACCCAAAAAACTCGAATTTTCGTTTTTTTTTGGCTAAATTTGGGATATAAACGGGTACCGAAGATGCATGCACAAATCGATTTTTTGTGCCCAAAAAATGTGTTTTAGCATTTTTTTGGCCTGTATATTGAAAATTTTCTAGCACAGTGTAGACATGTACAGATCGCTTCTGGGACCCAAAAAACTCGAATTTTCGATGTTTTTAGTCTAAATTTGGGACATAAACTGGTACCGAAGATGCATGCACAAATCGACTTTTTGGGCCAAAAAAACGTGTTATAGCATTTTTTCGACCTGTATATTGAATTTTTTTTAGCACACTTCAGGCATGTACAGATCGCTTCTGGGACCCAAAAAACTCGAATTTACGGTGTTTTTAGGCTACATTTGGGATATAAACTGGTACCGAAGATGCATGCACAAATCCACTTTTTGGGCCCAAAAAACGTGTTTTAGCATTTTTTTGGCCCGTAAATTGAAAATTTCTAGCACACTGCAGGCATGTACTGATCGTTTCTGGGACCCAAAAAACTCGAATTTTCGGTGTTTTTGGCAAAATTTGGGATATAAACGGGTACCGAAGATGCATGCACAAATCGATTTTTTGGGCCCTAAAAATGTGTTTTAGCATTTTTTTGGCCTGTATATTGAAAATTTTCTAGCACAGTGCAAGCATGTACAGATCGCTTCTGTGACCCACAAAACTCGAATTTTCGGTGTTTTACGCTAAATTTGGGATATAAACGGGTACTGAAGATGCATGCAAAAATCAACTTTTTGGGCCCAAAAAACGTGTTTTCGCATTTTTTTGGCCTGTATATTGAAAATTATCTAGCACAGAGCGGGCATGTACAGATCGCTTATGGAAGCCAGAACACTCGAATTTTCGGTGTTATTAGGCTAAATTTTGGATATAAACGGGTACCAAAAAAGCATGCACAAATCGACTTTTTGGGTCCCAAATACGTGTTTTAGCATTTTTTGGCTTGTATATTGAAAATTTTCTAGCACAGTATAGACATGTACAGATCGCTTCTGGGACCCAATAAACTCGAATTTTTGGTGTTTTTAGGCTAAATTTAGGATATAAACGGATACCAAAAAAGCATGCACAAATCGACTTTTTGGTCACAAAAAACGTCTTTAAGCATTTTTTTGGCCCGTAAATTGAAAATTTTCTAGCACAGTGTAGACATGTACAGATCGCTTCTGGGACCCAAAAAACTAGAATTTCGGTGTTTTTAAGCTAAATTTGGGACATAATCGGGTACCAAAGATGCATGCACAAATCGACTTTTTGGGCCCATAAAACGTGTTTTAGCATTTTTTGGCCTATCAATTGAAAATTTTCTAGCACACTGCAGACATGTACAGATCGCTTCTGGGACTCAAAAAACTCGAATTTTCGATGTTTTTAGGCTAAATTTGGGACATAAACTGGGGCCGGATACTCAAAACGGGTTGTAACTTACGACGTCGGATCTCATTTGGGACGTCGGATCTCACTTACGACGTCGGATCTTACGAACAATTTAGGATGTTGTATTTCGTGTCGTAAGACAAGATACTCAAAACAAATTTCCGACGTCCTAATCGGTTCGTAACTACTTACGACTGTCTTTTCCTCTAGGACATCGGAAAATCTTCAGCCAATCAGGTGGCGTCTTTCATGTGGATCCAGCCAATGAAAAGCAAGGAATGCCACTGTGCCAATATGGACCCCATCAGCTGTGTTGTGTAAACATAAAGTGATGCTGGGACGTGAGAAGCGTGTGATGCAGTGACAACAGTATTATCTCTCTCTTATCGCCTACAGAGAGACTGTCAACAGCAGTAGTAACGTCGCAATAACCAAGGAAAGGAGTGAAATGAGAGTGACAGGTAAGTTTTTAGTAACATCATTGACTATTGACGTTCATAATAACCATTAAATATTAGTTTTTCTATGATATTTATGTACTATATTGCCATTGTGCAGTAGATTGTTTCTTCCATTGTTACTAGTAGGCATATATAACGGGTTGCCACAATTAAGTCCCAGCTGTAGTCTGCTGTGGTTCTGAGGTTTGGTTAGAGCAGGTTAATTACCAAAATTTGACTTGGGAAAAAACATATTAGAGAACTGCATTAGCTTAAATATTTGTTGTTGTTCTTGCATTATACATTTAAGTGTGCATCAAAATATTTGTTAACTCATCCTAAATACATTAGGTTAGGTTAGGTATGTAATTAAAGAAATGTTGGGGTACAATATGTATGCTATTCTAAGTGATCATTAAATACTGTATGATGTAGGATAGTTTTAGGAATTCCATCAACTAATGTAATGTATTGAGAAAGATTGGCAGAATTATACTTCACAATACAGAAAGAAATTAAGCATTCAAGAAGCCCAATACAGTATACTGTACTGTACTAAAGTTTGATTACTTAAAGCAATGCTGCAATGATACTACTGTTCATCTTAGCTATGACTGTAATTTAATGGCTTTTACAGGTGGTGGAATACCTGACACAAAGGACTGGAAGCCTACAGAGGAGGCACTACTTGCTCTCAACGAGACAGAGGCTATTGAGGGGCACTCTGGCCCTTTCGAAAGCAAGGACGTCATTGCTGGTAAATTTGACTAATTTTTACGGAGTGCACATTGAGACAATGTTCTCTCACAAAAGATAATGGAAGAACTGTGTAGGGGATTGTCATGCCTTTCTCAGTGACTTTGTATTGTTAGGCCTGTACATTTAAGGTCTAAAATAACTTATAGAGTGCAGGGGAATGCAAGGCCCCAATTCTGTACTGTATTTGTGTCTTTTATACATATAGTATTATGGTTATTATGTGTTGTCTGTTACTACAAAAGCTCAGAGTAAACATGTTGCATTAGTACTGGATATACTGTTGTGTAACACTGCACACATTATTGTTACAGATGAGCCTCTGCCATCGACCTCTGCTGGTAGTGTTGCCAGACCCATACCGTTGACAAGGACACATGATGAGCATGCACCACTACCCAGTAAGTAGATGCATAATTGGTCATGAAGATGTTGCTGAGTTTAGCTGATGTTCATTATATAATCTTCAGTAGGTTGACGAGATGCAATACATACTGTACTGTATTGAAGATGTTGTTCACTAGTGGTTCTCAAATCTTTTTTCAGCAGATGTTAGGCCAAGTGTGATTATATTTATATATGTTGGGTGACAGTGAAATGTATGTACAGTTTTACCAAAGAAACTGCAATGCAGACAGGAAACTTTGAGGAAGAAGTACTAAGCAAAAAGAAACTTAAAGGAAAAAGGCGGCCCCATGTTTATTGCTCCCACTATGCATCACAGTTCCTTTTTCATTGTAACCATATTACATAAACACAGCACTTCTTATTGTTACAGATTTTGGTGGCAGGAGTAGATGACCCAACACGCCACTTTACAATGTCTGTAGAACATATTGACTTTGAGAGTTCAGGCCTGTTAGAAAATATTCAAAGTCACGAACCATCAGAAAACATTACCATTCCCCAGACAGTGACTTTTGACCATGCCTACTGTAGATCACCACCTCCAGCATCAAGTATGAGGGCAAGTAGATCTGAGAGTCATGACACCAGTAGCAGTGTTCACAGCAGCCGTGCCAGTTCACAGCCCTGTATCGGTGACCAGATGCTGGCAGTACAGGGAGAAATTCTGCAAGTGTTGAGAGGCAGCCTCCCAAGAATTGCCTCTGCACTTGAGGAACTTACAGAGTTAGCCAAACAATGTGATACTGTGCCAAACTAATTAGGTTATTTAACAGTGTGCTGCTTCTGTACAATAAGCAGTTGAATGCAATACAGAATTATATTTTCACAAAGTCTTTATTACTGGTAATATGTTATCGAGTGTTATTGTAGCAGTACAGTGATTATGCTAACAGAACTCTCACTAACTTTAATTTTGTTTTCAAATGTGATTATATTTTAGGTGTGTCATGCTGTGATAGTATTTTAATACTGTACTGCTTTTGAACAATAAACAATTGAATGTAATCTGTAGAATTATATTTTCACAAACACTTTATTACGGTTAAAATGTAGTTTTGAGTGATATTGGGATAAGTAGGAGATGTAGTAATTAACAACAATGTATTTATTTAAATTTACCAAGTTTATTTCATGTAAAGAAATTATCTACAATATCGAGCCCGAAGACGACTGTTATTCCAGATGAAGGAGTCGTGGGTACTGCCAGGGTATCTCATACTATAATGCTAAATTATTTTCTCACTGGTGCAAACACACTGCACATTCAGGGAGTGATAGCCTTTCCTATTAATATATACTTGTGGATTTATATTTGTAGCCTTGATAGGTATATGAGTACCATCAAGGGCTCCAATCACTCAGGGAAAACCATTCACTGCATGGAATACTCTGCAGGCTCTGCCAATTTCCACAATACCTGAGGGCATCTTTATTTCTACTCTTGCCTTCTCAGCCAACAAATGTACTACAGCAGATTTCACCACTCTACTCACACTTACTTGAGTCACTCCAGCAGAATCTCCAATCACACTTTGAAAGGTTCCACTAGTTAGCTAATACTCGTAGAGTTACTAACACTTGAGTGTGTGTTGGTATACCATGAGATCTCCTCTTTTGTCGACGAACATATGGGTCAATTGGCAAGTTCCTGGCACAAGTTTAATTAAGATTTCTTGATGAGGAAATCTATAATAGCGAAGTAAGTGTTCTTCACTAACATGTAGAGGGTCCAATGGATCCCTATACACTCTTTCCCTCCGTAGGCGACGCCTATTCTCATATGCAAACCACTATAAGTTCCATCACATTTGTAAATTAGCGCTCGGTGTTCAGTTCATTCAGCTCTCCCACAACAACAAACAACAAGACGTGACGTGGGTGATGGTGTTTTGCCAACACAGCAACGGGGACTCGGGGAGAACCACTGGAGGATTGACAAAAATATATACGTTTTCTATGTGTTTCGGGTCTTAACTCACTTGTGACAGGGTCGCGCGGATTGTAAATCCGCGTGTCTTAAGACCTCACAAGATGGCTGCCCACAGTGCCGATTTTTTTTTGAGTATAAGGTCTTAATGTTTTGAGTATGTGGACCTAACTCGCCTGGGGAAGTTAGGACGTCCCAAATGAGATAGGACGTCGTAAATTGCTTTGAGAATCCGGGCCCTGGTACCGAAGATGCATGCACAAATCGACTTTTTGGGCCAAAAAAACGTGTTTTAGCATTATTTCGGCCTGTATATTGATTTTTTTTAGCACATTTCAGGCATGTACAGATCGCTTCTGGGACCCAAAAGACTCGAATTTACGATGTTTTTAGGCTATATATGGGATATGAACGGGTACCGAAGATGCATGCACAAATCGACTTTTTGAGCCCAAAAAACGTGTTTCAGCATTTTTTTGGCCTGTAAATTGAAAATTTTCTAGCACAGTGTAGACATGTACAGATCGCTTCTGGGACCCAAAAAACTCGAATTTACGGTATTTTTAGGCTAAATTTGGGATATAAACTGGTACCGAAGATGCATGCACAAATCGACTTTTTGAGCCCAAAAAACGTGTTTTAGCATTTTTTTGGCCTGTAAATTGAAAATTTTCTAGCACAGTGAAAACATGTACAGATCGCTTCTGGGACCCCAAAAATTCGAATCTTCGGTGTTTTTAGGCTAAATTCTGGACATAAACGGGTACCGAAGATGCATGCACAAATCGACTTTTGGGCCCAAAAAATGTGTTTTAGCATTTTTTTGGCCATTATATTGAAAAAATTCTAGCACACTGCAGGCATGTACAGATCGCTTCTGGGACCCAAAAAACTCGATTTTTCGGTGTTTTTAGGCTAAATTTGGGATATAAACGGGTACCGAAGATGCATGGACAAATCGACTTTTTGGGCCAAAAAAACGTGTTTTAGCATTCTTTTGGCCTGTATATTGATAAATTTCTAGCACACTGCAGGCATGTAACGATTGCTTCTGGGACCCAAAAAACTCGAATTTTCGGTGTTTTTAGGATAAATTTGGGATATAAACGGGTACCGAAGATGCATGCAAAAATTGACTTTTTGGGCCCAAAAAACGTGTTTAAGCATTTTTTTGGCCTGTAAATTGAAAATTTTCTAGCACAGTGTAGACATGTACAGATCGCTTCTGGGACCCGAAAAACTCGAATTTTCGGTTTTCTTAGGCTAAATTTGGGACATAAACAGGTACCGAAGATACATGCACAAATCGACTTTTTGGGCCCAAAAAACGTGTTTTAGCATTTTTTTGGCCTGTAAATTGAAAATTTTCTAGCACAGTGTAGACATGTACAGATCGCTTCTGGGACCCAAAAAACTCGAATTTTCGGTGTTTTTAGGATAAATTTGGGATATAAACGGGTACCGAAGATGCATGCACAAATCGACTTTTTGGGCCAAAAAAACGTGTTTTAGCATTTTATCGGCCTGAATATTGAGATTTTTTACCACACTTCAGGCATGTACAGATAGCTTCTGGGACCCAAAAAACTTTAATTTTCGGTGTTTTTAGGCTAAATTTGGGACATAATCGGGTACCGAAGATGCATGCACAAATCGACTTTTTGGGCCGAAAAAACGTGTTTTAGCATTTTTTCGGCCTGTATATTGATATTTTTTAGCACACTTCAGGCATGTACAGATCGCTTCTGTTTCCCAAAAAACTCGAATTTTCGGTGTTTTTAGGCTAAATTTGGGATATAAACGGGTACCGAAGATGCATCCAAAAATCGAATTTTTTCGCCAAAAAAACGTGTTTTAGCATTTTTTTAGCCTGTATATTGAAAAATTTCTAGCACACTGCAGGCATGTACAGATCGCTTCTGGGCCTCCAAAAATTCGAATCTTCGGTGTTTTTAGGCTAAATTTGGGATATAAACTGGTACCGAAGAAGCATGCACAAATCGACTTTTTGAGCCCCAAAAACGTGTTTTAGCATTTTTTTGGCCTGTAAATTGAAAATTTTCTAGCACAGTGTAAACATGTACAGATCGCTTCTGGGACCCAAAAAATTCGAATTTTCGGTGTTTTTAGGCTAAATTTGGGATATAAACGGGTACCGAAGATGCATGGACAAATCGACTTTTTGGGCCAAAAAATGTGTTTTAGCATTTTTTTGGCCTGTATATTGATAAATTTCTAGCACAGTGCAGGCATGTACAGATTGCTTCTGGGACCCAAAAAACTCGAATTTTCGGTGTTTTTAGGATAAATTTGGGATATAAACGGGTACCGAAGATGCATGCACAAATTGACTTTTTGGGCCAAAAAAACGTGTTTAAGCATTTTATTGGCCTGTAAATTGAAAATTTTCTAGCACAGTGTAGACATGTACAGATCGCTTCTGGGACCCGAAAAACTCGAATTTTCAGTGTTCTTAGACTAAATTTGGGACATAAACTGGTACCGAAGATGCATGCACAAATCGACTTTTTGGGCAAAAAAAACGTGTTTTACCATTTTTTCGGCCTGAATATTGAGATTTTTTAGCACACTTCAGGCATGTACAGATCGCTTCTGGGACCCAAAAAACTATAATTTTCGGTGTTTTTAGGCTAAATTTGGGACATAAACGGGTACCGAAGATGCATGCACAAATCGACTTTTTGGGCCAAAAAAACGTGTTTTAGCATTTTTTCGGCCTGTATATTGATATTTTTTAGCACACTTCAGGCATGTACAGATCGCTTCTGTCTCCCAAAAAACTCGAATTTTCGGTGTTTTTAGGCTAAATTTGGAATATAAACTGGTACCGAAGATGCATGCACAAATCGACTTATTGAGCCCCAAAAACGTGTTTTAGCATTTTTTTGGCCTGTAAATTGAAAATTTTCTACCACAGTGTAAACATGTACAGATCGCTTCTGGGACCCAAAAATTTCGAATTTTCGGTGTTTTTAGGCTAAATTCTGGACATAAACGGGTACCGAAGATGCATGCACAAATCGACTTTTGGGCCCAAAAAATGTGTTTTAGCATTTTTTTGGCCAGTATATTGAAAAAATTCTAGCACACTGCAGGCATGTACAGCTCGCTTCTGGGACCCAAAAAACTCGATTTTTCGGTGTTATTAGGCTAAATTTGGGATATAAACGGGTACCGAAGATACATGGACAAATCGACTTTTTGGGCCAAAAAAGCGTGTTTTAGCATTTTTTTGGCCTGTATATTGATAAATTTCTAGCACACTGCAGGCATGTACAGATTGCTTCTGGGACCCAAAAAACTCGAATTTTCGGTGTTTTTAGGATAAATTTGGGATATAAACGGGCACCGAAGATGCATGCACAAATTGACTTTTTGGGCCCAAAAAACGTGTTTAAGCATTTTTTTGGCCTGTAAATTGAAAATTTTCTAGCACAGTGTAGACATGTACAGATCGCTTCTGATACCCGAAAAAGTCGAATTTTCAGTGTTCTTAGGCTAAATTTGGGACATAAACAGGTACCGAAGATACATGCACAAATCGACTTTTTGGCCCCAAAAAACGTGTTTTAGCATTTTTTTGGACGGTAAATTGAAAATTTTCTAGCACAGTGTAGACATGTACAGATCGCTTCTGGGACCCAAAAAACTCGAATTTTCGGTGTTTTTAGGCTAAATTTGGGACATAAACGGGTACTGAAGATGCATGCACAATTCGATTTTTTGGACCCAAAAAATGTGTTTTAGCATTTTTTTGGCCTGTAAATTGAAAATTTTCTAGCACAGTTTAGACATATACAGATCGCTTCTGGGACCCAAAAAACTCGAATTTTCGTTTTTATTAGGCTAAATTTGGGATATAAACGGGTACCGAAGATGCATGCACAAATAGATTTTTTGGGCCCATAAAATGTGTTTTAGCATTTTTTTGGCCTGTATATTGAAAATTTTCTAGCACAGTGTAGACATGTACAAATTGCTACTGGGACCCAAAAAACTCGAATTTTCGGTGTTTTTAGGCTAAATTTGGGACATAATCGGGTACCGAAGATGCATGCACAAATCGACTTTTTGGGCCAAAAAACGTGTTTTAGCATTTTTTCAGCCTGTATATTGATATTTTTTAGCACACTTCAGGCATGTACAAATCGCTTCTGTTTCCCAAAAAACTCGAATCTTCGGTGTTTTTAGGCTACATTTGGGATATAAACGGGTACCAAAAAAGCATGCACAAATCGACTTTTTGGGCCCAAAAAACGTGTTTTAGCATTTTTTGGCTTGTATATTGAAAATTTTCTTGCACAGTATAGACATGTACAGATCGCTTCTGGGACCCAAAAAACTCGATTTTTCGGTGTTTTTAGGCTAAATTTGGGATATAAAAGGGTACCGAAAAAGCATGCACAAATCGACTTTTTGGTCCCAAAAAACGTCTTATAGCATTTTATTGGCCCGTAAATTAAAAAATTTCTAACACAGTGCAGGCATGTACAGATTGCTTTTGGATCCAAAAAACTCGAATTTTCGGAGTTTTTAGGCTTAATTTGGGATATAAACGGGTACCGAGGATGCATGCACAAATCGACTTTTTGGGCCCAAAAAACGTGTTTTAGCATTTTTTTGGCATGTAAATTGAAAATTTTCTAGCACGCTGCAGGCATGTACAGATCGTTTCTGGGACCCCAAAAACTCGAATTTTCGGTGTTTTTAGGGTAAATTTGGGACATAAACTGGTACCGAAGATGCATGCACAAATCGACTTTTTGGGCTAAAAAAACGTGTTATAGCATTTTTTCGGCCTGTATATTGATTTTTTTTTAGCACACTTCAGGCATGTACAGATCGCTTCTGGGACCCAAAAAACTCGAATTTACGGTGTTTTTAGGCTACATTTGGGATATAAACTGGTACCGAAGATGCATGCACAAATCCACTTTTTGGGCCCAAAAAACGTGTTTTAGCATTTTTTTGGCCCGTAAATTGAAAATTTCTAGCACACTGCAGGCATGTACTGATCGTTTCTGGGACCCAAAAAACTCGAATTTTCGGTGTTTTTGGCAAAATTTGGGATATAAACGGGTACCGAAGATGCATGCACAAATCGATTTTTTGGGCCCAAAAAATGTGTTTTAGCATTTTTTTGGCCTGTATATTGAAAATTTTCTAGCACAGTGCAAGCATGTACAGATCGCTTCTGTGACCCACAAAACTCGAATTTTCGGTGTTTTACGCTAAATTTGGGATATAAACGGGTACCGAAGATGCATGCAAAAATCAACTTTTTGGGCCCAAAAAACGTGTTTTCGCATTTTTTTGGCTTGTATATTGAAAATTTTCTAGCACAGTATAGACATGTACAGATCGCTTCTGGGACCCAATAAACTCGAATTTTGGGTTTTTTTAGGCTAAATTTGGGATATAAACGGATACCAAAAAAGCATGCACAAATCGACTTTTTGGTCACAAAAAACGTCTTTAAGCATTTTTTTGGCCCGTAAATTGAAAATTTTCTAGCACAGTGTAGACATGTACAGATCGCTTCTGGGACCCAAAAAACTAGAATTTCGGTGTTTTTAAGCTAAATTTGGGACATAATCGGGTACCAAAGATGCATGCACAAATCGACTTTTTGGGCCCATAAAACGTGTTTTAGCATTTTTTGGCCTATAAATTGAAAATTTTCTAGCACACTGCAGACATGTAGGCCCTACAGATCGCTTCTGGGACTCAAAAAACTCGAATTTTCGATGTTTTTAGGCTAAATTTGGGACATAAACTGGTACCGAAGATGCATGCACAAATCGACTTTTTGGGCCAAAAAAACGTGTTTTAGCATTATTTCGGCCTGTATATTGAATTTTTTTAGCACATTTCAGGCATGTACAGATCGCTTCTTGGACCCAAAAGACTCGAATTTACGATGTTTTTAGGCTATATATGGGATATGAACGGGTACCGAAGATGCATGCACAAATTGACTTTTTGAGCCCAAAAAACGTGTTTCAGCATTTTTTTGGCCTGTAGATTGAAAATTTTCTAGCACAGTGTAGACATGTACAGATCGCTTCTGGGACCCAAAAAACTCGAATTTACGGTATTTTTAGGCTAAATTTGGGATATAAACTGGTACCGAAGATGCATGCACAAATCGACTTTTTGAGCCCAAAAAACGTGTTTTAGCATTTTTTTGGCCTGTAAATTGAAAATTTTCTAGCACAGTGAAAACATGTACAGATCGCTTCTGGGACCCCAAAAATTCGAATCTTCGGTGTTTTTAGGCTAAATTCTGGACATAAACGGGTACCGAAGATGCATGCACAAATCGACTTTTGGGCCCAAAAAATGTGTTTTAGCATTTTTTTGGCCATTATATTGAAAAAATTCTAGCACACTGCAGGCATGTACAGATCGCTTCTGGGACCCAAAAAACTCGATTTTTCGGTGTTTTTAGGCTAAATTTGGGATATAAACGGGTACCGAAGATGCATGGACAAATCGACTTTTTGGGCCAAAAAAACGTGTTTTAGCATTCTTTTGGCCTGTATATTGATAAATTTCTAGCACACAGCAGGCATGTAACGATTGCTTCTGGGACCCAAAAAACTCGAATTTTCGGTGTTTTTAGGATAAATTTGGGATATAAACGGGTACCGAAGATGCATGCAAAAATTGACTTTTTGGGCCCAAAAAACGTGTTTAAGCATTTTTTTGGCCTGTAAATTGAAAATTTTCTAGCACAGTGTAGACATGTACAGATCGCTTCTGGGACCCGAAAAACTCGAATTTTCGGTTTTCTTAGGCTAAATTTGGGAAATAAACAGGTACCGAAGATACATGCACAAATCGACTTTTTGGGCCCAAAAAACGTGTTTTAGCATTTTTTTGGCCTGTAAATTGAAAATTTTCTAGCACAGTGTAGACATGTACAGATCGCTTCTGGGACCCAAAAAACTCGAATTTTCGGTGTTTTTAGGATAAATTTGGGATATAAACGGGTACCGAAGATGCATGCACAAATCGACTTTTTGGGCCAAAAAAACGTGTTTTAGCATTTTATCGGCCTGAATATTGAGATTTTTTACCACACTTCAGGCATGTACAGATAGCTTCTGGGACCCAAAAAACTTTAATTTTCGGTGTTTTTAGGCTAAATTTGGGACATAATCGGGTACCGAAGATGCATGCACAAATCGACTTTTTGGGCCGAAAAAACGTGTTTTAGCATTTTTTCGGCCTGTATATTGATATTTTTTAGCACACTTCAGGCATGTACAGATCGCTTCTGTTTCCCAAAAAACTCGAATTTTCGGTGTTTTTAGGCTAAATTTGGGATATAAACGGGTACCGAAGATGCATCCAAAAATCGATTTTTTTCGCCAAAAAAACGTGTTTTAGCATTTTTTTAGCCTGTATATTGAAAAATTTCTAGCACACTGCAGGCATGTACAGATCGCTTCTGGGCCTCCAAAAATTCGAATCTTCGGTGTTTTTAGGCTAAATTTGGGATATAAACTGGTACCGAAGATGCATGCACAAATCGACTTTTTGAGCCCCCAAAACGTGTTTTAGCATTTTTTTGGCCTGTAAATTGAAAATTTTCTAGCACAGTGTAAACATGTACAGATCGCTTCTGGGACCCAAAAAATTCGAATTTTCGGTGTTTTTAGGCTAAATTTGGGATATAAACGGGTACCGAAGATGCATGGACAAATCGACTTTTTGGGCCAAAAAAATGTGTTTTAGCATTTTTTTGGCCTGTATATTGATAAATTTCTAGCACAGTGCAGGCATGTACAGATTGCTTCTGGGACCCAAAAAACTCGAATTTTCGGTGTTTTTAGGATAAATTTGGGATATAAACGGGTACCGAAGATGCATGCACAAATTGACTTTTTGGGCCATAAAAACGTGTTTAAGCATTTTATTGGCCTGTAAATTGAAAATTTTCTAGCACAGTGTAGACATGTACAGATCGCTTCTGGGACCCAAAAAACTATAATTTTCGGTGTTTTTAGGCTAAATTTGGGACATAAACGGGTACCGAAGATGCATGCACAAATCGACTTTTTGGGCCAAAAAAACGTGTTTTAGCATTTTTTCGGCCTGTATATTGATATTTTTTAGCACACTTCAGGCATGTACAGATCGCTTCTGTCTCCCAAAAAACTCGAATTTTCGGTGTTTTTAGGCTAAATTTGGAATATAAACTGGTACCGAAGATGCATGCACAAATCGACTTATTGAGCCCCAAAAACGTGTTTTAGCATTTTTTTGGCCTGTAAATTGAAAATTTTCTACCACAGTGTAAACATGTACAGATCGCTTCTGGGACCCAAAAGATTCGAATTTTCGGTGTTTTTAGGCTAAATTCTGGACATAAACGGGTACCGAAGATGCATGCACAAATCGACTTTTGGGCCCAATAAATGTGTTTTAGCATTTTTTTGGCCAGTATATTGAAAAAATTCTAGCACACTGCAGGCATGTACAGCTCGCTTCTGGGACCCAAAAAACTCGATTTTTCGGTGTTATTAGGCTAAATTTGGGATATAAACGGGTACCGAAGATACATGGACAAATCGACTTTTTGGGCCAAAAAAGCGTGTTTTAGCATTTTTTTGGCCTGTATATTGATAAATTTCTAGCACACTGCAGGCATGTACAGATTGCTTCTGGGACCCAAAAAACTCGAATTTTCGGTGTTTTTAGGATAAATTTGGGATATAAACGGGCACCGAAGATGCATGCACAAATTGACTTTTTGGGCCCAAAAAACGTGTTTAAGCATTTTTTTGGCCTGTAAATTGAAAATTTTCTAGCACAGTGTAGACATGTACAGATCGCTTCTGATACCCGAAAAAGTCGAATTTTCAGTGTTCTTAGGCTAAATTTGGGACATAAACAGGTACCGAAGATACATGCACAAATCGACTTTTTGGCCCCAAAAAACGTGTTTTAGCATTTTTTTGGACTGTAAATTGAAAATTTTCTAGCACAGTGTAGACATGTACAGATCGCTTCTGGGAACCAAAAAACTCGAATTTTCGGTGTTTTTAGGCTAAATTTGGGACATAAACGGGTACTGAAGATGCATGCACAATTCGATTTTTTGGACCCAAAAAATGTGTTTTAGCATTTTTTTGGCCTGTAAATTGAAAATTTTCTAGCACAGTTTAGACATATACAGATCGCTTCTGGGACCCAAAAAACTCGAATTTTCGTTTTTATTAGGCTAAATTTGGGACATAATCGGGTACCGAAGATGCATGCACAAATCGATTTTTTGGGCCCATAAAATGTGTTTTAGCATTTTTTTGGCCTGTAAATTGAAAATTTTCTAGCACAGTGTAGACATGTACAAATTGCTACTGGGACCCAAAAAACTCGAATTTTCGGTGTTTTTAGGCTAAATTTGGGACATAATCGGGTACCGAAGATGCATGCACAAATCGACTTTTTGGGCCAAAAAACGTGTTTTAGCATTTTTTCAGCCTGTATATTGATATTTTTTAGCACACTTCAGACATGTACAAATCGCTTCTGTTTCCCAAAAAACTCGAATCTTCGGTGTTTTTAGGCTACATTTGGGATATAAACGGGTACCAAAAAAGTATGCACAAATCGACTTTTTGGGCCCAAAAAACGTGTTTTAGCATTTTTTGGCTTGTATATTGAAAATTTTCTTGCACAGTATAGACATGTACAGATCGCTTCTGGGACCCAAAAAACTCGAATTTTCGGTGTTTTTAGGCTAAATTTGGGATATAAAAGGGTACCGAAAAAGCATGCACAAATCGACTTTTTGGTCCCAAAAAACGTCTTATAGCATTTTTTTGGCCCGTACATTAAAAATTTTCTAACACAGTGCAGGCATGTACAGATTGCTTTTGGATCCAAAAAACTCGAATTTTCGGAGTTTTTAGGCTTAATTTGGGATATAAACGGGTACCGAGGATGCATGCACAAATCGATTTTTTGGGCCCAAAAAACGTGTTTTAGCATTTTTTTGGCCTGTAAATTGAAAATTTTCTAGCACGCTGCAGGCATGTACAGATCGTTTCTGGGACCCCAAAAACTCGAATTTTCGGTGTTTTTAGGGTAAATTTGGGACATAAACGGGTACCGAAGATGCATGCACAAATCGACTTTTTGGGCCAAAAAAACGTGTTTTAGCATTTTTTCGGCCTGAATATTGAGATTTTTTAGCACACTTCAGGCATGTACAGATCGCTTCTGGGACCAAAAAAACTTGAATTTTCGGAGTTTTTATGCTAAATTTGGGTCATAATCGAGTACCGAAGATGCATGCACAAATCGATTTTTTGGGCCCATAAAATGTGTTTTAGCATTTTTTTGGCCTGTAAATTGAAAATTTTCTAGCACAGTGTAGACATGTACAGATCGCTTCTGGGACCAAAAAAACTCGAATTTTCAATGTTTTAAGGCTAAATTTGGGACATAAACTGGTACCGAAGATACATGCACAAATCGACTTTTTGGGCCAAAAAAACGTGTTTTAGCATTTATTCGGCCTGAATATTGAGATTTTTTAGCACACTTCAGGCATGTACAGATCGCTTCTGGGACCCAAAAAACTCGAATTTTCGGTGTTTTTAGGCTACATTTGGGATATAAATGGGTACCGAAGATGCATGCACAAATCGACTTTTTGAGCCCAAAAAACGTGTTTTAGCATTTTTTTGGCCTGTAAATTGTAAATTTTCTAGTACAGTATAGATATGTACACATCGCTTCTGGGACCGAAAAAAATCGAATTTTCGGTGTTTTTAGGCTAAATTTGGGACTTAAACGGGTACCAAAGATGCATGCACAAATCGACTTTTTGGGCCCAAAAAACGTATTTTAGCCTTTTTTTGGCCTGTAAATTGAAACTTTTCTAGCACAGTGTAGACATGTACAGATCGCTTCTGGGACCCAAAAAACTCGAATTTTCGGTGTTTTTAGGCTAAATTTGGGACATAATCGGGTACCGAAGATGCATGCACAAATCGATTTTTTGGGCCCAAAAAATGTGTTTTAGCATTTTTATGGCCTGTAAATTGAAAATTTACTAGCACAGTGTAGACATGTACAGATCGCTTCTGGGACCCAAAAAACTCGAATTTTCGATGTTTTTAGGTTAAATTTGGGACATAAACTGGTACCGAAGATGCATGCACAAATCGACTTTTTGTGCCAAAAAAACGTGTTTTAGCATTTTTTCGGACTGTATAATGAATTTTTTTAACACACTTCAGGCATGTACAGATCGCTTCTGTTTCCCTAAAAACTCGAATTTTCGGTGTTTTTAGGCTACATTTGGGATATAAACGGGTACCGAAGATGCTTGCACAAATCGACTTTTTGAGCCCAAAAAACGTGTTTTAGCATTTCTTTGGCCTGTAAATTGAAAATTTTCTAGCACAGTGTAGACATGTACAGATCGCTTCTGTGACCCAAAAAATTCGAATTTTCGGTGTTTTTTGGCTAAATTCTGGACATAAACGGGTACCGAAAATGCATGCACAAATCGACTTTTGGGCCCAAAAAATGTGTTTTAGCATTTTTTTGGCCAGTATATTGAAAAAAATCTAGCACACTGCAGGCATGTACAGATCGCTTCTGGGACCCAAAAAACTCGAATTTTCGGTGTTTTTAGGCTACATTTGGGATATAAATGGTTACCGAAGATGCATGCACAAATCGACTTTTTGGGCCCAAAAATCGTGTTTTAGCATTTTTTGGCCTGTAAATTGAAAATTTTCTAGCACACTGCAAGCATGTACAGATCGTTTCTGGGACCCCCAAAACTCGAATTTTCGGTGTTTTTAGGCTAAATTTGGGACATAAACGGGTACCGAAGATGCATGCACAAATCGACTTTTTGGGCCCAAAAAACGTATTTTAGCATTTTTTTGGCCTGTAAATTGAAAATTTTCTAGCACAGTATAGACATGTACAGATCGCTTCTGGGACCCAAAAAACTCGAATTTTCGGTGTTTTTAGGCTAAATTTGGGACATAATCGGGTACCGAAGATGCATGCACAAATCGATTTTTTGGGCCCAAAAAATGTGTTTTAGCACTTTTTCGGCCTGTATATTGATATTTTTTAGCACACTTCCAGCATGTACACATCGCTTCTGTTTCCCAAAAAACTCGAATTTTCGGTGTTTTTAGGCTACATTTGGGATATAAACGGGTATCGAAGATGCATCCCAAAATCGATTTTTTTTGCCAAAAAAACGTGTTTTAGCATTTTTTTGGCCCTTAAATTGAAAATTTTCTAACACAGAGCAGGCATGTACAGATTGCTTCTGGAACCCAAAAAACTCGAATTTTCGGTGTTTTTAGGCTTAATTTGGGATATAAACGGGTACCGACGATGCATGCACAAATCGACTTTTTGGGCCCAAAAAACGTGTTTTAGCATTTTTTGGCCTGTAAATTGAAAATTTTCTAGCACAGTGTAGACATGTACAGATCGCTTCTGGGACCCAAAAAGCTCGAATTTTCGGTGTTATTAGGCTAAATTTGGGACATAATCGGGTACAGAAGATGCATGCACAAATCGATTTTTTGGGCCCAAAAAATGTGTTTTAGCATTTTTTTTGGCCTGTAAATTGAAAATTTTCTAGCACAGTGTAGACATGTACAGATCGCTTCTGGGACCGAAAAAATTCGAATTTTCGGTGTTATTATGCTAAATTTGGGATATAAACGGGTACCGAAGATGCATGCACAAATCGACTTTTTGGGCCCAAAAAACGTATTTTAGCATTTTTTTGGCCTGTAAATTGAAAATTTTCTAGCACAGTGTAGACATGTACAGATCGCTTCTGGGACCCAAACAACTCGAATTTTTTGTGTTTTTAGGCTAAAATTGGGACATAATCGGGTACCGAAGATGCATGCACAAATCGATTTTTTGGGCCCAAAAAATGTGTTTTAGCATTTTTTTGGCCTGTAAATTGAAATTTTCTAGCACAGTGTAGACATATACAGATCGCTTCTGGGACCCAAAAAACTCGAATTTTCGATGTTTTTAGGCTAAATTTGGGACATAAACTGGTACCGATGATACATGCATAAATCGACTTTTTGGGCCAAAAAAACGTGTTTTAGTATTTATTTGGCCTGAATATTGAGAGTTTTTAGCACACTTCAGGCATGTACAGATCGCTTCTGGGACCCAAAAAACTCGAATTTTCGGTGTTTTTAGGCTTAATTTGGGATGTAAACGGGTACCGAAGATGCATACACAAATCGACTTTTTGAGCCCAAAAAACGTGTTTTAGGTTTCTTTTGGCCTGTTAATTGAAAATTTTCTACACAGTGTAGACATGTACGCATCGCTTCTGGGACCGAAAAAAATCGAATTTTCAGTGTTTTTAGGCTAAATTTGGGACATAAAGGGTACCGAAGATGCATGCACAAATCGACTTTTTGGGCCCAAAAAACGTATTTTAGCATTTTTTTGGCCTGTAAATTGAAAATTTTCTAGCACAGTGTAGACATGTACAGATCGCTTCTGGTACCCAAAAAACTCGAATTTTCGGTGTTTTTAGGCTAAATTTGGGACATAATCGGGTACCGAAGATGCATGCACAAATCGATTTTTTGGGCCAAAAAATGTATTTTAGCATTTATATGGCCAGTAAATTTAAAATTTACTAGCACAGTGTAGATATGTACAGATCGCTTCTGGGACCCAAAAAACTCGAATTTTCGATGTTTTTAGGCTAAATCTGGGACATAAACTGGTACCGAAGATGCATGGACAAATCGACTTTTTGGGCCAAAAAAACGTGTTTTAGCATTTTTTCGGCCTGTATATTGATATTTTTTAGCACACTTCCGGCATGTACAGATCGCTTCTGTTTCCCAAAAAACTCGAATTTTCGGTGTTTTTAGGCTACATTTGGGATATAAACGGGTACCGAAGATGCAACCAAAAATCGAATTTTTCGGCCAAAAAAACGTGTTTTAGCATTTTTTTGGCCTGTAAATTGAAAATTTTCTATCACAGTGCAGGCATGTACAGATTGCTTCTGGAACCCAAAAAACTCGAATTTTCGGAGTTTTTAGGCTTAATTTGGGATATAAACGGGTACCGAAGATGCATGCACAAATCGACTTTTTGGGCCCAAAAAACGTGTTTTAGCATTTTTTGGCCTGTAAATTTAAAATTGTCTAGTACACTGCAGGCATGTACAGATCGTTTCTGGGACCCACAAAACTCGAATTTTCTTTGCTTTTAGGCTAAATTTGGGACATAAACGGGTACCGAAGATGCATGCACAAATCGACTTTTTGGGCCCAAAAAACGTATTTTAGCATTTTATTGGCCTGTAAATTTAAAATTTTCTAGCACAGTGTAGACATGTACAGATCGCTCTTGGGACCCAAAAAACTCGAATTTTCGGTGTTTTTAGGCTACATTTGGGATATAAACGGTAACCGAAGATGCATGCACAAATCGACTTTTTGAGCCCAAAAAACGTGATTTAGCATTCTTTTGGCCTGTTAATTGAAAATTTTCTAGCACACTGCAAGCATGTACAGATCGTTTCTGGGACCCCCAAAACTCGAATTTTCGGAGTTTTTAGGCTAAAATTGGGACATAATCGGGTACCGAAGATGCATGCACAAATCGATTTTTTGGGCCCAAAAAATGTGTTTTAGCATTTTTTTGGCCTGTAAATTGAAAATTTTCTAGCACAGTGTAGACATATACAGATCGCTTCTGGGACCCAAAAAACTCGAATTTTCGATGTTTTTAGGCTAAATTTGGGACATAAACTGGTACCGATGATGCATGCATAAATCGACTTTTTGGGCCAAAAAAACGTGTTTTAGTATTTATTTGGCCTGAATATTGAGAGTTTTTAGCACACTTCAGGCATGTACAGATCGCTTCTGGGACCCAAAAAACTCGAATTTTCGGTGTTTTTAGGCTTAATTTGGGATGTAAACGGGTACCGAAGATGCATGCACAAATCGACTTTTTGAGCCCAAAAAACGTGTTTTAGGTTTCTTTTGGCCTGTTAATTGAAAATTTTCTACACAGTGTAGACATGTACACATCGCTTCTGGGACCGAAAAAATTCGAATTTTCAGTGTTTTTAGGCTAAATTTGGGACATAAAGGGTACCGAAGATGCATGCACAAATCGACTTTTTGGGCCCAAAAAACGTATTTTAGCAATTTATTGGCCTGTAAATTTAAAATTTTCTAGCACAGTGTAGACATGTACAGATCGCTCTTGGGACCCAAAAAACTCGAATTTTCGGTGTTTTTAGGCTACATTTTGGATATAAACGGGTACCGAAGAAGCATGCACAAATCGACTTTTTGAGCCCAAAAAACGTGTTTTAGCATTCTTTTGGCCTGTTAATTGAAAATTTTCTAGCACAGTGTAAACATGTACACATCGCTTCTGGGACCGAAAATATTCGAATTTTCGGTGTTTTTAGGCTAAATTTGGGACATAAACGGGTACCGAAGATGCATGCACAAATCGACTTTTTGGGCACAAAAAACGTATTTTAGCATTTTTTTGGCCTGTAAATTGAAAATTTTCTAGCACAGTGTAGACATATACAGATCGCTTCTGGTACCCAAAAAACTCGAATTTTCGGTGTTTTTAGGCTAAATTTGGGACATAATCGGGTACCGAAGATGCATGCACAAATCGATTTTTTGGGCCCAAAAAACGTGTTTTAGCATTTTTATGGCCTGTAAATTGAAAATTTACTAGCACAGTGTAGACATGTACAGATCGCTTCTGGGACCCAAAAAACTCGAATTTTCGATGTTTTTAGGCTAAATATGGGACATAAACTGGTACCGAAGATGCATGGACAAATCGACTTTTTGGGCCAAAAAAACGTGTTTTAGCATTTTTTCGGCCTGTATATTGATATTTTTTAGCACACTTCCGGCATGTACAGATTGCTTCTGTTTCCCAAAAAATCCGAATTTTCGGTGTTTTTAGGCTACATTTGGGATATAAACGGGTACCGAAGATGCATCCAAAAATCGATTTGTTTTGCCAAAAAAATGTGTTTTAGCATTTTTTTGGCCTGTAAATTGAAATTTTCAAACACAGTGCAGGCATGTACAGATTGCTTCTGGAACCCAAAAAACTCGAATTTTCGGAGTTCTTAGGCTTAATTTGGGATATAAACGGGTACCGACGATGCATGCACAAATCGACTTTTTGGGCCCAAAAAACGTGTTTTAGCATTTTTTGGCCTGTAAATTGAAAATTTTCTAGCACACTGCAGGCATGTACAGATCGTTTCTGGGACCCCCAAAACTCGAATTTTCGGTGTTTTTAGGCTAAATTTGGGACATAAACGGATACCGAAGATGCTTGCACAAATCGACTTTTTGGGCCCAAAAAACGTATTTTAGCATTTTTTTGGCCAGTAAATTGAAATTTTTCTAGCACAGTGTAGACATGTACAGATCGCTTCTGGGACCCAAAAAACTCGAATTTTCAGTGTTTTTAGGCTACATTTGGGATATAAACGGGTACCGAAGATGCTTGCACAAATCGACTTTTTGAGCCCAAAAAACGTGTTTTAGCATTCTTTTGGCCTGTTAATTGAAAATTTTCTAGCACAGTGTAGACATGTACAGATCGCTTCTGGGACCCAAAAAACTCGAATTTTCGATGTTTTTAGGCTAAATTTGGGACATAAACTGGTACCGAAGATGCATGGACAAATCGACTTTTTGGGCCAAAAAAACGTGTTTTAGCATTTTTTCGGCCTGTATATTGATATTTTTTTAGCACACTTCCGGCATGTACAGATAGCTTCTGTTTCCCAAAAACTCGAATCATCAGTGTTTTTAGGCTACATTTGTGATATAAACGGGTACCGAAGATGCATCCAAAAATCGATTTTTTTTGCCAAAAAAACGTGTTTTAGCATTTTTTTGGCCCGTAAATTGAAAATTTTCTAACACAGTGCAGGCATGTACAGATTGCTTCTGGAACCCAAAAAACTCGAATTTTCGGAGTTTTTAAGCTTAATTTGGGATATAAACGGGTACCGACGATGCATGCACAAATCGACTTTTTGGGCCCAAAAATGTGTTTTAGCATTTTTTGGCCTGTAAATTGAAAATTTTCTAGCACACTGCAAGCATGTACAGATCGTTTCTGGGACCCCCAAAACTCGAATTTTCGGTGTTATAAGGCTAAATTTGGGACATAAACGGGTACCGAAGATGCATGCACAAATCGACTTTTGGGCCCAAAAAACGTATTTTAGCATTTTTTTGGCCTGTAAATTGAAAATTTTCTAGCACAGTGTAGACATGTACAGATCGCTTCTGCGACCCAAAAACTCGAATTTTCGGTGTTTTTAGGCTAAATTTGGGACATAATCGGGTACCGAAGATGCATGCACAAATCGATTTTTTGGGCCCAAAAATGTGTTTTAGCATTTTTTTGGCCTTTAAATTGAAAATTTTCTAGCACAGTGTAGACATGTACAGATCGCTTCTGGGACCCAGAAAACTTGAATTTTCGATATTTTTAGGCTAAATTTGGGACATAAATTGGTACCGAAGATGCATGCACAAATCGAATTTTTGGGCCAAAAAAACGTGTTTTAGCATTTTTTGGCCTGTAAATTGAAAATTTTCTAGCACACTGCAGGCATGTACAGATCGTTTCTGGGACCCACAAAACTCGAATTTTCGGTGTTTTTAGGCTAAATTTGGGACATAAACGGATACCGAAGATGCATGCACAAATCGACTTTTTGGGCCCAAAAAACGTATTTTAGCATTTTTTTGGCCAGTAAATTGAAAATTTTCTAACACAGAGCAGGCATGTACAGATCGCTTCTGGTACCCAAAAAACTCGAATTTTCGGTGTTTTTAGGCTAAATTTGGGACATAATCGGGTACCGAAGATGCATGCACAAATCGATTTTTTGGGCCAAAAAAGGTATTTTAGCATTTATATGGCCTGTAAATTTAAAATTTACTAGCACAGTGTAGATATGTACAGATCGCTTCTGGGACCCAAAAAACTCGAATTTTCGATGTTTTTAGGCTAAATTTGGGACATAAACTGGTACCGAAGATGCATGGACAAATCGACTTTTTGGGCCAAAAAAACGTGTTTTAGCATTTTTTCGGCCTGTATATTGATATTTTTTAGCACACTTCCGGCATGTACAGATCGCTTCTGTTTCCCAAAAAACTCGAATTTTCGGTGTTCTTAGGCTACATTTGGGATATAAACGGGTACCGAAGATGCAACCAAAAATCGAATTTTTTGGCCAAAAAAACGTGTTTTAGCATTTTTTTGGCCTGTAAATTGAAAATTTTCTATCACAGTGCAGGCATGTACAGATTGCTTCTGGAACCCAAAAAACTCGAATTTTCGGAGTTTTTAGGCTTAATTTGGGATATAAACGGGTACCGAAGATGCATGCACAAATCGACTTTTTTGGCCCAAAAAACGTGTTTTAGCATTTTTTGGCCTGTAAATTTAAAATTGTCTAGTACACTGCAGGCATGTACAGATCGTTTCTGGGACCCACAAAACTCGAATTTTCTTTGCTTTTAGGCTAAATTTGGGACATAAACGGGTACCGAAGATGCATGCACAAATCGACTTTTTGGGCCCAAAAAACGTATTTTAGCATTTTATTGGCCTGTAAATTTAAAATTTTCTAGCACAGTGTAGACATGTACAGATCGCTCTTGGGACCCAAAAAACTCGAATTTTCGGTGTTTTTAGGCTACATTTGGGATATAAACGGGTACCAAAAAAGCATGCACAAATCGACTTTTTGGGCCCAAAAAACGTGTTTTAGCATTTTTTGGCTTGTATATTGAAAATTTTCTTGCACAGTATAGACATGTACAGATCGCTTCTGGGACCCAAAAAACTCGAATTTTCGGTGTTTTTAGGCTAAATTTGGGATATAAAAGGGTACCGAAAAAGCATGCACAAATCGACTTTTTGGTCCCAAAAAACGTCTTATAGCATTTTTTTGGCCCGTAAATTAAAAAAATTCTAACACAGTGCAGGCATGTACAGATTGCTTTTGGATCCAAAAAACTCGAATTTTCGGAGTTTTTAGGCTTAATTTGGGATATAAACGGGTACCGAGGATGCATGCACAAAACGACTTTTTGGGCCCAAAAAACGTGTTTTAGCATTTTTTTGGCCTGTAAATTGAAAATTTTCTAGCACGCTGCAGGCATGTACAGATCGTTTCTGGGACCCCAAAAACTCGAATTTTCAATGTTTTAAGGCTAAATTTGGGACATAAACGGGTACCGAAGATGCATGCACAAATCGACTTTTTGGGCCAAAAAAACGTGTTTTAGCATTTTTTCGGCCTGAATATTGAGATTTTTTAGCACACTTCAGGCATGTACAGATCGCTTCTGGGACCCAAAAAACTCGAATTTTCGGTGTTTTTAGGCTACATTTGGGATATAAACGGGTACCGAAGATGCATGCACAAATCGACTTTTTGAGCCCAAAAAACGTGTTTTAGCATTTTTTTGGCCTGTAAATTGTAACTATCTAGTACAGTATAGATATGTACACATCGCTTCTGGGACCGAAAAAAATCGAATTTTCGGTGTTTTTAGGCTAAATTTGGGACTTAAACGGGTACCAAAGATGCATGCACAAATCGACTTTTTGGGCCCAAAAAATGTATTTTAGCCTTTTTTTGGCCTGTAAATTGAAACTTTTCTAGCACAGTGTAGACATGTACAGATCGCTTCTGGGACCCAAAAAACTCGATTTTTCGGTGTTTTTAGGCTAAATTTGGGACATAATCGGGTACCGAAGATGCATGCACAAATCGATTTTTTGGGCCCAAAAAATGTGTTTTAGCATTTTTATGGCCTGTAAATTGAAAATTTACTAGCACAGTGTAGACATGTACAGATCGCTTCTGGGACCCAAAAAACTCGAATTTTCGATGTTTTTAGGTTAAATTTGGGACATAAACTGGTACCGAAGATGCATGCACAAATCGACTTTTTGTGCCAAAAAAACGTGTTTTAGCATTTTTTCGGACTGTATAATGAATTTTTTTAACACACTTCAGGCATGTACAGATCGCTTCTGTTTCCCTAAAAACTCGAATTTTCGGTGTTTTTAGGCTACATTTGGGATATAAACGGGTACCGAAGATGCTTGCACAAATCGACTTTTTGAGCCCAAAAAACGTGTTTTAGCATTTCTTTGGCCTGTAAATTGAAAATTTTCTAGCACAGTGTAGACATGTACATATCGCTTCTGTGACCCAAAAAATTCGAATTTTCGGTGTTTTTTGGCTAAATTCTGGACATAAACGGGTACCGAAAATGCATGCACAAATCGACTTTTGGGCCCAAAAAATGTGTTTTAGCATTTTTTTGGCCAGTATATTGAAAAAAATCTAGCACACTGCAGGCATGTACAGATCGCTTCTGGGATCCAAAAAACTCGAATTTTCGGTGTTTTTAGGCTAAATTTGGGATATAAACGGGTACCGAAGATGCACGGACAAATCGACTTTTTGGGCCAAAAAAACGTGTTTTAGCATTTTTTTGGCCTGTATATTGAATTTTTTTTAGCAAAGTGCAGGCATGTACAAATCGCTTCTGGGACCCAAAAAACTCGAATTTTCGGTGTTTTTAGGCTACATTTGGGATATAAATGATTACCGAAGATGCATGCACAAATCGACTTTTTGGGCCCAAAAATCGTGTTTTAGCATTTTTTGGCCTGTAAATTGAAAATTTTCTAGCACACTGCAAGCATGTACAGATCGTTTCTGGGACCCCCAAAACTCGAATTTTCGGTGTTTTTAGGCTAAATTTGGGACATAAACGGGTACCGAAGATGCATGCACAAATCGACTTTTTGGGCCCAAAAAACGTATTTTAGCATTTTTTTGGCCTGTAAATTGAAAATTTTCTAGCACAGTGTAGACATGTACAGATCGCTTCTGGGACCCAAAAAACTCGAATTTTCGGTGTTTTTAGGCTAAATTTGGGACATAATCGGGTACCGAAGATGCATGCACAAATCGATTTTTTGGGCCCAAAAAATGTGTTTTAGCACTTTTTCGGCCTGTATATTGATATTTTTTAGCACACTTCCGGCATGTACACATCGCTTCTGTTTCCCAAAAAACTCGAATTTTCGGTGTTTTTAGGCTACATTTGGGATATAAACGGGTATCGAAGATGCATCCCAAAATCGATTTTTTTTGCCAAAAAAACGTGTTTTAGCATTTTTTTGGCCCTTAAATTGAAAATTTTCTAACACAGAGCAGGCATGTACAGATTGCTTCTGGAACCCAAAAAACTCGAATTTTCGGTGTTTTTAGGCTTAATTTGGGATATAAACGGGTACCGACGATGCATGCACAAATCGACTTTTTGGGCCCAAAAAACGTGTTTTAGCATTTTTTGGCCTGTAAATTGAAAATTTTCTAGCACAGTGTAGACATGTACAGATCGCTTCTGGGACCCAAAAAGCTCGAATTTTCGGTGTTATTAGGCTAAATTTGGGACATAATCGGGTACAGAAGATGCATGCACAAATTGATTTTTTGGGCCCAAAAAATGTGTTTTAGCATTTTTTTTGGCCTGTAAATTGAAAATTTTCTAGCACAGTGTAGACATGTACAGATCGCTTCTGGGACCGAAAAAAATCGAATTTTCGGTGTTATTATGCTAAATTTGGGATATAAACGGGTACCGAAGATGCATGCACAAATCGACTTTTTGGGCCCAAAAAACGTATTTTAGCATTTTTTTGGCCTGTAAATTGAAAATTTTCTAGCACAGTGTAGACATGTACAGATCGCTTCTGGGACCCAAACAACTCGAATTTTTTGTGTTTTTAGGCTAAAATTGGGACATAATCGGGTACCGAAGATGCATGCACAAATCGATTTTTTGGGCCCAAAAAATGTGTTTTAGCATTTTTTTGGCCTGTAAATTGAAAATTTTCTAGCACAGTGTAGACATATACAGATCGCTTCTGGGACCCAAAAAACTCGAATTTTCGATGTTTTTAGGCTAAATTTGGGACATAAACTGGTACCGATGATACATGCATAAATCGACTTTTTGGGCCAAAAAAACGTGTTTTAGTATTTATTTGGCCTGAATATTGAGAGTTTTTAGCACACTTCAGGCATGTACAGATCGCTTCTGGGACCCAAAAAACTCGAATTTTCGGTGTTTTTAGGCTTAATTTGGGATGTAAACGGGTACCGAAGATGCATACACAAATCGACTTTTTGAGCCCAAAAAACGTGTTTTAGGTTTCTTTTGGCCTGTTAATTGAAAATTTTCTACACAGTGTAAACATGTACACATCGCTTCTGGGACCGAAAAAATTCGAATTTTCAGTGTTTTTAGGCTAAATTTGGGACATAAAGGGTACCGAAGATGCATGCACAAATCGACTTTTTGGGCCCAAAAAACGTATTTTAGCATTTTTTTGGCCTGTAAATTGAAAATTTTCTAGCACAGTGTAGACATGTACAGATCGCTTCTGGTACCCAAAAAACTCGAATTTTCGGTGTTTTTAGGCTAAATTTGGGACATAATCGGGTACCGAAGATGCATGCACAAATCGATTTTTTGGGCCAAAAAATGTATTTTAGCATTTATATGGCCTGTAAATTTAAAATTTACTAGCACAGTGTAGATATGTACAGATCGCTTCTGGGACCCAAAAAACTCGAATTTTCGATGTTTTTAGGCTAAATTTGGGACATAAACTGGTACCGAAGATGCATGGACAAATCGACTTTTTGGGCCAAAAAAACGTGTTTTAGCATTTTTTCGGCCTGTATATTGATATTTTTTAGCACACTTCCGGCATGTACAGATCGCTTCTGTTTCCCAAAAAACTCGAATTTTCGGTGTTTTTAGGCTACATTTGGGATATAAACGGGTACCGAAGATGCAACCAAAAATCGAATTTTTTGGCCAAAAAAACGTGTTTTAGCATTTTTTTGGCCTGTAAATTGAAAATTTTCTATCACAGTGCAGGCATGTACAGATTGCTTCTGGAACCCAAAAAACTCGAATTTTCGGAGTTTTTAGGCTTAATTTGGGATATAAACGGGTACCGAAGATGCATGCACAAATCGACTTTTTGGGCCCAAAAAACGTGTTTTAGCATTTTTTGGCCTGTAAATTTAAAATTGTCTAGTACACTGCAGGCATGTACAGATCGTTTCTGGGACCCACAAAACTCGAATTTTCTTTGCTTTTAGGCTAAATTTGGGACATAAACGGGTACCGAAGATGCATGCACAAATCGACTTTTTGGGCCCAAAAAACGTATTTTAGCATTTTATTGGCCTGTAAATTTAAAATTTTCTAGCACAGTGTAGACATGTACAGATCGCTCTTGGGACCCAAAAAACTCGAATTTTCGGTGTTTTTAGGCTACATTTGGGATATAAACGGTAACCGAAGATGCATGCACAAATCGACTTTTTGAACCCAAAAAACGTGTTTTAGCATTCTTTTGGCCTGTTAATTGAAAATTTTCTAGCACACTGCAAGCAAGTACAGATCGTTTCTGGGACCCCCAAAACTCGAATTTTCGGAGTTTTTAGGCTAAAATTGGGACATAATCGGGTACCGAAGATGCATGCACAAATCGATTTTTTGGGCCCAAAAAATGTGTTTTAGCATTTTTTAGGCCTGTAAATTGAAAATTTTCTAGCACAGTGTAGACATATACAGATCGCTTCTGGGACCCAAAAAACTCGAATTTTCGATGTTTTTAGGCTAAATTTGGGACATAAACTGGTACCGATGATGCATGCATAAATCGACTTGTTGGGCCAAAAAAACGTGTTTTAGTATTTATTTGGCCTGAATATTGAGAGTTTTTAGCACACTTCAGGCATGTACAGATCGCTTCTGGGACCCAAAAAACTCGAATTTTCGGTGTTTTTAGGCTTAATTTGGGATGTAAACGAGTACCGAAGATGCATGCACAAATCGACTTTTTGAGCCCAAAAAACGTGTTTTAGGTTTCTTTTGGCCTGTTAATTGAAAATTTTCTACACAGTGTAGACATGTACACATCGCTTCTGGGACCGAAAAAAATCGAATTTTCAGTGTTTTTAGGCTAAATTTGGGACATAAAGGGTACCGAAGATGCATGCACAAATCGACTTTTTGGGCCCAAAAAACGTATTTTAGCATTTTTTTGGCCTGTAAATTGAAAATTTTCTAGCACAGTGTAGACATGTACAGATCGCTTCTGGTACCCAAAAAACTCGAATTTTCGGTGTTTTTAGGCTAAATTTGGGACATAATCGGGTACCGAAGATGCATGCACAAATCGATTTTTTGGGCCAAAAAATGTATTTTAGCATTTATATGGCCTGTAAATTTAAAATTTACTAGCACAGTGTAGACATGTACAGATCGCTTCTGGGACCCAAAAAACTCGAATTTTCGATGTTTTTAGGCTAAATTTGGGACATAAACTGGTACCGAAGATGCATGGACAAATCGACTTTTTGGGCCAAAAAATGTATTTTAGCATTTATATGGCCTGTAAATTTAAAATTTACTAGCACAGTGTAGACATGTACAGATCGCTTCTGGGACCCAAAAAACTCGAATTTTCGATGTTTTTAGGCTAAATTTGGGACATAAACTGGTACCGAAGATGCATGGACAAATCGACTTTTTGGGCCAAAAAAACGTGTTTTAGCATTTTTTCGGCCAGTATATTAATATTTTTTAGCACACTTCCGGCATGTACAGATCGCTTCTGTTTCCCAAAAAACTCGAATTTTCGGTGTTTTTTGGCTACTTTTGGGATATAAACGGGTACCGAAGATGCAACCAAAAATCGAATTTTTTGGTCAAAAAAACGTGTTTTAACATTTTTTTGGCCTGTAAATTGAAAATTTTCTATCACAGTGTAGGCATGTACAGATTGCTTCTGGAACCCAAAAAACTCGAATTTTCGGAGTTTTTAGGCTTAATTTGGGATATAAACGGGTACCGAAGATGCATGCACAAATCGACTTTTTGGGCCCAAAAAACGTGTTTTAGCATTTTTTGGCCTGTAAATTTAAAATTGTCTAGCACACTGCAGGCATGTACAGATCGTTTCTGGGACCCACAAAACTCGAATTTTCTTTGCTTTTAGGCTAAATTTGGGACATAAACGGGTACCGAAGATGCATGCACAAATCGACTTTTTGGGCCCAAAAAACGTATTTTAGCAATTTATTGGCCTGTAAATTTAAAATTTTCTAGCACAGTGTAGACATGTACAGATCGCTCTTGGGACCCAAAAAACTCGAATTTTCGGTGTTTTTAGGCTACATTTGGGATATAAACGGGTACCGAAGAAGCATGCACAAATCGACTTTTTGAGCCCAAAAAACGTGTTTTAGCATTCTTTTGGCCTGTTAATTGAAAATTTTCTAGCACAGTGTAGACATGTACACATCGCTTCTGGGACCGAAAATATTCGAATTTTCGGTGTTTTTAGGCTAAATTTGGGACATAAACGGGTACCGAAGATGCATGCACAAATCGACTTTTTCGGCACAAAAAACGTATTTTAGCATTTTTTTGGCCTGTAAATTGAAAATTTTCTAGCACAGTGTAGACATGTACAGATCGCTTCTGGTACCCAAAAAACTCGAATTTTCGGTGTTTTTAGGCTAAATTTGGGACATAATCGGGTACCGAAGATGCATGCACAAATCGATTTTTTGGGCCCAAAAAACGTGTTTTAGCATTTTTATGGCCTGTAAATTGAAAATTTACTAGCACAGTGTAGACATGTACAGATCGCTTCTGGGACCCAAAAAACTCGAATTTTCGATGTTTTTAGGCTAAAAATGGGACATAAACTGGTACCGAAGATGCATGGACAAATCGACTTTTTGGGCCAAAAAAACGTGTTTTAGCATTTTTTCGGCCTGTATATTGATATTTTTTAGCACACTTCCGGCATGTACAGATTGCTTCTGTTTCCCAAAAAATTCGAATTTTCGGTGTTTTTAGGCTACATTTGGGATATAAACGGGTACCGAAGATGCATCCAAAAATCGATTTGTTTTGCCAAAAAAATGTGTTTTACCATTTTTTTGGCCTGTAAATTGAAATTTTCTAACACAGTGCAGGCATGTACAGATTGCTTCTGGAACCCAAAAAACTCGAATTTTCGGAGTTCTTAGGCTTAATTTGGGATATAAACGGGTACCGACGATGCATGCACAAATCGACTTTTTGGGCCCAAAAAACGTGTTTTAGCATTTTTTGGCCTGTAAATTGAAAATTTTCTAGCACACTGCAGGCATGTACAGATCGTTTCTGGGACCCCCAAAACTCGAATTTTCGGTGTTTTTAGGCTAAATTTGGGACATAAACGGATACCGAAGATGCTTGCACAAATCGACTTTTTGGGCCCAAAAAACGTATTTTAGCATTTTTTTGGCCAGTAAATTGAAACTTTTCTAGCACAGTGTAGACATGTACAGATCGCTTCTGTTTCCCAAAAACTCGAATCATCGGTGTTTTTAGGCTACATTTGTGATATAAACGGGTACCGAAGATGCATCCAAAAATCGATTTTTTTTGCCAAAAAAACGTGTTTTAGCATTTTTTTGGCCCGTAAATTGAAAATTTTCTAACACAGTGCAGGCATGTACAGATTGCTTCTGGAACCCAAAAAACTCGAATTTTCGGAGTTTTTAAGCTTAATTTGGGATATAAACGGGTACCGACGATGCATGCACAAATCGACTTTTTGGGCCAAAAAAACGTGTTTTAGCATTTTTTGGCCTGTAAATTGAAAATTTTCTAGCACACTGCAAGCATGTACAGATCGTTTCTGGGACCCCCAAAACTCGAATTTTCGGTGTTATAAGGCTAAATTTGGGACATAAACGGGTACCGAAGATGCATGCACAAATCGACTTTTGGGCCCAAAAAACGTATTTTAGCATTTTTTTGGCCTGTAAATTGAAAATTTTCTAGCACAGTGTAGACATGTACAGATCGCTTCTGGGACCCAAAAACTCGAATTTTCGGTGTTTTTAGGCTAAATTTGGGACATAATCGGGTACCGAAGATGCATGCACAAATCGATTTTTTGGGCCCAAAAATGTGTTTTAGCATTTTTTTGGCCTTTAAATTGAAAATTTTCTAGCACAGTGTAGACATGTACAGATCGCTTCTGGGACCCATTAAACTTGAATTTTCGATGTTTTTAGGCTAAATTTGGGACATAAATTGGTACCGAAGATGCATGGACAAATCGACTTTTTGGGCCAAAAAAACGTGTTTTAGCATTTTTTCGGCCTGTATATTGATATTTTTTTAGCACACTTCCGGCATGTACAGATAGCTTCTGTTTCCCAAAAACTCGAATCATCGGTGTTTTTAGGCTACATTTGTGATATAAACGGGTACCGAAGATGCATCCAAAAATCATTTTTTTTTGCCAAAAAAACGTGTTTTAGCATTTTTTTGGCCCGTAAATTGAAAATTTTCTAACACAGTGCAGGCATGTACAGATTGCTTCTGGAACCCAAAAAACTCGAATTTTCGGAGTTTTTAAGCTTAATTTGGGATATAAACGGGTACCGACGATGCATGCACAAATCGACTTTTTGGGCCCAAAAAACGTGTTTTAGCATTTTTTGGCCTGTAAATTGAAAATTTTCTAGCACACTGCAAGCATGTACAGATCGTTTCTGGGACCCCCAAAACTCGAATTTTCGGTGTTATAAGGCTAAATTTGGGACATAAACGGGTACCGAAGATGCATGCACAAATCGACTTTTGGGCCCAAAAAACGTATTTTAGCATTTTTTTGGCCTGTAAATTGAAACTTTTCTAGCACAGTGTAGACATGTACAGATCGCTTCTGGGACCCAAAAACTCGAATTTTCGGTGTTTTTAGGCTAAATTTGGGACATAATCGGGTACCGAAGATGCATGCACAAATCGATTTTTTGGGCCCAAAAAATGTGTTTTAGCATTTTTTTGGCCTTTAAATTGAAAATTTTCTAGCACAGTGTAGACATGTACAGATCGCTTCTGGGACCCAGAAAACTTGAATTTTCGATGTTTTTAGGCTAAATTTGGGACATAAACTGGTACCGAAGATGCATGCACAAATCGACTTTTTGGGCCAAAAAAACGTGTTTTAGCATTTTTTGGCCTGTAAATTGAAAATTTTCTAGCACACTGCAGGCATGTACAGATCGTTTCTGGGACCCCCAAAACTCGAATTTTCGGTGTTTTTAGGCTAAATTTGGGACATAAACGGATACCGAAGATGCATGCACAAATCGACTTTTTGGGCCCAAAAAACGTATTTTAGCATTTTTTTGGCCAGTAAATTGAAAATTTTCTAACACAGTGCAGGCATGTACAGATTGCTTCTGGGACCCAAAAAACTCGAATTTTCGGAGTTTTTAAGCTTAATTTGGGATATAAACGGGTACCGACGATGCATGCACAAATCGACTTTTTGGGCCCAGAAAACGTGTTTTAGCATTTTTTGGCCTGTAAATTGAAAATTTTCTAGCACACTGCAAGCATGTACAGATCGTTTCTGGGACCCCCAAAACTCGAATTTTCGGTGTTATAAGGCTAAATTTGGGACATAAACGGGTACCGAAGATGCATGCACAAATCGACTTTTGGGCCCAAAAAACGTTTTTTTAGCATTTTTTTGGCCTGTAAATTGAAAATTTTCTAGCACAGTGTAGACATGTACAGATCGCTTCTGGGACCCAAAAAACTCGAATTTTCGGTGTTTTTAGGCTAAATTTGGGACATAATCGGGTACCGAAGATGCATGCACAAATCGATTTTTTGGGCCCAAAAAATGTGTTTTAGCATTTTTTTGGCCTTTAAATTGAAAATTTTCTAGCACAGTGTAGACATGTACAGATTGCTTCTGGGACCCAGAAAACTTGAATTTTCGATGTTTTTAGGCTAAATTTGGGACATAAACTGGTACCGAAGATGCATGCACAAATCGACTTTTTGGGCCAAAAAAACGTGTTTTAGCATTTTTTGGCCTGTAAATTGAAAATTTTCTAGCACACTGCAAGCATGTACAGATCGTTTCTGGGACCCCCAAAACTCGAATTTTCGGTGTTTTTAGGCTAAATTTGGGACATAAACGGATACCGAAGATGCATGCACAAATCGACTTTTTGGGCCCAAAAAACGTATTTTAGCATTTTTTTGGCCAGTAAATTGAAAATTTTCTAACACAGTGCAGGCATGTACAGATTGCTTCTGGGACCCAAAAAACTCGAATTTTCGGAGTTTTTAAGCTTAATTTGGGATATAAACGGGTACCGACGATGCATGCACAAATCGACTTTTTGGGCCCAGAAAACGTGTTTTAGCATTTTTTGGCCTGTAAATTGAAAATTTTCTAGCACACTGCAAGCATGTACAGATCGTTTCTGGGACCCCCAAAACTCGAATTTTCGGTGTTATAAGGCTAAATTTGGGACATAAACGGGTACCGAAGATGCATGCACAAATCGACTTTTGGGCCCAAAAAACGTATTTTAGCATTTTTTTGGCCTGTAAATTGAAAATTTTCTAGCACAGTGTAGACATGTACAGATCGCTTCTGGGACCCAAAAAACTCGAATTTTCGGTGTTTTTAGGCTAAATTTGGGACATAATCGGGTACCGAAGATGCATGCACAAATCGACTTTTTGGGCCAAAAAAACGTGTTTTAGCATTTTTTCAGCCTGAATATTGAGATTTTTTAGCACACTTCAGGCATGTACAGATCGCTTCTGGGACCCAAAAAACTCGAATTTTCGGTGTTTTTAGGCTAAATTTGGGACATAAACGGGTACCGAAGATGCATGCACAAATCGACTTTTTGGGTCAAAAAAACGTATTTTTGCATTTCTTTGGCCTGTAAATTGAAAATTTTCTAGCACAGTGTAGACATGTACAGATCGCTTCTGGGACCCAAAAAACTCGAATTTTCGGTGTTTTTAGGCTAAATTTGGGACATAATCGGGTACCGAAAATGCATGCACAAATCGACTTTTTGGGCCTCCAAAACGTGTTTTAGCATTTTTGTGGCCAGTATATTGAAATTTTCTAGCACAGTGTAGACATGTATAGATCGCTTCTGCGACCCAAAAAATTCGAATTTTCGTTTTTCTTTGGCTAAATTCTGGACATAAACGGGTACCTAAGATGTATGCACAAATCGACTTTTTGGGCCCAAAAAACGTATTTTAGCATTTTTTTGGACTGTAAATTGAAAATTTTCTAGCACAGTGTAGACATGTACAGATCGCTTCTGGGACCCAAACAACTCGAATTTTTTGTGTTTTTAGGCTAAATTTGGGACATAATCGGGTACCGACGATGCATGCACAAATCGACTTTTTGGGCCCAAAAAACGTGTTTTAGCATTTTTTGGCCTGTAAATTGAAAATTTTCTAGCACACTGCAAGCATGTACAGATCGTTTCTGGGACCCCCAAAACTCGAATTTTCGGTGTTTTTAGGCTAAATTTGGGACATAAACGGGTACCGAAGATTCATGCACAAATCGACTTTTTGGGCCCAAAAAACGTATTTTAGCATTTTTTTGGCCTGTAAATTGAAAATTTTCTAGCACAGTGTAGACATGTACAAATCGCTTCTGGGACCCAAAAAACTCGAATTTTCAGTGTTTTTAGGCTAAATTTGGGACATAATCGGGTACCGAAGATGCATGCACAAATCGATTTTTGTGGCCCAAATAATGTGTTTTAGCATTTTTTTGGCCTGTAAAATGAAAATTTTCTAGCACAGTGTAGACATGTACACATCGCTTCTGTTTCCCAAAAAAATCGAATTTTCGGTGTTTTTAGGCTACATTTGGGATATAAACGGGTACCGAAGATGCAACAAAAAATCGAATTTTTTGTCCAAAAAAACGTGTTTTAGCATTTTTTTGGCCTGTAAATTGAAAATTTTCTATCACAGAGCAGGCATGTACAGATTGCTTCTGGAACCAAAAAAACTCGAATTTTCGGAGTTTTTAGGCTTAATTTGGGATATAAACGGGTACCGAAGATGCATGCACAAATCGACTTTTTGGGCCCCAAAAACGTGTTTTAGCATTTTTTTGGCCTGTAAATTTAAAATTGTCTAGCACACTGCAGGCATGTACATATCGTTTCTGGGACCCCCAAAACTCGAATTTTCTTTGCTTTTAGGCTAAATTTGGGACATAAACGGGTACCGAAGATGCATGCAAAAATCGACTTTTTGGGCCCAAAAAACGTATTTTAGCATTCTTTTGGCCTGTTAATTGAAAATTTTCTAGCACAGTGTAGACATGTACACATCGCTTCTGGGACCGAAAATATTCGAATTTTCGGTGTTTTTAGGCTAAATTTGGGACATAAACGGGTACCGAAGATGCATGCACAAATCGACTTTTTGGGCACAAAAAACGTATTTTAGCATTTTTTTGGCCTGTAAATTGAAATTTTCTAGCACAGTGTAGACATGTACAGATCGCTTCTCGTACCCAAAAAACTCGAATTTTCGGTGTTTTTAGGCTAAATTTGGGACATAATCGGGTACCGAAGATGCATGGACAAATCGACTTTTTGGGCCAAAAAAACGTGTTTTAGCATTTTTTCGGCCTGTATATTGATATTTTTTTAGCACACTTCCGGCATGTACACATCGCTTCTGTTTCCCAAAGACTCGAATTATCGGTGTTTTTAGGCTACATTTGGGATATAAACGGGTACCGAAGATGCATCCAAAAATCATTTTTTTTTGCCAAAAAAACGTGTTTAAGCATTTTTTTGGCCCGTAAATTGAAAATTTTCTAACACAGTGCAGGCATGTACAGATTGCTTCTGGAACCCAAAAAACTCGAATTTTCGAAGTTTTTAAGCTTAATTTGGGATATAAACGGGTACCGACGATGCATGCACAAATCGACTTTTTGGACCCAAAAAACGTTTTTTAGCATTTTTTGGCCTGTAAATTGAAAATTTTCTAGCACACTGCAGGCATGTACAGATCGTTTCTGGGACCCCCAAAACTCGAATTTTCGGTGTTTTTAGGCTAAATTTGGGACATAAACGGGTACCGAAGATGCATGCACAAATCGACTTTTGGGCCCAAAAAACGTATTTTAGCATTTTTTTGGCCTGTAAATTGAAAATTTTCTAGCACAGTGTAGACATGTACAGATTGCTTCTGGGACCCAAAAAACTCGAATTTTCGGTGTTTTTAGGCTAAATTTGGGACATAATCGGGTACCGAAGATGCATGCACAAATCGATTTTTTGGGCCCAAAAAATGTGTTTCAGCATTTTTTTGGCCTTTAAATTGAAAATTTTCTAGCACAGTGTAGACATGTACAGATCGCTTCTGGGACCCAAAAAACTTGAATTTTCGATGTTTTTAGGCTAAATTTGGGACATAAACTGGTACCGAAGATGCATGCACAAATCGACTTTTTGGGCCAAAAAAATGTGTTTTAGCATTTTTTCAGCCTGAATATTGAAATTTTTTAGCACACTTCAGGCATGTACAGATCGCTTCTGGGACCCAAAAAACTCGAATTTTCGGTGTTCTTAGGCTAAATTTGGGACATAAACGGGTACCGAAGATGCATGCACAAATCGACTTTTTGGGCCCAAAAAACGTATTTTAGCATTTTTTTGGCCTGTAAATTGAAAATTTTCTAGCACAGTGTAGACATGTACAGATCGCTTCTGGGACCCAAAAAACTCGAATTTTCGGTGTTTTTAGGCTAAATTTGGGACATAATCGGGTACCGAAGATGCATGCACAAATCGACTTTTTGGGCCCCAAAAACGTGTTTTAGCATTTTTGTGGCCAGTATATTGAAATTTTCTAGCACAGTGTAGACATGTACAGATAGCTTCTGCGACCCAAAAAATTCGAATTTTCGTTTTTTTTTGGCTAAATTCTGGACATAAACGGGTACCTAAGATGTATGCACAAATCGACTTTTTGGGCCCAAAAAACGTATTTTAGCATTTTTTTGGACTGTAAATTGAAAATTTTCTAGCACAGTGTAGACATGTACAGATCGCTTCTGGTACCAAAAAAACTCGAATTTTCGGTGTTCTTAGGCTAAATTTGGGACATAATCGGGAACCGAAGATGCATGCACAAATCGATTTTTTGGGCCCAAAAAATGTGTTTTAGCATTAATATGGCCTGTAAATTGAAAATTTACTAGCACAGTGTAGACATGTACAGATCGCTTCTGGGACCCAAAAAACTCGAATTTTCGATGTTTTTAGGCTAAATTTGGGACATAAACTGGTACCGACGATGCATGGACAAATCGACTTTATGGGCCAAAAAAACGTGTTTTAGCATTTTTTCGGCCTGTATATTGAGATTTTTTAGCACACTTCCGGCATGTACAGATCGCTTCTGTTTCCCAAAAAACTCGAATTTTCGGTGTTTTTAGGCTACATTTGGGATATAAACGGGTACCGAAGATGTATCCAAAAATCGAATTTTTTGGCCAAAAAAAGTGTTTTAGCATTTATTTGGCCCGTAAATTGAAAATTTTCTATCACAGTGCAGGCATGTACAGATTGCTTCTGGAACCCAAAAAACTCGAATTTTCGGAGTTTTTAGGCTTAATTTGGGATATAAACGGGTACCGAAGATGCATGCACAAATCGACTTTTTGGGCCCAAAAAACGTGTTTTAGCATTTTTTGGCCTGTAAATTGAAAATTGTCTAGCACACTGCAGGCATGTACAGATCGTTTCTGGGACCCCCAAAACTCGAATTTTTGGTGCTTTTAGGCTAAATTTGGGACATAAACGGGTACCGAAGATGCATGCACAAATCGACTTTTGGGGCCCAAAAAACGTATTTTAGCATTTTTTTGGCCTGTAAATTGAAAATTTTCTAGCACAGTGTAGACATGTACAGATCGCTCTTGGGACCCAAAAAACTCGAATTTTCGGTGTTATTAGGCTAAATTTGGGACATAATCGGGTACCGAAGATGCATGCACAAATCGATTTTTTGGGCCCAAAAAATGTGTTTTAGCATTTTTTTGGCCTGTAAATTGAAAATTTTCTAGCACAGTGTAGACATGTACAGATCGTTTCTGGGACCCAAAAAAACTCGAATTTTCGGTGTTTTTAGGCTACATTTGGGATATAAACGGGTACCGAAGATGCATGCACAAATCGACTTTTTGAGCCCAAAAAAACGTGTTTTAGCATTCCTTTGGCCTGAATATTGAGATTTTTTAGCACACTTCAGCATGTACAGATCGCTTTTGGGACCCAAAAAACTCGAATTTTCGGTCCTTTTAGGCTACATTTGGGACATAATCGGGTACCGAAGATGCATGCACAAATCGATTTTTTGGGCCCAAAAATGTGTTTTAGCATTTTTTTGGCATGTAAATTGAAAATTTTCTAGCACAGTGTAGACATGTACAGATCGCTTCTGGTACCCAAAAAACCCGAATTTTCGGTGTTTTAGGTTACATTTGGGATATAAACGGGTAACGAAGATGCATGCACAAATCGACTTTTTGAGCCCAAAAAACGTGTTTTAGCATTCTTTTGGCCTTTTAATTGAAATTTTTCTAGCACAGTGTAGACATGTACACATCGCTTCTGGGACCGAAAACATTCGAATTTTCGGTGTTTTTAGGCTAAATTTGGGACATAAACGGGTACCGAAGATGCATGCACAAATCGACTTTTTGGGCCCAAAAAACGTATTTTAGCATTTTTTTTGGCCTGTAAATTGAAAATTTTCTAGCACAGTGTAGACATGTACAGATCGCTTCTGGGACCCAAAAAACTCGAATTTTCGATGTTTTTAGGCTAAATTTGGGACATAAACTGGTACCGAAGATGCATGGACAAATCGACTTTTTGGGCCAAAAAAACGTGTTTTAGCATTTTTTCGGCCTGTATATTGATATTTTTTAGCACACTTCCGGCATGTACAGATCGCTTCTGTTTCCCAAAAACTCGAATTTTCGGTGTTTTTAGGCTACATTTGGGATATAAACGGGTACCGAAGATGCATCCAAAAATCGATTTTTTTTGCCAAAAGACGTGTTTTAGCCTTTTTTTGGCCCGTAAATTGAAAAATTTCTGACACAGTGCAGGCATGTACAGATTGCATCTGGAACCCAAAAAACTCGAATTTTCGGAGTTCTTAGGCTTAATTTGGGATATAAACGGGTACCGAAGATGCATGTACAAATCGACTTTTTGGGCCCAAAAAACGTGTTTTAGCATTTTTTGGACTGTAAATTGAAAATTGTCTAGCACACTGCAGGCATGTACAGATCGTTTCTGGGACCGAAAAAATCGAATTTTCGGTGTTTTTAGGCTAAATTTGGGACATAAACGGGTACCGAAGATGCATGCACAAATCGACTTTTGGGGCACAAAAAAACGTATTTTAGCATTTTTTTGGCCTGTAAATTGAAAATTTTCTAGCACAGTGTAGACATGTACAGATCGCTTCTGGTACCCAAAAAACCCGAATTTTCGGTGTTTTAGGCTAAATTTGAGACATAATCGGGTACCGAAGATGCATGCACAAATCGATTTTTTTGGCCCAAAAATGTGTTTTAGCATTAATATGGCCTGTAAATTGAAAATTTACTAGCATAGTGTAGACATGTACAGATCGCTTCTGGGACCCAAAAAAACTCGAATTTTCGATGTTTTTAGGCTAAATTTGGGACATAAACTGGTACCGAAGATGCATGGACAAATCGACTTTTTGGGCCAAAAAAAACGTGTTTTAGCATTTTTTCGGCCTGTATATTGAGATTTTTTAGCACACTTCCGGCATGTACAGATCGCTTCTGTTTCCCAAAAAACTCGAATTTTCGGTGTTTTTAGGCTACATTTGGGATATAAACGGGTACCGAAGATGTATCCAAAAATCGAATTTTTTGGCAAAAAAAAGTGTTTTAGCATTTATTTGGCCCGTAAATTGAAAATTTTCTATCACAGTGCAGGCATGTACAGATTGCTTCTGGAACCCAAAAAACTCGAATTTTCGGAGTTTTTAGGCTTAATTTGGGATATAAACGGGTACCGAAGATGCATGCACAAATCGACTTTTTGGGCCCAAAAAACGTGTTTTAGCATTTTTTGGCCTGTAAATTGAAAATTGTCTAGCACACTGCAGGCATGTACAGATCGTTTCTGGGACCCCCAAAACTCGAATTTTTGGTGCTTTTAGGCTAAATTTGGGACATAAACGGGTACCGAAGATGCATGCACAAATCGACTTTTGGGGCCCAAAAAACGTATTTTAGCATTTTTTTGGCCTGTAAATTGAAAATTTTCTAGCACAGTGTAGACATGTACAGATCGCTCTTGGGACCCAAAAAACTCGAATTTTCGGTGTTTTTAGGCTAAATTTGGGACATAATCGGGTACCGAAGATGCATGCACAAATCGACTTTTTGGGCCAAAAAAATGTGTTTTAGCATTTTTTCAGCCTGAATATTGAAATTTTTTAGCACACTTCAGGCATGTACAGATCGCTTCTGGGACCCAAAAAACTCGAATTTTCGGTGTTCTTAGGCTAAATTTGGGACATAAACGGGTACCGAAGATGCATGCACAAATCGACTTTTTGGGCCCAAAAAACGTATTTTAGCATTTTTTTGGCCTGTAAATTGAAAATTTTCTAGCACAGTGTAGACATGTACAGATCGCTTCTGGGACCCAAAAAACTCGAATTTTCGGTGTTTTTAGGCTAAATTTGGGACATAATCGGGTACCGAAGATGCATGCACAAATCGACTTTTTGGGCCCCAAAAACGTGTTTTAGCATTTTTGTGGCCAGTATATTGAAATTTTCTAGCACAGTGTAGACATGTACAGATAGCTTCTGCGACCCAAAAAATTCGAATTTTCGTTTTTTTTTTGGCTAAATTCTGGACATAAACGGGTACCTAAGATGTATGCACAAATCGACTTTTTGGGCCCAAAAAACGTATTTTAGCATTTTTTTGGACTGTAAATTGAAAATTTTCTAGCACAGTGTAGACATGTACAGATCGCTTCTGGTACCAAAAAAACTCGAATTTTCGGTGTTCTTAGGCTAAATTTGGGACATAATCGGGAACCGAAGATGCATGCACAAATCGATTTTTTGGGCCCAAAAAATGTGTTTTAGCATTAATATGGCCTGTAAATTGAAAATTTACTAGCACAGTGTAGACATGTACAGATCGCTTCTGGGACCCAAAAAACTCGAATTTTCGATGTTTTTAGGCTAAATTTGGGACATAAACTGGTACCGACGATGCATGGACAAATCGACTTTATGGGCCAAAAAAACGTGTTTTAGCATTTTTTCGGCCTGTATATTGAGATTTTTTAGCACACTTCCGGCATGTACAGATCGCTTCTGTTTCCCAAAAAACTCGAATTTTCGGTGTTTTTAGGCTACATTTGGGATATAAACGGGTACCGAAGATGTATCCAAAAATCGAATTTTTTGGCCAAAAAAAGTGTTTTAGCATTTATTTGGCCCGTAAATTGAAAATTTTCTATCACAGTGCAGGCATGTACAGATTGCTTCTGGAACCCAAAAAACTCGAATTTTCGGAGTTTTTAGGCTTAATTTGGGATATAAACGGGTACCGAAGATGCATGCACAAATCGACTTTTTGGGCCCAAAAAACGTGTTTTAGCATTTTTTGGCCTGTAAATTGAAAATTGTCTAGCACACTGCAGGCATGTACAGATCGTTTCTGGGACCCCCAAAACTCGAATTTTTGGTGCTTTTAGGCTAAATTTGGGACATAAACGGGTACCGAAGATGCATGCACAAATCGACTTTTGGGGCCCAAAAAACGTATTTTAGCATTTTTTTGGCCTGTAAATTGAAAATTTTCTAGCACAGTGTAGACATGTACAGATCGCTCTTGGGACCCAAAAAACTCGAATTTTCGGTGTTATTAGGCTAAATTTGGGACATAATCGGGTACCGAAGATGCATGCACAAATCGATTTTTTGGGCCCAAAAAATGTGTTTTAGCATTTTTTTGGCCTGTAAATTGAAAATTTTCTAGCACAGTGTAGACATGTACAGATCGTTTCTGGGACCCAAAAAACTCGAATTTTCGGTGTTTTTAGGCTACATTTGGGATATAAACGGGTACCGAAGATGCATGCACAAATCGACTTTTTGAGCCCAAAAAACGTGTTTTAGCATTCCTTTGGCCTGAATATTGAGATTTTTTAGCACACTTCAGGCATGTACAGATCGCTTTTGGGACCCAAAAAACTCGAATTTTCGGTCCTTTTAGGCTACATTTGGGACATAATCGGGTACCGAAGATGCATGCACAAATCGATTTTTTGGGCCCAAAAAATGTGTTTTAGCATTTTTTTGGCATGTAAATTGAAAATTTTCTAGCACAGTGTAGACATGTACAGATCGCTTCTGGTACCCAAAAAACCCGAATTTTCGGTGTTTTTAGGTTACATTTGGGATATAAACGGGTAACGAAGATGCATGCACAAATCGACTTTTTGAGCCCAAAAAACGTGTTTTAGCATTCTTTTGGCCTTTTAATTGAAATTTTTCTAGCACAGTGTAGACATGTACACATCGCTTCTGGGACCGAAAACATTCGAATTTTCGGTGTTTTTAGGCTAAATTTGGGACATAAACGGGTACCGAAGATGCATGCACAAATCGACTTTTTGGGCCCAAAAAACGTATTTTAGCATTTTTTTGGCCTGTAAATTGAAAATTTTCTAGCACAGTGTAGACATGTACAGATCGCTTCTGGGACCCAAAAAACTCGAATTTTCGATGTTTTTAGGCTAAATTTGGGACATAAACTGGTACCGAAGATGCATGGACAAATCGACTTTTTGGGCCAAAAAAACGTGTTTTAGCATTTTTTCGGCCTGTATATTGATATTTTTTAGCACACTTCCGGCATGTACAGATCGCTTCTGTTTCCCAAAAAACTCGAATTTTCGGTGTTTTTAGGCTACATTTGGGATATAAACGGGTACCGAAGATGCATCCAAAAATCGATTTTTTTTGCCAAAAAGACGTGTTTTAGCCTTTTTTTGGCCCGTAAATTGAAAAATTTCTGACACAGTGCAGGCATGTACAGATTGCATCTGGAACCCAAAAAACTCGAATTTTCGGAGTTCTTAGGCTTAATTTGGGATATAAACGGGTACCGAAGATGCATGTACAAATCGACTTTTTGGGCCCAAAAAACGTGTTTTAGCATTTTTTGGACTGTAAATTGAAAATTGTCTAGCACACTGCAGGCATGTACAGATCGTTTCTGGGACCGAAAAAATTCGAATTTTCGGTGTTTTTAGGCTAAATTTGGGACATAAACGGGTACCGAAGATGCATGCACAAATCGACTTTTGGGGCACAAAAAACGTATTTTAGCATTTTTTTGGCCTGTAAATTGAAAATTTTCTAGCACAGTGTAGACATGTACAGATCGCTTCTGGTACCCAAAAAACCCGAATTTTCGGTGTTTTTAGGCTAAATTTGAGACATAATCGGGTACCGAAGATGCATGCACAAATCGATTTTTTTGGCCCAAAAAATGTGTTTTAGCATTAATATGGCCTGTAAATTGAAAATTTACTAGCATAGTGTAGACATGTACAGATCGCTTCTGGGACCCAAAAAACTCGAATTTTCGATGTTTTTAGGCTAAATTTGGGACATAAACTGGTACCGAAGATGCATGGACAAATCGACTTTTTGGGCCAAAAAAACGTGTTTTAGCATTTTTTCGGCCTGTATATTGAGATTTTTTAGCACACTTCCGGCATGTACAGATCGCTTCTGTTTCCCAAAAAACTCGAATTTTCGGTGTTTTTAGGCTACATTTGGGATATAAACGGGTACCGAAGATGTATCCAAAAATCGAATTTTTTGGCAAAAAAAAGTGTTTTAGCATTTATTTGGCCCGTAAATTGAAAATTTTCTATCACAGTGCAGGCATGTACAGATTGCTTCTGGAACCCAAAAAACTCGAATTTTCGGAGTTTTTAGGCTTAATTTGGGATATAAACGGGTACCGAAGATGCATGCACAAATCGACTTTTTGGGCCCAAAAAACGTGTTTTAGCATTTTTTGGCCTGTAAATTGAAAATTGTCTAGCACACTGCAGGCATGTACAGATCGTTTCTGGGACCCCCAAAACTCGAATTTTTGGTGCTTTTAGGCTAAATTTGGGACATAAACGGGTACCGAAGATGCATGCACAAATCGACTTTTGGGGCCCAAAAAACGTATTTTAGCATTTTTTTGGCCTGTAAATTGAAAATTTTCTAGCACAGTGTAGACATGTACAGATCGCTCTTGGGACCCAAAAAACTCGAATTTTCGGTGTTTTTAGGCTAAATTTGGGACATAATCGGGTACCGAAGATGCATGCACAAATCGATTTTTTGGGCCCAAAAAATGTGTTTTAGCATTTTTTTGGCCTGTAAATTGAAAATTTTCTAGCACAGTGTAGACATGTACAGATCGTTTCTGGGACCCAAAAAACTCGAATTTTCGGTGTTTTTAGGCTACATTTGGGATATAAACGGGTACCGAAGATGCATGCACAAATCGACTTTTTGAGCCCAAAAAACGTGTTTTAGCATTCCTTTGGCCTGAATATTGAGATTTTTTAGCACACTTCAGGCATGTACAGATCGCTTTTGGGACCCAAAAAACTCGAATTTTCGGTCCTTTTAGGCTACATTTGGGACATAATCGGGTACCGAAGATGCATGCACAAATCGATTTTTTGGGCCCAAAAAATGTGTTTTAGCATTTTTTTGGCATGTAAATTGAAAATTTTCTAGCACAGTGTAGACATGTACAGATCGTTTCTGGGACCCAAAAAACTCGAATTCTCGGTGTTTTTAGGTTACATTTGGGATATAAACGGGTAACGAAGATGCATGCACAAATCGACTTTTTGAGCCCAAAAAACGTGTTTTAGCATTCTTTTGGCCTTTTAATTGAAATTTTTCTAGCACAGTGTAGACATGTACACATCGCTTCTGGAACCCAAAAAACCCGAATTTTCGGTGTTTTTAGGCTAAATTTGGGACATAAACGGGTACCGAAGATGCATGCACAAATCGACTTTTTGGGCCCAAAAAACGTATTTTAGCATTTTTTTGGCCTGTAAATTGAAAATTTTCTAGCACAGTGTAGACATGTACAGATCGCTTCTGGTACCCAAAAAACCCGAATTTTCGGTGTTTTTAGGCTAAATTTGGGACATAATCGGGTACCGAAGATGCATGCACAAATCGATTTTTTTGGCCCAAAAAATGTGTTTTAGCATTAATATGGCCTGTAAATTGAAAATTTACTAGCATAGTGTAGACATGTACAGATCGCTTCTGGGACCCAAAAAACTCGAATTTTCGATGTTTTTAGGCTAAATTTGGGACATAAACTGGTACCGAAGATGCATGGACAAATCGACTTTTTGGGCCAAAAAAACGTGTTTTAGCATTTTTTCGGCCTGTATATTGATATTTTTTAGCACACTTCCGGCATGTACAGATCGCTTCTGTTTCCCAAAAAACTCGAATTTTCGGTGTTTTTAGGCTACATTTGGGATATAAACGGGTACCGAAGATGCATCCAAAAATCGATTTTTTTTGCCAAAAAGACGTGTTTTAGCCTTTTTTTGGCCCGTAAATTGAAAAATTTCTGACACAGTGCAGGCATGTACAGATTGCATCTGGAACCCAAAAAACTCGAATTTTCGGAGTTCTTAGGCTTAATTTGGGATATAAACGGGTACCGAAGATGCATGTACAAATCGACTTTTTGGGCCCAAAAAACGTGTTTTAGCATTTTTTGGACTGTAAATTGAAAATTGTCTAGCACACTGCAGGCATGTACAGATCGTTTCTGGGACCGAAAAAATTCGAATTTTCGGTGTTTTTAGGCTAAATTTGGGACATAAACGGGTACCGAAGATGCATGCACAAATCGACTTTTGGGGCACAAAAAACGTATTTTAGCATTTTTTTGGCCTGTAAATTGAAAATTTTCTAGCACAGTGTAGACATGTACAGATCGCTTCTGGTACCCAAAAAACCCGAATTTTCGGTGTTTTTAGGCTAAATTTGGGACATAATCGGGTACCGAAGATGCATGCACAAATCAATTTTTTTGGCCCAAAAAATGTGTTTTAGCATTAATATGGCCTGTAAATTGAAAATTTACTAGCATAGTGTAGACATGTACAGATCGCTTCTGGGACCCAAAAAACTCGAATTTTCGATGTTTTTAGGCTAAATTTGGGACATAAACTGGTACCGAAGATGCATGGACAAATCGACTTTTTGGGCCAAAAAAACGTGTTTTAGCATTTTTTCGGCCTGTATATTGATATTTTTTAGCACACTTCCGGCATGTACAGATCGCTTCTGTTTCCCAAAAAACTCGAATTTTCGGTGTTTTTAGGCTACATTTGGGATATAAACGGGTACCGAAGATGCATCCAAAAATCGATTTTTTTTGCCAAAAAGACGTGTTTTAGCCTTTTTTTGGCCCGTAAATTGAAAAATTTCTGACACAGTGCAGGCATGTACAGATTGCATCTGGAACCCAAAAAACTCGAATTTTCGGAGTTCTTAGGCTTAATTTGGGATATAAACGGGTACCGAAGATGCATGTACAAATCGACTTTTTGGGCCCAAAAAACGTGTTTTAGCATTTTTTGGACTGTAAATTGAAAATTGTCTAGCACACTGCAGGCATGTACAGATCGTTTCTGGGACCGAAAAAATTCGAATTTTCGGTGTTTTTAGGCTAAATTTGGGACATAAACGGGTACCGAAGATGCATGCACAAATCGACTTTTGGGGCACAAAAAACGTATTTTAGCATTTTTTTGGCCTGTAAATTGAAAATTTTCTAGCACAGTGTAGACATGTACAGATCGCTTCTGGTACCCAAAAAACCCGAATTTTCGGTGTCATTCGGCTAAATTTGGGACATAATCGGGTACCGAAGATGCATGCACAAATCGATTTTTTGGGCCCAAAAAACGTGTTTTAGCATTTTTATGGCCTGTATATTGAAAATTTACTAGCACAGTGTAGACATGTACAGATCGCTTCTGGTACCCAAAAAACCCGAATTTTCGGTGTCATTAGGCTAAATTTGGGACATAATCGGGTACCGAAGATGCATGGACAAATCGACTTTTTGGGCCAAAAAAACGTGTTTTAGCATTTTTTCGGACTGTATATTGATATTTTTTAGCACACTTCCGGCATGTACAGATTGCTTCTGGAACCCAAAAAACTTGAATTTTCGGAGTTTTTAGGCTTAATTTGGGATATAAACGGGTACCGAAGATGCATGTACAAATCGACTTTTTGGGCCCAAAAAACGTGTTTTAGCATGTTTTGGCCTGTAAATTGAAAATTTTCTAGCACACTGCAGGCATGTACAGATCGTTTCTGGGACCCCCCAAACTCGAATTTTCGGTGCTATTAAGCTAAATTTGGGACATAAACGGGTACCGAAGATGCATGCACAAATCGACTTTTTGGGCCCAAAAAACGTATTTTAGCATTTTTTTGGTCTCTAAATTGAAAATTTTCTAGCACAGTGTAGACATGTACAGATCGCTTCTGGGACCCAAAAAACTCGAATTTTCGATGTTTTTAGGCTAAATTTGGGACATAAACTGGTACCGAAGATGCATGCACAAATCGACTTTTTAGGCCAAAAAAACGTGTTTTAGCATTTTTTCAGTCTGAATATTGAGATTTTTTAGCACACTTCAGGCATGTACAGATCGCTTCTGGGACCCCCAAAACTCGGATTTTCGGGGTTTTTAGGCTAAATTCTGGACATAAACGGGTACCGAAGAGGCATGCACAAATCGACTTTTTGGGCCCCAAAAACGTGTTTTAGCATTTTTTTGGTAAGTATATTGAAATTTTCTAGCACAGTGAAGACATGTACAGATCGCTTCTGCGACCCAAAAAATTCGAATTTTCGGTGTTTTTTGGCTAAATTCTGGACATAAACGGGTACCGAAGATGCATGCACAAATCGACTTTTGGGCCCAAAAAATGTGTTGTAGCATTTTTTTGGCCAGTATATTGAAAAAATTCTTGCACACTGCAGGCATGTACAGATCGCTTCTGGGATCCAAAAAACTCGAATTTTCGGTGTTTTTAGGCTACATTTGGGATATAAACGGGTACCGAAGATGCATGGACAAATCGACTTTTTGGGCCAAAAAAACATGTTTTAGCATGTTTTTGGCCTGTATATTGAAATTTTTATAGCACAGTGCAGGCATGTACAAATCGCTTCTGGGACCCAAAAAACTCGAATTTTCGGTGTTTTTAGGCTACATTTGGGATATAAACGGGTACCGAAGATGCATCCAAAAATCGATTTTTATTGCCAAAAAGACGTGTTTTAGCATTTTTTTGGCCCGTAAATTGAAAATTTTCTGACACAGTGCAGGCATGTACAGATTGCTTCTGGAACCCAAAAAACTCGAATTTTCGGTGTTTTTAGGCTACATTTGGGATATAAACGGGTACCGAAGATGCATGTACAAATCGAATTTTTGGGCCCAAAAAACGTGTTTTAGCATTTTTTGGCCTGTAAATTGAAAATTTTCTAGCACACTGCAGGCATGTACAGATTGTTTCTGGGACCCCCAAAACTCAAATTTTTGGTGCTTTTAGGCTAAATTTGGGACATAAACGGGTACCGAAGATGCATGCACAAATCGACTTTTGGGGCCCAAAAAACGTATTTTAGCATTTTTTTGGCCTGTAAATTGAAAATTTTCTAGCACAGTGTAGACATGTACAGATCGCTCTTGGGACCCAAAAATCTAGAATTTTCGTTGTTTTTGGCTAAATTTGGGACATAATCGGGTACCGAAGATGCATGCACAAATCGATTTTTTGGGCCCAAAAAATGTGTTTTAGCATTTTTTTGGCCTGTAAATTGAAAATTTTCTAGCACAGTGTAGACATGTACACATCGCTTCTGGGACCGAAAAAACTCGAATTTTCGGTGTTTTTAGGCTAAATTTGGGATATAAACGGGTACCGAAGATGCATGCACAAATCGACTTTTTGGGCACAAAAAACGCATTTTAGCATTTTTTTGGCCTGTAAATTGAAAATTTTCTAGCACAGTGTAGACATGTACAGATCGCTTCTGGTACCCAAAACACCCGAATTTTCGATGTCTTTAGGCTAAATTTGGGACATAATCGGGTACCGAAGATGCATGCACAAATCGATTTTTTGGGCCCAAAAAACGTGTTTTAGCATTTTTATGGCCTGTATATTGAAAATTTACTAGCACAGTGTAGACATGTACAGATCGCTTCTGGGACCCAAAAACTCGAATTTTCGATGTTTTTAGGCTAAATTTGGTACATAAACTGGTACCAAAGATGCATGGACAAATCGACTTTTTGGGCCGAAAAAACGTGTTTTAGCATTTTTTCGGCCTGTATATTGATATTTTTTAGCACACTTCCGGCATGTACAGATTGCTTCTGTTTCCCAAAAAACTCGAATTTTCGGTGTTTTTAGGCTACATTTGGGATATAAACGGGTACCGAAGATGCATCCAAAAATCGATTTTTTTTCCAAAAAAACGTGTTTTAGCATTTTTTTGGCCCGTAAATTGAAAATTTTCTGACACAGTGCAGGCATGTACAGATCGCTTCTGGAACCCAAAAAACTCGAATTTTCGGAGTTTTTAGGCTTAATTTGGGATATAAACGGGTACCGAAGATGCATGTACAAATCGACTTTTTGGGCCCAAAAAACGTGTTTTAGCATTTTTTGGCCTGTAAATTGAAAATTTTCTAGCACACTGCAGGCATGTACAGATCGTTTCTGGGACCCCCAAAACTCGAATTTTCGGTGCTATTAGGCTAAATTTGGGACATACACGGGTACCGAAGATGCATGCACAAATCGACTTTTTGGGCCCAAAAAACGTATTTTAGCATTTTTTTGGCCTGTAAATTGAAAATTTTCTAGCACAGTGTAGACATGTACAGATTGCTTCTGGGACCCAAAAAACTCGAATTTTCGGTGTTTTTTGGCTAAATATGGGACATAATCGGGTACCGAAGATGCATGCACAAATCGATTTTTTGGGCCAAAAAAATGTGTTTTAGCATTTTTTTGGCCTGTAAATTGAAAATATTCTAGCACAGTGTAGACATGTACAGATCGCTTCTGGGACCCAAAAAACTCAAATTTTCGATGTTTTTAGGCTAAATTTGGGACATAAACTGGTACCGAAGATGCATGCACAAATCGACTTTTTGGGCCAAAAAAACGTGTTTTAGCATTTTTTCAGTCTGAATATTGAGATTTTTTAGCACACTTCAGGCATGTATAGATCGCTTCTGGGGCCCCCAAAACTCGAATTTTCGGTGTTTTTAGGCTAAATTCTGGACATAAACGGGTACCGAAGAGGCATGCACAAATCGACTTTTTGGGCCCCAAAAACGTGTTTTAGCATTTTTTTGGCCAGTATATTGAAATTTTCTAGGACAGTGTAGACATGTACAGATCGCTTCTGGGACCCAAAAAATTCGAATTTTCGGTGTTTTTTGGCTTAATTCTGGACATAAACGGGTACCGAAGATGTATGCACAAATCGACTATTGGGCCCAAAAAATGTGTTTTAGCATTTTTTTGGCCAGTATATTGAAAAAATTCTTGCACACTGCAGGCATGTACAGATCGCTTCTGGGACCCAAAAAACTCGAATTTTCGGTGTTTTTAGGCTACATTTGGGATATAAACGGGTACCGAAGATGCATCCAAAAATCGATTTTTTTTTGCCAAAAAGACGTGTTTTAGCATTTTTTTGGCCCGTAAATTGAAAATTTTCTGACACAGTGCAGGCATGTACAGATTGCTTCTGGAACCCAAAAAACTCGAATTTTCGGAGTTTTTAGGCTTAATTTGGGATATAAACGGGTACCGAAGATGCATGTACAAATCGACTTTTTGGGCCCAAAAAACGTGTTTTATCATTTTTTGCCCTGTAAATTGAAAATTTTCTAGCACACTGCAGGCATGTACAGATTGTTTCTGGGACCCCCAAAACTCGAATTATGGGTGCTTTTAGGCTAAATTTGGGACATAAACGGGTACCGAAGATGCATGCACAAATCGACTTTTGGGGCCCAAAAAACGTATTTTAGCATTTTTTTGGCCTGTAAATTGAAAATTTTCTAGCACAGTGTAGACATGTACAGATCGCTCTTGGGACCCAAAAAACTCAAATTTTCGTTGTTTTTGGCTAAATTTGGGACATAATCGGGTACCGAAGATGCATGCACAAATCGATTTTTTGGGCCCAAAAAATGTGTTTTAGCATTTTTTTGGCCTGTAAATTGAAAATTTTCTAGCACAGTGTAGACATGTACAGATCGTTTCTGGGACCCAAAAAACTCGAGTTTTCGGTGTTTTTAGGCTAAATTTGGGATATAAACGGGTACCGAAGATGCATGCACAAATCGAGTTTTTGAGCCCAAAAAAAGTGTTTTAGCATTTTTATGGCCTGTATATTGAAAATTTACTAGCACAGTGTAGACATGTACAGATCGCTTCTGGGACCCCAAAAACTCGAATTTTCGATGTTTTTAGGCTAAATTTGGGACATAAACTGGTACCGAAGATGCATGGACAAATCGACTTTTTTTGCCAAAAAAACGTGTTTTAGCATTTTTTCGGCCTGTATATTGATATTTTTTAGCACACTTCCGGCATGTACAGATTGCTTCTGGAACCCAAAAAACTCGAATTTTCGGAGTTTTTAGGCTTAATTTGGGATATAAACGGGTACCGAAGATGCATGTACAAATCGACCTTTTGGGCCCAAAAAACGTATTTTAGCATTTTTTTGGCCTGTAAATTGAAAATTTTCTAGCACAGTGTAGACATGTACAGATCGCTTCTGGGACCCAAAAAACTCGAATTTTCGGAGTTTTTTGGCTAAATTTGGGACATAATCGGGTACCGAAGATGCATGCACAAATCGATTTTTTGGGCCAAAAAAATGTGTTTTAGCATTTTTTTGGCCTGTAAATTGAAAATATTCTAGCACAGTGTAGACATGTACAGATCGCTTCTGGGACCCAAAAAACTCGAATTTTCGATGTTTTTAGGCTAAATTTGGGACATAAACTTGTACCGAAGATGCATGCACAAATCGACTTTTTGGGCCAAAAAAACGTGTTTTAGCATTTTTTCAGTCTGAATATTGAGATTTTTTAGCACACTTCAGGCATGTACAGATCGCTTCTGGGACCCCCAAAACTTGAATATTCGGTGTTTTTAGGCTAAATTCTGGACATAAACGGGTACCGAAGAGGCATGCACAAATCGACTTTTTGGGCCCCAAAAACGTGTTTTAGCATTTTTTTGGCAAGTATATTGAAATTTTCTAGCACAGTGAAGACATGTACAGATCGCTTCTGCGACCCAAAAAATTCGAATTTTCGGTGTTTTTTGGCTAAATTCTGGACATAAACGGGTACCGAAGATGCATGCACAAATCGACTTTTGGGCCCAAAAAATGTGTTTTAGCATTTTTTTGGCCAGTACATTGAAAAAATTCTTGCACACTGCAGGCATGTACAGATCGCTTCTGGGATCCAAAAAACTCGAATTTTTGGTGTTTTTAGGCTACATTTGGGATATAAACGGGTACCGAAGATGCATGGACAAATCGACTTTTTGGGCAAAAAAAACGTGTTTTAGCATTTTTTTGGCCTGTATATTGAAATTTTTATAGCACAGTGCAGGCATGTATAAATCGCTTCTGGGACCCAAAAAACTCGAATTTTCGGTGTTTTTAGGCTACATTTGGGATATAAACGGGTACCGAAGATGCATCCAAAAATCGTTTTTTTACCAAAAAGATGTGTTTTAGCATTTTTTTGGCCCGTAAATTGAAAATTTTCTGACACAGTGCAGGCATGTACAGATTGCTTCTGGAACCCAAAAAACTCGAATTTTCGGAGTTTTTAGGCTTAATTTGGGATATAAACGGGTACCGAAGATGCATGTACAAATCGACTTTTTGGGCCCAAAAAACGTGTTTTAGCATTTTTTGGCCTGTAAATTGAAAATTTTCTAGCACACTGCAGGCATGTACAGATCGTTTCTGGGACCCCCAAAACTCGAATTTTTGGTGCTTTTAGGCTAAATTTGGGACATAAACGGGTACCGAAGATGCATGCACAAATCGACTTTTGGGGCCCAAAAAACGTATTTTAGCATTTTTTTGGCCTGTAAATTGAAAATTTTCTAGCACAGTGTAGACATGTACAGATCGCTCTTGGGACCCAAAAAACTAGAATTTTCGTTGTTTTTGGCTAAATTTGGGACATAATCGGGTACCGAAGATGCATGCACAAATCGATTTTTTGGGCCCAAAAAATGTGTTTTAGCCTTTTTTTGGCCTGTAAATTGAAAAAATTCTAGCAAACTGCAGGCATGTACAGATCGCTTCTGGGACCCAAAAAACTCGAATTTTCGGTGTTTTTAGGCTAAATTTGGGATATAAACGGGTACCGAAGATGCATGCACAAATCGACTTTCTGAGCCCAAAAAACGTGTTTTAGCATTTTTTGGCCTTTTAATTGAAAATTTTCTAGGACAGTGTAGACATGTACACATCGCTTCTGGGACCGAAAAAATTCGAATTTTCGGTGTTTTTAGGCTAAATTTGGGACATAAACGGGTACCGAAGATGCATGCACAAATCGACTTTTTGGGCACAAAAAACGTATTTTAGCATTTTTTTGGCCTGTAAATTGATTTTTTTCTAGCACAGTGTAGACATGTACAGATCGCTTCTGGTACCCAAAAAACCCGAATTTTCGATGTCATTAGGCTAAATTTGGGACATAATCGGGTACCGAAGATGCATGCACAAATCGATTTTTTGGGCCCAAAAAACGTGTTTTAGCATTTTTATGGCCTGTATATTGAAAATTTACTAGCACAGTGTAGACATGTACAGATCGCTTCTGGGACCCAAAAAAATCGAATTTTCGATGTTTTAGGCTAAATTTGGGACATAAACTGGTACCAAAGATGCATGGACAAATCGACTTTTTGGGCCAAAAAAACGTGTTTTAGCATTTTTTCGGCCTGTATATTGATATTTTTTAGCACACTTCTGGCATGTACAGATCGCTTCTGTTTCCCAAAAAACTCGAATTTTCAGTGTTTTTAGGCTACATTTGGGATATAAACGGGTACCGAAGATGCATCCAAAAATCGATTTTTTTGCCAAAAAAATGTGTTTTAGCATTTTTTTGGACTTTTAATTGAAAATATTCTTGCACACTGCAGGCATGTACAGATCGCTTCTGGGACCCAAAAAACTCGAATTTTCGGTGTTTTTAGGCTACATTTGGGATATAAACGGGTACCGAAGATGCATCCAAAAATCGATTTTTTTTGCCAAAAAGACGTGTTTTAGCATTTTTTTGGCCCGTAAATTGAAAATTTTCTGACACAGTGCAGGCATGTACAGATTGCTTCTGGAACCCAAAAAACTCGAGTTTTCGGAGTTTTTAGGCTTAATTTGGGATATAAACGGGTACCGAAGATGCATGTACAAATCGACTTTTTGGGCCCAAAAAACGTGTTTTATCATTTTTTGCCCTGTAAATTGAAAATTTTCTAGCACACTGCAGGCATGTACAGATTGCTCTTGGGACCCAAAAAACTCGAATTTTCGTTGTTTTTGGCTAAATTTGGGACATAATCGGGTACCGAAGATGCATGCACAAATCGATTTTTTGGGCCCAAAAAATGTGTTTTAGCATTTTTTTGGCCTGTAAATTGAAAATTTTCTAGCACAGTGTAGACATGTACAGATCGTTTCTGGGACCCAAAAAACTCGAGTTTTCGGTGTTTTTAGGCTATATTTGGGATATAAACGGGTACCGAAGATGCATGCACAAATCGACTTTTTGAGCCCAAAAAACGTGTTTTAACATTTTTTGGCCTTTTAATAGAAAATTTTCTAGGACAGTGTAGACATGTACACATCGCTTCTGGGACCGAAAAAAATCGAATTTTCGGTGTTTTTAGGCTAAATTTGGGACATAAACGGGTACCGAAGATGCATGCACAAATCGACTTTATGGGCACAAAAAACGTATTTTAGCATTTTTTTGGCCTGTAAATTGAATTTTTTCTAGCACATTGTAGACATGTACAGATCGCTTCTGGTACCCAAAAAACCCGAATTTTCGATGTCATTAGGCTAAATTTGGGACATAATCGGGTACCGAAGATGCATGCACAAATCGATTTTTTGGGCCCAAAAAACGTGTTTTAGCATTTTTATGGCCTGTATATTGAAAATTTACTAGCACAGTGTAGACATGTACAGATCGCTTCTGGGACCCAAAAAACTCGAATTTTCGATGTTTTTAGGCTAAATTTGGGACATAAACTGGTACCAAAGATGCATGGACAAATCGACTTTTTGGGCCAAAAAAACGTGTTTTAGCATTTTTTCGGCCAGTATATTGATATTTTTTAGCACACTTCCGGCATGTACAGATCGCTTCTGTTTCCCAAAAAACTCGAATTTTCAGTGTTTTTAGGCTACATTTGGGATATAAACGGGTACCGAAGATGCATCCAAAAATCGATATTTTTTTGCCAAAAAAACGTGTTTTTGCATTTTTTTGGCCCGTAAATTGAAAATTTTCTGACACAGTGCAGGCATGTACAGATCGCTTCTGGAACCCAAAAAACTCGAATTTTCGGAGTTTTTAGGCTTAATTTGGGATTTAAACGGGTACCGAAGATGCATGTACAAATCGACTTTTTGGGCCCAAAAAACGTGTTTTAGCAATTTTTGGCCTGTAAATTGAAAATTTTCTAGCACACTGCAGGCATGTACAGATCGTTTCTGGGACCCCCAAAACTCGAATTTTCGGTGCTATTAGGCTAAATTTGGGACATAAACGGGTACCGAAGATGCATGCACAAATCGATTTTTTGGGCCCAAAAAACGTATATTAGCATTTTTTTGGCCTGTAAATTGAAAATTTTCTAGCACAGTGTAGACATGTACAGATTGCTTCTGGGACCCAAAAAACTCGAATTTTCGGTGTTTTTTGGCTAAATTTGGGACATAATCGGGTACCGAAGATGCATGCACAAATCGATTTTTTGGGCCCAAAAAATGTGTTTTAGCATTTTTTTGGACTTTTAATTGAAAATATTCTAGCACAGTGTAGACATGTACAGATCGCTTCTGGGACCCAAAAAACTCGAATTTTCGATGTTTTTAGGCTAAATTTGGGACATAAACTGGTACCGAAGATGCATGCACATATCGACTTTTTGGGCCAAAAAAACGTGTTTTAGCATTTTTTCAGTCTGAATATTGAGATTTTTTAGCACACTTCAGGCATGTCCAGATCGCTTCTGGGACCCCCAAAACTCGAATTTTCGGTGTTTTTAGGCTAAATTCTGGACATAAACGGGTACCGAAGAGGCATGCACAAATCGACTTTTTGGACCCCAAAAACGTGTTTTAGCATTTTTTTTGCCAGTATATTGAAATTTTCTAGCACAGTGTAGACATGTACAGATCGCTTCTGCGACCCCCAAAATTCGAATTTTTGGTGTTTTTTGGCTTAATTCTGGACATAAACGGGTACCGAAGATGCATGCACAAATCGAGTTTTGGGCCCAAAAAATGTGTTTTAGCATTTTTTTGGCCAGTATATTGAAAAAATTCTTGCACACTGCAGGCATGTACAGATCGCTTCTGGGATCCAAAAAACTCGAATTTTCGGTGTTTTTAGGCTACATTTGGGATATAAACGGGTACCGAAGATGCATGCACAAATCGACTTTATGGGCTAAAAAAATGTGTTTTAGCATGTGTTTGGCCTTTATATTGAAAATATTCTAGCACAGTGCAGGCTTGTACAGATCGCTTCTGGGACGCAAAAAACTCGAATTTTAGGTGTTTTTAGGCTAAATTTGGGATATAAATGGGTACCGAAAAAGCATGCACAAATCGACTTTTTGGGCCCAAAAAACGTGTTTTAGCATTTTTTTTTAGCCTGTTTATTGAAAATATTCTAGCACAGAGCAGGCATGTACAGATCGCTTCTGGGACCCAAAAAACTCGAATTTTCGGTGTTTTTAGGCTAAATTTGGGATATAAACGGGTACCGAAGATGCATGCACCAATCGACTTTTTGGGCACAAAAAATGTGTTTTAGCATTTTTTTGGCCTGTATATAGAAAATTTTGTTGCACAGTGCAGACATATACAGATCGCTTCTGGGACCCAAACAACTCGAATTTTCGGTGTTTTTTGGCAAAATTCTTGACATAAACGGGTACCGAAGATGCATGCACAAATCGACTTTTTGGGCCCAAAATCCGTGTTCTAGCATTTTTTTGGCCTGTATATTGAAAAAATTCTAGCAAACTGCAGGCATGTACAGATCGCTTCTGGGACCCAAAAAACTCGAATTTTCGGTGTTTTTAGTCTAAATTCTGGATGTAAACGGGTACCGAAGAGGCATGCACAAATCGACTTTTTGGGCCACCAAAACGTGTTTTAGCATTTTTTTGACCAGTATATTGAAATTTTCTAGGACAGTGTAGACATGTACAGATCGCTTCTGCGACCCAAAAAATTCGAATTTTAGGTGTTTTTTGGCTAAATTCTGGACATAAACGGGTACCGAAGATGCATGCACATATCGACTTTTGGGCCCAAATAATGTGTTTTAGCATTTTTTTGGCCAGTATATTGAAAAAATTCTAGCACACTGCAGGCATGTACAGATCGCTACTGGGATCCAAAAAACTCGAATTTTCGGTGTTTTTAGGCTACATTTGGGATATAAACGGGTACCGAAGATGCATGTACAAATCGACTTTTTGGGCCCAAAAAACGTGTTTTAGCATTTTTTGGCCTGTAAATTGAAAATTTTCTAGCACACTGCAGGCATGTACATATCGTTTCTGGGACCCCCAAAACTCGAATTTTCGGTGCTATTAGGCTAAATTTGGGACATAAACGGGTACCGAAGATGCAAGCACAAATCGACTTTTTGGGCCCAAAAACGTATTTTAGCTTTTTTTTGGCCTGTAAATTGAAAATTTTCTAGCACAGTGTAGACATGTACAGATCGCTTCTGGGACCCAAAAAACTCGAATTTTCTGTGTTTTTTGGCTAAATTTGGGACATAATCGGGTACCGAAAATGCATGCACAAATCGATTTTTTGGGCCAAAAAAATATGTTTTAGCATTTTTTTGGCCTGTAAATTGAAAATATTCTAGCACAGTGTAGACATGTACAGATCGCTTCTGGGACCTAAAAAACTTGTATTTTCGATGTCATTAGGCTAAATTTGGGACATAAACTGGTACCGAAGATGCATGCACAAATCGACTTTTTGGGCCAAAAAAACGTGTTTTAGCATTTTTTCAGTCTGAATATTGAGATTTTTTAGCACACTTCTGGCATGTACAGATCGCTTCTGGGACCCCCAAAACTCGAATTTTCGGTGTTTTTAGGCTAAATTCTGGACATAAACGGGTACCGAAGAGGCATGCACAAATCGACTATTTGGGCCCCAAAAACGTGTTTTAGCATTTTTTTGGCCAGTATATTGAAATTTTCTAGCACAGTGTAGACATGTACAGATCGCTTCTGCGACAAAAAAAATCGAATTTTCGGTGTTTTTTGGCTAAATTTTGGACATAAACGGGTACCGAAGATGCATGCACAAATCGACTTTTGGGCCCAAAAAATGTGTTTTAGCATTTTTTTGGCCAGTATATTGAAAAAATTCTTGCACACTGCAGGCATGTACAAATCGCTTCTGGGACCCAAAAAACTCGAATTTTCGGTGTTTTTAGGCTAAATTTGGGATATAAATGGGTACCGAAGATGCATGCACAAATCGACTTTTTGGGCCCCAAAAACGTGTTTTAGCATTTTTTTTAGCCTGTTTATTGAAAATGTTCTAGCACAGTGCAGGCATGTACAGATTGCTTCTGGGACCCAAAAAACTCGAATTTTCGGTGTTTTTAGGCTAAATTTGGGATATAAACGGGTACCGAAGATGCATGCACCAATCGACTTTTTGGGCACAAAAAATGTGTTTTAGGATTTTTTTGGCCTGTATATAGAAAATTTTGTTGCACAGTGCAGACATGTACAGATCGCTTCTGGGACCCAAACAACTCGAATTTTCGGTGTTTTTTGGCAAAATTCTTGACATAAACGGGTACCGACGATGCATGCACAAATCGACTTTTGGGCCCAAAATACGTGTTCTAGCATTTTTTTGGCCTGTATATTGAAAAAATTCTAGCAAACTGCAGGCATGTACAGATCGCTTCTGGGACCCAAAAAACTCGAATTTTCGGTGTTTTTAGGCTAAATTCTCGACATAAACGGGTACCGAAGAGGCATGCACAAATCGACTTTTTGGGCCCCCAAAACGTGTTTTAGCATTTTTTTGACCAGTATATTGAAATTTTCTAGGACAGTGTAGACATGTACAGATCGCTTCTGCGACCCAAAAAACTCGAATTTACGGTGTTTTTTGGCTAAATTCTGGACATAAACGGGTACCGAAGATGCATGCACAAATCGACTTTTGGGCCCAAATAATGTGTTTTAGCATTTTTTTGGCCAGTATATTGAAAAAATTCTAGCACACTGCAGGCATGTACAGATCGCTACTGGGATCCAAAAAACTCGAATTTTCGGTGTTTTTAGGCTACATTTGGGATATAAACGGGTACCGAAGATGCATGGACAAATCGACTTTTTGGGCCAAAAAAACGTGTTTTAGCATTTGTTTGGCCTGTATATTGAATTTTTTTTAGCACAGTGCAGGCATGTACAAATCGCTTCTGGGACCGAAAAAACTCGAATTTTCGGTGTTTTTAGGCTAAAATTGGGATATAAAAGGGTACGGAAGATGCATGCACAAATCGACTTTTTGGGCACAAAAAACGTGTTGTAGCATTTTTTTTAGCCTGTATATTGAAAATATTCTAGCACAGTGCAGGCATGTACAGATCGCTTCTGGGACCCAAAAAACTCGAATTTTAGGTGTTTTTAGGCTAAATTTGGGATATAAACGGGTACAGAAGATGCATGCACTAATCGACTTTTTGGGCCGAAAAAACGTGTTTTAGCATTTTTTGGCCTGTAAATTGAAAATTTTCTAGCACACTGCAGGCATGTACAGATCGTTTCTGGGACCCCCAAAACTCGAATTTTCGGTGCTATTAGGCTAAATTTTGGACATAAACGGGTACCGAAGATGCAAGCACAAATCGACTTTTTGGGCCCAAAAACGTATTTTAGCTTTTTTTTGGCCTGTAAATTGAAAATTTTCTAGCACAGTGTAGACATGTACAGATCGCTTCTGGGACCCAAAAAACTCGAATTTTCTGTGTTTTTTGGCTAAATTTGGGACATAATCGGGTACCGAAGATGCATGCACAAATCGATTTTTTGGGCCAAAAAAATATGTTTTAGCATTTTTTTGGCCTGTAAATTGAAAATATTCTAGCACAGTGTAGACATGTACAGATCGCTTCTGGGACCTAAAAAACTCGTATTTTCGATGTCTTTAGGCTAAATTTGGGACATAAACTGGTACCGAAGATGCATGCACAAATCGACTTTTTGGGCCAAAAAAACGTGTTTTAGCATTTTTTTAGTCTGAATATTGAGATTTTTTAGCACACTTCAGGCATGTACAGATCGCTTCTGGGACCCCCAAAACTCGAATTTTCGGTGTTTTTAGGCTAAATTCTGGACATAAACGGGTACCGAAGAGGCATGCACAAATCGACTATTTGGGCCCCAAAAACGTGTTTTAGCATTTTTTTGGCCAGTATATTGAAATTTTCTAGCACAGTGTAGACATGTACAGATCGCTTCTGCGACAAAAAAATTCGAATTTTCGGTGTTTTTTGGCTAAATTTTGGACATAAACGGGTACCGAAGATGCATGCACAAATCGACTTTTGGGCCCAAAAAATGTGTTTTAGCATTTTTTTGGCCAGTATATTGAAAAAATTCTTGCACACTGCAGGCATGTACAAATCGCTTCTGGGACCCAAAAAACTCGAATTTTCGGTGTTTTTAGGCTAAATTTGGGATATAAATGGGTACCGAAGATGCATGCACAAATCGACTTTTTCGGCCCAAAAAACGTGTTTTAGCATTTTTTTTAGCCTGTTTATTGAAAATGTTCTAGCACAGTGCAGGCATGTACAGATCGCTTCTGGGACAAAAAAAACTCGAATTTTCGGTGTTTTAGGCAAAATTTGGGATATAAACGGGTACCGAAGATGCATGCACCAATCGACTTTTTGGGCACAAAAAATGTGTTTTAGGATTTTTTTGGCCTGTATATAGAAAATTTTGTTGCACAGTGCAGACATGTACAGATCGCTTCTGGGACCCAAACAACTCGAATTTTCTGTGTTTTTTGGCTAAATTCTTGACATAAACGGGTACCGACGATGCATGCACAAATCGACTTTTGGGCCCAAAATACGTGTTCTAGCATTTTTTTGGCCTGTATATTGAAAAAATTCTAGCAAACTGCAGGCATGTACAGATCGCTTCTGGGACCCAAAAAACTCGAATTTTCGGTGTTTTTAGGCTAAATTCTCGACATAAACGGGTACCGAAGAGGCATGCACAAATCGACTATTTGGGCCCCAAAAACGTGTTTTAGCATTTTTTTGGCCAGTATATTGAAATTTTCTAGCACAGTGTAGACATGTACAGATCGCTTCTGCGACAAAAAAATTCGAATTTTCGGTGTTTTTTGGCTAAATTTTGGACATAAACGGGTACCGAAGATGCATGCACAAATCGACTTTTTGGGCCCAAAAACGTATTTTAGCTTTTTTTTGGCCTGTAAATTGAAAATTTTCTAGCACACTGCAGGCATGTACAAATCGCTTATGGGACCCAAAAAACTCGAATTTTCGGTGTTTTTAGGCTAAATTTGGGATATAAATGGGTACCGAAGATGCATGCACAAATCGACTTTTTGGGCCCAAAAACGTATTTTAGCTTTTTTTTGGCCTGTAAATTGAAAATTTTCTAGCACAGTGTAGACATGTACAGATCGCTTCTGGGACCCAAAAAACTCGAATTTTCTGTGTTTTTTGGCTAAATTTGGGACATAATCGGGTACCGAAGATGCATGCACAAATCGATTTTTTGGGCCAAAAAAATATGTTTTAGCATTTTTTTGGCCTGTAAATTGAAAATATTCTAGCACAGTGTAGACATGTACAGATCGCTTCTGGGACCTAAAAAACTCGTATTTTCGATGTCTTTAGGCTAAATTTGGGACATAAACTGGTACCGAAGATGCATGCACAAATCGACTTTTTGGGCCAAAAAAACGTGTTTTAGCATTTTTTCAGTCTGAATATTGAGATTTTTTAGCACACTTCAGGCATGTACAGATCGCTTCTGGGACCCCCAAAACTCGAATTTTCGGTGTTTTTAGGCTAAATTCTGGACATAAACGGGTACCGAAGAGGCATGCACAAATCGACAATTTGGGCCCCAAAAACGTGTTTTAGCATTTTTTTGGCCAGTATATTGAAATTTTCTAGCACAGTGTAGACATGTACAGATCGCTTCTGCGACAAAAAAAATCGAATTTTCGGTGTTTTTTGGCTAAATTTTGGACATAAACGGGTACCGAAGATGCATGCACAAATCGACTTTTGGGCCCAAAAAATGTGTTTTAGCATTTTTTTGGCCAATATATTGAAAAAATTCTTGCACACTGCAGGCATGTACAAATCGCTTCTGGGACCCAAAAAACTCGAATTTTCGGTGTTTTTAGGCTAAATTTGGGATATAAATGGGTACCGAAGATGCATGCACAAATCGACTTTTTGGGCCCAAAAAACGTGTTTTAGCATTTTTTTTAGCCTGTTTATTGAAAATGTTCTAGCACAGTGCAGGCATGTACAGATCGCTTCTGGGACAAAAAAAACTCGAATTTTCGGTGTTTTAGGCAAAATTTGGGATATAAACGGGTACCGAAGATGCATGCACCAATCGACTTTTTGGGCACAAAAAATGTGTTTTAGGATTTTTTTGGCCTGTATATAGAAAATTTTGTTGCACAGTGCAGACATGTACAGATCGCTTCTGGGACCCAAACAACTCGAATTTTCTGTGTTTTTTGGCTAAATTCTTGACATAAACGGGTACCGACGATGCATGCACAAATCGACTTTTGGGCCCAAAATACGTGTTCTAGCATTTTTTTGGCCTGTATATTGAAAAAATTCTAGCAAACTGCAGGCATGTACAGATCGCTTCTGGGACCCAAAAAACTCGAATTTTCGGTGTTTTTAGGCTAAATTCTCGACATAAACGGGTACCGAAGAGGCATGCACAAATCGACTTTTTGGGCCCCCAAAACGTGTTTTAGCATTTTTTTGACCAGTATATTGAAATTTTCTAGGACAGTGTAGACATGTACAGATCGCTTCTGCGACCCAAAAAACTCGTATTTACGGTGTTTTTTGGCTAAATTCTGGACATAAACGGGTACCGAAGATGCATGCACAAATCGACTTTTGGGCCCAAATAATGTGTTTTAGCATTTTTTTGGCCAGTATATTGAAAAAATTCTAGCACACTGCAGGCATGTACAGATCGCTACTGGGATCCAAAAAACTCGAATTTTCGGTGTTTTTAGGCTACATTTGGGATATAAACGGGTACCGAAGATGCATGGACAAATCGACTTTTTGGGCCAAAAAAACGTGTTTTAGCATTTGTTTGGCCTGTATATTGAATTTTTTTAGCACAGTGCAGGCATGTACAAATCGCTTCTGGGACCGAAAAAACTCGAATTTTCGGTGTTTTTAGGCTAAAATTGGGATATAAAAGGGTACGGAAGATGCATGCACAAATCGACTTTTTGGGCACAAAAAACGTGTTGTAGCATTTTTTTTAGCCTGTATATTGAAAATATTCTAGCACAGTGCAGGCATGTACAGATCGCTTCTGGGACCCAAAAAACTCGAATTTTAGGTGTTTTTAGGCTAAATTTGGGATATAAACGGGTACAGAAGATGCATGCACTAATCGACTTTTTGGGCCGAAAAAACGTGTTTTAGCATTTTTTGGCCTGTAAATTGAAAATTTTCTAGCACACTGCAGGCATGTACAGATCGTTTCTGGGACCCCCAAAACTCGAATTTTCGGTGCTATTAGGCTAAATTTGGGACATAAACGGGTACCGAAGATGCAAGCACAAATCGACTTTTTGGGCCCAAAAACGTATTTTAGCTTTTTTTTGGCCTGTAAATTGAAAATTTTCTAGCACAGTGTAGACATGTACAGATCGCTTCTGGGACCCAAAAAACTCGAATTTTCTGTGTTTTTTGGCTAAATTTGGGACATAATCGGGTACCGAAGATGCATGCACAAATCGATTTTTTGGGCCAAAAAAATATGTTTTAGCATTTTTTTGGCCTGTAAATTGAAAATATTCTAGCACAGTGTAGACATGTACAGATCGCTTCTGGGACCTAAAAAACTCGTATTTTCGATGTCTTTAGGCTAAATTTGGGACATAAACTGGTACCGAAGATGCATGCACAAATCGACTATTTGGGCCAAAAAAACGTGTTTTAGCATTTTTTCAGTCTGAATATTGAGATTTTTTAGCACACTTCAGGCATGTACAGATCGCTTCTGGGACCCCCAAAACTCGAATTTTCGGTGTTTTTAGGCTAAATTCTGGACATAAACTGGTACCGAAGAGGCATGCACAAATCGACTATTTGGGCCCCAAAAACGTGTTTTAGCATTTTTTTGGCCAGAATATTGAAATTTTCTAGCACAGTGTAGACATGTACAGATCGCTTCTGCGACAAAAAAATTCGAATTTTCGGTGTTTTTTGGCTAAATTTTGGACATAAACGGGTACCGAAGATGCATGCACAAATCGACTTTTGGGCCCAAAAAATGTGTTTTAGCATTTTTTTGGCCGGTATATTGAAAAAATTCTTACACACTGCAGGCATGTACAAATCGCTTCTGGGACCCAAAAAACTCGAATTTTCGGTGTTTTTAGGCTAAATTTGGGATATAAATGGGTACCGAAGATGCATGCACAAATCGACTTTTTGGGCCCAAAAACGTATTTTAGCTTTTTTTTGGCCTGTAAATTGAAAATTTTCTAGCACAGTGTAGACATGTACAGATCGCTTCTGGGACCCAAAAAACTCGAATTTTCTGTGTTTTTTGGCTAAATTTGGGACATAATCGGGTACCGAAGATGCATGCACAAATCGATTTTTTGGGCCAAAAAAATATGTTTTAGCATTTTTTTGGCCTGTAAATTGAAAATATTCTAGCACAGTGTAGACATGTACAGATCGCTTCTGGGACCTAAAAAACTCGTATTTTCGATGTCTTTAGGCTAAATTTGGGACATAAACTGGTACCGAAGATGCATGCACAAATCGACTTTTTGGGCCAAAAAAACGTGTTTTAGCATTTTTTCAGTCTGAATATTGAGATTTTTTAGCACACTTCAGTCATGTACAGATCGTTTCTGGGACCCCCAAAACTCGAATTTTCGGTGTTTTTAGGCTAAATTCTGGACATAAACGGGTACCGAAGAGGCATGCACAAATCGACTATTTGGGCCCCAAAAACGTGTTTTAGCATTTTTTTGGCCAGTATATTGAAATTTTCTAGCACAGTGTAGACATGTACAGATCGCTTCTGCGACAAAAAAATTCGAATTTTCGGTGTTTTTTGGCTAAATTTTGGACATAAACGGGTACCGAAGATGCATGCACAAATCGACTTTTGGGCCCAAAAAATGTGTTTTAGCATTTTTTTGGCCAGTATATTGAAAAAATTCTTGCACACTGCAGGCATGTACAAATCGCTTCTGGGACCCAAAAAACTCGAATTTTCGGTGTTTTTAGGCTAAATTTGGGATATAAATGGGTACCGAAGATGCATGCACAAATCGACTTTTTGGGCCCAAAAAACGTGTTTTAGCATTTTTTTTAGCCTGTTTATTGAAAATGTTCTAGCACAGTGCAGGCATGTACAGATCGCTTCTGGGACAAAAAAAACTCGAATTTTCGGTGTTTTAGGCAAAATTTGGGATATAAACGGGTACCGAAGATGCATGCACCAATCGACTTTTTGGGCACAAAAAATGTGTTTTAGGATTTTTTTGGCCTGTATATAGAAAATTTTGTTGCACAGTGCAGACATGTACAGATCGCTTCTGGGACCCAAACAACTCGAATTTTCTGTGTTTTTTGGCTAAATTCTTGACATAAACGGGTACCGACGATGCATGCACAAATCGACTTTTGGGCCCAAAATACGTGTTCTAGCATTTTTTTGGCCTGTATATTGAAAAAATTCTAGCAAACTGCAGGCATGTACAGATCGCTTCTGGGACCCAAAAAACTCGAATTTTCGGTGTTTTTAGGCTAAATTCTCGACATAAACGGGTACCGAAAAGGCATGCACAAATCGACTATTTGGGCCCCAAAAACGTGTTTTAGCATTTTTTTGGCCAGTATATTGAAATTTTCTAGCACAGTGTAGACATGTACAGATCGCTTCTGGGACCTAAAAAACTCGTATTTTCGATGTCTTTAGGCTAAATTTGGGACATAAACTGGTACCGAAGATGCATGCACAAATCGACTTTTTGGGCCAAAAAAACGTGTTTTAGCATTTTTTCAGTCTGAATATTGAGATTTTTTAGCACACTTCAGGCATGTACAGATCGCTTCTGGGACCCCCAAAACTCGAATTTTCGGTGTTTTTAGGCTAAATTCTGGACATAAACGGGTACCGAAGAGGCATGCACAAATCGACTATTTGGGCCCCAAAAACGTGTTTTAGCATTTTTTTGGCCAGTATATTGAAATTTTCTAGCACAGTGTAGACATGTACAGATCGCTTCTGCGACAAAAAAAATCGAATTTTCGGTGTTTTTTTGCTAAATTTTGGACATAAACGGGTACCGAAGATGCATGCACAAATCGACTTTTGGGCCCAAAAAATGTGTTTTAGCATTTTTTTGGCCAGTATATTGAAAAAATTCTTGCACACTGCAGGCATGTACAAATCGCTTCTGGGACCCAAAAAACTCGAATTTTCGGTGTTTTTAGGCTAAATTTGGGATATAAATGGGTACCGAAGATGCATGCACAAATCGACTTTTTGGGCCCAAAAAACGTGTTTTAGCATTTTTTTTAGCCTGTTTATTGAAAATGTTCTAGCACAGTGCAGGCATGTACAGATCGCTTCTGGGACAAAAAAAAACTCGAATTTTCGGTGTTTTAGGCAAAATTTGGGATATAAACGGGTACCGAAGATGCATGCACCAATCGACTTTTTGGGCACAAAAAATGTGTTTTAGGATTTTTTTGGCCTGTATATAGAAAATTTTGTTGCACAGTGCAGACATGTACAGATCGCTTCTGGGACCCAAACAACTCGAATTTTCTGTGTTTTTTGGCTAAATTCTTGACATAAACGGGTACCGACGATGCATGCACAAATCGACTTTTGGGCCCAAAATACGTGTTCTAGCATTTTTTTGGCCTGTATATTGAAAAAATTCTAGCAAACTGCAGGCATGTACAGATCGCTTCTGGGACCCAAAAAACTCGAATTTTCGGTGTTTTTAGGCTAAATTCTCGACATAAACGGGTACCGAAGAGGCATGCACAAATCGACTTTTTGGGCCCCCAAAACGTGTTTTAGCATTTTTTTGACCAGTATATTGAAATTTTCTAGGACAGTGTAGACATGTACAGATCGCTTCTGCGACCCAAAAAACTCGAATTTACGGTGTTTTTTGGCTAAATTCTGGACATAAACGGGTACCGAAGATGCATGCACAAATCGACTTTTGGGCCCAAATAATGTGTTTTAGCATTTTTTTGGCCAGTATATTGAAAAAATTCTAGCACACTGCAGGCATGTACAGATCGCTACTGGGATCCAAAAAACTCGAATTTTCGGTGTTTTTAGGCTACATTTGGGATATAAACGGGTACCGAAGATGCATGGACAAATCGACTTTTTGGGCCAAAAAAACGTGTTTTAGCATTTGTTTGGCCTATATATTGAATTTTTTTTAGCACAGTGCAGGCATGTACAAATCGCTTCTGGGACCGAAAAAACTCGAATTTTCGGTGTTTTTAGGCTAAAATTGGGATATAAAAGGGTACCGAAGATGCATGCACAAATCGACTTTTTGGGCACAAAAAACGTGTTTTAGCATTTTTTTTAGCCTGTATATTGAAAATATTCTAGCACAGTGCAGGCATGTACAGATCGCTTCTGGGACCCAAAAAACTCGAATTTTCGGTGTTTTTAGGCTAAATTTGGGATATAAACGGGTACCGAAGATGCATGCACCAATCGACTTTTTGGGCACAAAAAATGTGTTTTAGCATTTTTTTGGCCTGTATATAGAAAATTTTGTAGCACAGTGCAGACATGTACAGATCGCTTCTGGGACCCAAACAACTCGAATTTTCGGTGTTTTTTGGCAAAATTCTTGACATAAACGGGTACCGACGATGCATGCACAAATCGACTTTTGGGCCCAAAATACGTGTTCTAGCATTTTTTTGGCCTGTATAATGAAATAATTCAAGCAAACTGCAGGCATGTACAGATCGCTTTTGGAACCCAAACAACTCGAATTTTCGGTGTTTTTTGGCTAATTTCTTGACATAAACGGGTACCGACGATGCATGCAGAAATCGACTTTTGGGCCCAAAATACGTGTTCTAGCATTTTTTTGGCCTGTTTATTGAAAAAATTCTAGCAAACTGCAGGCATGTACAGATCGCTTCTGGGACTCAAAAAACTCGAATTTTCGGTGTTTTTAGGCAAAATTTGGGATATAAATGGGTACCAAAGATGCATGGACAAATCGACTTTTTGGGCCCAAAAAACGTGTTTTAGCATTTTTTGGCTTGTATATTGAAAGTTTTCTAGCACAGTATAGACATATACAGATCGCTTCTGGGACCCAAAAAACTCGAATTTTCGGTGTTTTTAGGCTATATTTGGGATATAAACGGGTACCAAAAAAGCATGCACAAATCGACTTTTTGGTCCTAAAAAACGTCTTAGAGCATTTTTTTGGCCCGTAAATTTTAAATTTTCTAACACAGTGCAGGCATGTACAGATCGCTTCTGGAACCCAAAAAACTCGAATTTTCGATGTTTTTAGGCTAAATTTGGGACATAAACAGGTACCGAAGATGCATGCACAAATCGACTTTTTGGGCCAAAAAAATGTGTTTTAGCATTATTTCGGCCTGTATATTGAGATTTTTTAGCACACTTCAGGCATGTACAGATCGCTTCTGGGACCCAAAAAACTCGAATTTACGGTGTTTTTAGGCTACATTTGGGATATAAACGGGTACCGAAGATGCATGCACAAATCGACTTTTTGAGCCCAAAAAACGTGTTTTAGCATTTTTTTGGCCTCTAAATTGAAAATTTTCTAGCACAGTGTAGACATGTACAGATCGCTTCTGGGACCCAAGAATCTCGAATTTACGGTGTTTTTAGGCTACATTTGGGATATAAACGGATACCGAAGATGCATGCACAAATCGACTTTTTGGGCCCAAAAAACGTGTTTTAGCATTTTTTGGCCTGTAAATTGAAAATTTTCTAGCACACTTCAGGCATGTACAGATAGTTTCTGGGACCCAAAAAACTCGAATTTTCAGTGTTTTTAGGCTAAATTTGGGACATAAACGGGTACCGAAGATGCATGCACAAATCGACTTTTTGCGCACAAAAAACGTATTTTAGCATTTTTTTGGCCTGTAAATTGAATTTTTTCTAGCACAGTGTAGACATGTACAGATCGCTTCTGGGACCCAAAAAACTCGAATTTTCGGTGTTCTTAGGCTAAATTTGGGACATAATCGGGTACCGAAGATGCATGCACAAATCGATTTTTTGGGTCCAAAAAACGTGTTTTAGCATTTTTTGGCCTGTAAATTGATTTTTTTTTAGCACACTTCAGGCATGTACAGATCGCTTCTGGGACCCAAAAAACTCGAATTTACGGTGTTTTTAGGCTACATTTGGGATATAAACGGGTACCGAAGATGCATGCACAAATCGACTTTTTGAGCCCAAAAAACGTGTTTTAGCATTTTTTTGGCCTGTAAATTGAAAATTTTCTAGCACAGTGTAGACATGTACAGATCGCTTCTGGGACCTAAAAATCTCGAATTTACGGTGTTATTAGGCTACATTTGGGATATAAACGGATACCGAAGATGCATGCACAAATCGACTTTTTGAGCCCAAAAAACGTGTTTTAGCATTTTTTTGGCCAGTATATTGAAAAAATTCTAGCACACTGCATTCATGTACAGATCGCTTCTGGGACCCAAAAAACTCGAATTTTCGGTGTTTTTAGCCTAAATTTGAGATATAAACGGGTACCGAAGATGCATGCACAAATCGACTTTTGGGCCCAAAAAATGTGTTTTAGCATTTTTTTGGCCAGTATATTGAAAAAATTCTAGCACACTGCAGGCATGTACAGATCGCTTCTGGGACCCCCAAAACTCGAATTTTCGGTGTTTTTAGGCTAAATTTGGGATATAAACGGGTACCGAAGATGCATGCACAAATCGACTTTTTGGGCACAAAAAATGTGTTTTAGCATTTTTTTGGCCTGTATATAGAAAATTTTGTAGCACAGTGCAGACATGTACAGATCGCTTCTGGAACCCAAACAACTCGAATTTTCGGTGTTTTTTGGCTAAATTCTTGACATAAACGGGTACCGACGATGCATGCAGAAATCGACTTTTGGGCCCAAAATACGTGTTCTAGCATTTTTTTGGCCTGTATATTGAAAAAATTCTAGCACACTGTAGGCATGTACAGATCGCTTCTGGGATCCAAAAAACTCGAATTTTCGGTGTTTTTAGGCTACATTTGGGATATAAACGTGTACCGAAGATGCATGGACAAATCGACTTTTTGGGCCAAAAAAACGTGTTTTAGCATTTTTTTGGCCTGTATATTGAAATTTTTAAAGCACAGTGCAGGCATGTACAAATCGCTTCTGGGACCCAAAAAACTCGAATTTTCGGTGTTTTTAGGCTAAATTTGGGATATAAATGGGTACCGAAGATGCATGCACAAATCGACTTTTTGGGCCCAAAAAACGTGTTTTAGCATTTTTTTTAGCCTGTATATTGAAAATATTCATGCACAGTGCAGGCATGTACAGATCGCTTCTGGGACCCAAAAAACTCGAATTTTCGGTGTTTTTAGGCTAAATTTGGGATATAAACGGGTACCGAAGATGCATGCACCAATCGACTTTTTGGGCACAAAAAATGTGTTTTAGCATTTTTTTGGCCTGTATATAGAAAATTGTGTAGCACAGTGCATACTTGTACAGATCGCTTATGGGACCCGAAAAACTCGAATTTTCGGTGTTTTTTGGCAAAATTCTTGACATAAATGGGTACCGACGATGCATGCACAAATCGACTTTGGGCCCAAAAAACGTGTTCTAGCATTTTTTTGGCCTGTATATTGAAAAAATTCTAGCAAACTGCAGGCATGTACAGATCGCTTCTGGGACCCAAAAAATTCGAATTTTCGGTGTTTTTAGGCTAAATTCTGGACATAAACGGGTACCGAAGAGGCATGCACAAATCGACTTTTTGGGCCCCCAAAACGTGTTTTAGCATTTTTTTGAGCAGTATATTGAAATTTTCTAGCACAGTGTAGACATGTACAGATCGCTTCTGCGACCCAAAAAATTCGAATTTTCGGTGTTTTTTGGCTAAATTCTGGACATAAACGGGTACCGAAGATGCATGCACAAATCGACTTTTGGGCCCAAATAATGTGTTTTAGCATTTTTTTTGGACAGTATATTGAAAAAATTCTAGCACACTGCAGACATGTACAGATCGCTACTGGGATCCAAAAAACTCGAATTTTCGATGTTTTTAGGCTAAATTTGGGATATAAACGGGTACCGAAGATGCATGCACAAATCGACTTTTTGGGCCAAAAAAACGTGTTTTAGCATTTGTTTGGCCTGTAAATTGAAATTTTCTAGCACAGTGTAGACATGTACAGATCGCTTCTGCGACCCAAAAAACTCGAATTTTCGGTGTTTTTTGGCTAAATTCTGGACATAAACGGGTACCGAAGATGCATGCACAAATCGACTTTTGGGCCCAAAAAATGTGTTTTAGCATTTTTTTGGCCAGTATATTGAAAAAATTCTAGCACATTGCAGGCATGTACAGATCGCTTCTGGGATCCAAAAAACTCGAATTTTCGGTGTTTTTAGGCTAAATTTGGGATATAAATGGGTACCGAAGATGCATGCACAAATCGACTTTTTGGGCCCAAAAAACGTGTTTTAGCATTTTTTTTAGCCTGTATATTGAAAATATTCTAGCACAGTGCAGGCATGTACAGATCGCTTCTGGGACCCAAAAAAAACTCGAATTTTCGGTGTTTTTAGGCTAAATTTGGGATATAAACGGGTACCGAAGATGCATGCACCAATCGACTTTTTGGGCACAAAAAATGTGTTTTAGCAATTTTTTGGCCTGTATATAGAAAATTGTGTAGCACAGTGCATACTTGTACAGATCGCTTCTGGGACCCAAAAAACTCGAATTTTCGGTGTTTTTTGGCAAAATTCTTGACATAAACGGGTACCGACGATGCATGCACAAATCGACTTTGGGCCCAAAAAACGTGTTCTAGCATTTTTTTGGCCTGTATATTGAAAAAATTCTAGCAAACTGCAGGCATGTACAGATCGCTTCTGGGACAAAAAAATTCGAATTTTCTGTGTTTTTAGGCTAAATTCTGGACATAAACGGGTACCGAAAAGGCATGCACAAATCGACTTTTTGGGCCCCCAAAACGTGTTTTAGCATTTTTTTGACCAGTATATTGAAATTTTCTAGCACAGTGTAGACATGTACAGATCGCTTCTGCGACCCAAAAAATTCGAATTTTCGGTGTTTTTTGGCTAAATTCTGGACATAAACGGGTACCGAAGATGCATGCACAAATCGACTTTTGGGCCCAAATAATGTGTTTTAGCATTTTTTTTGGCCAGTATATTGAAATTTTTTTAGCACACTGCAGGCATGTACAGATCGCTACTGGGATCCAAAAAACTCGAATTTTCGGTGTTTTTAGGCTAAATTTGGGATATAAACGGGTACCGAAGATGCATTCACAAATCGACTTTTTGAGACCAAAAAACGTGTTTTAGCATTTTTTTGGCCTGTAAATTAAAAAATTTCTAGCACAGTGTAGACATGTACAGATCGCTTCTGGGACCCTAAAAATTCGAATTTTCGGTGTTTCTAGGCTAAATTCTGGACATAAACGGGTACCGAAGATGCATGCACAAATCGACTTTTTGGGCCCAAAAAACGTGTTTTTGCATTTTTTTGGCCAGTATATTGAAAAAATTCTAGCACACTGCAGGCATGTACAGATCGCTTCTGGGACCCAAAAAACTCGAATTTTCGGTGTTTTTAGCCTAAATTTGAGATATAAACGGGTACCGAAGATGCATGCACAAATCGACTTTTGGGCCCAAAAAATGTGTTTTAGCATTTTTTTGGCCAGTATATTGAAAAAATTCTAGCACACTGCAGGCATGTACAAATCGCTTCTGGGACTCCCAAAACTCGAATTTTCGGTGTTTTTAGGCTAAATTCTGGACATAAACGGGTACCGAAGAGGCATGCACAAATCGACTTTTTGGGCCCCCAAAACGTGTTTTAGCATTTTTTTGGCCGGTATATTGAAATTTTCTAGCACAGTGTAGACATGTACAGATCGCTTCTGCGACCCAAAAAACTCGAATTTTCGGTGTTTTTTGGCTAAATTCTGGACATAAACGGGTACCGAAGATGCATGCACAAATCGACTTTTGGGCCCAAAAAATGTGTTTTAGCATTTTTTTGGCCAGTATATTGAAAAAATTCTAGCACACTGTAGGCATGTACAGATCGCTTCTGGGATCCAAAAAACTCGAATTTTCGGTGTTTTTAGGCTACATTTGGGATATAAACGTGTACCGAAGATGCATGGACAAATCGACTTTTTGGGCCAAAAAAACGTGTTTTAGCATTTTTTTGGCCTGTATATTGAAATTTTTAAAGCACAGTGCAGGCATGTACAAATCGCTTCTGTGACCCAAAAAACTCGAATTTTCGGTGTTTTTAGGCTAAATTTGGGATATAAATGGGTACCGAAGATGCATGCACCAATCGACTTTTTGGGCACAAAAAATGTGTTTTAGCATTTTTTTGTCCTGTATATAGAAAATTGTGTAGCACAGTGCATACTTGTACAGATCGCTTATGGGACCCGAAAAACTCGAATTTTCGGTGTTTTTTGGCAAAATTCTTGACATAAACGGGTACCGACGATGCATGCACAAATCGACTTTGGGCCCAAAAAACGTGTTCTAGCATTTTTTTGGCCTGTATATTGAAAAAATTCTAGCAAACTGCAGGCATGTACAGATCGCTTCTGGGACCCAAAAAATTCGAATTTTCGGTGTTTTTAGGCTAAATTCTGGACATAAACGGGTACCGAAGAGGCATGCACAAATCGACTTTTTGGGCCCCCAAAACGTGTTTTAGCATTTTTTTGAGCAGTATATTGAAATTTTCTAGCACAGTGTAGACATGTACAGATCGCTTCTGCGACCCAAAAAATTTGAATTTTCGGTGTTTTTTGGCTAAATTCTGGACATAAACGGGTACCGAAGATGCATGCACAAATCGACTTTTGGGCCCAAATAATGTGTTTTAGCATTTTTTTTGGACAGTATATTGAAAAAATTCTAGCACACTGCAGACATGTACAGATCGCTACTGGGATCCAAAAAACTCGAATTTTCGATGTTTTTAGGCTAAATTTGGGAAATAAACTGGTACCGAAGATGCATGCACAAATCGACTTTTTGGGCCAAAAAAACGTGTTTTAGCATTTTTTCGGCCTGTATATTGAGATTTTTAGCACACTTCAGGCATGTACAGATCGCTTCTGGGACCCAAAAAACTCGAATTTACGGTGTTTTTAGGCTACATTTGGGATATAAACGGGTACCGATGATGCATGCACAAATCGACTTTTGAGCCCAAAAAACGTGTTTTAGCATTTTTTTGGCCTGTAAATTAAAAAATTTCTAGCACAGTGTAGACATGTACAGATCGCTTTTGGGACCCTAAAAATTCGAATTTTCGGTGTTTTTAGGCTAAATTCTGGACATAAACGGGTACCGAAGAGGCATGCACAAATCGACTTTTTGGGCCCAAAAAACGTGTTTTAGCATTTTTTTGGCCAGTATATTGAAATTTTCTAGCACAGTGTAGACATGTACAGATCGCTTCTGCGACCCAAAAAACTCGAATTTTCAGTGTTTTTTGGCTAAATTCTGGACATAAACGGGTACCGAAGATGCATGCACAAATCGACTTTTGGGCCCAAAAAATTTGTATTAGCATTTTTTTGGCCAGTATATTGAAAAAATTCTAGCACACTGCAGGCATGTACAGATCTCTTCTGGGATCCAAAAAACTCGAATTTTCGGTGTTTTTAGGCTACATTTGGGATATAAACGGGTACCGAAGATGCATGCACAAATCGATTTTTGGGTCCAAAAAATGTGTGTTAGCATTTTTTTGGACTGTAAATTGAAAATTTTCTAGCACAGTGTAGACATGTACAGATCGCTTCTGGGACCCAAAAAACTCGAATTTTCGATGTTTTTAGGCTAAATTTGGGAAATAAACTGGTACCGAAGATGCATGCACAAATCGACATTTTGGGCCAAAAAAACGTGTTTTAGCATTTTTTTGGCCTGTATATTGAGATTTTTTAGCACACTTCAGGCATGTACAGATCGCTTCTGGGACCCAAAAAACTCGAATTTACGGTGTTTTTAGGCTACATTTGGGATATAAACGGGTACCGAAGATGCATGCACAAATCGACTTTTTGAGCCCAAAAAACGGTTTTAGCATTTTTTTGGCCTGTAAATTGAAAATTTTCTAGCACAGTGTAGACATGTACAGATCGCTTCTGGGACCCAAAAATCTCGAATTTACGGTGTTTTTAGGCTAAATTTGGGAAATAAACTGGTACCGAAGATGCATGCACAAATCGACTTTTTGAGCCCAAAAAACGTGTTTTAGCATTTTTTTGGCCTGTAAATTAAAAAATTTCTAGCACAATGTAGACATGTACAGATCGCTTCTGGGACCCTAAAAATTCGAATTTTCGGTGTTTCTAGGCTAAATTCTGGACATAAACGGGCACCAAAGATGCATGCACAAATCGACTTTTTGGGCCCAAAAAATGTGTTTTAGCATTTTTTTGGCCAGTATATTGAAAAAATTCTAGCACACTGCAGGCATGTACAGATCGCTTCTGGGACCCAAAAAACTCGAATTTTCGGTGTTTTTAGCCTAAATTTGGGATATAAACGGGTACCGAAGATGCATGCACAAATCGACTTTTGGGCCCAAAAAATGTGTTTTAGCATTTTTTTGGCCAGTATATTGAAAAAATTCTAGCACACTGCAGGCATGTACAGATCGCTTCTGGGACCCCCAAAACTCGAATTTTCGGTGTTTTTAGGCTAAATTCTCGACATAAACGGGTACCGAAGAGGCATGCACAAATCGACTTTTTGGGCCCAGAAAACGTGTTTTAGCATTTTTTTGGCCAGTATATTGAAATATTCTAGCACAGTGTAGACATGTACAGATCGCTTCTGCGACCCAAAAAACTCGAATTTTCGGTGTTTTTTGGCTAAATTCTGGACATAAACGGGTACCGAAGATGCATGCACAAATCGACTTTTGGGCCCAAAAAATGTGTTTTAGCATTTTTTTGGCCAGTATATTGAAAAAATTCTAGCACACTGCAGGCATGTACAGATCGCTTCTGGGACTCCCAAAACTCGAATTTTCGGTGTTTTTAGGCTAAATTCTGGACATAAACGGGTACCGAAGAGGCATGCACAAATCGACTTTTTGGGCCCCCAAAACGTGTTTTAGCATTTTTTTGGCCGGTATATTGAAATTTTCTAGCACAGTGTAGACATGTACAGATCGCTTCTGCGACCCAAAAAACTCGAATTTTCGGTGTTTTTTGGCTAAATTCTGGACATAAACGGGTACCGAAGATGCATGCACAAATCGACTTTTGGGCCCAAAAAATGTGTTTTAGCATTTTTTTGGCCAGTATATTGAAAAAATTCTAGCACACTGTAGGCATGTACAGATCGCTTCTGGGATCCAAAAAACTCGAATTTTCGGTGTTTTTAGGCTACATTTGGGATATAAACGTGTACCGAAGATGCATGGACAAATCGACTTTTTGGGCCAAAAAAACGTGTTTTAGCATTTTTTTGGCCTGTATATTGAAATTTTTAAAGCACAGTGCAGGCATGTACAAATCGCTTCTGTGACCCAAAAAACTCGAATTTTCGGTGTTTTTAGGCTAAATTTGGGATATAAATGGGTACCGAAGATGCATGCACCAATCGACTTTTTGGGCACAAAAAATGTGTTTTAGCATTTTTTTGTCCTGTATATAGAAAATTGTGTAGCACAGTGCATACTTGTACAGATCGCTTATGGGACCCGAAAAACTCGAATTTTCGGTGTTTTTTGGCAAAATTCTTGACATAAACGGGTACCGACGATGCATGCACAAATCGACTTTGGGCCCAAAAAACGTGTTCTAGCATTTTTTTGGCCTGTATATTGAAAAAATTCTAGCAAACTGCAGGCATGTACAGATCGCTTCTGGGACCCAAAAAATTCGAATTTTCGGTGTTTTTAGGCTAAATTCTGGACATAAACGGGTACCGAAGAGGCATGCACAAATCGACTTTTTGGGCCGAAAAAACGTGTTTTAGCATTTTTTTGAGCAGTATATTGAAATTTTCTAGCACAGTGTAGACATGTACAGATCGCTTCTGCGACCCAAAAAATTTGAATTTTCGGTGTTTTTTGGCTAAATTCTGGACATAAACGGGTACCGAAGATGCATGCACAAATCGACTTTTGGGCCCAAATAATGTGTTTTAGCATTTTTTTTGGACAGTATATTGAAAAAATTCTAGCACACTGCAGACATGTACAGATCGCTACTGGGATCCAAAAAACTCGAATTTTCGATGTTTTTAGGCTAAATTTGAGAAATAAACTGGTACCGAAGATGCATGCACAAATCGACTTTTTGGGCCAAAAAAACGTGTTTTAGCATTTTTTCGGCCTGTATATTGAGATTTTTTAGCACACTTCAGGCATGTACAGATCGCTTCTGGGACCCAAAAAACTCGAATTTACGATGTTTTTAGGCTACATTTGGGATATAAACGGGTACCGATGATGCATGCACAAATCGACTTTTGAGCCCAAAAAACGTGTTTTAGCATTTTTTTGGCCTGTAAATTAAAAAAATTCTAGCACAGTGTAGACATGTACAGATCGCTTCTGGGACCCTAAAAATTCGAATTTTCGGTGTTTCTAGGCTAAATTCTGGACATAAACGGGTACCGAAGATGCATGCACAAATCGACTTTTTGGGCCCAAAAAACGTGTTTTAGCATTTTTTTGGCCAGTATATTGAAAGAAATCTAGCACACTGCAGGCATGTACAGATCGCTTCTGGGACCCAAAAAACTCGAATTTTCGGTGTTTTTTGCCTAAATTTGGGATATAAACGGGTACCGAAGATGCATGCACAAATCGACTTTTGGGCCCAAAAAATGTGTTTTAGCATTTTTTTGGCCAGTATATTGAAAAAATTCTAGCACACTGCAGGCATGTACAGATCGCTTCTGGGACCCCCAAAACTCGAATTTTCGGTGTTTTTAGGCTAAATTCTGGACATAAACGGGTACCGAAGAGGCATGCACAAATCGACTTTTTGGGCCCAAAAAACGTGTTTTAGCATTTTTTTGGCCAGTATATTGAAATTTTCTAGCACAGTGTAGACATGTACAGATCGCTTCTGCGACCCAAAAAACTCGAATTTTCGGTGTTTTTTGGCTAAATTCTGGACATAAACGGGTACCGAAGATGCATGCACAAATCGACTTTTGGGCCCAAAAAATTTGTCTTAGCATTTTTTTGGCCAGTATATTGAAAAAATTCTAGCACACTGCAGGCATGTACAGATCGCTTCTGGGATCCAAAAAACTCGAATTTTCGGTGTTTTTAGGCTACATTTGGGATATAAACGGGTACCGAAGATGCATGCACAAATCGATTTTTGGGTCCAAAAAATGTGTGTTAGCATTTTTTTGGACTGTAAATTGAAAATTTTCTAGCACAGTGTAGACATGTACAGATCGCTTCTGGGACCCAAAAAACTCGAATTTTCGATGTTTTTAGGCTAAATTTGGGAAATAAACTGGTACCGAAGATGCATGCACAAATCGACATTTTGGGCCAAAAAAACGTGTTTTAGCATTTTTTTGGCCTGTATATTGAGATTTTTTAGCACACTTCAGGCAAGTACAGATCGCTTCTGGGACCCAAAAAACTCGAATTTACGGTGTTTTTAGGCTACATTTGGGATATAAACGGGTACCGAAGATGCATGCACAAATCGACTTTTTGAGCCCAAAAAACGTGTTTTAGCATTTTTTTGGCCTGTAAATTGAAAATTTTCTAGCACAGTGTAGACATGTACAGATCGCTTCTGGGACCCGAAAATCTCGAATTTACGGAATTTTTAGGCTAAATTTGGGAAATAAACTGGTACCGAAGATGCATGCACAAATCGACTTTTTGAGCCCAAAAAACGTGTTTTAGCATTTTTTTGGCCTGTAAATTAAAAAATTTCTAGCACAATGTAGACATGTACAGATCGCTTCTGGGACCCTAAAAAATCGAATTTTCGGTGTTTCTAGGCTAAATTCTGGACATAAACGGGTACCAAAGATGCATGCACAAATCGACTTTTTGGGCCCAAAAAATGTGTTTTAGCATTTTTTTGGCCAGTATATTGAAAAAATTCTAGCACACTGCAGGCATGTACAGATCGCTTCTGGGACCCAAAAAACTCGAATTTTCGGTGTTTTTAGCCTAAATTTGGGATATAAATGGGTACCGAAGATGCATGCACAAATCGACTTTTGGGCCCAAAAAATGTGTTTTAGCATTTTTTTGGCCAGTATATTGAAAAAATTCTAGCACACTGCAGGCATGTACAGATCGCTTCTGGGACCCCCAAAACTCGAATTTTCGGTGTTTTTAGGCAAAATTCTGGACATAAACGGGTACCGAAGATGCATGCACAAATCGACTTTTGGGCCCAAAAAATGTGTTTTAGCATTTTTTTGGCCAGTATATTGAACAAATTCTAGCAGATTGCAGGCATGTACAGATCGCTTCTGGTATCCAAAAAACTCGAATTTTCGGTGTTTTTAGGCTACATTTGGGATATAAACGGGTACCGAAGATGCATGGACAAATCGACTTTTTGGGCCAATAAAACGTGTTTTAGCATTTTTTTGGCCTGTATATTGAAATTTTTAAAGCACAGTGCAGGCCTGTACAAATCGCTTCTGGGACCCAAAAAACTCGAATTTTCGGTGTTTTTAGGCTAAATTTGGGATATAAATGGGTACCGAAGATGCATGCACAAATCGACTTTTTGGGCCCAAAAAACGTGTTTTAGCATTTTTTTTAGCCTGTATATTGAAAATATTCTAGCACAGTGCAGGCATGTACAGATCGCTTCTGGGACCCAAAAAAACTCGAATTTTCGGTGTTTTTAGGCTAAATTTGGGATATAAACGGGTACCGAAGATGCATGCACCAATCGACTTTTTGGTCACAAAAAATGTGTTTTAGCAATTTTTTGGCCTGTATATAGAAAATTGTGTAGCACAGTGCATAATTGTACAGATCGCTTCTGGGACCCAAAAAACTCGAATTTTCGGTGTTTTTTGGCAAAATTCTTGACATAAACGGGTACCGACGATGCATGCACAAATCGACTTTGGGCCCAAAAAACGTGTTCTAGCATTTTTTTGGCCTGTATATTGAAAAAATTCTAGCAAACTGCAGGCATGTACAGATCGCTTCTGGGACAAAAAAATTCGAATTTTCGGTGTTTTTAGGCTAAATTCTGGACATAAACGGGTACCGAAAAGGCATGCACAAATCGATTTTTTGGGCCCCCAAAACGTGTTTTAGCATTTTTTTGACCAGTATATTGAAATTTTCTAGCATAGTGTAGACATGTACAGATCGCTTCTGCGGCCCAAAAAACTCGAATTTTCGGTGTTTTTTGGCTAAATTCTGGACATAAACGGGTACCGAAGATGCATGCACAAATCGACTTTTGGGCCTAAATAATGTGTTTTAGCATTTTTTTTGGCCAGTATATTGAAAAAATTCTAACACACTGCAGGCATGTACAGATCGCTACTGGGATCCAAAAAACTCGAATTTTCGGTGTTTTTAGGCTAAATTTGGGATATAAACGGGTACCGAAGATGCATGCACAAATCGACTTTGTGGGCACAAAAAATGTGTTTTAGCATTTTTTTGGCCTGTATATAGAAAATTTTGTAGCACAGTGCAGACATGTACAGATCGCTTCTGGGACCCAAACAACTCGAATTTTTTGTGTTTTTTGGCTAAATTCTTGACATAAAAGGGTACCGACGATGCATGCAGAAATCGACTTTTGGGCCCAAAATACGTGTTCTAGCATTTTTTTGGCCTGTATATTGAAAAAATTCTAGCAAACTACAGGCATGTACAGATCGCTTCTGGGATCCAAACAACTCGAATTTTCTGTGTTTTTTGGCTAAATTCTTGACATAAAAGGGTACCGACGATGCATGCAGAAATCGACTTTTGGGCCCAAAATACGTGTTCTAGCATTTTTTTGGCCTGTATATTGAAAAAATTCTAGCAAACTGCAGGCATGTACAGATCGCTTCTGGGACTCAAAAAACTCGAATTTTCGGTGTTTTTTGGCAAAATTTTGGACATAAACGGGTACCGAAGATGCATGCACAAATCGACTTTTGGGCCCAAAAAATGTGTTTTAGCATTTTTTTGGCCTGTAAATTGAAAATTTTATAGCACAGTGCAGGCATGTACAAATCGCTTCTGGGACCCAAAAAACTCGAATTTTCGGTGTTTTTAGGTTAAATTTGGGATATAAATGTGTACCGAAGATGCATGCACCAATCGACTTTTTGGGCACAAAAAATGTGTTTTAGCATTTTTTTGGCCTGTATATAGAAAATTGTGTAGCACAGTGCAGACATGTACAGATCGCTTCTGGGACCCAAACAACTCGAATTTTCGGCGTTTTTTGGCAAAATTCTTGACATAAACGGGTACCGACGATGCATGCACAAATCGACTTTGGGCCCAAAAAACGTGTTCTAGCATTTTTTTGGCCTGTATATTGAAAAAATTATAGCAAACTGCAGGCATGTACAGATCGCTTCTGGGACAAAAAAATTCGAATTTTCGGTGTTTTTAGGCTAAATTCTGGACATAAACGGGTACCGAAAAGGCATGCACAAATCGATTTTTTGGGCCCCCAAAACGTGTTTTAGCATTTTTTTGACCAGTATATTGAAATTTTCTAGCATAGTGTAGACATGTACAGATCGCTTCTGCGGCCCAAAAAACTCGAATTTTCGGTGTTTTTTGGCTAAATTCTGGACATAAACGGGTACCGAAGATGCATGCACAAATCGACTTTTGGGCCTAAATAATGTGTTTTAGCATTTTTTTTGGCCAGTATATTGAAAAAATTCTAACACACTGCAGGCATGTACAGATCGCTACTGGGATCCAAAAAACTCGAATTTTCGGTGTTTTTAGGCTAAATTTGGGATATAAACGGGTACCGAAGATGCATGCACAAATCGACTTTGTGGGCACAAAAAATGTGTTTTAGCATTTTTTTGGCCTGTATATAGAAAATTTTGTAGCACAGTGCAGACATGTACAGATCGCTTCTGGGACCCAAACAACTCGAATTTTTTGTGTTTTTTGGCTAAATTCTTGACATAAAAGGGTACCGACGATGCATGCAGAAATCGACTTTTGGGCCCAAAATACGTGTTCTAGCATTTTTTTGGCCTGTATATTGAAAAAATTCTAGCAAACTACAGGCATGTACAGATCGCTTCTGGGATCCAAACAACTCGAATTTTCTGTGTTTTTTGGCTAAATTCTTGACATAAAAGGGTACCGACGATGCATGCAGAAATCGACTTTTGGGCCCAAAATACGTGTTCTAGCATTTTTTTGGCCTGTATATTGAAAAAATTCTAGCAAACTGCAGGCATGTACAGATCGCTTCTGGGACTCAAAAAACTCGAATTTTCGGTGTTTTTTGGCAAAATTTTGGACATAAACGGGTACCGAAGATGCATGCACAAATCGACTTTTGGGCCCAAAAAATGTGTTTTAGCATTTTTTTGGCCTGTAAATTGAAAATTTTATAGCACAGTGCAGGCATGTACAAATCGCTTCTGGGACCCAAAAAACTCGAATTTTCGGTGTTTTTAGGTTAAATTTGGGATATAAATGTGTACCGAAGATGCATGCACCAATCGACTTTTTGGGCACAAAAAATGTGTTTTAGCATTTTTTTGGCCTGTATATAGAAAATTGTGTAGCACAGTGCAGACATGTACAGATCGCTTCTGGGACCCAAACAACTCGAATTTTCGGCGTTTTTTGGCAAAATTCTTGACATAAACGGGTACCGACGATGCATGCACAAATCGACTTTGGGCCCAAAAAACGTGTTCTAGCATTTTTTTGGCCTGTATATTGAAAAAATTATAGCAAACTGCAGGCATGTACAGATCGCTTCTGAGACCCAAAAAACTCGAATTTTCGGTGTTTTTAGGCTAAATTCTGGACATAAATGGGTACCGAAGAGGCATGCACAAATCGACTTTTTGGGCCTCCAAAACGTGTTTTAGCATTTTTTTGACCAGTATATTGAAATTTTCTATCACAGTGTAGATATGTACAGATCGCTTCTGCGACCCAAAAAATTCGAATTTTCGGTGTTTTTTGGCTAAATTCTGGACATAAACGGGTACCGAAGATGCATGCACAAATCGACTTTTGGGCCCAAATAATGTGTTTTAGCAATTTTTTGGCCAGTATATTGAAAAAATTCTAGCACACTGCAGGCATGTACAGATCGCTACTGGGATCCAAAAAACTCGAATTTTCGGTGTTTTTAGGCTAAATTTGGGATATAAACGGGTACCGAAGATGCATGCACAAATCGACTTTTTGGGCACAAAAAAGGTGTTTTAGCATTTTGTTGGCCTGTATATAGAAAATTTTGTAGCACAGTGCAGACATGTACAGATCGCTTCTGGGACCCAAACAACTCGAATTTTCGGTGTTTTTTGGCTAATTTTTTGACATAAACGGGTACCGACGATGCATGCAGAAATCGACTTTTGGGCCCAAAATACGTGTTCTAGCATTTTTTTGGCCTGTATATTGAAAAAATTCTAGCAAACTGCAGGCATGTACAGATCGCTTCTGGGACTCAAAAAACTCGAATTTTCGGTGTTTTTAGGCTAAATTTGGGATATAAACGGGTACCAAAGATGCATGAACAAATCGACTTTTTGGGCCCAAAAAACGTCTTTTAGCATTTATTGGCCTGTAAAATGAAATTTTTCTAGCACACTGTAGACATGTTCAGATCGCTTCTGGGACTCAAAAAACTCGAATTTTCGGTGTTTTTAGGCTAAATTTGGGATATAAACGGGTACCAAAGATGCATGAACAAATCGACTTTTTGGTCCCAAAAAACGTCTTAGAGCATTTTTTTGGCCCGTAAATTGTAAATTTTCTAGCACAGTGCAGGCATGTACAGATCGCTTCTGGAAACTAAAAAACTCGAATTTTCGAAGTTTTTAGGCTTATTTTGGGATATAAACGGGTACCGAAGATACATGCACAAATCGACTTTTTAGGCCCAAAAAACGTGTTTTAGCATTTTTTGGCCTGTAAATTGAAAATTTTCTTGCACACTGCAGGTATGTACAGATCGTTTCTGGGACCCAAAAAACTCGAATTTTCGGTATTTTTAGGCTAAATTTGGGACATAAACGGGTACCGAAGATGCATGCACAAATCGACTTTTTGGGCCCAAAAAACGTATTTTATGATTTTTTTGGCCTGTAAATTGAAATTTTTCTAGCACAGTGTAGACATGTACAGATGGCTTCTGGGACCCAAAAAACTCGAATTTTCGGTGTTTTTAGGCTAATTTTGAGACATAATCGGGTACCGAAGATGCATGCACAAATCGATTTTTTGGGTCCAAAAAATGTGTTTTAGCATTTTTTTGGACTGTAAATTGAAAATTTTCTAGCACAGTGTAGACATGTATAGATCGCTTCTGGGACCCAAAAAACTCGAATTTTCGATGTTTTTAGGCTAAATTTGGGACATAAACTGGTACCGAAGATGCTTGCACAAATCGACTTTTTGGGCCAAAAAAACGTGTTTTAGCATTTTTTCGGCCTGTATATTGAGATTTTTTAGCACACTTCAGGCATGTACAGATCGCTTCTGGGACCCAAAAAACTCGAATTTACGGTGTTTTTAGGCTACATTTGGGATATAAACGGGTACCGAAGATGCATGCACAAATCGACTTTTTGAACCCAAAAAACGTGTTTTAGCATCTTTTTGGCCTGTAAATTGAAAATTTTCTAGCACAGTGTAGACATGTACAGATCGCTTCTGGGACCCAAAAAACTCGAATTTTCGGTGTTCTTAGGCTACATTTGGGATATAAACGGATACCGAAGATGCATGCACAAATCGACTTTTTGGGCCCAAAAAACGTGTTTTAGCATTTTTTTGGCCTGTAAATTAAAAAATTTCTAGCACAGTGTAGACATGTACAGATCGCTTCTAGGACCCTAAAAATTCGAATTTTCGATTTTTCTAGACTAAATTCTGGACATAAACGGGTACCGAAGATGCGTGCACAAATCGATTTTTTGGGCCCAAAAAACGTGTTTTAGCATTTTTTTGGCCTGTAAATTGAAATTTTCTAGTACAGTGTAGACATGTACAGATCGCTTTTGCGATCCAAAAAATTCGAATTTCCGGTGTTTTTTGGCTAAATTCTGGACATAAACGGGTACCGAAGATGCATGCACAAATCGACTTTTGGGCCCAAAAAATATGTTTTAGCATTTTTTTGGCCAGTATATTGAAAAAATTCTAGCACGCTGCAGGCATGTACAGATCGCTTCTGTGACCCAAAAAACTCGAATTTTCGGTGTTTTTAGGCTAAATTTGGGATATAAACGGGTACCGAAGATGCATACACAAATCGACTTTTTGGTCCCAAAAAACGTCTTAGAGCATTTTTTTGGCCCGTAAATTGTAAATTTTCTAACACAGTGTAGACATGTACAGATCGCTTCTGGAACCCAAAAAACTCGAATTTTCGGAGTTTTTAGGCTTAATTTGGGATATAAACGGGTACCGAAGATGCATGCACAAATCGACTTTTTGGGCCAAAAAAACGTGTTTTAGCATTTTTTGGCCTGTAAATTGAAAATTTTCTAGCACAGTGTAGACATGTACAGATCGCTTCTGGGACCCAAAAATCTCGAATTTACGGTGTTTTTAGGCTACATTTGGGATATAAACGGATACCGAAGATGCATGCACAAATCGACTTTTTGGGCCAAAAAAACGTGTTTTAACATTTTTTTTGGCGTGTAAATTGAAAATTTTCTAGCACAGTGTAGACATGTACAGATCGCTGCTGGGACCCAAAAAACTCGAATTTTCGGGGTTCTTAGGCTAAATTTGGGATATAAACCGGTACCGAAGATGCATCGACAAATCGACTTTTTGGGCCAAAAAAACGTATTTTTGCCTTTTTTTGGCCTGTATATTGAAAAAATACTAGCACACTGCAGGCATGTACAGATCGCTTCTGAGACCCAAAAAACTCGAATTTTTGGTGTTTTTAGGCTAAATTTGGGACATAAACGGGTACCGAAGATGTATGCACAATTCGATTTTTTGGGCCCAAAAAATGTGTTTTAGCATTTTTTTGACCTGTAAATTGAAAATATTCTAGCACAGTGTAGACATGTACAGATCGCTTCTGGGACCCAAAAAATTCGAATTTTCGTTTTTTTTAGGCTAAATTTGGGATATAATCGGGTACCGGAGATACATGCACAAATCGACTTTTTGGCCCCAAAAAATGTGTTTTAGCATTTTTTTGGACTGTAAATTGAAAATTTTCTAGCACAGTGTAGACATGTACAGATCGCTTCTGGGTCCCTAAAAATTCGAATTTTCGGTGTTTCTAGGCTAAATTCTGGACATAAACGGGTACCGAAGATGCATGCACAAATCGACTTTTTGGGCCCAAAAAACGTGTTTTAGCATTTTTTTGGCCAGTATATTGAAAAAATTCTAGCACACTGCAGGCATGTACAGATCGCTTCTGGGACCCAAAAAACTCGAATTTTTGGTGTTTTTAACCTAAATTTGGGATATAAACGGGTACCGAAGATGCATGCACAAATCGACTTTTTGGGCCCAAAAAACGTGTTTTAGCATTTTTTTGGCCTGTAAATTGAAATTTTCAAGTACAGTGTAGACATGTACAGATCGCTTTTGCGACCCAAAAAAATCGAATTTCCGGTGTTTTTTGGCTAAATTCTGGACATAAACGCGTACCGAAGATGCATGCACAAATCGACATTTGGGCCCAAAAAATCTGTTTTAGCATTTTTTTGGCCAGTATATTGAAAAAATTCTAGCACACTGCAGGCATGTACAGATCGCTTGTGGGACCCAAAAAACTCGAATTTTCGGTGTTTTTAGGCTAAATTTGGGATATAAACGGGTACCGAAGATTCATGCACAAATCGACTTTTTGGGCCCAAAAAACGTGTTTTAGCATGTTTTTGCCCTGTAAATTGAAAATTTTATAGCACAGTGTAGACATGTACAGATCGCTTCTGGGACCCGAAAAACTCGAATTTTCGGTGTTTTTAGGCTAAATTTGGGACATAAACGGGTACCGAAGATACATGCACAAATCGACTTTTTGGCCCCAAAAAACGTGTTTTAGCATGTGTTTGGTCTTTATATTGAAAAATTTCTAACACAGTGCAGACATGTACAAATCGCTTCTGGGACCCAAAAAACTCGATTTTTCGGTGTTTTTAGACTAAATTGGGGATATAAACGGGTACCGAAGATTCATGCACAAATCGACTTTTTGGGCCCAAAAAACGTGTTTTAGCATGTTTTTGCCCTGTAAATTGAAATTTTTCTAGCACAGTGTAGACATGTACAGATGGCTTCTGGGACCCAAAAAACTCGAATTTTCGGTGTTTTTAGGCTAATTTTGAGACATAATCGGGTACCGAAGATGCATGCACAAATCGATTTTTTGGGTCCAAAAAATGTGTTTTAGCATTTTTTTGGACTGTAAATTGAAAATTTTCTAGCACAGTGTAGACATGTATAGATCGCTTCTGGGACCCAAAAAACTCGAATTTTCGATGTTTTTAGGCTAAATTTGGGACATAAACTGGTACCGAAGATGCTTGCACAAATCGACTTTTTGGGCCAAAAAAACGTGTTTTAGCATTTTTTCGGCCTGTATATTGAGATTTTTTAGCACACTTCAGGCATGTACAGATCGCTTCTGGGACCCAAAAAACTCGAATTTACGGTGTTTTTAGGCTACATTTGGGATATAAACGGGTACCGAAGATGCATGCACAAATCGACTTTTTGAACCCAAAAAACGTGTTTTAGCATCTTTTTGGCCTGTAAATTGAAAATTTTCTAGCACAGTGTAGACATGTACAGATCGCTTCTGGGACCCAAAAAACTCGAATTTTCGGTGTTCTTAGGCTACATTTGGGATATAAACGGATACCGAAGATGCATGCACAAATCGACTTTTTGGGCCCAAAAAACGTGTTTTAGCATTTTTTTGGCCTGTAAATTAAAAAATTTCTAGCACAGTGTAGACATGTACAGATCGCTTCTAGGACCCTAAAAATTCGAATTTTCGATTTTTCTAGACTAAATTCTGGACATAAACGGGTACCGAAGATGCGTGCACAAATCGATTTTTTGGGCCCAAAAAACGTGTTTTAGCATTTTTTTGGCCTGTAAATTGAAATTTTCTAGTACAGTGTAGACATGTACAGATCGCTTTTGCGATCCAAAAAATTCGAATTTCCGGTGTTTTTTGGCTAAATTCTGGACATAAACGGGTACCGAAGATGCATGCACAAATCGACTTTTGGGCCCAAAAAATATGTTTTAGCATTTTTTTGGCCAGTATATTGAAAAAATTCTAGCACGCTGCAGGCATGTACAGATCGCTTCTGTGACCCAAAAAACTCGAATTTTCGGTGTTTTTAGGCTAAATTTGGGATATAAACGGGTACCGAAGATGCATACACAAATCGACTTTTTGGTCCCAAAAAACGTCTTAGAGCTTTTTTTTGGCCCGTAAATTGTAAATTTTCTAACACAGTGTAGACATGTACAGATCGCTTCTGGAACCCAAAAAACTCGAATTTTCGGAGTTTTTAGGCTTAATTTGGGATATAAACGGGTACCGAAGATGCATGCACAAATCGACTTTTTGGGCCAAAAAAACGTGTTTTAGCATTTTTTGGCCTGTAAATTGAAAATTTTCTAGCACAGTGTAGACATGTACAGATCGCTTCTGGGACCCAAAAATCTCGAATTTACGGTGTTTTTAGGCTACATTTGGGATATAAACGGATACCGAAGATGCATGCACAAATCGACTTTTTGAGACCAAAAAACGTGTTTTAGCATTTTTTTGGCCTGTAAATTGTAAATTTTCTAGCACAGTGTAGACATGTACAGATCGCTTTTGCGACCCAAAAAACTCGAATTTCCGGTGTTTTTTGGCTAAATTTGGGATATAAACGGGTACCGAAGATGCATGCACAAATCGACTTTTTGGGCCAAAAAAACGTGTTTTAACATTTTTTTTGGCGTGTAAATTGAAAATTTTCTAGCACAGTGTAGACATGTACAGATCGCTGCTGGGACCCAAAAAACTCGAATTTTCGGGGTTCTTAGGCTAAATTTGGGATATAAACCGGTACCGAAGATGCATCGACAAATCGACTTTTTGGGCCAAAAAAACGTATTTTTGCCTTTTTTTGGCCTGTATATTGAAAAAATACTAGCACACTGCAGGCATGTACAGATCGCTTCTGAGACCCAAAAAACTCGAATTTTTGGTGTTTTTAGGCTAAATTTGGGACATAAACGGGTACCGAAGATGTATGCACAATTCGATTTTTTGGGCCCAAAAAATGTGTTTTAGCATTTTTTTGACCTGTAAATTGAAAATATTCTAGCACAGTGTAGACATGTACAGATCGCTTCTGGGACCCAAAAAATTCGAATTTTCGTTTTTTTTAGGCTAAATTTGGGATATAATCGGGTACCGGAGATACATGCACAAATCGACTTTTTGGCCCCAAAAAATGTGTTTTAGCATTTTTTTGGACTGTAAATTGAAAATTTTCTAGCACAGTGTAGACATGTACAGATCGCTTCTGGGTCCCTAAAAATTCGAATTTTCGGTGTTTCTAGGCTAAATTCTGGACATAAACGGGTACCGAAGATGCATGCACAAATCGACTTTTTGGGCCCAAAAAACGTGTTTTAGCATTTTTTTGGCCAGTATATTGAAAAAATTCTAGCACACTGCAGGCATGTACAGATCGCTTCTGGGACCCAAAAAACTCGAATTTTTGGTGTTTTTAACCTAAATTTGGGATATAAACGGGTACCGAAGATGCATGCACAAATCGACTTTTTGGGCCCAAAAAACGTGTTTTAGCATTTTTTTGGCCTGTAAATTGAAATTTTCAAGTACAGTGTAGACATGTACAGATCGCTTTTGCGACCCAAAAAAATCGAATTTCCGGTGTTTTTTGGCTAAATTCTGGACATAAACGCGTACCGAAGATGCATGCACAAATCGACATTTGGGCCCAAAAAATCTGTTTTAGCATTTTTTTGGCCAGTATATTGAAAAAATTCTAGCACACTGCAGGCATGTACAGATCGCTTGTGGGACCCAAAAAACTCGAATTTTCGGTGTTTTTAGGCTAAATTTGGGATATAAACGGGTACCGAAGATTCATGCACAAATCGACTTTTTGGGCCCAAAAAACGTGTTTTAGCATGTTTTTGCCCTGTAAATTGAAAATTTTATAGCACAGTGTAGACATGTACAGATCGCTTCTGGGACCCGAAAAACTCGAATTTTCGGTGTTTTTAGGCTAAATTTGGGACATAAACGGGTACCGAAGATACATGCACAAATCGACTTTTTGGCCCCAAAAAACGTGTTTTAGCATGTGTTTGGTCTTTATATTGAAAAATTTCTAACACAGTGCAGACATGTACAAATCGCTTCTGGGACCCAAAAAACTCGATTTTTCGGTGTGTTTAGACTAAATTGGGGATATAAACGGGTCCCGAAAATGCATGCACAAATCGACTTTTTGGGCCCAAAAAACGTGTTTTAGTATTTTTTTGGCCTGTAAATTGAAAATTTTCTAGCACAGTGTAGACATGTACAGATCGCTTCTGGGACCCGAAAATCTCGAATTTACGGTGTTTTTAGGCTATATTTGGGATATAAACGGACACCGAAGATGCATGCACAAATCGACTTTTTGAGACCAAAAAACGTGTTTTAGCATTTTTTTGGCCTGTATATTGAGATTTTTTAGCACACTTCAGGCATGTACAGATCGCTTCTGGGACCCAAAAAAATCGAATTTACGGTGTTTTTAGGCTACATTTGGGATATAAACGCGTACCGAAGATGCATTCACAAATCGACTTTTTGAGCCCAAAAAACGTGTTTTAGCATTTTTTTGGCCTGTAAATTGAAAATTTTCTAGCACAGTGTAGACATGTACAGATCGCTTCTGGGACCCAAAAATCTCGAATTTACGGTTTTTTTAGGCTACGTTTGGGATATAAACGGACACCGAAGATGCATGCACAAATCGACTTTTTGAGACCAAAAAACGTGTTTTAGCATTTTTTTGGCCTGTAAATTGAAAATTTTCTAGCACAGTGTAGACATGTACAGATCGCTTTTGCGACCCAAAAAATTCGAATTTCCGGTGTTTTTTGGCTAAATTTTGGATATAAACGGGTACCGAAGATGCATGCACAAATCGACTTTTTGGGCCCAAAAAACGTGTTTTAGCATGTTTTTGGCCTGTAAATTGAAAATTTTCTAGCACAGTGTAGACATGTACAGATCGCTTCTGGGACCCGAAAAACTCGAATTTTCGGTGTTTTTAGGCTAAATTTGGGACATAAACGGGTACCGAAGATACATGCACAAATCGAGTTTTTGGGCCCAAAAAACGTGTTTTAACATTTCTTTTGGCGTGTAAATTGAAAATTTTCTAGCACAGTGTAGACATGTACAGATCGCTGCTGGGACCCAAAAAACTCGAATTTTTGGTGTTTTTAGGCTAAATTTGGGACATAAACGGGTACCGAAGATGTATGCACAATTCGATTTTTTTGGCCCAAAAAATGTGTTTTAGCATTTTTTTGACCTGTAAATTGAAAATATTCTAGCACAGTGTAGACATGTACAGATCGCTTCTGGGACCCAAAAAATTCGAATTTTCGTTTTTTTTAGGCTAAATTTGGGAAATAATCGGGTACCGAAGATACATGCACAAATCGACTTTTTGGCCCCAAAAAATGTGTTTTAGCATTTTTTTGGACTGTAAATTGAAAATTTTCTAGCACAGTGTAGACATGTACAGATCGCTTCTTGGTCCCTAAAAATTCGAATTTTCGGTGTTTCTAGGCTAAATTCTGGACATAAACGGGTACCGAAGATACATGCACAAATCGACTATTTGGCCCCAAAAAACGTGTTTTAGCATGTGTTTGGCCTTTATATTGAAAAATTTCTAACACAGTGCAGACATGTACAAATCGCTTCTGGGACCCAAAAAACTCAATTTTTCGGTGTTTTTAGACTAAATTGGGGATATAAACGGGTCCCGAAAATGCATGCACAAATCGACTTTTTGGGCCCAAAAAACGTGTTTTAGCATTTTTTTTGGCCTGTAAATTGAAAATTTTCTAGCACAGTGTAGACATGTACAGATCACTTCTGGGACCCAAAAAATTCGAATTTTCGGTGTTTTTAGGCTAAATTCTGGACATAAACGGGTACCGAAGATGCATGCACAAATCGACTTTTGGGCCCAAAAAATGTGTTTTAGCATTTTTTTTGGCCAGTATATTGAAAAAATTCTAGCACGCTGCAGGCATGTACAGATCGCTTCTGGGACCCACAAAACTCGAATTTTCGGTGTTTTTAGGCTAAATTTGGGACATAATCGGGTACCGAAAATGCATTCACAAATCGATTTTTTGGGTCCAAAAAATGTGTTTTAGCATTTTTTTGGACTGTAAATTGAAAATTTTCGAGCACAGTGTAGTCATGTACAGATCGCTTCTGGGACCCAAAAAACTCGAATTTTCGATGTTTTTAGGCTAAATTTGGGACATAAACTGGTACCGAAGATGCATGCACAAATCGACTTTTTGGGCCAAAAAAGCGTGTTTTAGCATTTTTTCGGCCTGTATATTGAGATTTTTTAGCACACTTCAGGCATGTAAAGATCGCTTCTGGGACCCAAAAAACTCGAATTTACGGTGTTTTTAGGCTACATTTGGGATATAAACGGGTACCGAAGATGCATGCACAAATCGACTTTTTGAGCCCAAAAAACGTGTTTTAGCATTTTTTTGGCCTGTAAATTGAAAATTTTCTAGCACAGTGTAGACATGTACAGATCGCTTCTGGGACCCAAAAATCTCGAATTTACGGTGTTTTTAGGCTACATTTGGGATATAAACGGATACCGAAGATGCATGCACAAATCGACTTTTTGAGACCAAAAAACGTGTTTTAGCATTTTTTTGGCCTGTAAATTGAAAATTTTCTAGCACAGTTTAGACATGTACAGATCGCTTCTGGGACCCAATAAACTTGAATTTTCGGTGTTTTTAGCCTAAATTTGGGATATAAACGGGTACCGAAGATGCATGCACAAATCGACTTTTTGGGCCCAAAAAACGTGTTTTATCATTTTTTTGGCCAGTATATTGAAAAAATTCTAGCACACTGCAGGCATGTACAGATCGCTTCTGGGACCCAAAAAACTCGAATTTTCGGTGTTTTTAACCTAAATTTGGGATATAAACGGGTACCGAAGATGCATGCACAAATCGACTTTTTGGGTCCAAAAAACGTGTTTTAGCATTTTTTTGGCCTTTAAATTGAAATTTTCTAGTACAGTGTAGACATGTACAGATCGCTTTTGCGACCCAAAAAATTCGAATTTCCGGTGTTTTTTGGCTAAATTCTGGACATAAACGGGTACCGATGATGCATGCACAAATCGACATTTGGGCCCAAAAAATCTGTTTTAGCATTTTTTTGGCCAGTATATTGAAAAAATTCTAGCACACTGCACGCATGTACAGATCGCTTGTGGGACCCAAAAAACTCGAATTTTCGGTGTTTTTAGGATATATTTGGGATATAAACGGGTACCGAAGATTCATGCACAAATCGACTTTTTGGGCCCAAAAAACGTGTTTTAGCATGTTTTTGCCCTGTAAATTGAAAATTTTCTAGCACAGTGTAGACATGTACAGATCGCTTCTGGGACCCGAAAAACCCGAATTTTCGGTGTTTTTAGGCTAAATTTGGGACATAAACGGGTACCGAAGATACATGCACAAATCGACTTTTTGGCCCAAAAAAACGTGTTTTAGCATGTGTTTGGCCTTTATATTGAAAAATTTCTAACACAGTGCAGACATGTACAAATCGCTTCTGGGACCCAAAAAACTCGATTTTTCGGTGTTTTTAGACTAAATTGGGGATATAAACGGGTCCCGGAAATGCATGCACAAATCGACTTTTTGGGCCCAAAAAACGTGTTTTAGCATTTTTTTTGGCCTGTAAATTGAAAATTTTCTAGCACAGTGTAGACATGTACAGATCACTTCTGGGACCCAAAAAATTCGAATTTTCGGTGTTTTTAGGCTAAATTCTGGACATAAACGGGCACCGAAGATGCATGCACAAATCGACTTTTGGGCCCAAAAAATGTGTTTTAGCATTTTTTTGGCCAGTATATTGAAAAAATTCTAGCACGCTGCAGGCATGTACAGATCGCTTCTTGGACCCACAAAACTCGAATTTTCGGTGTTTTTAGGCTAATTTTCGGACATAAACTGGTACCGAAGATGCATGCACAAATCGACTTTTTGGGCCAAAAAAGCGTGTTTTAGCATTTTTTCGGCCTGTATATTGAGATTTTTTAGCACACTTCAGGCATGTACAGATCGCTTCTGGGACCCAAAAAACTCGAATTTACGGTGTTTTTAGGCTACATTTGGGATATAAACGGGTACCGAAGATGCATGCACAATCGACTTTTTGAGCCCAAAAAACGTTTTTCTAGCATTTTTTTGGCCTGTAAATTGAAAATTTTCTAGCACAGTGTAGACATGTACAGATCGCTTCTGGGACCCTAAAAATTCGAATTTTCGGTGTTTCTAGGCTAAATTCTGGACATAAACGGGTACCGAAGATGCATGCACAAATCGACTTTTTGGGCCCAAAAAACGTGTTTGAGCATTTTTTGGCCAGTATATTGAAAAAATTCTAGCACACTGCAGGCATGTACAGATCGCTTCTGGGACCCAAAAAACTTGAATTTTCGGTGTTTTTAGCCTAAATTTGGGATATAAACGGGTACCGAAGATGCATGCACAAATCGACTTTTTGGGCCCAAAAAACGTGTTTTAGCATTTGTTTGTTCTGTAAATTGAAATTTTCTAGTACAGTGTAGACATGTACAGATCGCTTTTGCTACCCAAAAAATTCGAATTTCCGGTGTTTTTTGGCTAAATTCTGGACATAAACGGGTACCGAAGATGCATGGACAAATCGACTTTTTGGGCCAAAAAAACGTGTTTTATCATTTTTTTGGCCTGTATATTGAAAAAATACTAGCTCACTGCAGGCATGTACAGATCGCTTCTAAGACCCAAAAAACTCGAATTTTCGGTGTTTTTAGGCTAAATTTGGGACATAAACGGGTACCGAAGATGTATGCACAATTCGATTTTTTGGGCCCAAAAAATGTGTTTTTGCATTTTTTTGACCTGTAAATTGAAAATATTCTAGCACAGTGTAGACAAGTACAGATCGCTTCTGGGACCCAAAAAATTCGAATTTTCATTTTTTTAGGCTAAATTTGGGATATAAACGAGTACCGAAGATACATGCACAAATCGCCTTTTTGGCCACAAAAAACGTGTTTTAGCATGTGTTTGGCTTTTATATTGAAAAAATTCTAACACAGTGCAGACATGTACAAATCGCTTGTGGGACCCAAAAAACTCGATTTTTCGGTGTTTTTAGACTAAATTGGGGATATAAACGGGTCCCAAAAATGCATGCACAAATCGACTTTTTGGGCCCAAAAAACGTGTTTTAGCATTTTTTTTGGCCTGTAAAAAGAAAAATTTCTAGCATAGTGTAGACATGTACAGATCGCTTCTGGGACCCAAAAAATTCGAATTTTCGGTGTTTTTAGGCTAAATTCTGGACATAAACGGGTACCGAAGATGCATGCACAAATCGACTTTTTGGGCCAAAAAAACGTGTTTTAGCATTTTTTCGGCCTGTATATTGAGATTTTTTAGCACACTTTAGGCATGTACAGATCGCTTCTGGGACCCCAAAAACTCGAATTTACGGTGTTTTTAGGCTACATTTAGGATATAAACGGGTACCGAAGATGCATGCACAAATCGACTTTTTGAGCCCAAAAAACGTGTTTTAGCATTTTTTTGGCCTGTAAATTGAAATATTTTTAACACAGTGTAGACATGTACAAATCGCTTCTGGGACCCAAAAATCTCGAATTTACGGTGTTTTTAGGCTACATTTGGGATATAAACGGATACCGAAGATGCATGCACAAATCGACTTTTTGAGCCCAAAAAACGTGTTTTAGCATTTTGTTGGCCTGTAAATTGAAAATTTTCTAGCACAGTGTAGACATGTACAGATCGCTTCTGGGACCCTAAAAATTCGAATTTTCGGTGTTTCTAGGCTAAATTCTGGACATAAACGGGTACCGAAGATGCATGCACAAATCGACTTTTTGGGCCCAAAAAACGTGTTTTAGCATTTTTTTGGCCAGTATATTGAAAAAATTCTAGCACACTGCAGGCATGTACAGATCGCTTCTGGGACCCAAAAAACTCGAATTTTCGGTGTTTTTAGCCTAAATTTGGGATATAAACGGGTATCGAAGATGCATGCACAAATCGACTTTTTGGGCCCAAAAAACGTGTTTTAGCATTGTTTTGGCCTGTAAATTGAAATTTTCTAGTACAGTGTAGACATGTACAGATCGCTTTTGCGACCCAAAAAATTCGAATTTCCGGTGTTTTTTGGCTAAATTCTGGACATAAACGGGTACCGAAGATGCATGCACAAATCGACATTTGGGCCCAAAAAATCTGTTTTAGCATTTTTTTGGCCAGAATATTGAAAAAATTCTAGCACACTGCAGGCATGTACAGATCGCTTCTAAGACCCAAAAAACTCGAATTTTCGGTGTTTTTAGGCTAAATTTGGGACATAAACGGGTACCGAAGATGTATGCACAATTCGATTTTTTGGGCCCAAAAAATGTGTTTTAACATTTTTTTGACCTGTAAATTGAAAATATTCTAGCACAGTGTAGACATGTACAGATCGCTTCTGGGACCCAAAAAATTCGAATTTTCGTTTTTTTTAGGCTAAATTTGGGATATAAACGGGTACCGAAGATACATGCACAAATCGACTTTTTGGCCCCAAAAAACGTGTTTTAGCATGTGTTTGGCCTTTATATTGAAAAATTTCTAACACAGTGTAGACATGTACAAATCGCTTCTGGGACCCAAAAAACTCGGTTTTTCGGTGTTTTTAGACTAAATTGGGGATATAAACGGGTCCCGAAAATGCATGCACAAATCGACTTTTTGGGCCCAAAAAACGTGTTTTAGCATTTTTTTTGGCCTGTAAAAAGAAAATTTTCTAGCACAGTGTAGACATGTACAGATCGCTTCTGGGACCCAAAAAATTCGAATTTTCGGTGTTTTTAGGCTAAATTCTGGACATAAACGGGTACCGAAGATGCATGCACAAATCGACTTTTTGGGCCCAAAAAACGGGTATTAGCATTTTTTTGGCCATTATATTGAAAAAATTCTAGTACACTGCAGGCATGTACAGATCGCTTCTGGGACCCAAAAAACTCGAATTTTCGGTGTTTTTAGGCTAAATTTGGGACATAATCGGGTACCGAAGATGCATGCACAAATCGATTTTTTGGGTCCAAAAAATGTGTTTAAGCATTTTTTTGGCCATTATATTGAAAAAATTCTAGTACACTGCAGGCATGTACAGATCGCTTCTGGGACCCAAAAAACTCGAATTTTCGGTGTTTTTAGGCTAAATTTGGGACATAATCGGGTACCGAAGATGCATGCACAAATCGATTTTTTGGGTCCAAAAAATGTGTTTAAGCATTTTTTTGGACTGTAAATTGAAAATTTTCTAGCACAGTGTAGACATGTACAGATCGCTTCTGGGACCCAAAAAACTCGAATTTTCGATGTTTTTAGGCTAAATTTGGGAAATAAACTGGTACCGAAGATGCATGCACAAATCGACTTTTTGGGCCAAAAAAACGTGTTTTAGCATTTTTTCGGCCTGTATATTGAGATTTTTTAGCACACTTCCGGCATGTACAGATTGCTTCTGTTTCCCAAAAAATTCGAATTTTCGGTGTTTTTAGGCTACATTTGGGATATAAACGGGTACCGAAGATGCATGCACAAATCGACTTTTTGAGCCCAAAAAACGTGTTTTAGCATTTTTTTGGCCTGTAAATTGAAAATTTTCTAGCACAGTGTAGACATGTACAAATCGCTTCTGGGACCCAAAAATCTCGAAATTACTGTGTTTTTAGGCTACATTTGGGATATAAACGGATACCGAAGATGCATGCACAAATCGACTTTTTGAGACCAAAAAACGTGTTTTAGCATTTTTTTGGCCTGTAAATTGAAAATTTTCTAGCACAGTGTAGACATGTACAGATCGCTTCTGGGACCCTAAAAAATCGAATTTTCGGTGTTTCTAGGCTAAATTCTGGACATAAACGGGTACCGAAGATGCATGCACAAATCGACTTTTTGGGCCCAAAAAACGTGTTTTAGCATTTTTTTGGCCAGTATATTGAAAAAATTCTAGCACACTGCAGGCATGTACAGATCGCTTCTGGGACCCAAAAAACTCGAATTTTCGGTGTTTTTAGCCTAAATTTGGGATATAAACGGGTACCGAAGATGCATGCACAAATCGACTTTTTGGGCCCAAAAAACGTGTTTTAGCATTTTTTTGGCCTGTAAATTGAAATTTTCTAGTACAGTGTAGACATGTACAGATCGCTTTTGCGACCAAAAAAATTCGAATTTCCGGTTTTTTTGGGCTAAATTCTGGACATAAACGGGTACCGAAGATGCATGCACAAATCGACATTTGGGCCCAAAAAATCTGTTTCAGCATTTTTTTGGCCAGAATATTGAAAAAATTCTAGCACACTGCAGGCATGTACAGATCGCTTGTGGGACCCAAAAAACTCGAATTTTCGGTGTTCTTAGGGTAAATTTGGGATATAAACGGGTACCCAAGATGCATGGACAAATCGACTTTTTGGGCCAAAAAAAACGTGTTTTAGCATTTTTTTGGCCTGTATATTGAAAAAAATACTAGCACACTGCAGGCATGTACAGATCGCTTCTAAGACCCAAAAAACTCGAATTTTCGGTGTTTTTAGGCTAAATTTGGGACATAAACGGGTACCGAAGATGTATGCACAATTCGATTTTTTGGGCCCAAAAAATGTGTTTTAGCATTTTTTTGACCTGTAAATTGAAAATATTCTAGCACAGTGTAGACATGTACAGATCGCTTCTGGGACCCAAAAAATTCGAATTTTCGTTTTTTTTAGGCTAAATTTGGGATATAAACGGGTACCGAAGATACATGCACAAATCGACTTTTTGGCCCCAAAAAACGTGTTTTAGCATGTGTTTGGCCTTTATATTGAAAAATTTCTAACACAGTGTAGACATGTACAAATCGCTTCTGGGACCCAAAAAACTCGATTTTTCGGTGTTTTTAGACTAAATTGGGGATATAAACGGGTCCCGAAAATGCATGCACAAATCGACTTTTTGGGCCAAAAAAACGTGTTTTAGCATTTTTTTTGGCCTGTAAATTGAAAATTTTCTAGCACAGTGTAGACATGTACAAATCGCTTCTGGGACCCAAAAAACTTGAATTTTCGTTTTTTTTAGGCTAAATTTGGGATATAAACGGATACCGAAGATGCATGCACAAATCGACTTTTTGAGCCCAAAAAAACGTGTTTTAGCATTTTTTTGGCCTGTATATTGAAAAAATTCTAGCACACTTCAGGCATGTACAGATCGCTTCTGGGACCCAAAAAACTCGAATTTACGGTGTTTTTAGGCTACATTTGGGATATAAACTGGTACCGAAGATGCATGCACAAATCGACTTTTTGGGCCCAAATAATGTGTTTTAGCATGTTTTTGGCCTGTATATTGAAAGTTTTGTAGCACAGTGCAGACATGTACAGATCGTTTCTGGGACCCAAAAAACTCGAATTTTCGGTGTTTTTTGGCTAAATTCTGGACATAAACGGGTACCGAAGATGCATGCACAAATCGACTTTTGGGCCCAAAAAATGTGTTTTAGCATTTTTTTGGCCAGTATATTGAAAAAATTCTAGTACGCTGCAGGCATGTACAGATCGCTTCTGGGACCCAAAAAACTCGAATTTTCGGTGTTTTTAGGCTAAATTTGGGATATAAACGGGTACCGAAGATGCATACACAAATCGACTTTTTGGGCCCAAAAAACGTGTATTAGCATTTTTTTGGCCAGTATATTGAAAAAATTCTAGTGCACTGCAGGCATGTACAAATCGCTTCTGGGACCCAAAAAATCTCGAATTTACGGTGTTTTTAGGCTACATTTGGGATATAAACGGGTACCGAAGATGCATGCACAAATCGACTTTTTGGGCCCAAAAAACGTGTTTTAGTATTTTTTTGGCCAGTATATTGAAAAAATTCTAGCACACTGCAGGCATGTACAGATCGCTTCTGGGACCCAAAAAACTCGAATTTTCGGTGTTTTTAGCCTAAATTTGGGATATAAACGGGTACCGAAGATGCATGCACAAATCGATTTTTTGGGCCCAAAAAACGTGTTTTAGCATTTTTTTGGCCTGTAAATTGAAATTTTCTAGTATAGTGTAGACATGTACAGATCGCTTTTGCGACCAAAAAAATTCGAATTTCCATTTTTTTTGGGCTAAATTCTGGACATAAACGGGTACCGAAGATGCATGCACAAATCGACTTTTTGAGACCAAAAAACGTGTTTTAGCATTTTTTTGGCCTGTAAATTGAAAATTTTCTAGCACAGTGTAGACATGTACAGATCGCTTCTGGGACCCTAAAAAATCGAATTTTCGGTGTTTCTAGGCTAAATTCTGGACATAAACGGGTACCGAAGATGCATGCACAAATCGACTTTTTGGGCCCAAAAAACGTGTTTTAGCATTTTTTTGGCCAGTATATTGAAAAAATTCTAGCACACTGCAGGCATGTACAGATCGCTTCTGGGACCCAAAAAACTCGAATTTTCGGTGTTTTTAGCCTAAATTTGGGATATAAACGGGTACCGAAGATGCATGCACAAATCGACTTTTTGGGCCCAAAAAACGTGTTTTAGCATTTTTTTGGCCTGTAAATTGAAATTTTCTAGTACAGTGTAGACATGTACAGATCGCTTTTGCGACCAAAAAAATTCGAATTTCCGGTTTTTTTGGGCTAAATTCTGGACATAAACGGGTACCGAAGATGCATGCACAAATCGACATTTGGGCCCAAAAAATCTGTTTCAGCATTTTTTTGGCCAGAATATTGAAAAAATTCTAGCACACTGCAGGCATGTACAGATCGCTTGTGGGACCCAAAAAACTCGAATTTTCGGTGTTCTTAGGGTAAATTTGGGATATAAACGGGTACCCAAGATGCATGGACAAATCGACTTTTTGGGCCAAAAAAAACGTGTTTTAGCATTTTTTTGGCCTGTATATTGAAAAAAATACTAGCACACTGCAGGCATGTACAGATCGCTTCTAAGACCCAAAAAACTCGAATTTTCGGTGTTTTTAGGCTAAATTTGGGACATAAACGGGTACCGAAGATGTATGCACAATTCTATTTTTTGGGCCCAAAAAATGTGTTTTAGCATTTTTTTGACCTGTAAATTGAAAATATTCTAGCACAGTGTAGACATGTACAGATCGCTTCTGGGACCCAAAAAATTCGAATTTTCGTTTTTTTTAGGCTAAATTTGGGATATAAACGGGTACCGAAGATACATGCACAAATCGACTTTTTGGCCCCAAAAAACGTGTTTTAGCATGTGTTTGGCCTTTATATTGAAAAATTTCTAACACAGTGTAGACATGTACAAATCGCTTCTGGGACCCAAAAAACTCGATTTTTCGGTGTTTTTAGACTAAATTGGGGATATAAACGGGTCCCGAAAATGCATGCACAAATCGACTTTTTGGGCCAAAAAAACGTGTTTTAGCATTTTTTTTGGCCTGTAAATTGAAAATTTTCTAGCACAGTGTAGACATGTACAAATCGCTTCTGGGACCCAAAAAACTTGAATTTTCGTTTTTTTTAGGCTAAATTTGGGATATAAACGGATACCGAAGATGCATGCACAAATCGACTTTTTGAGCCCAAAAAAACGTGTTTTAGCATTTTTTTGGCCTGTATATTGAAAAAATTCTAGCACACTTCAGGCATGTACAGATCGCTTCTGGGACCCAAAAAACTCGAATTTACGGTGTTTTTAGGCTACATTTGGGATATAAACTGGTACCGAAGATGCATGCACAAATCGACTTTTTGGGCCCAAATAATGTGTTTTAGCATGTTTTTGGCCTGTATATTGAAAGTTTTGTAGCACAGTGCAGACATGTACAGATCGTTTCTGGGACCCAAAAAACTCGAATTTTCGGTGTTTTTTGGCTAAATTCTGGACATAAACGGGTACCGAAGATGCATGCACAAATCGACTTTTGGGCCCAAAAAATGTGTTTTAGCATTTTTTTGGCCAGTATATTGAAAAAATTCTAGTACGCTGCAGGCATGTACAGATCGCTTCTGGGACCCAAAAAACTCGAATTTTCGGTGTTTTTAGGCTAAATTTGGGATATAAACGGGTACCGAAGATGCATACACAAATCGACTTTTTGGGCCCAAAAAACGTGTATTAGCATTTTTTTGGCCAGTATATTGAAAAAATTCTAGTGCACTGCAGGCATGTACAAATCGCTTCTGGGACCCAAAAAATCTCGAATTTACGGTGTTTTTAGGCTACATTTGGGATATAAACGGGTACCGAAGATGCATGCACAAATCGACTTTTTGGGCCCAAAAAACGTGTTTTAGTATTTTTTTGGCCAGTATATTGAAAAAATTCTAGCACACTGCAGGCATGTACAGATCGCTTCTGGGACCCAAAAAACTCGAATTTTCGGTGTTTTTAGCCTAAATTTGGGATATAAACGGGTACCGAAGATGCATGCACAAATCGATTTTTTGGGCCCAAAAAACGTGTTTTAGCATTTTTTTGGCCTGTAAATTGAAATTTTCTAGTATAGTGTAGACATGTACAGATCGCTTTTGCGACCAAAAAAATTCGAATTTCCATTTTTTTTGGGCTAAATTCTGGACATAAACGGGTACCGAAGATGCATGCACAAATCGACATTTGGGCCCAAAAAATCTGTTTCAGCATTTTTTTGGCCAGAATATTGAAAAAATTCTAGCACACTGCAGGCATGTACAGATCGCTTGTGGGACCCAAAAAACTCGAATTTTCGGTGTTCTTAGGGTAAATTTGGGATATAAACGGGTACCCAAGATGCATGGACAAATCGACTTTTTGGGCCAAAAAAAACGTGTTTTAGCATTTTTTTGGCCTGTATATTGAAAAAAATACTAGCACACTGCAGGCATGTACAGATCGCTTCTAAGACCCAAAAAACTCGAATTTTCGGTGTTTTTAGGCTAAATTTGGGACATAAACGGGTACCGAAGATGTATGCACAATTCGATTTTTTGGGCCCAAAAAATGTGTTTTAGCATTTTTTTGACCTGTAAATTGAAAATATTCTAGCACAGTGTAGACATGTACAGATCGCTTCTGGGACCCAAAAAATTCGAATTTTCGTTTTTTTTATCCTAAATTTGGGATATAAACGGGTACCGAAGATACATGCACAAATCGACTTTTTGGCCCCAAAAAACGTGTTTTAGCATGTGTTTGGCCTTTATATTGAAAAATTTCTAACACAGTGTAGACATGTACAAATCGCTTCTGGGACCCAAAAAACTCGATTTTTCAGTGTTTTTAGACTAAATTGGGGATATAAACGGGTCCCGAAAATGCATGCACAAATCGCCTTTTTGGGCCAAAAAAACGTGTTTTAGCATTTTTTTTGGCCTGTAAATTGAAAATTTTCTAGCACAGTGTAGACATGTACAAATCGCTTCTGGGACCCAAAAAACTTGAATTTTCGTTTTTTTTAGGCTAAATTTGGGATATAAACGGATACCGAAGATGCATGCACAAATCGACTTTTTGAGCCCAAAAAAACGTGTTTTAGCATTTTTTTGGCCTGTATATTGAAAAAATTCTAGCACACTTCAGGCATGTACAGATCGCTTCTGGGACCCAAAAAACTCGAATTTACGGTGTTTTTAGGCTACATTTGGGATATAAACGGGTACCGAAGATGCATGCACAAATCGACTTTTTGGGCCCAAATAATGTGTTTTAGCATTTTTTTGGCCTGTATATTGAAAGTTTTGTAGCACAGTGCAGACATGTACAGATCGTTTCTGGGACCCAAAAAACTCGAATTTTCGGTGTTTTTTGGCTAAATTCTGGACATAAACGGGTACCGAAGATGCATGCACAAATCGACTTTTGGGCCCAAAAAATGTGTTTTAGCATTTTTTTGGCCAGTATATTGAAAAAATTCTAGTACGCTGCAGGCATGTACAGATCGCTTCTGGGACCCAAAAAACTCGAATTTTCGGTGTTTTTAGGCTAAATTTGGGATATAAACGGGTACCGAAGATGCATACACAAATCGACTTTTTGGGCCCAAAAAACGTGTATTAGCATTTTTTTGGCCAGTATATTGAAAAAATTCTAGTGCACTGCAGGCATGTACAAATCGCTTCTGGGACCCAAAAAATCTCGAATTTACGGTGTTTTTAGGCTACATTTGGGATATAAACGGGTACCGAAGATGCATGCACAAATCGACTTTTTGGGCCCAAAAAACGTGTTTTAGTATTTTTTTGGCCAGTATATTGAAAAAATTCTAGCACACTGCAGGCATGTACAGATCGCTTCTGATACCCAAACAACTCGAATTTTCGGTGTTTTTAGCCTAAATTTGGGATATAAACGGGTACCGAAGATGCATGCACAAATCGATTTTTTGGGCCTAAAAAACGTGTTTTAGCATTTTTTTGGCCTGTAAATTGAAATTTTCTAATACAGTGTAGACATGTACAGATCGCTTTTGCGACCCAAAAAATTCGAATTTCCGGTGTTTTTTGGCTAAATTCTGTACATAAACGGGTACCGAAGATGCATGCACAAATCGACATTTGGGCCCAAAAAATCTGTTTTAGCATTTTTTTGGCCAGAATATTGAAAAAATTCTAGCACACTGCAGGCATGTACAGATCGCTTGTGGGACCCAAAAAACTCGAATTTTCGGTGTTCTTAGGGTAAATTTGGGATATAAACGGGTACCGAAGATGCATGCACAAATCGACTTTTTGGGCCAAAAAAAACGTGTTTTAGCATTTTTTTGGCCTGTATATTGAAAATTTTCTAGCACAGTGTAGACATGTACAAATCGCTTCTGGGACCCAAAAAACTTGAATTTTCGTTTTTTTTAGGCTAAATTTGGGATATAAACGGATACCGAAGATGCATGCACAAATCGACTTTTTGAGCCCAAAAAAACGTGTTTTAGCATTTTTTTGGCCTGTATATTGAAAACATTCTAGCACTCTGCATGCATCTACAGATCGCTTGTGGGACCCAAAAAACTCGAATTTTCGGTGTTCTTAGGGTAAATTTGGGATATAAACGGGTACCCAAGATGCATGGACAAATCGACTTTTTGGGCCAAAAAAAACGTGTTTTAGCATTTTTTTGGCCTGTATATTGAAAAAAATACTATCACACTGCAGGCATGTACAGATCGCTTCTAAGACCCAAAAAACTCGAATTTTCGGTGTTTTTAGGCTAAATTTGGGACATAAACGGGTACCGAAGATGTATGCACAATTCGATTTTTTGGGCCCAAAAAATGTGTTTTAGCATTTTTTTGACCTGTAAATTGAAAATATTCTAGCACAGTGTAGACATGTACAGATCGCTTCTGGGACCCAAAAAATTCGAATTTTCGTTTTTTTTAGGCTAAATTTGGGATATAAACGGGTACCGAAGATACATGCACAAATCGACTTTTTGGCCCCAAAAAACGTGTTTTAGCATGTGTTTGGCCTTTATATTGAAAAATTTCTAACAAAGTGTAGACATGTACAAATCGCTTCTGGGACCCAAAAAACTCGATTTTTCGGTGTTTTTAGACTAAATTGGGGATATAAACGGGTCCCGAAAATGCATGCACAAATCGACTTTTTGGGCCCAAAAAACGTGTTTTAGCATTTTTTTTGGCCTGTAAATTAAAAATTTTCTAGCACAGTGTAGACATGTACAGATCGCTTCTGGGACCCAAAAAATTCGAATTTTCGGTGTTTTTAAGCTAAATTCTGGACATAAACGGGTACCGAAGATGCATGCACAAATCGACTTTTTGGCCCCAAAAAACGTGTATTAGAATTTTTTTGGCCAGTATATTGAAAAAATTCTAGTACACTGCAGGCATGTACAGATCGCTTCTGGGACCCAAAAAACGGGTACCGAAGATGCATGCACAAATCGACTTTTTGGGCCCAAATAATGTGTTTTAGCATTTTTTTGGCCTGTATATTGAAAATTTTGTAGTACAGTGCAGACATGTACAGATCGTTTCTGGGACCCAAAAAACTCGAATTTTCGGTGTGTTTTGGCTAAATTCTGGACATAAACGGGTACCGAAGATGCATGCACAAATCGACTTTTGGGACCCAAAAATGTATTTTAGCATTTTTTTGGCCAGTATATTGAAAAAAATCTAGCACACTGCAGGCATGTACAGATCGCTTCTGGGACAGAAAAAACTCGAATTTTCGGATTTTAGGCTAAATTTGGGATATAAACGGATACCGAAGATGCATGCACAAATCGACTTTTGGGCCCAAAAAACGTGTTTTAGCACTTTTTTGGACTGTAAATTGAAATTTTCTAGTACAGTATAGACATGTAGAGATCGCTTTTGCGACCCAAAAAACTTGAATTTTCGTTTTTCTTAGGCTTAATTTGGGATATAAACGGATACCGAAGATGCATGCACAAATCGACTTTTTGGGCCCAAATAATGTGTTTTAGCATTTTTTTGGCCTGTATATTGAAAATTTTGTAGTACAGTGCAGACATGTACAGATCGCTTCTGGGACCCAAAACACTCGAATTTTCGGTGTTTTTTGGCTAAATTCTGGACATAAACGGGTACCGACGATGCATGCACAAATCGACTTTTGGGCCCAAAAAACGTGTTTTAGCATTTTTTTGTCCTGTAAATTGAATCATTTTTAGCACAGTGTAGGCATGTACAGATCGCTTCTGGGACCTAAAAAACTCGAATTTACGGTGATTTTAGGCTACATTTGGGATATAAACGAGCACCGAAGATGCATGCACAAATCGACTTTTTGAGCCCAAAAAACGTGTTTTAGCATTTTTTTGGCCTGTAAATTGAAAATTTTCTAGTACAGTGTAGACATGTACAGATCGCTTCTGGGACCTAAAAAACTCGATTTTTCGGTGTTTTTAGACTAAATTGGGGATATAAACGGGTCCCGAAAATGCATGCACAAATCGACTTTTTGGGCCCAAAAAACGTGTTTTAGGATTCTTTTGGCCTGTATATTGAAAAAATTCTAGCACACTGCAGGCATGTACAGATCGCTTCTGGGACCAAAAAAACTCGAATTTTCGGTGTTTTAGGCTAAATTTGGGATATAAACGGGTACCGAAGATACATGCACAAATCGACTTTTTGGGCCCAAAAAACGTGTTTTAGCATTTTTTTGGCCAGTATATTGAAAAAATTCTAGCACACTGCAGGCATGTACAGATCGCTTCTGGGACCCAAAAAACTCGAATTTTCGGTGTTTTTAGCCTAAATTTGGGATATAAACGGGTACCGAAGATGCATGCACAAATCGACTTTTTGGGCTCAAAAAACGTGTTTTAGCATTTATTTGGCCAGTAAATTGAAATTTTCTAGCACAGTGTAGACATGTACAGAACGCTTCTGCGACCCAAAAAATTCGAATTTTCGGTGTTTTTTGGCTAAATTCTGGACATAAACGGGTACCGAAGATGCATGCACAAATCGACTTATGGGCCCAAAAAATGTGTTTTAGCATTTTTTTGGCCAGTATATTGAAAAAATTCTAGCACACTGCAGGCATGTACAGATCGCTAATGGGACCCAAAAAACTCGAATTTTCGGTGTTTTTAGGCTAAATTTGAGATATAAACGGGTACCGAAGATGCATGCACAAATCGACTTTTTGGGCCCCCAAAACGTGTTTTAGCATTTTTTTGGCCTGTAAATTGAAATTTTCTAGCACAGTCTAGACATGTGCAGATCGCTTCTGCGACCCAAAAAATTCGAATTTTCGGTGTTTTTTGGCTAAATTCTGGACATAAACGGGTACCGAAGATGCATGCACAAATCGACTTTTGGGCCCAAAAAATGTGTTTTAACATTTTTTTGGCCAGTATATTGAAAACATTCTAGCACACAGCAGGCATGTACAGATCGCTTCTGGGACCCAAAAAACTCGAATTTTCGGTGTTTTTAGGCTAAATTTGGGATATAAACGGGTACCGAAGATGCATGCACAAATCGACTTTTTGGGCCCAAAAAACGTGTTTTAGCATTTTTTTGGCCTGTAAATTGAAATTTTCTAGCACAGTCTAGACATGTACAGATCGCTTCTGCGACCCAAAAAATTCGAATTTTCGGTGTTTTTTGGCTAAATTCTGGACATAAACGGGTACCGAAGATGCATGCACAAATCGACTTTTGGGCCCCAAAAATGTATTTTAGCCTTTTTTTGGCCAGTATATGAAAAAAATTCTAGCACACTGCAGGCATGTACAGATCGCTTCTGGGACCCAAAAAACTCGAATTTTCGGTGTGTTTTGGCTAAATTGTGGACATAAACGGGTACCGAAGATGCATGCACAAATCGACTTTTGGGCCCCAAAAATGTATTTTAGCATTTTTTTGGCCAGTATATTGAAAAAATTCTAGCACACTGCAGGCATGTACAGATCGCTTCTGGGACCCAAAAAACTCGAATTTTCGGATTTTAGGCTAAATTTGGGATATAAACGGGTACCTAAGATGCATGCACAAGTCGACTTTTTGGGCCCAAAAAACGTGTTTTAGCATTTTTTTGGCCTGTATATTGAAAAAATTCTAGCACACTACAGGCATGTACAGATCGCTTCTGGGACCCAAAAAACTCGAATTTACGGTGTTTTTAGGCTACATTTGGGATATAAACGGGTACCGAAGATGCATGCACAAATCGACTTTTTGAGCCCAAAAAACGTGTTTTAGCATTTTTTTGGACTGTAAATTGAAAATTTTCTAGCACAGTGTAGACATGTACAAATCGCTTCTGGGACCCAAAAAACTTGAATTTTCGTTTTTCTTAGGCTTAATTTGGGATATAAACGGATACCGAAGATGCATGCACAAATCGACTTTTTGGGCACAAATAATGTGTTTTAGCATTTTTTTGGCCTGTATATTGAAAATTTTGTAGCACAGTGCAGACATGTACAGATCGCTTCTTGGACCCAAAAAACTCGAATTTTCGGTGATTTTAGGCTACATTTGGGATATAAACGAGCACCGAAGATGCATGCACAAATCGACTTTTTGAACCCAAAAAACGTGTTTTAGCATTTTTTTGGCCTGTAAATTGAAAATTTTCTAGTACAGTGTAGACATGTACAGATCGCTTCTGGGACCTAAAAAACTCGAATTTTCGTTTTTTTTAGGCTAAATTTGGGATATAAACGGATACCGAAGATGCATGCACAAATCGACTTTTTGAGCCCAAAAAACGTGTTTTAGCATTTTTTTGGCCTTTAAATTGAAAATGTTCTAGTACAGTGTAGACATGTACAGATTGCTTCTGGGACCTAAAAAACTCGAATTTTCGTTTTTTTTAGGCTAAATTTGGGATATAAACGGATACCGAAGATGCATGCACAAATCGACTTTTTGAGCCCAAAAAACGTGTTTTAGCATTTTTTTGGCCTGTAAACTGAAAATTTTCTTGCACAGTGTAGACATGTATAGATCGCTTCTGGGACCCAAAAAATTCGAATATTCGGTGTTTTTAGGCTAAATTTGGGATATAAACGAGCACCGAAGATGCATGCACAAATCGACTTTTTGAGCCCAAAAAACGTGTTTTAGCATTTTTTTGGCCTGTAAATTGAAAATTTTCTAGTACAGTGTAGACATGTACAGATCGCTTCTGGGACCTAAAAAACTCGAATTTTCGTTTTTTTTAGGCTAAATTTGGGATATAAACGGATACCGAAGATGCATGCACAAATCGACTTTTTGAGCCCAAAAAACGTGTTTTAGCATTTTTTTGGCCTTTAAATTGAAAATGTTCTAGTACAGTGTAGACATGTACAGTTCGCTTCTGGGACCTAAAAAACTCGAATTTTCGTTTTTTTTAGGCTAAATTTTTTTGATATAAACGGATACCGAAGATGCATGCACAAATCGACTTTTTGAGCCCAAAAAACGTGTTTTAGCATTTTTTTGGCCTGTAAACTGAAAATTTTCTTGCACAGTGTAGACATGTATAGATCGCTTCTGGGACCCAAAAAACTCGAATTTTCGGTGTTTTTAGGCTAAATTTGGGATATAAACGGGTACCGAAGATGCATGCACAAATCGACTTTTTGGGCCCAAAAAACGTGTTTTAGCATTTTTTTGGCCTGTAAATTGAAATTTTCTAGCACAGTCTAGACATGTACAGATCGCTTCTGCGACCCAAAAAAATCGAATTTTCGGTGTTTTTTGGCTAAATTCTGGACATAAACGGGTACCGAAGATGCATGCACAAATCGACTTTTGGGCCCCAAAAATGTATTTTAGCCTTTTTTTGGCCAGTATATGAAAAAAATTCTAGCACACTGCAGGCATGTACAGATCGCTTCTGGGACCCAAAAAACTCGAATTTTCGGTGTGTTTTGGCTAAATTGTGGACATAAACGGGTACCGAAGATGCATGCACAAATCGACTTTTGGGCCCCAAAAATGTATTTTAGCATTTTTTTGGCCAGTATATTGAAAAAATTCTAGCACACTGCAGGCATGTACAGATCGCTTCTGGGACCCAAAAAACTCGAATTTTCGGATTTTAGGCTAAATTTGGGATATAAACGGGTACCTAAGATGCATGCACAAGTCGACTTTTTGGGCCCAAAAAACGTGTTTTAGCATTTTTTTGGCCTGTATATTGAAAAAATTCTAGCACACTCCAGGCATGTACAGATCGCTTCTGGGACCCAAAAAACTCGAATTTACGGTGTTTTTAGGCTACATTTGGGATATAAACGGGTACCGAAGATGCATGCACAAATCGACTTTTTGAGCCCAAAAAACGTGTTTTAGCATTTTTTTGGACTGTAAATTGAAAATTTTCTAGCACAGTGTAGACATGTACAAATCGCTTCTGGGACCCAAAAAACTTGAATTTTCGTTTTTCTTAGGCTTAATTTGGGATATAAACGGATACCGAAGATGCATGCACAAATCGACTTTTTGGGCACAAATAATGTGTTTTAGCATTTTTTTGGCCTGTATATTGAAAATTTTGTAGCACAGTGCAGACATGTACAGATCGCTTCTTGGACCCAAAAAACTCGAATTTTCGGTGATTTTAGGCTACATTTGGGATATAAACGAGCACCGAAGATGCATGCACAAATCGACTTTTTGAACCCAAAAAACGTGTTTTAGCATTTTTTTGGCCTGTAAATTGAAAATTTTCTAGTACAGTGTAGACATGTACAGATCGCTTCTGGGACCTAAAAAACTCGAATTTTCGTTTTTTTTAGGCTAAATTCGGGATATAAACGGATACCGAAGATGCATGCACAAATCGACTTTTTGAGCCCAAAAAACGTGTTTTAGCATTTTTTTGGCCTTTAAATTGAAAATGTTCTAGTACAGTGTAGACATGTACAGATTGCTTCTGGGACCTAAAAAACTCGAATTTTCGTTTTTTTTAGGCTAAATTTGGGATATAAACGGATACCGAAGATGCATGCACAAATCGACTTTTTGAGCCCAAAAAACGTGTTTTAGCATTTTTTTGGCCTGTAAACTGAAAATTTTCTTGCACAGTGTAGACATGTATAGATCGCTTCTGGGACCCAAAAAATTCGAATATTCGGTGTTTTTAGGCTAAATTTGGGATATAAACGAGCACCGAAGATGCATGCACAAATCGACTTTTTGAGCCCAAAAAACGTGTTTTAGCATTTTTTTGGCCTGTAAATTGAAAATTTTCTAGTACAGTGTAGACATGTACAGATCGCTTCTGGGACCTAAAAAACTCGAATTTTCGTTTTTTTTAGGCTAAATTTGGGATATAAACGGATACCGAAGATGCATGCACAAATCGACTTTTTGAGCCCAAAAAACGTGTTTTAGCATTTTTTTGGCCTTTAAATTGAAAATGTTCTAGTACAGTGTAGACATGTACAGTTCGCTTCTGGGACCTAAAAAACTCGAATTTTCGTTTTTTTTAGGCTAAATTTTTTTGATATAAACGGATACCGAAGATGCATGCACAAATCGACTTTTTGAGCCCAAAAAACGTGTTTTAGCATTTTTTTGGCCTGTAAACTGAAAATTTTCTTGCACAGTGTAGACATGTATAGATCGCTTCTGGGACCCAAAAAATTCGAATATTCGGTGTTTTTAGGCTAAATTTGGGATATAAACGGGTACCGAAGATGCATGCACAAATCGACTTTTTGGGCCCAAAAAACGTGTTTTAGCATTTTTTTGGCCTGTAAATTGAAATTTTCTAGCACAGTGTAGACATGTACAGATCGCTTTTGCGACCCAAAAAATTCGAATTTCCGGTGTTTTTTGGCTAAATTCTGGACATAAACGGGTACCGAAGATGCATGCACAAATCGACTTTTTGGGCCCAAAAAACGTGTTTTAGCATGTTTTTGGCCTGTAAATTGAAAATTTTCTAGCACAGTGTTGACATGTACAGATCGCTTCTGGGACCCGAAAAACTCGAATTTTCGGTGTTTTTAGGCTAAATTTGGGACATAAACGGGTACCGAAGATGCATGCACAAATCGACTTTTTGGTCCCCCAAAACGTGTTTTAGCATTTTTTTGGCCTGTAAATTGAAAATTTTCTAGCACAGTGTAGACATGTACAGATCGCTTCTGAGATCCAAAAAGCTCGAATTTTCGGTGTTTTTAGGCTAAATTCTGGACATAAACGGGTACCGAAGATGCATGCACAATTCGATTTATTGGGCACAAAAAATGTGTTTTAGCATTTTTTTGACCTGTAAATTGAAAATATTCTAGCATAGTGTAGACATGTACAGATCGCTTCTGGGACCCCAAAAAATCGAATTTTCGTTTTTTTTAGGCTAAATTTGGGATATAAACGGGTACCGAAGATGCATGCACAAATCGACTTTTTGGGCCCAAAAAACGTGTTTTAGCATTTTTTTGGCCTGTAAATTGAAATTTTCTAGCACAGTGTAGACATGTACAGATCGCTTCTGCGACCCAAAAAACTTGAATTTTCGTTTTTCCTAGGCTAAATTTGGGATATAAACGGATACCGAAGATGCATGCACAAATCGACTTTTTGAGCCCAAAAAAACGTGTTTTAGCATTTTTTTGGCCTGTATATTGAAAAAATTCTAGCACACTGCAGGCATATACAGATCGCTTCTGGGACCCGAAAAACTCGATTTTTCGGTGTTTTTAGGCTAAATTTGTGACATAAACGGGTACCGAAGATACATGCACAAACCTACTTTTTGGTCCCAAAAAACGTGTTTTAGCATTTTTTTGGCCTGTAAATTGAAAATTTTCTAGCACAGTGTAGACATGTACAGATCGCTTCTGAGATCCAAAAAGCTCGAATTTTCGGTGTTTTTAGGCTAAATTCTGGACATAAACGGGTACCGAAGATGCATGCACAATTCGATTTATTGGGCACAAAAAATGTGTTTTAGCATTTTTTTGACTTGTAAATTGAAAATATTCTAGCACAGTGTAGACATGTACAGATCGCTTCTGGGACCCAAAAAATTCGATTTTTCGTTTTCTTTAGGCTAAATTTGGGATATAAACGGGTACCGAAGATGCATACACAAATCGACTTTTTGAGCCCAAAAAACGTGTTTTAGCATTTTTTTGGACTGTAAATTGAAATTTTTTTAGCACAGTGTAGACATGTACAAATCGCTTCTGGGACCCAAAAAACTTGAATTTTCGTTTTTCTTAGGCTTAATTTGGGATATAAACGGATACCGAAGATGCATGCACAAATCGACTTTTTGGGCCCAAATAATGTGTTTTAGCATTTTTTTGGCCTGTATATTGAAAATTTTGTAGCACAGTGCAGACATGTACAGATCGCTTCTGGGACCCAAAAAACTCGAATTTTCGGTGTTTTTTGGCTAAATTCTGAACATAAATGGGTACCGACGATGCATGCACAAATCGACTTTTGGGCCCAAAAAACGTGTTTTAGCATTTTTTTGGCCTGTAAATTGAATTTTTTTTAGCACAGTGTAGGCATGTACAGATCGCTTCTGGGACCAAAAAAACTCGAATTTACGGTGATTTTAGGCTACATTTGGGATATAAACGAGGACCGAAGATGCATGCACAAATCGACTTTTTGAGCCCAAAAAACGTGTTTTAGCATTTTTTTGGCCTGTAAATTGAAAATTTTCTAGTACAGTGTAGACATGTACAGATCGCTTCTGGGACCTAAAAAACTCGAATTTTCGTTTTTTTTAGGCTAATTTTGGGATATAAACGGATACCGAAGATGCATGCACAAATCGACTTTTTGAGCCCAAAAAACGTGTTTTAGCATTTTTTTGGCCTTTAAATTGAAAATTTTCTAGTACAGTGTAGACATGTACAGATCGCTTCTGGGACCTAAAAAACTCGAATTTTCGTTTTTTTTAGGCTAAATTTGGGATATAAACGGATACCGAAGATGCATGCACAAATCGACTTTTTGAGCCAAAAAAACGTGTTTTAGCATTTTTTTGGCCTGTAAACTGAAAATTTTCTTGCACAGTGTAGACATGTATAGATCGCTTATGGGACCCAAAAAATTCGAATATTCGGTGTTTTTAGGCTAAATTTGGGATATAAACGGGTACCGAAAATGCATGCACAAATCGACTTTTTGGGCCCAAAAAACGTGTTTTAGCATTTTTTTGGCCTGTAAATTGAAATCGAATTTTCGGTGTTTTTAGGCTAAATTTGGGATATAAACGGGTACCGAAGATACATGCACAAATCGACTTTTTGGGCCCAAAAAACGTGTTTTAGCATTTTTTTGGCCTGTAAATTGAAATTTTCTAGCACAGTGTAGACATGTACAGATCGCATTTGCGACCCAAAAAATTCGAATTTCCGGTGTTTTTTGGCTAAATTCTGGACATAAACGGGTACCGAAGATGCATGCACAAATCGACTTTTTGGGCCCAAAAAACGTGTTTTAGCATGTTTTTGGCCTGTAATTTGAAAATTTTCTAGCACAGTGTTGACATGTACAGATCGCTTCTGGGACCCGAAAAACTCGAATTTTCGGTGTTTTTAGGCTAAATTTGGGACATAAACGGGTACCGAAGATACATGCACAAATCGACTTTTTGGTCCCCCAAAACGTGTTTTAGCATTTTTTTGGCCTGTAAATTGAAAATTTTCTAGCACAGTGTAGACATGTACAGATCGCTTCTGAGATCCAAAAAGCTCGAATTATCGGTGTTTTTAGGCTAAATTCTGGACATAAACGGGTACCGAAGATGCATGCACAATTCGATTTATTGGGCACAAAAAATGTGTTTTAGCATTTTTTTGACCTGTAAATTGAAAATATTCTAGCATAGTGTAGACATATACAGATCGCTTCTGGGACCCAAAAAATTCGAATTTTCGTTTTTTTTAGGCTAAATTTGGGATATAAACGGGTACCGAAGATGCATGCACAAATCGACTTTTTGGGCCCAAAAAACGTGTTTTAGCATTTTTTTGGCCTGTAAATTGAAATTTTCTAGCACAGTCTAGACATGTACAGATCGCTTCTGCGACCCAAAAAATTCGAATTTTCGGTGTTTTTTGGCTAAATTCTGGACATAAACGGGTACCGAAGATGCATGCACAAATCGACTTTTGGGCCCCAAAAATGTATTTTAGCATTTTTTTGGCCTGTAAATTGAAAATTTTCTTGCACAGTGTAGACATGTACAAATCGCTTCTGGGACCCAAAAAACTTGAATTTTCGTTTTTCTTAGGCTAAATTTGGGATATAAACGGATACCGAAGATGCATGCACAAATCGACTTTTTGAGCCCAAAAAAACGTGTTTTAGCATTTTTTTGGCCTGTATATTGAAAAAATTCTAGCACACTGCAGGCATATACAGAGCGCTTCTGGGACCCGAAAAACTCGATTTTTCGGTGTTTTTAGGCTAAATTTGGGACATAAACGGGTACCGAAGATACATGCACAAATCTACTTTTTGGTCCCAAAAAACGTGTTTTAGCATTTTTTTGGCCTGTAAATTGAAAATTTTCTAGCACAGTGCATACATGTACAGATCGCTTCTGAGACCCAAAAAACTGGAATTTTCGGTGTTTTTAGACTAAATTTGGGACATAAACGGGTACCGAAGATGCATGCACAATTCGATTTTTTGGGCACAAAAAATGTGTTTTAGCATTTTTTTGAAATGTAAATTGAAAATATTCTAGCACACTGCAGGCATGTACAGATCACTTCTGGGACCCAAAAAACTCGAATTTTCGGTGTTTTAGGCTAAATTTGGGATATAAACGGGTACCGAAGATACATGCACAAATCGACTTTTTGGGCCCAAAAAACGTGTTTTAGCATTTTTTTGGCCAGTATATTGAAAAAATTCTAGCACACTGCAGGCATGTACAGATCGCTTCTGGGACCCAAAAAACTCGAATTCTCGGTGTTTTTAGCCTAAATTTGGGATATAAACGGGTACCGAAGATGCATGCACAAATCGACTTTTTGGGCCCCAAAAACGTGTTTTAGCATTTTTTTGGCCTGTAAATTGAAATTTTCTAGCACAGTCTAGACATGTGCAGATCGCTTCTGCGACCCAAAAAATTCGAATTTTCGGTGTTTTTTGGCTAAATTCTGGACATAAACGGGTACCGAAGATGCATGCACAAATCGACTTTTGGGCCCCAAAAATGTATTTTAGCCTTTTTTTGGCCAGTATATGAAAAAAATTCTAGCACACTGCAGGCATGTACAGATCGCTTCTGGGACCCAAAAAACTCGAGTTTTCGGTGTGTTTTGGCTAAATTCTGGACATAAACGGGTACCGAAGATGAATGCACAAATCGACTTTTGGGCCCCAAAAATGTATTTTAGCATTTTTTTGGCCAGTATATTGAAAAAATTCTAGAACACTGCAGGCATGTACAGATCGCTTCTGGGACCCAAAAAACTCGAATTTTCGGATTTTAGGCTAAATTTGGGATATAAACGGGCACCTAAGATGCATGCACAAGTCGACTTTTTGGGCCCAAAAAACGTGTTTTAGCATTTTTTTGGCCTGTATATTGAAAAAATTCTAGCACACTGCAGGCATGTACAGATCGCTTCTGGGACCCAAAAAACTCGAATTTACGGTGTTTTTAGGCTACATTTGGGATATAAACGGGTACCGAAGATGCATGCACAAATCGACTTTTTGAGCCCAAAAAACGTGTTTTAGCATTTTTTTGGACTGTAAATTGAAAATTTTCTAGCACAGTGTAGACATGTACAAATCGCTTCTGGGACCCAAAAAACTTGAATTTTCGTTTTTCTTAGGCTTAATTTGGGATATAAACGGATACCGTAAATGCATGCACAAATCGACTTTTTGGGCCCAAATAATGTGTTTTAGCATTTTTTTGGCCTGTATATTGAAAATTTTATAGCACAGTGCAGACATGTACAGATCGCTTCTGGGACCCAAAAAACTCGAATTTTCGGTGTTTTTTGGCTAAATTCTGGACATAAACGGGTACCGACGATGCATGCACAAATCGACTATTGGGCCCAAAAAACGTGTTTTAGCATTTTTTTGGCCTGTAAATTGATTTTTTTTTAGCACAGTGTAGGCATGTACAGATCGCTTCTGGGACCTAAAAAACTCGAATTTACGGTGATTTTAGGCTACATTTGGGATATAAACGAGCACCGAAGATGCATGCACAAATCGACTTTTTGAGCCCAAAAAACGTGTTTTAGCATTTTTTTGGCCTGTAAATTGAAAATTTTCTAGTACAGTGTAGACATGTACAAATCGCTTCTGGGACCTAAAAAACTCGAATTTTCTTTTTTTTTAGGCTAAATTTGGGATATAAACTGATACCGAAGATGCATGCACAAATCGACTTTTTGAGCCCAAAAAACGTGTTTTAGCATTTTTTTGGCCTTTAAATTGAAAATGTTCTAGTACAGTGTAGACATGTACAGATCGCTTCTTGGACCTAAAAAACTCGAATTTTCGTTTTTTTTAGGCTAAATTTGGGATATAAACGGATACCGAAGATGCATGCACAAATCGACTTTTTGAGCCCAAAAAACGTGTTTTAGCATTTTTTTGGCCTGTAAACTGAAAATTTTCTTGCACAGTGTAGACATGTACAGATCGCTTTTGCGACCCAAAAAATTCGAATTTCCGGTGTTTTTTGGCTAAATTCTGGACATAAACGGGTACCGAAGATGCATGCACAAATCGATTTTTTGGGCCCAAAAAACGTGTTTTAGCATGTTTTTGGCCTGTAAATTGAAAATTTTCTAGCACAGTGTTGACATGTACAGATCGCTTCTGGGACCCGAAAAACTCGAATTTTCGGTGTTTTTATTCTAAATTTGGGACATAAACGGGTACCGAAGATACATGCACAAATCGACTTTTTGGTCCCCCAAAACGTGTTTTAGCATTTTTTTGGCCTGTAAATTGAAAATTTTCTAGCACAGTGTAGACATGTACAGATCGCTTCTGAGATCCAAAAAGCTCGAATTTTCGGTGTTTTTAGGCTAAATTCTGGACATAAACGGGTACCGAAGATGCATGCACAATTCGATTTATTGGGCACAAAAAATGTGTTTTAGCATTTTTTTGACCTGTAAATTGAAAATATTCTAGCATAGTGTAGACATGTACAGATCGCTTCTGGGACCCCAAAAAATCGAATTTTCGTTTTTTTTAGGCTAAATTTGGGATATAAACGGGTACCGAAGATGCATGCACAAATCGACTTTTTGGGCCCAAAAAACGTGTTTTAGCATTTTTTTGGCCTGTAAATTGAAATTTTCTAGCACAGTGTAGACATGTACAAGTCGCTTCTGCGACCCAAAAAATTCGAATTTTCGGTGTTTTTTGGCTAAATTCTGGACATAAACGGGTACCGAAGATGCATGCACAAATCGACTTTTGGGCCCAAAAAATGTGTTTTAGCATTTTTTTGGCCAGTATATTGAAAAAATTCTAGCACACTGCAGGCATATACAGATCGCTTCTGGGACCCAAAAAACTCGAATTTTCGGTATTTTTAGGCTAAATTTGGGATATAAACGGGTACCGAAGATACATGCACAAATCGACTTTTTGGGCCCAAAAAACGTATTTTAGCATTTTTTTGGCCTGTAAATTGAAATTTTCTAGCACAGTGCAGACATGTACAGATCGCTCCGGAGACCCAAAAAACTCGAATTTTCGGTGTTTTTTGGCCAAATTTAGGACATAAACGGGTACCGAAAATGCATGCACAATTCGATTTTTTGGGCACAAAAAATGTGTTTTAGCATTTTTTTGAAATGTAAATTGAAAATATTCTAGCACAGTGTAGACATGTACAGATCGCTTCTGGGACCCAAAAAATTCGAATTTTCGTTTTTTTTAGGCTAAATTTGGGATATAAACGGGTACCGAAGATGCATGCACAAATCGACTTTTTGACCCCAAAAAATGTGTTTTAGCATGTGTTTGGCCTTTATATTGAAAATTTTCTAACACAGTGCAGACATGTACAAATCGCTTCTGGGACCCAAAAAACTCGATTTTTCGGTGTTTTTAGACTAAATTGGGGATATAAACGTGTCCCGAAAATGCATGCACAAATCGACTTTTTGGGCCCAAAAAACGTGTTTTAGGATTTTTTTGGCCTGTATATTGAAAATTTTATAGCACAGTGCAGACATGTTACAGATCGCTTCTGGGACCCAAAAAACTCGAATTTTCGGTGTTTTTTGGCTAAATTCTGGACATAAACGGGTACCGACGATGCATGCACAAATCGACTATTGGGCCCAAAAAACGTGTTTTAGCATTTTTTTGGCCTGTAAATTGATTTTTTTTTAGCACAGTGTAGGCATGTACAGATCGCTTCTGGGACCTAAAAAACTCGAATTTACGGTGATTTTAGGCTACATTTGGGATATAAACGAGCACCGAAGATGCATGCACAAATCGACTTTTTGAGCCCAAAAAACGTGTTTTAGCATTTTTTTGGCCTGTAAATTGAAAATTTTCTAGTACAGTGTAGACATGTACAAATCGCTTCTGGGACCTAAAAAACTCGAATTTTCTTTTTTTTTAGGCTAAATTTGGGATATAAACTGATACCGAAGATGCATGCACAAATCGACTTTTTGAGCCCAAAAAACGTGTTTTAGCATTTTTTTGGCCTTTAAATTGAAAATGTTCTAGTACAGTGTAGACATGTACAGATCGCTTCTTGGACCTAAAAAACTCGAATTTTCGTTTTTTTTAGGCTAAATTTGGGATATAAACGGATACCGAAGATGCATGCACAAATCGACTTTTTGAGCCCAAAAAACGTGTTTTAGCATTTTTTTGGCCTGTAAACTGAAAATTTTCTTGCACAGTGTAGACATGTATAGATCGCTTCTGGGACCTAAAAAATTCGAATATTCGGTGTTTTTAGGCTAAATTTGGGATATAAACGGGTACCGAAGATGCATGCACAAATCGACTTTTTGGGCCCAAAAAACGTGTTTTAGCATTTTTTTGGCCTGTAAATTGAAATTTTCTAGCACAGTGTAGACATGTACAGATCGCTTTTGCGACCCAAAAAATTCGAATTTCCGGTGTTTTTTGGCTAAATTCTGGACATAAACGGGTACCGAAGATGCATGCACAAATCGATTTTTTGGGCCCAAAAAACGTGTTTTAGCATGTTTTTGGCCTGTAAATTGAAAATTTTCTAGCACAGTGTTGACATGTACAGATCGCTTCTGGGACCCGAAAAACTCGAATTTTCGGTGTTTTTAGGCTAAATTTGGGACATAAACGGGTACCGAAGATACATGCACAAATCGACTTTTTGGTCCCCCAAAACGTGTTTTAGCATTTTTTTGGCCTGTAAATTGAAAATTTTCTAGCACAGTGTAGACATGTACAGATCGCTTCTGAGATCCAAAAAGCTCGAATTTTCGGTGTTTTTAGGCTAAATTCTGGACATAAACGGGTACCGAAGATGCATGCACAGTTCGATTTATTGGGCACAAAAAATGTGTTTTAGCATTTTTTTGACCTGTAAATTGAAAATATTCTAGCATAGTGTAGACATGTACAGATCGCTTCTGGGACCCCAAAAAATCGAATTTTCGTTTTTTTTAGGCTAAATTTGGGATATAAACGGGTACCGAAGATGCATGCACAAATCGACTTTTTGGGCCCAAAAAACGTGTTTTAGCATTTTTTTGGCCTGTAAATTGAAATTTTCTAGCACAGTGTAGACATGTACAAGTCGCTTCTGCGACCCAAAAAATTCGAATTTTCGGTGTTTTTTGGCTAAATTCTGGACATAAACGGGTACCGAAGATGCATGCACAAATCGACTTTTGGGCCCAAAAAATGTGTTTTAGCATTTTTTTGGCCAGTATATTGAAAAAATTCTAGCACACTGCAGGCATATACAGATCGCTTCTGGGACCCAAAAAACTCGAATTTTCGGTATTTTTAGGCTAAATTTGGGATATAAACGGGTACCGAAGATACATGCACAAATCGACTTTTTTGGGCCCAAAAAACGTATTTTAGCATTTTTTTGGCCTGTAAATTGAAATTTTCTAGCACAGTCTAGACATGTACAGATCGCTTCTGCGACCCAAAAAATTCGAATTTTCGGTGTTTTTTGGCTAAATTCTGGACATAAACGGGTACCGAAGATGCATGCACAAATCGACTTTTGGGCCCCAAAAATGTATTTTAGCATTTTTTTGGCCTGTAAATTGAAAATTTTCTAGTACAGTGTAGACATGTACAAATCGCTTCTGGGACCCAAAAAACTAGAATTTTCGTTTTTCTTAGGCTAAATTTGGGATATAAACGGATACCGAAGATGCATGCACAAATCGACTTTTTGAGCCCCCAAAAACGTGTTTTAGCCTTTTTTTGGCCTGTATATTGAAAAAATTCTAGCACACTGCAGGCATATACAGATAGCTTCTGGGACCCGAAAAACTCGATTTTTCGGTGTTTTTAGGCTAAATTTGGGACATAAACGGGTACCGAAGATACATGCACAAATCTACTTTTTGGTCCCAAAAAACGTGTTTTAGCATTTTTTTGGCCTGTAAATTGAAAATTTTCTAGCACAGTGCAGACATGTACAGATCGCTCCGGAGACCCAAAAAACTCGAATTTTCGGTGTTTTTTGGCCAAATTTAGGACATAAACGGGTACCGAAAATGCATGCACAATTCGATTTTTTGGGCACAAAAAATGTGTTTTAGCATTTTTTTGAAATGTAAATTGAAAATATTCTAGCACAGTGTAGACAAGTACAGATCGCTTCTGGGACCCAAAAAATTCGAATTTTCGTTTTTTTTAGGCTAAATTTGGGATATAAACGGGTACCGAAGATGCATGCACAAATCGACTTTTTGACCCCAAAAAATGTGTTTTAGCATGTGTTTGGCCTTTATATTGAAAATTTTCTAACACAGTGCAGACATGTACAAATCGCTTCTGGGACCCAAAAAACTCGATTTTTCGGTGTTTTTAGACTAAATTGGGGATATAAACGTGTCCCGAAAATGCATGCACAAATCGACTTTTTGGGCCCAAAAAACGTGTTTTAGGATTTTTTTGGCCTGTATATTGAAAAAATTCTAGCACACAACAGGCATGTACAGATCGCTTCTGGGACCCAAAAAACTCGAATTTTCGGTGTTTTTAGGCTAAATTTGGGATATAAACGGGTACCGAAGATGCATGCACAAATCGACTTTTTGGGCTCAAAAAACGTGTTTTAGCATTTATTTGGCCAGTAAATTGAAATTTTCTAGCACAGTGTAGACATGTACAGAACGCTTCCGCGACCCAAAAAATTCGAATTTTCGGTGTTTTTTGGCTAAATTCTGGACATAAACGGGTACCGAAGATGCATGCACAAATCGACTTATGGGCCCAAAAAACGTGTTTTAGCATTTTTTTGGCCTGTAAATTGAAATTTTCTAGCACAGTCTAGACATGTGCAGATCGCTTCTGCGACCCAAAAAATTCGAATTTTCGGTGTTTTTTGGCTAAATTCTGGACATAAACGGGTACCGAAGATGCATGCACAAATCGAGTTTTGGGCCCAAAAAATGTGTTTTAGCATTTTTTTGGCCAGTATATTGAAAACATTCTAGCACACAGCAGGCATGTACAGATCGCTTCTGGGACCCAAAAAACTCGAATTTTTGGTGTTTTTAGGCTAAATTTGGGATATAAACGGGTACCGAAGATGCATGCACAAATCGACTTTTTGGGCCCAAAAAACGTGTTTTAGCATTTTTTTGGCCTGTAAATTGAAATTTTCTAGCACAGTCTAGACATGTACAGATCGCTTCTGCGACCCAAAAAATTCGAATTTTCGGTGTTTTTTGGCTAAGGTCTGGACATAAACGGGTACCGAAGATGCATGCACAAATCGACTTTTGGGCCCCAAAAATGTATTTTAGCATTTTTTTGGCCAGTATATGAATAAAATTCTAGCACACTGCAGGCATGTACAGATCGCTTCTGGGACCCAAAAAACTCGAATTTTCGGTGTTCTTAGGCTAAATTTGGGATATAAACGGGTACCGAAGATGCATAGACAAATCGACTTTTTGGGCCAAAAAAACGTGTTTTAGCATTTTTTTGGCCTGTATATTGAAAAAAATCTAGCACACTGCAGGCATGTACAGATCGCTTATGGGACCCAAAAAACTCGAATTTTCGGTGTTTTTAGGCTAAATTCTGGACATAAACGGGTACCGAAGATGCATGCACAAATCGACTTTTTGGGCCCAAATAATGTGTTTTAGCATTTTTTTGGCCTGTATATTGAAAATTTTGTAGCACAGTGCAGACATGAACAGATCGCTTCTGGGACCCAAAAAACTCGAATTTACGGTGTTTTTAGGCTAAATTTGGGATATAAACGGGTACCGAAGATGCATGCACAAATCGACTTTTTGGGCCCAAAAAAACGTGTTTTAGCATTTTTTGGGACTGTAAATTGAAATTTTCTAGCACAGTGTAGACATGTACAGATCGCTTCTGCGACCCAAAAAATTCGAATTTTTGGTGTTTTTTGGCTAAATTCTGGACATAAACGGGTACCGAAGATGCATGCACAAATCGACTTTTGGGCCCAAAAAACGTGTTTTAGCATTTTTTTGGCCTGTATATTGAAAATTTTCTAGCACAGTGTAGACATGTACAGATCGCTTCTGGGACCCAAAAAACTCGAATTTACGGTGTTTTTAGGCTACATTTGGGATATAAACGAGTACCGAAGATGCATGCACAAATCGACATTTTGAGACCAAAAAACGTGTTTTAGCATTTTTTTGGCCTGTAAATAGAAAATTTTCTAGCACAGTGTAGACATGTACAGATCGCTTCTGGGACCCAAAAAATTCGAATTTTTGGTGTTATTAGGCTAAATTCTGGACATAAACGGGTACCGAAGATGCATGCACAAATCGACTTTTTGGGCCCAAAAAAACGTGTTTTAGCATTTTTGGGACTGTAAATTGAAATTTTGTAGCACAGTGTAGACATGTACAGATCGCTTCTGCGACCCAAAAAATTCGAATTTTCGGTGTTTTTTGGCTAAATTCTGGACATAAACGGGTACCGAAGATGCATGTACAAATCGACTTTTGTGCCCAAAAAATGTTTTTTAGCATTTTTTTGGCCTGTATATTGAAAAAATTCTAGCACAATGCAGGCATGTACAGATCGCTTCTGGGACCCAAAAAACTCGAATTTACGGTGTTTTTAGGCTACATTTGGGATAAAAACGGGTACCGTAGATGCATGCACAAATCGACTTTTTGAGCCCAAAAAATGTGTTTTAGCATTTTTTTGGCCTGTAAATTGAACATTTTTTAGTACAGTGTAGATATGTACAGATCGCTTCTGGGACCCCCAAAAATCGAATTTTCGGTGTTTTTTGGCTAAATTCTGGACATAAACGGATACCGAAGATGCATGCACAAATTGATTTATTGGGACCAAATAATGTGTTTTAGCATTTTTTTGGCCTGTATATTGAAAAGTTTGTAGCATAGTGCAGACATGTACAGATCGCTTCTGGGACCCAAAAAACTCGAATTTTCGGTGTTTTTTGCCTAAATTCTGGACATAAACGGGTACCGACGATGCATGCACAAATCGACTTTTGGGCCCAAAAAACATGTTTTAGCATTTTTTTTGCCTGTAAATTGAAAATTTTCTAGCACAGTGTAGACATGTACAGATCGCTTCTGGGACCCAAAAAATTCGAATTTTCGGTGTTTTTAGACTAAATTCTGGACATAAACGGGTACCGAAGATGCATGCACAAATCGACTTTATGGGCCCAAATAATGTGTTTTATCATTTATTTGGCCTGTATATTGAAAATTTTGTAGCACAGTGCAGGCATGTACTGATCGCTTCTGGGACCAAAAAACTCGAATTTTCGGTGTTTTTAGGCTAAATTTGGGATATAAACGGGTACCGAAGATGCATGCACAAATCGACTTTTTGGGCCCAAATAATGTGTTTTAGCATTTTTTTGGCCTGTATATTGAAAATTTTGTAGCACAGTGCAGACATGAACAGATCGCTTCTGGGACCCAAAAAACTCGAATTTACGGTGTTTTTAGGCTAAATTTGGGATATAAACGGGTACCGAAGATGCATAGACAAATCGACTTTTTGGGCCAAAAAAACGTGTTTTAGCATTTTTTTGGCCTGTATATTGAAAAAAATCTAGCACACTGCAGGCATGTACAGATCGCTTATGGGACCCAAAAAACTCGAATTTTCGGTGTTTTTAGGCTAAATTCTGGACATAAACGGGTACCGAAGATGCATGCACAAATCGACTTTTTGGGCCCAAATAATGTGTTTTAGCATTTTTTTGGCCTGTATATTGAAAATTTTGTAGCACAGTGCAGACATGAACAGATCGCTTCTGGGACCCAAAAAACTCGAATTTACGGTGTTTTTAGGCTAAATTTGGGATATAAACGGGTACCGAAGATGCATGCACAAATCGACTTTTTGGGCCCAAAAAAACGTGTTTTAGCATTTTTTGGGACTGTAAATTGAAATTTTCTAGCACAGTGTAGACATGTACAGATCGCTTCTGCGACCCAAAAAATTCGAATTTTTGGTGTTTTTTGGCTAAATTCTGGACATAAACGGGTACCGAAGATGCATGCACAAATCGACTTTTGGGCCCAAAGAACGTGTTTTAGCATTTTTTTGGCCTGTATATTGAAAATTTTCTAGCACAGTGTAGACATGTACAGATCGCTTCTGGGACCCAAAAAACTCGAATTTACGGTGTTTTTAGGCTACATTTGGGATATAAACGAGTACCGAAGATGCATGCACAAATCGACATTTTGAGACCAAAAAATGTGTTTTAGCATTTTTTTGGCCTGTAAATTGAACATTTTTTAGTACAGTGTAGATATGTACAGATCGCTTCTGGGACCCCCAAAAATCGAATTTTCGGTGTTTTTTGGCTAAATTCTGGACATAAACGGATACCGAAGATGCATGCACAAATTGATTTATTGGGACCAAATAATGTGTTTTAGCATTTTTTTGGCCTGTATATTGAAAAGTTTGTAGCATAGTGCAGACATGTACAGATCGCTTCTGGGACCCAAAAAACTCGAATTTTCGGTGTTTTTTGCCTAAATTCTGGACATAAACGGGTACCGACGATGCATGCACAAATCGACTTTTGGGCCCAAAAAACATGTTTTAGCATTTTTTTTGCCTGTAAATTGAAAATTTTCTAGCACAGTGTAGACATGTACAGATCGCTTCTGGGACCCAAAAAATTCGAATTTTCGGTGTTTTTAGACTAAATTCTGGACATAAACGGGTACCGAAGATGCATGCACAAATCGACTTTATGGGCCCAAATAATGTGTTTTATCATTTATTTGGCCTGTATATTGAAAATTTTGTAGCACAGTGCAGGCATGTACTGATCGCTTCTGGGACCAAAAAAATTCGAATTTTTGGTGTTTTTTGGCTAAATTCTGGACATAAACGGGTACCGAAGATGCATGCACAAATCGACTTTTGGGCCCAAAAAACGTGTTTTAGCATTTTTTTGGCCTGTATATTGAAAATTTTCTAGCACAGTGTAGACATGTACAGATCGCTTCTGGGACCCAAAAAACTCGAATTTACGGTGTTTTTAGGCTACATTTGGGATATAAACGAGTACCGAAGATGCATGCACAAATCGACATTTTGAGACCAAAAAACGTGTTTTAGCATTTTTTTGGCCTGTAAATAGAAAATTTTCTAGCACAGTGTAGACATGTACAGATCGCTTCTGGGACCCAAAAAATTCGAATTTTTGGTGTTATTAGGCTAAATTCTGGACATAAACGGGTACCGAAGATGCATGCACAAATCGACTTTTTGGGCCCAAAAAAACGTGTTTTAGCATTTTTGGGACTGTAAATTGAAATTTTGTAGCACAGTGTAGACATGTACAGATCGCTTCTGCGACCCAAAAAATTCGAATTTTCGGTGTTTTTTGGCTAAATTCTGGACATAAACGGGTACCGAAGATGCATGTACAAATCGACTTTTGTGCCCAAAAAATGTTTTTTAGCATTTTTTTGGCCTGTATATTGAAAAAATTCTAGCACAATGCAGGCATGTACAGATCGCTTCTGGGACCCAAAAAACTCGAATTTACGGTGTTTTTAGGCTACATTTGGGATAAAAACGGGTACCGTAGATGCATGCACAAATCGACTTTTTGAGCCCAAAAAATGTGTTTTAGCATTTTTTTGGCCTGTAAATTGAACATTTTTTAGTACAGTGTAGATATGTACAGATCGCTTCTGGGACCCCCAAAAATCGAATTTTCGGTGTTTTTTGGCTAAATTCTGGACATAAACGGATACCGAAGATGCATGCACAAATTGATTTATTGGGACCAAATAATGTGTTTTAGCATTTTTTTGGCCTGTATATTGAAAAGTTTGTAGCATAGTGCAGACATGTACAGATCGCTTCTGGGACCCAAAAAACTCGAATTTTCGGTGTTTTTTGCCTAAATTCTGGACATAAACGGGTACCGACGATGCATGCACAAATCGACTTTTGGGCCCAAAAAACATGTTTTAGCATTTTTTTTGCCTGTAAATTGAAAATTTTCTAGCACAGTGTAGACATGTACAGATCGCTTCTGGGACCCAAAAAATTCGAATTTTCGGTGTTTTTAGACTAAATTCTGGACATAAACGGGTACCGAAGATGCATGCACAAATCGACTTTATGGGCCCAAATAATGTGTTTTATCATTTATTTGGCCTGTATATTGAAAATTTTGTAGCACAGTGCAGGCATGTACTGATCGCTTCTGGGACCAAAAAACTCGAATTTTCGGTGTTTTTAGGCTAAATTTGGGATATAAACGGGTACCGAAGATGCATGCACAAATCGACTTTTTGGGCCCAAATAATGTGTTTTAGCATTTTTTTGGCCTGTATATTGAAAATTTTGTAGCACAGTGCAGACATGAACAGATCGCTTCTGGGACCCAAAAAACTCGAATTTACGGTGTTTTTAGGCTAAATTTGGGATATAAACGGGTACCGAAGATGCATAGACAAATCGACTTTTTGGGCCAAAAAAACGTGTTTTAGCATTTTTTTGGCCTGTATATTGAAAAAAATCTAGCACACTGCAGGCATGTACAGATCGCTTATGGGACCCAAAAAACTCGAATTTTCGGTGTTTTTAGGCTAAATTCTGGACATAAACGGGTACCGAAGATGCATGCACAAATCGACTTTTTGGGCCCAAATAATGTGTTTTAGCATTTTTTTGGCCTGTATATTGAAAATTTTGTAGCACAGTGCAGACATGAACAGATCGCTTCTGGGACCCAAAAAACTCGAATTTACGGTGTTTTTAGGCTAAATTTGGGATATAAACGGGTACCGAAGATGCATGCACAAATCGACTTTTTGGGCCCAAAAAAACGTGTTTTAGCATTTTTTGGGACTGTAAATTGAAATTTTCTAGCACAGTGTAGACATGTACAGATCGCTTCTGCGACCCAAAAAATTCGAATTTTTGGTGTTTTTTGGCTAAATTCTGGACATAAACGGGTACCGAAGATGCATGCACAAATCGACTTTTGGGCCCAAAGAACGTGTTTTAGCATTTTTTTGGCCTGTATATTGAAAATTTTCTAGCACAGTGTAGACATGTACAGATCGCTTCTGGGACCCAAAAAACTCGAATTTACGGTGTTTTTAGGCTACATTTGGGATATAAACGAGTACCGAAGATGCATGCACAAATCGACATTTTGAGACCAAAAAACGTGTTTTAGCATTTTTTTGGCCTGTAAATAGAAAATTTTCTAGCACAGTGTAGACATGTACAGATCGCTTCTGGGACCCAAAAAATTCGAATTTTTGGTGTTATTAGGCTAAATTCTGGACATAAACGGGTACCGAAGATGCATGCACAAATCGACTTTTTGGGCCCAAAAAAACGTGTTTTAGCATTTTTGGGACTGTAAATTGAAATTTTGTAGCACAGTGTAGACATGTACAGATCGCTTCTGCGACCCAAAAAATTCGAATTTTCGGTGTTTTTTGGCTAAATTCTGGACATAAACGGGTACCGAAGATGCATGTACAAATCGACTTTTGTGCCCAAAAAATGTTTTTTAGCATTTTTTTGGCCTGTATATTGAAAAAATTCTAGCACAATGCAGGCATGTACAGATCGCTTCTGGGACCCAAAAAACTCGAATTTACGGTGTTTTTAGGCTACATTTGGGATAAAAACGGGTACCGTAGATGCATGCACAAATCGACTTTTTGAGCCCAAAAAATGTGTTTTAGCATTTTTTTGGCCTGTAAATTGAACATTTTTTAGTACAGTGTAGATATGTACAGATCGCTTCTGGGACCCCCAAAAATCGAATTTTCGGTGTTTTTTGGCTAAATTCTGGACATAAACGGATACCGAAGATGCATGCACAAATTGATTTATTGGGACCAAATAATGTGTTTTAGCATTTTTTTGGCCTGTATATTGAAAAGTTTGTAGCATAGTGCAGACATGTACAGATCGCTTCTGGGACCCAAAAAACTCGAATTTTCGGTGTTTTTTGCCTAAATTCTGGACATAAACGGGTACCGACGATGCATGCACAAATCGACTTTTGGGCCCAAAAAACATGTTTTAGCATTTTTTTTGCCTGTAAATTGAAAATTTTCTAGCACAGTGTAGACATGTACAGATCGCTTCTGGGACCCAAAAAATTCGAATTTTCGGTGTTTTTAGACTAAATTCTGGACATAAACGGGTACCGAAGATGCATGCACAAATCGACTTTATGGGCCCAAATAATGTGTTTTATCATTTATTTGGCCTGTATATTGAAAATTTTGTAGCACAGTGCAGGCATGTACTGATCGCTTCTGGGACCAAAAAACTCGAATTTTCGGTGTTTTTAGGCTAAATTTGGGATATAAACGGGTACCGAAGATGCATGGACAAATCGACTTTTTGGCCAAAAAAACGTGTTTTAGCATTTTTTTGGCCTGTATATTGAAAAAATTATAGCACACTGCAGGCATGTACAGATCGCTTCTGGGACCCAAAAAACTCGAATTTACGGTGTTTTTAGGCTACATTTGGGATATAAATGAGTACCGAAGATGCATGCACAAATCGACTTTTTGAGACCAAAAAACGTGTTTTAGCATTTTTTGGCCTCTAAATTGAAAATTTTCTAGCACAGTGTAGACATGTACAGATCGCTTCTTGGACCCAAAAAATTCGAATTTTCGGTGTTTTAGGCTAAATTCTGGACATAAACGGGTACCGAAGATGCATGCACAAATCGACTTTTTTGGGCTCAAATAATGTGTTTTAGCATTTTTTTTGCCTGTATATTGAAAATTTTGTAGCAAAGTGCAGACATGTACAGATCGCTTCTGGGACCCAAAAAACTCGATTTTTTGGTGTTTTTTGGCTATATTCTGGACATAAACGGGTACCGACGATGCATGCACAAATCGACTTTTGGGCCCAAAAAACGTGTTTTAGCATTTTTTTGGCCTGTAAATTGAAAATTTTCTAGCACAGTGTAGACATGTACAGATCGCTTCTGGGACCCAAAAAACTCGAATTTACGGTGTTTTTAGGCTACATTTGGGATATAAACGAGTACCGAAGATGCATGCACAAATCGACTTTTTGGGCCCAAAAAAACGTGTTTTAGCATTTTTTTGGCCTGTAAATTCAAAAATTTTCTAGCACTGTGTAGACATGTACAGATCGCTTCTGGGACCCAAAAAATTCGAATTTTCGGTGTTTTTTGGCTAAATTCTGAACATAAACGGGTACCGAAGATGCATGCACAAATCGACTTTTGGGCCCAAAAAATGTGTTTTAGCATTTTTTTGGCCAGTATATTGAAAAAATTCTAGCACACTGCAGGCATGTACAGATCGCTTCTGGCACCCAAAAAACTCAAATTTTCGGTGTTTTTAGGCTAAATTTGGGATATAAACGGGCACCGAAGATGCATGGACAAATCGACTTTTTGAGCCCAAAAAACGTGTTTTAGCATTTTTTTGGCCTGTATATTGAAAAAATTCTAGCACACTGCAGGCATGTACAGATCGCTTCTGGGACCAAAAAACTCGAATTTTCGGTGTTTTTAGGATAAATTCTGGACATAAACGGGTACCGAAGATGCATGCACAAATCGATTTTTTGGGCCCAAATAATGTGTTTTAGCATTTTTTTGGCCTGTATATTGAAAATTTTGTAGCACAGTGTAGACATGTACAGATCACTTCTGGGACCCAAAAAACGCGAATTTACGGTGTTTTTTGGCTAAATTCTGGACATAAACGGGTACCGACGATGCATGCACAAATCGACTATTGGGCCCAAAAAACGTGTTTTAGCATTATTTTGGCCTGTAAATTGAAAATTTTCTAGCACAGTGTAGACATGTACAGATCGCTTCTGGGACCCAAAAAACTCGAATTTACGGTGTTTTTAGGCTACATTTGGGATATAAACGAGTACCGAAGATGCATGCACAAATCGACTTTTTGAGCCCAAAAAACGTGTTTTAGCATTTATTTGGCCTGTAAATTGAAAATTTTCTAGCACAGTGTAGACATGTACAGATCGCTTCTGGGCCCCCCAAAATTCGAATTTTCGGTGTTTTTAGACTAAATTCTGGACATAAACGGGTACCGAAGATGCATGCACAAATCGACTTTTAGGGCCCAAAAAACGTGTTTTAGCATTTTTTTGGCCTGTAAATTGAAAATTTTCTAGCACAGTGTAGACATGTACAGATCGCTTCTGGGACCCAAAAAACGCGAATTTACGGTGTTTTTAGGCTACATTTGGGATATAAACGAGTACCGAAGATGCATGCACAAATCGACTTTATGGGCCCAAATAATGTGTTTTATCATTTTTTTGGCCTGTATATTGAAAATTTTGTAGCACAATGCAGGCATGTACTGATCTCTTCTGGGACCAAAAAACTCGAATTTTCGGTGTTTTTAGGCTAAATTTGGGATATAAACGGGTACCGAAGATGCATGGACAAATCGACTTTTTGGGCCAAAAAAACGTATTTTAGCATTTTTTTGGCCTGTATATTGAAAAAAATTATAGCACACTGCAGGCATGTACAGATCGCTTCTGGGACCCAAAAAACTCGATTTTACGGTGTTTTTAGGCTACATTTGGGATATAAATGAGTACCGAAGATGCATGCACAAATCGACTTTTTGAGACCAAAAAACGTGTTTTATCATTTTTTGGCCTCTAAATTGAAAATTTTCTAGCACAGTGTAGACATGTACAGATCGCTTCTTGGACCCAAAAAATTCGAATTTTCGGTGTTTTTAGGCTAAATTCTGGACATAAACGGGTACCGAAGATGCATGCACAAATCGACTTTTTTGGGCTCAAATAATGTGTTTTAGCATTTTTTTTGCCTGTATATTGAAAATTTTGTAGCAAAGTGCAGACATGTACAGATCGCTTCTGAGACCCAAAAAACTCGATTTTTTGGTGTTTTTTGGCTAAATTCTGGACATAAACGGGTACCGACGATGCATGCACAAATCGACTTTTGGGCCCAAAAAACGTGTTTTAGCATTTTTTTGGCCTGTAAATTGAAAATTTTCTAGCACAGTGTAGACATGTACAGATCGCTTCTGCGACCCAAAAAACTCGAATTTACGGTGTTTTTAGGCTACATTTGGGATATAAACGAGTACCGAAGATGAATGCACAAATCGACTTTTTGGGCCCAAAAAAACGTGTTTTAGCATTTTTTTGGCCTGTAAATTGAAAATTTTCTAGCACTGTGTAGACATGTACAGATCGCTTCTGGGACCCAAAAAATTCGAATTTTCGGTGTTTTTTGGCTAAATTCTGAACATAAACGGGTACCGAAGATGCATGCACAAATCGACTTTTGGGCCCAAAAAATGTGTTTTAGCATTTTTTTGGCCAGTATATTGAAAAAATTCTAGCACACTGCAGGCATGTACAGATCGCTTCTGGGACCCAAAAAACTCAAATTTTCGGTGTTTTTAGGCTAAATTTGGGATATAAACGGGCACCGAAGATGCATGGACAAATCGACTTTTTGAGCCCAAAAAACGTGTTTTAGCATTTTTTTGGCCTGTATATTGAAAAAATTCTAGCACACTGCAGGCATGTACAGATCGCTTCTGGGACCAAAAAACTCGAATTTTCGGTGTTTTTAGGCTAAATTTAGGATATAAACGGGTACCGAAGATGCATGGACAAATCGACTTTTAGGGCCAAAAAAACGTGTTTTAGCATTTTTTTGGCCTATATATTGAAAATTTTCTAGCACAGTGTAGACATGTACAGATCGCTTCTGGGACCCAAAAAACTCGAATTTACGGTGTTTTTAGGCTACATTTGGGATATAAACGAGTACCGAAGATGCATGCACAAATCGACTTTTTGAGACCAAAAAACGTGTTTTAGCATTTTTTTGTCCTGTAAATTGAAAATTTTCTAGCACAGTGTAGACATGTACAAATCTCTTCTGGGACCCAAAAAATTCGAATTTTCGGTGTTTTTAGGCTAAATTCTGGACATAAACGGATACCGAAGATGCATGCACAAATCGACTTTTTGGGCCCAAATAATGTGTTTTAGCATTTTTTTGGCCTGTATATTGAAAAGTTTGTAGCACAGTACAGACATGTACAGATTGATTCTGGGACCCAAAAACTCGAATTTTCGGTGTTTTTTGGCTAAATTCTGGACATAAACGGGTACCGACGATGCATGCACAAATCGACTTTTGGGCCCAAAAAATGTGTTTTAGCATTTTTTTGGCATGTAAATTGAAAATTTTCTAGCACAGTGTAGACATGTACAGATCGCATCTGGGATCCAAAAAAATCGAATTTACGGTATTTTTAGGCTACATTTGGGATATAAACGAGTACCGAAGATGCATGCACAAATCGACTTTTTGAGCCCAAAAAACGTGTTTTAGCATTTTTTTGGCCTGTAAATTGAAAATTTTCTAGCACAGTGTAGACATGTACAGATCGCTTCTGGGCCCCCCAAAATTCGAATTTTCGGTGTTTTTAGACTAAATTCTGGACATAAACGGGTACCGAAGATGCATGCACAAATCGACTTTTAGGGCCCAAAAAACGTGTTTTAGCATTTTTTTGGCCTGTAAATTGAATATTTTCTAGCACAGTGTAGACATGTACAGATCGCTTCTGGGACCCAAAAAATGCGAATTTACGGTGTTTTTAGGCTACATTTGGGATATAAACGAGTACCGAAGATGCATGCACAAATCGACTTTATGGGTCCAAAAAATGTGTTTTATCATTTTTTTGGCCTCTAAATTGAAAATTTTCTAGCACAGTGTAGACATGTACAGATCGCTTCTGGGACCCAAAAAACTCGAATTTTCGGTGTTTTTAGGCTAAATTCTGGACATAAACGGGTACCGAAGATGCATGCACAAATCGACTTTTTTGAGCTCAAATAATGTGTTTTGGCTTTTTTTTGGCCTGTATATTGAAAATTTTGTAGCAAAGTGCAGACATGTACAGATCGCTTCTGGGACCCAAAAAACTCGATTTTTTGGTGTTTTTTGGCTAAATTCTGAACATAAACGGGTACCGAAGATGCATGCACAAATCAACTTTTGAGCCCAAAAAATGTGTTTTAGCATTTTTTTGTCCAGTATATTGAAAAAATTCTAGCACACTGCAGGCATGTACAGATCGCTTCTGGGACCCAAAAAACTCAAATTTTCGGTGTTTTTAGGCTAAATTTGGGATATAAACGGGTACCGAAGATGCATGGACAAATCGACTTTTTGAGCCAAAATAACGTGTTTTAGCATTTTTTTGGCCTGTATTTTGAAAAAATTCTAGCACACTGCAGGCATGTACAGATCGCTTCTGGGACCAAAAAACTCGAATTTTCGGTGTTTTTAGGCTAAATTTAGGATATAAACGGGTACCGAAGATGCATGGACAAATCGACTTTTAGGGCCAAAAAAACGTGTTTTAGCATTTTTTTGGCCTGTATATTGAAAATTTTCTAGCACAGTGTAGACATGTACAGATCGCTTCTGGGACCCAAAAAACTCGAATTTACGGTGTTTTTAGGCTACATTTGGGATATAAACGAGTACCGAAGATGCATGCACAAATCGACTTTTTGAGACCAAAAAACGTGTTTTAGCATTTTTTTGGCATGTAAATTGAAAATTTTCTAGCACAGTGTAGACATGTACAGATCGCTTCTGGGACCCAAAAAATTCGAATTTCCGGTGTTTTTAGGCTAAATTCTGGACATAAACGGATACCGAAGATGCATGCACAAATCGACTTTTTGGGCCCAAATAATGTGTTTTAGCATTTTTTTGGCCTGTATATTGAAAATTTTGTAGCACACTGTAGACATGTACAGATTGATTCTGGGACCCAAAAAACTCGAATTTTCGGTGTTTTTTGGCTAAATTCTGGACATAAACGGGTACCGACGATGCATGCATAAATCGACTTTTGGGCCCAAAAAACGTGTTTTAGCATTTTTTTGGCCTGTAAATTGAAAATTTTCTAGCACAGTGTAGACATGTACAGATTGCTTCTGGGACCCAAAAAACTCGAATTTACGGTGTTTTTAGGCTACATTTGGGATATAAACGAGTACCGAAGATGCATGCACAAATCGACTTTTTGAGCCCAAAAAACGTGTTTTAGCATTTTTTTGGCCTGTAAATTGAAAATTTTCTAGCACAGTGTAGACATGTACAGATCGCTTCCGGGCCCCCCAAAATTCGAATTTTCGGTGTTTTTAGGCTAAATTCTGGACATAAACGGGTACCGAATATGCATGCACAAATCGACTTTTTGGTCCAAAAAAACGTGTTTTAGCCTTTTTTTTAGCCTGTATATTGAAAATATTGTAGCAAGGTGCAGGCATGTATAAATCGCTTCTGGGACCCAAAAAACTCGAATTTTCGGTATTTTTAGGCTAAATTTGGGATATAAACGGGTACCGAAGATGCATGGACAAATCGACTTTTTGGGCCCCAAAAACGTGTTTTAGCATTTTTTTGGCCTGCATATTGAAAAAATTCTAGCACACTGCAGGCATGTACAGATCGCTTCTGGGACCCAAAAAACTCGAATTTTCGGTGTTTTTACGCTAAATTTGGGATATAAACGGGTACCGAAGATGCATGCACAAATCGACTTTTTGGGCCCAAATAATGTGTTTTAGCATTTTTTTGGCCTGTATATTGAAAAGTTTGTAGCACAGTACAGACATGTACAGATTGATTCTGGGACCCAAAAAACTCGAATTTTCGGTGTTTTTCGGCTAAATTCTGGACATAAACGGGTACCGACGATGCATGCATAAATCGACTTTTGGGCCCAAAAAACGTGTTTTAGCATTTTTTTGGCCTGTAAATTGAAAATTTTCTAGCACAGTGTAGACATGTACAGATTGCTTCTGGAACCCAAAAAACTCGAATTTACGGTGTTTTTAGGCTACATTTGGGATATAAACGAGTACCGAAGATGCATGCACAAATCGACTTTTTGAGCCCAAAAAACGTGTTTTAGCATTTTTTTGGCCTGTAAATTGAAAATTTTCTAGCACAGTGTAGACATGTACAGATCGCTTCCGGGCCCCCCAAAATTCGAATTTTCAGTGTTTTTAGGCTAAATTCTGGACATAAACGGGTACCGAATATGCATGCACAAATCGACTTTTTGGGCCAAAAAAACGTGTTTTAGCCTTTTTTTTAGCCTGTATATTGAAAATATTGTAGCAAGGTGCAGGCATGTATAAATCGCTTCTGGGACCCAAAAAACTCGAATTTTCGGTATTTTTAGGCTAAATTTGGGATATAAACGGGTACCGAAGATGCATGGACAAATCGACTTTTTGGGCCCCAAAAACGTGTTTTAGCATTTTTTTGGCCTGCATATTGAAAAAATTCTTGCACACTGCAGGCATGTACAGATCGCTTCTGGGACCCAAAAAACTCAAATTTTCGGTGTTTTTAGGCTAAATTTGGGATATAAACGGGTACCGAAGATGCATGCACAAATCGACTTTTTGGGCCCAAATAATGTGTTTTAGCATTTTTTTGGCCTGTTTATTGAAAATTTTGTAGCATAGTGCAGACATGTACAGATCGCTTCTGGGACCCAAAAAACTCGAATTTTCGGTGTTTTTTCTCTAAATTCTGGACATAAACGGGTAACGACGATGCATGCACAAATCGACTTTTGGGCCCAAAAAACGTGTTTTAGCATTTTTTTGGCCTGTAAATTGAAAATTTTCTAGTACAGTGTAGACATGTACAGATCGCTTCAGGGATCCAAAAAACTCGAATTTTCGGTGTTTTTTGGCTAAATTCTGATCATAAACGGGTACCGAAGATGCATGCACAAATCAACTTTTGGGCCCAAAAAATGTGTTTTAGCATTTTTTTGGCCAGTATATTGAAAAAATTCTAGCACACTGCAGGCATGTACAGATCGCTTCTGGGACCCAAAAAACTCAAATTTTCGGTGTTTTTAGGCTAAATTTGGGATATAAACGGGTACCGAAGATGCATGGACAAATCGACTATTTGAGCCAAAAAAATGTGTTTTAGCATTTTTTTGGCCTGTATATTGAAAAAATTCTAGCACACTGCAGGCATGTACAGATCGCTTCTGGGACCAAAAAACTCGAATTTTCGGTGTTTTTAGGCTAAATTTAGGATATAAACGGGTACCGAAGATGCATGGACAAATCGACTTTTAGGGCCAAAAAAACGTGGTTTAGCATTTTTTTGGCCTGTATATTGAAAATTTTCTAGCACAGTGTAGACATGTACAGATCGCTTCTGGGACCCAAAAAACTCGAATTTACGGTGTTTTTAGGCTACATTTGGGATATAAACGAGTACCGAAGATGCATGCACAAATCGACTTTTTGAGACCAAAAAACGTGTTTTAGCATTTTTTTGGCCTGTAAATTGAAAATATTCTAGCACAGTGTAGACATGTACAGATCGCTTCTGGGACCCAAAAAATTCGAATTTTCGGTGTTTTTAGGCTAAATTCTGGACATAAACGGATACCGAAGATGCATGCACAAATCGACTTTTTGGGCCCAAATAATGTGTTTTAGCATTTTTTTGGCCTGTATATTGAAAAGTTTGTAGCACAGTACAGACATGTACAGATTGATTCTGGGACCCAAAAAACTCGAATTTTCGGTGTTTTTTGGCTAAATTCTGGACATAAACGGGTACCGACGATGCATGCACAAATCGACTTATGGGCCCAAAATACGTGTTTTAGCATTTTTTTGGCCTGTAAATTGAAAATTTTCTAGCACAGTGTAGACATGTACAGATCGCTTCCGGGCGCCCCAAAATTCGAATTTTCGGTGTTTTTAGGCTAAATTCTGGACATAAACGGGTACCGAATATGCATGCACAAATCGACTTTTTGGGCCAAAAAAACGTGTTTTAGCATTTTTTTTAGCTTGTATATTGAAAATATTGTAGCAAGGTGCAGGCATGTATAAATCGCTTCTGGGACCCAAAAAACTCGAATTTTCAGTATTTTTAGGCTAAATTTGGGACAAAAACTGGTACCGAAGATGCATGTACAAATCGACTTTTTGGGCCAAAAAAACGTGTTTTAGCATTTTTTCTTCCTGTATATTGAAATTTTTTGCACACTTCAGGCATTTACTGATCGTTTGTGGGACCCATAAAACTCGAATTTACGGTGTTTTTAGGCTACACTTGGGATATAAACGGGTACCGAAGATACATGCACAAATCGACTTTTTGAGCCCAAAAAACGTGTTTTAGCATTTTTTTGGCCTGTAAATTGAATTTTTTTAGCACAGTGTAGACATGTACAGATCGCTTCTGGGACCCAAAAAATTCGAATTTTCGGTGTATTTAGGCTAAATTTGGGATATAAACGGGTACCAAAAAAGCATTCACAAATCGACTTTTTGGTCCCAAAAAACGTCTTATAGCATTATTTTGGCCCGTAAATTGAAAATTTTCTAACACGGTGCAGGAATGTACAGAGCGCTTCTGGAACCAAAAAAACTCGAATTTTCGGAGTTTATAGTCATACTTTGAATATAAATAGGTACCGAAGATGCATGCACAAATCGACTTTTTGGGCCCGAAAAACGTGTTTTAACATTTTTTTGGCCGGTATATTGAAAATTTGTAGCACACTGTAGACATGTACAGATCGCTTCTGGGACCCAAAAAATTCGAATTTTCGGTGTTTTTAGGCTAAATTTAGGATATAGACGGGTACCGAAGATGCATCCAAAAATAGAATTTTTTGGCCAAAAAAACGAGTTTTAGCATTTTTTTGGCCTGTATATTGAAAAAATTCTAGCACACTGCAGGCATGTACAGATCGCTTCTGGGACCCAAAAAACTCGAATCTTCGGTGTTTTTAGGCTAAATTTGGGATATAAACGGGTACCAAAAAAGCATGCACAAATCGACTTTTTGGGCCAAAAAAACGTGTTTTAGCATTTTTTGGCTTGTATATTGAAAATTTCTAGCACAGTATAGACATGTACAGATCGCTTCTGGGACCCAAAAAACTCGAATTTTCGGTGTTTTTAGGCTAAATCTGGGATATAAACGGGTACCAAAAAAGCATGCACAAATCGACTTTTTGGTCCCAAAAAACGTCTTAAAGCATTTTTTTGGCCCGTAAATTGAAAATATTCTAACACAGTGCAGGCATGTACAGAGCGCTTCTGGAACCCAAAAAACTCGCATTTTCGGAGTTTTTAGGCTTAATTTGGGATATAAACAAGTACCGAAGATGCATGCACAAATCGACTTTTTGGGCCCCCAAAACGTGTTTTAGCATTTTTTTGGCCTGTAAATTGAAAATTTTCTAGCACAGTGTAGACATGTACAGATCGCTTCTGGGACCCAAAAAACTCGAATTTTCGTTTTTTTTAGGCTAAATTTGGGATATAAACGGGTACCGAAGATGCATGTACAAATCGACTTTTTGGGCCCAAAAAACGTGTTTTAGCATGTGTTTGGCCTGTATATTGAAAATTTTCTAACACAGTGCAGACATGTACAAATCGTTTCTGGGACCCAAAAAACTCGAATTTTCGGTATTTTTAGGCTAAATTTGGGATATAAACGAGTACCGAAGATGCATGCACAAATCGACTTTTTGAGACCAAAAAACGTGTTTTAGCATTTTTTTGGCCTGTAAATTGAAAATTTTCTAGCACAGTGTAGACATGTACAGATCACTTCTGGGACCCAAAAAACTCGAATTTTCGGTGTTATTAGGCTAAATTCTGGACATAAACGGATACCGAAGATGCATGCACAAATCGACTTTTTGGGCCCAAATAAAGTGTTTTATCATTTTTTTGGCCTGTATATTGAAAAGTTTGTAGCACAGTACAGACATGTACAGATTGATTCTGGGACCCAAAAAACTCGAATTTTCGGTGTTTTTTGGCTAAATTCTGGACATAAACGGGTACCGAAGATGCATGCACAAATCGAATTTTTGGGCCCAAAAAACGTGTTTTAGCATGTGTTTGGCCGTTATATTGAAAATTTTGTAGCACACTGTAGACATGTACAGATCGCTTCTGGGACCCAAAAAACTCGAATTTTCGGTGTTTTTAAGCTAAATTTAGGACATAAACGGGTACCGAAGATGCATCCAAAAATAGAATTTTTTGGCCAAAAAAACGAGTTTTAGCATTTTTTTGGCCTGTATATTGAAAAATTTCTAGCACAGTATAGACATGTACAGAGCGCTTCTGGAACCCAAAATACTCGCACTTTCGGAGTTTTTAGGCTTAATTTGGGATATAAACGGGTACCGAAGATGCATGCACAAATCGACTTTTTGGGCCCAAAAAACGTTTTTTAGCATTTTTTGGCCTGTATATTGAAAATTTTGTAGCACACTGTAGACATGTACTGATCGCTTCTGGGACCAAAAAACTCGAATTTTCGGTGTTTTTAGGCTAAATTTGGGATATAAACGGGTACCGAAGATGCATGGACAAATCGACTTTTTGGGCCAAAAAAACCTGTTTTAGCATTTTTTTGGCCTGTATATTGAAAAAATTCTAGCACACTGCAGGCATGTACAGATCGCTTCTGGGACCAAAAAACTCGAATTTTCGGTGTTTTTAGGCTAAATTTGGGATATAAACGGGTACCGAAGATGCATGGACAAATCGACTTTTTGGGCCAAAAAAACGTGTTTTAGCATTTTCTTGGCCTGTATATTGAAAAAATTCTAGCACACTGCAGGCATGTACAGATGGCTTCTGGGACCCAAAAAACTCGAATTTACGTTGTTTTTAGGCTACATTTGGGATATAAACGAGTACCGAAGATGCATGCACAAATCGACTTTTTGAGACCAAAAAACGTGTTTTAGCATTTTTTGGCCTCTAAATTGAAAATTTTCTAGCACAGTGTAGACATGTACAGATCGCTTCTGGGACCCAAAAAACTCGAATTTTCGGTGTTTTTAGGCTAAATTCTGGACATAAACGGGTACCGAAGATGCATGCACAAATCGACTTTTTTGAGCTCAAATAATGTGTTTTGGCTTTTTTTTGGCCTGTATATTGAAAATTTTGTAGCAAAGTGCAGACATGTACAGATCGCTTCTGGGACCCAAAAAACTCGATTTTTTGGTGTTTTTTGGATAAATTCTGAACATAAACGGGTACCGAAGATGCATGCACAAATCAACTTTTGAGCCCAAAAAATGTGTTTTAGCATTTTTTTGTCCAGTATATTGAAAAAATTCTAGCACACTGCAGGCATGTACAGATCGCTTCTGGGACCCAAAAAACTCAAATTTTCGGTGTTTTTAGGCTAAATTTGGGATATAAACGGGTACCGAAGATGCATGGACAAATCGACTTTTTGAGCCAAAAAAACGTGTTTTAGCATTTTTTTGGCCTGTATATTGAAAAAATTCTAGCACACTGCAGGCATGTACAGATCGCTTCTGGGACCAAAAAACTCGAATTTTCGGTGTTTTTAGGCTAAATTTAGGATATAAACGGGTACCGAAGATGCATGGACAAATCGACTTTTAGGGCCAAAAAAACGTGTTTTAGCATTTTTTTGGCCTGTATATTGAAAATTTTCTAGCACAGTGTAGACATGTACAGATCGCTTCTGGGACCCAAAAAACTCGAATTTACGGTGTTTTTAGGCTACATTTGGGATATAAACGAGTACCGAAGATGCATGCACAAATCGACTTTTTGAGACCAAAAAACGTGTTTTAGCATTTTTTTGGCCTGTAAATTGAAAATTTTCTAGCACAGTGTAGACATGTACAGATCGCTTCTGGGACCCAAAAAATTCGAATTTCCGGTGTTTTTAGGCTAAATTCTGGACATAAACGGATACCGAAGATGCATGCACAAATCGACTTTTTGGGCCCAAATAATGTGTTTTAGCATTTTTTTGGCCTGTATATTGAAAATTTTGTAGCACACTGTAGACATGTACAGATTGATTCTGGGACCCAAAAAACTCGAATTTTCGGTGTTTTTTGGCTAAATTCTGGACATAAACGGGTACCGACGATGCATGCATAAATCGACTTTTGGGCCCAAAAAACGTGTTTTAGCATTTTTTTGGCCTGTAAATTGAAAATTTTCTAGCACAGTGTAGACATGTACAGATTGCTTCTGGGACCCAAAAAACTCGAATTTACGGTGTTTTTAGGCTACATTTGGGATATAAACGAGTACCGAAGATGCATGGACAAATCGACTTTTTGAGCCCAAAAAACGTGTTTTAGCATTTTTTTGGCCTGTAAATTGAAAATTTTCTAGCACAGTGTAGACATGTACAGATCGCTTCCGGGCCCCCCAAAATTCGAATTTTCGGTGTTTTTAGGCTAAATTCTGGACATAAACGGGTACCGAATATGCATGCACAAATCGACTTTTTGGTCCAAAAAAACGTGTTTTAGCATTTTTTTTAGCCTGTATATTGAAAATATTGTAGCAAGGTGCAGGCATGTATAAATCGCTTCTGGGACCCAAAAAACTCGAATTTTCGGTATTTTTAGGCTAAATTTGGGATATAAACGGGTACCGAAGATGCATGGACAAATCGACTTTTTGGGCCCCAAAAACGTGTTTTAGCATTTTTTTGGCCTGCATATTGAAAAAATTCTAGCACACTGCAGGCATGTACAGATCGCTTCTGGGACCCAAAAAACTCGAATTTTCGGTGTTTTTACGCTAAATTTGGGATATAAACGGGTACCGAAGATGCATGCACAAATCGACTTTTTGGGCCCAAATAATGTGTTTTAGCATTTTTTTGGCCTGTAAATTGAAAATTTTCTAGCACAGTGTAGACATGTACAGATCACTTCTGGGACCCAAAAAACTCGAATTTTCGGTGTTATTAGGCTAAATTCTGGACATAAACGGATACCGAAGATGCATGCACAAATCGACTTTTTGGGCCCAAATAAAGTGTTTTATCATTTTTTTGGCCTGTATATTGAAAAGTTTGTAGCACAGTACAGACATGTACAGATTGATTCTGGGACCCAAAAAACTCGAATTTTCGGTGTTTTTTGGCTAAATTCTGGACATAAACGGGTACCGAAGATGCATGCACAAATCGAATTTTTGGGCCCAAAAAACGTGTTTTAGCATGTGTTTGGCCGTTATATTGAAAATTTTGTAGCACACTGTAGACATGTACAGATCGCTTCTGGGACCCAAAAAACTCGAATTTTCGGTGTTTTTAAGCTAAATTTAGGACATAAACGGGTACCGAAGATGCATCCAAAAATAGAATTTTTTGGCCAAAAAAACGAGTTTTAGCATTTTTTTGGCCTGTATATTGAAAAAATTCTAGCACAGTGCAGGCATGTACAGATCGCTTCTGGGACCCAAAAAACTCGAATCTTCGGTGTTTTTAAGCTAAATTTGGGATATAAACGGGTATCAAAAAAGCATGCACAAATCGACTTTTTGGGCCAAAAAAACGTGTTTTAGCATTTTTTGGCTTGTATATTGAAAATTTCTAGCACAGTATAGACATGTACAGATTGCTTCTGGGACCCAAAAAACTCGAATTTTCGGTGTTTTTAGGCTAAATCTGGGATATAAACGGGTACCAAAAAAGCATGCACATATCGACTTTTTGGTCCCAAAAAACGTCTTATAGCATTTTTTTGGCCCGTAAATTGAAAATATTCTAACACAGTGCAGGCATGTACAGAGCGCTTCTGGAACCCAAAATACTCGCACTTTCGGAGTTTTTAGGCTTAATTTGGGATATAAACGGGTACCGAAGATGCATGCACAAATCGACTTTTTGGGCCCAAAAAACATTTTTTAGCATTTTTTGGCCTGTATATTGAAAATTTTGTAGCACACTGTAGACATGTACTGATCGCTTCTGGGACCAAAAAACTCGAATTTTCGGTGTTTTTAGGCTAAATTTGGGATATAAACGGGTACCGAAGATGCATGGACAAATCGACTTTTTGGGCCAAAAAAACCTGTTTTAGCATTTTTTTGGCCTGTATATTGAAAAAATTCTAGCACACTGCAGGCATGTACAGATCGCTTCTGGGACCAAAAAACTCGAATTTTCGGTGTTTTTAGGCTAAATTTGGGATATAAACGGGTACCGAAGATGCATGGACAAATCGACTTTTTGGGCCAAAAAAACGTGTTTTAGCATTTTCTTGGCCTGTATATTGAAAAAATTCTAGCACACTGCAGGCATGTACAGATGGCTTCTGGGACCCAAAAAACTCGAATTTACGTTGTTTTTAGGCTACATTTGGGATATAAACGAGTACCGAAGATGCATGCACAAATCGACTTTTTGAGACCAAAAAACGTGTTTTAGCATTTTTTGGCCTCTAAATTGAAAATTTTCTAGCACAGTGTAGACATGTACAGATCGCTTCTGGGACCCAAAAAACTCGAATTTTCGGTGTTTTTAGGCTAAATTCTGGACATAAACGGGTACCGAAGATGCATGCACAAATCGACTTTTTTGAGCTCAAATAATGTGTTTTGGCTTTTTTTTGGCCTGTATATTGAAAATTTTGTAGCAAAGTGCAGACATGTACAGATCGCTTCTGGGACCCAAAAAACTCGATTTTTTGGTGTTTTTTGGATAAATTCTGAACATAAACGGGTACCGAAGATGCATGCACAAATCAACTTTTGAGCCCAAAAAATGTGTTTTAGCATTTTTTTGTCCAGTATATTGAAAAAATTCTAGCACACTGCAGGCATGTACAGATCGCTTCTGGGACCCAAAAAACTCAAATTTTCGGTGTTTTTAGGCTAAATTTGGGATATAAACGGGTACCGAAGATGCATGGACAAATCGACTTTTTGAGCCAAAAAAACGTGTTTTAGCATTTTTTTGGCCTGTATATTGAAAAAATTCTAGCACACTGCAGGCATGTACAGATCGCTTCTGGGACCAAAAAACTCGAATTTTCGGTGTTTTTAGGCTAAATTTAGGATATAAACGGGTACCGAAGATGCATGGACAAATCGACTTTTAGGGCCAAAAAAACGTGTTTTAGCATTTTTTTGGCCTGTATATTGAAAATTTTCTAGCACAGTGTAGACATGTACAGATCGCTTCTGGGACCCAAAAAACTCGAATTTACGGTGTCTTTAGGCTACATTTGGGATATAAACGAGTACCGAAGATGCATGCACAAATCGACTTTTTGAGACCAAAAAACGTGTTTTAGCATTTTTTTGGCCTGTAAATTGAAAATTTTCTAGCACAGTGTAGACATGTACAGATCGCTTCTGGGACCCAAAAAATTCGAATTTCCGGTGTTTTTAGGCTAAATTCTGGACATAAACGGATACCGAAGATGCATGCACAAATCGACTTTTTGGGCCCAAATAATGTGTTTTAGCATTTTTTTGGCCTGTATATTGAAAATTTTGTAGCACACTGTAGACATGTACAGATTGATTCTGGGACCCAAAAAACTCGAATTTTCGGTGTTTTTTGGCTAAATTCTGGACATAAACGGGTACCGACGATGCATGCATAAATCGACTTTTGGGCCCAAAAAACGTGTTTTAGCATTTTTTTGGCCTGTAAATTGAAAATTTTCTAGCACAGTGTAGACATGTACAGATTGCTTCTGGGACCCAAAAAACTCGAATTTACGGTGTTTTTAGGCTACATTTGGGATATAAACGAGTACCGAAGATGCATGGACAAATCGACTTTTTGAGCCCAAAAAACGTGTTTTAGCATTTTTTTGGCCTGTAAATTGAAAATTTTCTAGCACAGTGTAGACATGTACAGATCGCTTCCGGGCCCCCCAAAATTCGAATTTTCGGTGTTTTTAGGCTAAATTCTGGACATAAACGGGTACCGAATATGCATGCACAAATCGACTTTTTGGTCCAAAAAAACGTGTTTTAGCATTTTTTTTAGCCTGTATATTGAAAATATTGTAGCAAGGTGCAGGCATGTATAAATCGCTTCTGGGACCCAAAAAACTCGAATTTTCGGTATTTTTAGGCTAAATTTGGGATATAAACGGGTACCGAAGATGCATGGACAAATCGACTTTTTGGGCCCCAAAAACGTGTTTTAGCATTTTTTTGGCCTGCATATTGAAAAAATTCTAGCACACTGCAGGCATGTACAGATCGCTTCTGGGACCCAAAAAACTCGAATTTTCGGTGTTTTTACGCTAAATTTGGGATATAAACGGGTACCGAAGATGCATGCACAAATCGACTTTTTGGGCCCAAATAATGTGTTTTAGCATTTTTTTGGCCTGTATATTGAAAAGTTTGTAGCACAGTACAGACATGTACAGATTGATTCTAGGACCCAAAAAACTCGAATTTTCGGTGTTTTTCGGCTAAATTCTGGACATAAACGGGTACCGACGATGCATGCATAAATCGACTTTTGGGCCCAAAAAACGTGTTTTAGCATTTTTTTGGCCTGTAAATTGAAAATTTTCTAGCACAGTGTAGACATGTACAGATTGCTTCTGGGACCCAAAAAACTCGAATTTACGGTGTTATTAGGCTACATTTGGGATATAAACGAGTACCGAAGATGCATGCACAAATCGACTTTTTGAGCCCAAAAAACGTGTTTTAGCATTTTTTTGGCCTGTAAATTGAAAATTTTCTAGCACAGTGTAGACATGTACAGATCGCTTCCGGGCCCCCCAAAATTCGAATTTTCAGTGTTTTTAGGCTAAATTCTGGACATAAACGGGTACCGAATATGCATGCACAAATCGACTTTTTGGGCCAAAAAAACGTGTTTTAGCCTTTTTTTTAGCCTGTATATTGAAAATATTGTAGCAAGGTGCAGGCATGTATAAATCGCTTCTGGGACCCAAAAAACTCGAATTTTCGGTATTTTTAGGCTAAATTTGGGATATAAACGGGTACCGAAGATGCATGGACAAATCGACTTTTTGGGCCCCCAAAACGTGTTTTAGCATTTTTTTGGCCTGCATATTGAAAAAATTCTTGCACACTGCAGGCATGTACAGATCGCTTCTGGGACCCAAAAAACTCAAATTTTCGGTGTTTTTAGGCTAAATTTGGGATATAAACGGGTACCGAAGATGCATGCACAAATCGACTTTTTGGGCCCAAATAATGTGTTTTAGCATTTTTTTGGCCTGTTTATTGAAAATTTTGTAGCATAGTGCAGACATGTACAGATCGCTTCTGGGACCAAAAAAACTCGAATTTTCGGTGTTTTTTCGCTAAATTCTGGACATAAACGGGTAACGACGATGCATGCACAAATCGACTTTTGGGCCCAAAAAACGTGTTTTAGCATTTTTTTAGCCTGTAAATTGAAAATTTTCTAGTACAGTGTAGACATGTACAGATCGCTTCAGGGATCCAAAAAACTCGAATTTTCGGTGTTTTTTGGCTAAATTCTGATCATAAACGGGTACCGAAGATGCATGCACAAATCAACTTTTGGGCCCAAAAAATGTGTTTTAGCATTTTTTTGGCCAGTATATTGAAAAAATTCTAGCACACTGCAGGCATGTACAGATCGCTTCTGGGACCCAAAAAACTCAAATTTTCGGTGTTTTTAGGCTAAATTTGGGATATAAACGGGTACCGAAGATGCATGGACAAATCGACTTTTTGAGCCAAAAAAATGTGTTTTAGCATTTTTTTGGCCTGTATATTGAAAAAATTCTAGCACACTGCAGGCATGTACAGATCGCTTCTGGGACCAAAAAACTCGAATTTTCGGTGTTTTTAGGCTAAATTTAGGATATAAACGGGTACCGAAGATGCATGGACAAATCGACTTTTAGGGCCAAAAAAACGTGTTTTAGCATTTTTTTGGCCTGTATATTGAAAATTTTCTAGCACAGTGTAGACATGTACAGATCGCTTCTGGGACCCAAAAAACTCGAATTTACGGTGTTTTTAGGCTACATTTGGGATATAAACGAGTACCGAAGATGCATGCACAAATCGACTTTTTGAGACCAAAAAACGTGTTTTAGCATTTTTTTGGCCTGTAAATTGAAAATTTTCTAGCACAGTGTAGACATGTACAGATCGCTTCTGGGACCCAAAAAATTCGAATTTTCGGTGTTTTTAGGCTAAATTCTGGACATAAACGGATACCGAAGATGCATGCACAAATCGACTTTTTGGGCCCAAATAATGTGTTTTAGCATTTTTTTGGCCTGTATATTGAAAAGTTTGTAGCACAGTACAGACATGTACAGATTGATTCTGGGACCCAAAAAACTCGAATTTTCGGTGTTTTTTGGCTAAATTCTGGACATAAACGGGTACCGACGATGCATGCACAAATCGACTTTTGGGCCCAAAATACGTGTTTTAGCATTTTTTTGGCCTGTAAATTGAAAATTTTCTAGCACAGTGTAGACATGTACAGATCGCTTCCGGGCGCCCCAAAATTCGAATTTTCGGTGTTTTTAGGCTAAATTCTGGACATAAACGGGTACCGAATATGCATGCACAAATCGACTTTTTGGGCCAAAAAAACGTGTTTTAGCATTTTTTTTAGCTTGTATATTGAAAATATTGTAGCAAGGTGCAGGCATGTATAAATCGCTTCTGGGACCCAAAAAACTCGAATTTTCAGTATTTTTAGGCTAAATTTGGGACATAAACTGGTACCGAAGATGCATGTACAAATCGACTTTTTGGGCCAAAAAAACGTGTTTTAGCATTTTTTCTTCCTGTATATTGAAATTTTTTGCACACTTCAGGCATTTACTGATCGTTTGTGGGACCCATAAAACTCGAATTTACGGTGTTTTTAGGCTACACTTGGGATATAAACGGGTACCGAAGATGCATGCACAAATCGACTTTTTGAGCCCAAAAAACGTGTTTTAGCATTTTTTTGGCCTGTAAATTGAATTTTTTTAGCACAGTGTAGACATGTACAGATCGCTTCTGGGACCCAAAAAATTCGAATTTTCGGTGTATTTAGGCTAAATTTGGGATATAAACGGGTACCAAAAAAGCATTCACAAATCGACTTTTTGGTCCCAAAAAACGTCTTATAGCATTATTTTGGCCCGTAAATTGAAAATTTTCTAACACGGTGCAGGAATGTACAGAGCGCTTCTGGAACCAAAAAAACTCGAATTTTCGGAGTTTATAGTCATACTTTGAATATAAATAGGTACCGAAGATGCATGCACAAATCGACTTTTTGGGCCCGAAAAACGTGTTTTAACATTTTTTTGGCCGGTATATTGAAAATTTGTAGCACACTGTAGACATGTACAGATCGCTTCTGGGACCCAAAAAATTCGAATTTTCGGTGTTTTTAGGCTAAATTTAGGATATAGACGGGTACCGAAGATGCATCCAAAAATAGAATTATTTGGCCAAAAAAACGAGTTTTAGCATTTTTTTGGCCTGTATATTGAAAAAATTCTAGCACACTGCAGGCATGTACAGATCGCTTCTGGGACCCAAAAAACTCGAATCTTCGGTGTTTTTAGGCTAAATTTGGGATATAAACGGGTACCAAAAAAGCATGCACAAATCGACTTTTTGGGCCAAAAAAACGTGTTTTAGCATTTTTTGGCTTGTATATTGAAAATTTCTAGCACAGTATAGACATGTACAGATCGCTTCTGGGACCCAAAAAACTCGAATTTTCGGTGTTTTTAGGCTAAATCTGGGATATAAACGGGTACCAAAAAAGCATGCACAAATCGACTTTTTGGTCCCAAAAAACGTCTTAAAGCATTTTTTTGGCCCGTAAATTGAAAATATTCTAACACAGTGCAGGCATGTACAGAGCGCTTCTGGAACCCAAAAAACTCGCATTTTCGGAGTTTTTAGGCTTAATTTGGGATATAAACAAGTACCGAAGATGCATGCACAAATCGACTTTTTGGGCCCCCAAAACGTGTTTTAGCATTTTTTTGGCCTGTAAATTGAAAATTTTCTAGCACAGTGTAGACATGTACAGATCGCTTCTGGGACCCAAAAAACTCGAATTTTCGTTTTTTTTAGGCTAAATTTGGGATATAAACGGGTACCGAAGATGCATGTACAAATCGACTTTTTGGGCCCAAAAAACGTGTTTTAGCATGTGTTTGGCCTGTATATTGAAAATTTTCTAACACAGTGCAGACATGTACAAATCGTTTCTGGGACCCAAAAAACTCGAATTTTCGGTATTTTTAGGCTAAATTTGGGATATAAACGAGTACCGAAGATGCATGCACAAATCGACTTTTTGAGACCAAAAAACGTGTTTTAGCATTTTTTTGGCCTGTAAATTGAAAATTTTCTAGCACAGTGTAGACATGTACAGATCACTTCTGGGACCCAAAAAACTCGAATTTTCGGTGTTATTAGGCTAAATTCTGGACATAAACGGATACCGAAGATGCATGCACAAATCGACTTTTTGGGCCCAAATAATGTGTTTTATCATTTTTTTGGCCTGTATATTGAAAAGTTTGTAGCACAGTACAGACATGTACAGATTGATTCTGGGACCCAAAAAACTCGAATTTTCGGTGTTTTTTGGCTAAATTCTGGACATAAACGGGTACCGAAGATGCATGCACAAATCGAATTTTTGGGCCCAAAAAACGTGTTTTAGCATGTGTTTGGCCGTTATATTGAAAATTTTGTAGCACACTGTAGACATGTACAGATCGCTTCTGGGACCCAAAAAACTCGAATTTTCGGTGTTTTTAAGCTAAATTTAGGACATAAACGGGTACCGAAGATGCATCCAAAAATAGAATTTTTTGGCCAAAAAAACGAGTTTTAGCATTTTTTTGGCCTGTATATTGAAAAAATTCTAGCACAGTGCAGGCATGTACAGATCGCTTCTGGGACCCAAAAAACTCGAATCTTCGGTGTTTTTAAGCTAAATTTGGGATATAAACGGGTATCAAAAAAGCATGCACAAATCGACTTTTTGGTCCCAAAAAACGTCTTATAGCATTTTTTTGGCCCGTAAATTGAAAATATTCTAACACAGTGCAGGCATGTACAGAGCGCTTCTGGAACCCAAAAAACTCGCACTTTCGGAGTTTTTAGGCTTAATTTGGGATATAAACGGGTACCGAAGATGCATGCACAAATCGACTTTTTGGGCCCAAAAAACGTTTTTTAGCATTTTTTGGCCTGTATATTGAAGATTTTGTAGCACACTGTAGACATGTACTGATCGCTTCTGGGACCCAAAAAATTCGAATTTTCGGTGTTTTTAGGCTAAATTTAGGACATAAACGGGTACCGAAGATGCATGCACAAATCGACTTTTTGGGCCCAAAAAACGTATTTTAGCATTTTTTGGCCTGTAAATTGAAAATATTCTAGCACAGTGTAGACATGTACAGATCGCTTCTGGGAACCAAAAAACTCGAATTTTCGTATTTTTTAGGCTAAATTTGGGATATAAACGGGTACCGAAGATGCATGCACAAATCGACTTTTTGGGCCCAAAAAACGTGTTTTAGCATGTGTTTGGCCTGTATATTGAAAATTTTCTAGCACACTGTAGGCATGTACAGATCGTTTCTGGGACCCAAAAAACTCGAATTTTCGGTGTTGTTACGCTAAATTTGGGACATAAACGGGTACCGAAGATGCATGCACAAATCGACTTTTTGGGCCCAAAAAACGTATTTTAGCATTTTTTTGGCCTGTTAATTGAAAATTTTCTAGCACAGTGTAGATATGTACAGATCGCTTCTGGGATCCAAAAAACTCGAATTTTCGGTGTTTTTAGGCTAAATTTGGGATATAAACGGGTACCGAAGATGCATCCACAAATCGACTTTTTGAGCCCAAAAAACGTGTTTTAGCATTTATTTCGCCGGTAAATTGAAAATTTTCTAGCACAGTGTAGACATGTAGAGATCGCTTCTTTGACCCAAAAAAATCGAATTTTCGATGTTTTTAGGCTAAATTCTGGACATAAACGGGTTCCGAAGATGCAAGCACAAATCGACTTTTTGGGCCCAAAAAACGTGTTTTAGCATTTTTTTGGCCAGTATATTGAAAAAATTCTAGCACACTGCAGGCATGTACAGATCGCCTCTGGGACCCAAAAAACTCGAATTTTCGATTTTTTTAGCCTAAATTTGGGATATAAACGGGTACCAAAAAAGCATTCTCAAATCGACTTTTTGGGCCCAAAAAACGTGTTTTAGCATTTTTTGGCTTGTATATTGAAAATTTTCTAGCACACTGTAGACATGTACAGATCGCTTCTGGGACCCAAAAAACTCGAATTTACGGTGTTTTTTGGCTAAATTCTGGACATAAACTGGTACCGACGATGCATGCATAAATCGACTTTTGGGCCCAAAAAACGTGTTTTAGCATTTTTTTGGCCTGTAAATTGAAAATTTTCTAGCACAGAGTAGACATGAACAGATCGCTTCTGGGACCCCCAAAACTCAAATTTTCGGTGTTTTTAGGCTAAATTTGGGATATAAACGGGTACCGAAGATGCATGCACAAATCGACTTTTTGGGCCCAAAAAACGTATTTTAGCACTTTTTGGCCTGTAAATTGAAAATATTCTAGCACAGTGTAGACATGTACAGATCGCTTCTGGGAACCAAAAAACTCGAATTTTCGTATTTTTTAGGCTAAATTTGGGATATAAACGGGTACCGAAGATGCATGCACAAATCGACTTTTTGGGCCCAAAAAACGTGTTTTAGCATGTGTTTGGCCTGTATATTGAAAATTTTCTAGCACACTGTAGGCATGTACAGATCGTTTCTGGGACCCAAAAAACTCGAATCTTCGGTGTTGTTACGCTAAATTTGGGACATAAACGGGTACCGAAGATGCATGCACAAATCGACTTTTTGGGCCCAAAAAACGTATTTTAGCATTTTTTTGGCCTGTTAATTGAAAATTTTCTAGCACAGTGTAGATATGTACAGATCGCTTCTGGGATCCAAAAAACTCGAATTTTCGGTGTTATTAGGCTAAATTTGGGATATAAACGGGTACCGAAGATGCATGGACAAGTCGACTTTTTGGGCCAAAAAAACGTGTTTTAGCATTTTTTTGGCCTGTATATTGAAAAAATCTAGTTCACTGCAGGCATGAACAGATCGCTTCTGGGACCCAAAAAACTCGAATTTACGGTGTTTTTTGGCTAAATTCTGGACATAAACTGGTACCGACGATGCATGCACAAATCGACTTTTGGGCCCAAAAAACGTGTTTTAGCATTTTTTTGGCCTGTAAATTGAAAATTTTCTAGCACAGCGTAGACATGAACAGATCGCTTCTGGGACCCAAAAAATTCGAATTTTCGATGTTTTTAGGCTAAATTCTGGACATAAACGGGTTCCGAAGATGCAAGCACAAATCGACTTTTTGGGCCCAAAAAACGTGTTTTAGCATTTTTTTGGCCAGTATATTGAAAAAATTCTAGCACACTGCAGGCATGTACAGATCGCCTCTGGGACCCAAAAAACTCGAATTTTCGATTTTTTTAGCCTAAATTTGGGATATAAACGGGTACCAAAAAAGCATTCTCAAATCGACTTTTTGGGCCAAAAAAACGTGTTTTAGCATTTTTTTGGCCTGTATATTGAAAATTTTCTAGCACAGTGTAGACATGTACAGATCGCTTCTGGGACCCAAAAAACTCGAATTTACGGTGTTTTTAGGCTACATTTGGGATATAAACGAGTACCGAAGATGCATGCACAAATCGACTTTTTGAGACCAAAACACGTGTTTTAGCATTTTTTTGGCCTGTAAATTGAAAATTTTCTAGCACAGTGTAGACATGTACAGATCGCTTCTGGGACCCAAAAAATTCGAATTTTCGGTGTTTTTAGGCTAAATTCTGGACATAAACGGATACCGAAGATGCATGCACAAATCGACTTTTTGGGCCCAAATAATGTGTTTTAGCATTTTTTTGGCCTGTATATTGAAAAGTTTGTAGCACAGTACAGACATGTACAGATTGATTCTGGGACCCAAAAAACTCGAATTTTCGGTGTTTTTTGGCTAAATTCTGGACATAAACGGGTACCGACGATGCATGTACAAATCGACTTTTGGGCCCAAAATACGTGTTTTAGCATTTTTTTGGCCTGTAAATTGAAAATTTTCTAGCACAGTGTAGACATGTACAGATCGCTTCCGGGCGCCCCAAAATTCGAATTTTCGGTGTTTTTAGGCTAAATTCTGGACATAAACGGGTACCGAATATGCATGCACAAATCGACTTTTTGGGCCAAAAAAACGTGTTTTAGCATTTTTTTTAGCTTGTATATTGAAAATATTGTAGCAAGGTGCAGGCATGTATAAATCGCTTCTGGGACCCAAAAAACTCGAATTTTCAGTATTTTTAGGCTAAATTTGGGACATAAACTGGTACCGAAGATGCATGTACAAATCGACTTTTTGGGCCAAAAAAACGTGTTTTAGCATTTTTTCTTCCTGTATATTGAAATTTTTTGCAGACTTCAGGCATTTACTGATCGTTTGTGGGACCCATAAAACTCGAATTTTCGGTGTTTTTAGGCTACACTTGGGATATAAACGGGTACCGAAGATGCATGCACAAATCGACTTTTTGAGCCCAAAAAACGTGTTTTAGCATTTTTTTGGCCTGTAAATTGAATTTTTTTAGCACAGTGTAGACATGTACAGATCGCTTCTGGGACCCAAAAAATTCGAATTTTCGGTGTATTTAGGCTAAATTTGGGATATAAACGGGTACCAAAAAAGCATTCACAAATCGACTTTTTGGTCCCAAAAAACGTCTTATAGCATTATTTTGGCCCGTAAATTGAAAATTTTCTAACACGGTGCAGGAATGTACAGAGCGCTTCTGGAACCAAAAAAACTCGAATTTTCGGAGTTTATAGTCATACTTTGAATATAAATAGGTACCGAAGATGCATGCACAAATCGACTTTTTGGGCCCGAAAAACGTGTTTTAACATTTTTTTGGCCGGTATATTGAAAATTTGTAGCACACTGTAGACATGTACAGATCGCTTCTGGGACCCAAAAAATTCGAATTTTCGGTGTTTTTAGGCTAAATTTAGGATATAGACGGGTACCGAAGATGCATCCAAAAATAGAATTATTTGGCCAAAAAAACGAGTTTTAGCATTTTTTTGGCCTGTATATTGAAAAAATTCTAGCACACTGCAGGCATGTACAGATCGCTTCTGGGACCCAAAAAACTCGAATCTTCGGTGTTTTTAGGCTAAATTTGGGATATAAACGGGTACCAAAAAAGCATGCACAAATCGACTTTTTGGGCCAAAAAAACGTGTTTTAGCATTTTTTGGCTTGTATATTGAAAATTTCTAGCACAGTATAGACATGTACAGATCGCTTCTGGGACCCAAAAAACTCGAATTTTCGGTGTTTTTAGGCTAAATCTGGGATATAAACGGGTACCAAAAAAGCATGCACAAATCGACTTTTTGGTCCCAAAAAACGTCTTAAAGCATTTTTTTGGCCCGTAAATTGAAAATATTCTAACACAGTGCAGGCATGTACAGAGCGCTTCTGGAACCCAAAAAACTCGCATTTTCGGAGTTTTTAGGCTTAATTTGGGATATAAACAAGTACCGAAGATGCATGCACAAATCGACTTTTTGGGCCCCCAAAACGTGTTTTAGCATTTTTTTGGCCTGTAAATTGAAAATTTTCTAGCACAGTGTAGACATGTACAGATCGCTTCTGGGACCCAAAAAACTCGAATTTTCGTTTTTTTTAGGCTAAATTTGGGATATAAACGGGTACCGAAGATGCATGTACAAATCGACTTTTTGGGCCCAAAAAACGTGTTTTAGCATGTGTTTGGCCTGTATATTGAAAATTTTCTAACACAGTGCAGACATGTACAAATCGTTTCTGGGACCCAAAAAACTCGAATTTTCGGTATTTTTAGGCTAAATTTGGGATATAAACGAGTACCGAAGATGCATGCACAAATCGACTTTTTGAGACCAAAAAACGTGTTTTAGCATTTTTTTGGCCTGTAAATTGAAAATTTTCTAGCACAGTGTAGACATGTACAGATCACTTCTGGGACCCAAAAAACTCGAATTTTCGGTGTTATTAGGCTAAATTCTGGACATAAACGGATACCGAAGATGCATGCACAAATCGACTTTTTGGGCCCAAATAATGTGTTTTATCATTTTTTTGGCCTGTATATTGAAAAGTTTGTAGCACAGTACAGACATGTACAGATTGATTCTGGGACCCAAAAAACTCGAATTTTCGGTGTTTTTTGGCTAAATTCTGGACATAAACGGGTACCGAAGATGCATGCACAAATCGAATTTTTGGGCCCAAAAAACGTGTTTTAGCATGTGTTTGGCCGTTATATTGAAAATTTTGTAGCACACTGTAGACATGTACAGATCGCTTCTGGGACCCAAAAAACTCGAATTTTCGGTGTTTTTAAGCTAAATTTAGGACATAAACGGGTACCGAAGATGCATCCAAAAATAGAATTTTTTGGCCAAAAAAACGAGTTTTAGCATTTTTTTGGCCTGTATATTGAAAAAATTCTAGCACAGTGCAGGCATGTACAGATCGCTTCTGGGACCCAAAAAACTCGAATCTTCGGTGTTTTTAAGCTAAATTTGGGATATAAACGGGTATCAAAAAAGCATGCACAAATCGACTTTTTGGTCCCAAAAAACGTCTTATAGCATTTTTTTGGCCCGTAAATTGAAAATATTCTAACACAGTGCAGGCATGTACAGAGCGCTTCTGGAACCCAAAAAACTCGCACTTTCGGAGTTTTTAGGCTTAATTTGGGATATAAACGGGTACCGAAGATGCATGCACAAATCGACTTTTTGGGCCCAAAAAACGTTTTTTAGCATTTTTTGGCCTGTATATTGAAAATTTTGTAGCACACTGTAGACATGTACTGATCGCTTCTGGGACCCAAAAAATTCGAATTTTCGGTGTTTTTAGGCTAAATTTAGGACATAAACGGGTACCGAAGATGCATGCACAAATCGACTTTTTGGGCCCAAAAAACGTATTTTAGCATTTTTTGGCCTGTAAATTGAAAATATTCTAGCACAGTGTAGACATGTACAGATCGCTTCTGGGAACCAAAAAACTCGAATTTTCGTATTTTTTAGGCTAAATTTGGGATATAAACGGGTACCGAAGATGCATGCACAAATCGACTTTTTGGGCCCAAAAAACGTGTTTTAGCATGTGTTTGGCCTGTATATTGAAAATTTTCTAGCACACTGTAGGCATGTACAGATCGTTTCTGGGACCCAAAAAACTCGAATTTTCGGTGTTGTTACGCTAAATTTGGGACATAAACGGGTACCGAAGATGCATGCACAAATCGACTTTTTGGGCCCAAAAAACGTATTTTAGCATTTTTTTGGCCTGTTAATTGAAAATTTTCTAGCACAGTGTAGATATGTACAGATCGCTTCTGGGATCCAAAAAACTCGAATTTTCGGTGTTTTTAGGCTAAATTTGGGATATAAACGGGTACCGAAGATGCATCCACAAATCGACTTTTTGAGCCCAAAAAACGTGTTTTAGCATTTATTTCGCCGGTAAATTGAAAATTTTCTAGCACAGTGTAGACATGTAGAGATCGCTTCTTTGACCCAAAAAAATCGAATTTTCGATGTTTTTAGGCTAAATTCTGGACATAAACGGGTTCCGAAGATGCAAGCACAAATCGACTTTTTGGGCCCAAAAAACGTGTTTTAGCATTTTTTTGGCCAGTATATTGAAAAAATTCTAGCACACTGCAGGCATGTACAGATCGCCTCTGGGACCCAAAAAACTCGAATTTTCGATTTTTTTAGCCTAAATTTGGGATATAAACGGGTACCAAAAAAGCATTCTCAAATCGACTTTTTGGGCCCAAAAAACGTGTTTTAGCATTTTTTGGCTTGTATATTGAAAATTTTCTAGCACACTGTAGACATGTACAGATCGCTTCTGGGACCCAAAAAACTCGAATTTACGGTGTTTTTTGGCTAAATTCTGGACATAAACTGGTACCGACGATGCATGCATAAATCGACTTTTGGGCCCAAAAAACGTGTTTTAGCATTTTTTTGGCCTGTAAATTGAAAATTTTCTAGCACAGAGTAGACATGAACAGATCGCTTCTGGGACCCCCAAAACTCAAATTTTCGGTGTTTTTAGGCTAAATTTGGGATATAAACGGGTACTGAAGATGCATGCACAAATCGACTTTTTGGGCCCAAAAAACGTATTTTAGCACTTTTTGGCCTGTAAATTGAAAATATTCTAGCACAGTGTAGACATGTACAGATCGCTTCTGGGAACCAAAAAACTCGAATTTTCGTATTTTTTAGGCTAAATTTGGGATATAAACGGGTACCGAAGATGCATGCACAAATCGACTTTTTGGGCCCAAAAAACGTGTTTTAGCATGTGTTTGGCCTGTATATTGAAAATTTTCTAGCACACTGTAGGCATGTACAGATCGTTTCTGGGACCCAAAAAACTCGAATCTTCGGTGTTGTTACGCTAAATTTGGGACATAAACGGGTACCGAAGATGCATGCACAAATCGACTTTTTGGGCCCAAAAAACGTATTTTAGCATTTTTTTGGCCTGTTAATTGAAAATTTTCTAGCACAGTGTAGATATGTACAGATCGCTTCTGGGATCCAAAAAACTCGAATTTTCGGTGTTATTAGGCTAAATTTGGGATATAAACGGGTACCGAAGATGCATGGACAAGTCGACTTTTTGGGCCAAAAAAACGTGTTTTAGCATTTTTTTGGCCTGTATATTGAAAAAATCTAGTTCACTGCAGGCATGAACAGATCGCTTCTGGGACCCAAAAAACTCGAATTTACGGTGTTTTTTGGCTAAATTCTGGACATAAACTGGTACCGACGATGCATGCACAAATCGACTTTTGGGCCCAAAAAACGTGTTTTAGCATTTTTTTGGCCTGTAAATTGAAAATTTTCTAGCACAGCGTAGACATGAACAGATTGCTTCTGGGACACCAAAAACTCAAATTTTCGGTGTTTTTAGGCTAAATTTGGGATATAAACGGGTACCGAAGATGCATCCACAAATCGACTTTTTGAGCCCAAAAAACGTGTTTTAGCATTTATTTCGCCGGTAAATTGAAAATTTTCTAGCACAGTGTAGACATGTAGAGATCGCTTCTGGGACCCAAAAAATTCGAATTTTCGATGTTTTTAGGCTAAATTCTGGACATAAACGGGTTCCGAAGATGCAAGCACAAATCGACTTTTTGGGCCCAAAAAACGTGTTTTAGCATTTTTTTGGCCAGTATATTGAAAAAATTCTAGCACACTGCAGGCATGTACAGATCGCCTCTGGGACCCAAAAAACTCGAATTTTCGATTTTTTTAGCCTAAATTTGGGATATAAACGGGTACCAAAAAAGCATTCTCAAATCGACTTTTTGGGCCCAAAAAACGTGTTTTAGCATTTTTTGGCTTGTATATTGAAAATTTTCTAGCACACTGTAGACATGTACAGATCGCTTCTGGGATCCAAAAAACTCGAATTTTCGGTGTTTTTAGGCTAAATTTGGGATATAAACGGGTACCGAAGATGCAAGCACAAATCGACTTTTTGGGCCCAAATAATATGTTTTAGCATTTTTTTGGCCTGCATATTGAAAATTTTGAAGCACAGTGCAGACATGTACAGATCGCTTCTGGGACCCAAAAAACTCGAATTTACGGTGTTTTTTGGCTAAATTCTGGACATAAACTGGTACCGACGATGCATGCATAAATCGACTTTTGGGCCCAAAAAACGTGTTTTAGCATTTTTTTGGCCTGTAAATTGAAAATTTTCTAGCACAGTGTAGACATGTAGAGATCGCTTCTGGGACCCAAAAAAACCGAATTTTCGATGTTTTTAGGCTAAATTCTGGACATAAACGGGTACCGAAGATGCAAGCACAAATCGACTTTTTGGGCCCAAAAAACGTGTTTTAGCATTTTTTTGGCCAGTATATTGAAAAAATTCTAGCACACTGCAGGCATGTACAGATCGCCTCTGGGACCCAAAAAACTCGAATTTTCGATTTTTTTAGCCTAAATTTGGGATATAAACGGGTACCAAAAAACATGCTCAAATCGACTTTTTGGGCCCAAAAAACGTGTTTTAGCATTTTTTGGCTTGTATATTGAAAATTTTCTAGCACAGTATGAACATGTACAGATCGCTTCTGGGACCCAAAAAACTCGAATTTTCGGTGTTTTTAGGCTAAATTTGGGATATAAACGGGTTCCAAAAAAGCATGCACAAATAGAATTTTTGGTCCCAAAAAAGGTCTTATAGCATTTTTTTGGCCCGTAAATTGAAAATAATCTAACAGAGTGCAGGCATGTAGGCCTACAGAGCGCTTCTGGAACCCAAAAAACTCGCATTTTCGGAGTTTTTAGGCTTAATTTGGGATATAAACGGGTACCGAAGATGCATGCACAAATCGACTTTTTGGGCCCAAAAAACGTGTTTTAGCATTTTTTTGGCCTGTAAATTGAAAATTTTCTAGCACAGTGTAGACATGTACAGATCGCTTCTGGGACCCAAAAAACTCGAATCTTCGGTGTTTTCAGGCTAAATTTGTGATATAAACGGGTACCAAAAAAGCATGCACAAATCGACTTTTTGGGCCCAATAAACGTGTTTTAGCATTTTTTGGCTTGTATATTGAAAATTTTCTAGCACAGTATAAACATGTACAGATCGCTTCTGGGACCCAAAAAACTCGAATTTTCGGTGTTTTTAGGCTAAATTTGGGATATAAACGGGTACCAAAAAAGCATGCACAAAACGACTTTTTGGTCCCAAAAAAGGTCTTATAGCATTTTTTTGGCCCGTAAATTGAAAATAATCTAACACAGTGCAGGCATGTACAGAGCGCTTCTGGAACCCAAAAAACCCGCATTTTAGGAGTTTTTAGGCTTAATTTGGGATATAAACGGGTACCGAAGATGCATGCACAATTCGACTTTTTGGGCCCAAAAAACGTGTTTTAGCATTTTTTTGGCCTGTATATTGAAAATTTTGTAGCACACTGTAGACATGTACAGATCGCTTCTGGGACCCAAAAAACTCGAATTTTCGGTGTTTTTAGGCTAAATTTAGGACATAAACGGGTACCGAAGATGCATCAAAAAATAGAATTTTTTGGCCGAAAAAACGAGTTTTAGCATTTTTTTGGCCTGTATATTGAATTTTTTTTAGCACACTGCAGGCATGTACAGATCGCTTCTGGGACCCAAAAAACTCGAATCTTCGGTGTTTTTAGGCTAAATTTGGGATATAAACGGGTACCGAAGATGCATGCACAAATCGACTTTTTGGGCCCAAAAAACGTATTTTAGCATTTTTTGGCCTGTAAATTGAAAATATTCTAGCACAGTGTAGACATGTACAGATCGCTTCTGGGAACCAAAAAACTCGAATTTTCGTATTTTTTAGGCTAAATTTGGGATATAAACGGGTACCGAAGATGCATGCACAAATCGACTTTTTGGGCCCAAAAAACGTGTTTTAGCATGTGTTTGGCCTGTATATTGAAAATTTTCTAGCACACTGTAGGCATGTACAGATCGTTTCTGGGACCCAAAAAACTCGAATTTTCGGTGTTGTTACGCTAAATTTGGGACATAAACGGGTACCGAAGATGCATGCACAAATCGACTTTTTGGGCCCAAAAAACGTATTTTAGCATTTTTTTGGCCTGTTAATTGAAAATTTTCTAGCACAGTGTAGATATGTACAGATCGCTTCTGGGATCCAAAAAACTCGAATTTTCGGTGTTATTAGGCTAAATTTGGGATATAAACGGGTACCGAAGATGCATGGACAAGTCGACTTTTTGGGCCAAAAAAACGTGTTTTAGCATTTTTTTGGCCTGTATATTGAAAAAATCTAGTTCACTGCAGGCATGAACAGATCGCTTCTGGGACCCAAAAAACTCGAATTTACGGTGTTTTTTGGCTAAATTTTGGACATAAACTGGTACCGACGATGCATGCACAAATCGACTTTTGGGCCCAAAAAACGTGTTTTAGCATTTTTTTGGCCTGTAAATTGAAAATTTTCTAGCACAGCGTAGACATGAACAGATCGCTTCTGGGACACCAAAAACTCAAATTTTCGGTGTTTTTAGGCTAAATTTGGGATATAAACGGGTACCGAAGATGCATCCACAAATCGACTTTTTGAGCCCAAAAAACGTGTTTTAGCATTTATTTCGCCGGTAAATTGAAAATTTTCTAGCACAGTGTAGACATGTAGAGATCGCTTCTGGGACCCAAAAAATTCGAATTTTCGATGTTTTTAGGCTAAATTCTGGACATAAACGGGTTCCGAAGATGCAAGCACAAATCGACTTTTTGGGCCCAAAAAACGTGTTTTAGCATTTTTTTGGCCAGTATATTGAAAAAATTCTAGCACACTGCAGGCATGTACAGATCGCCTCTGGGACCCAAAAAACTCGAACTTTCGATTTTTTTAGCCTAAATTTGGGATATAAACGGGTACCAAAAAAGCATTCTCAAATCGACTTTTTGGGCCCAAAAAACGTGTTTTAGCATTTTTTGGCTTGTATATTGAAAATTTTCTAGCACACTGTAGACATGTACAGATCGCTTCTGGGACCCAAAAAACTCGAATTTACGGTGTTTTTTGGCTAAATTCTGGACATAAACTGGTACCGACGATGCATGCATAAATCGACTTTTGGGCCAAAAAAACGTGTTTTAGCATTTTTTTGGCCTGTAAATTGAAAATTTTCTAGCACAGTGTAGACATGTAGAGATCGCTTCTGGGACCCAAAAAAATTGAATTTTCGATGTTTTTAGGCTAAATTCTGGACATAAACGGGTACCGAAGATGCAAGCACAAATCGACTTTTTGGGCCCAAAAAACGTGTTTTAGCATTTTTTTGGCCAGTATATTGAAAAAATTCTAGCACACTGCAGGCATGTACAGATCGCCTCTGGGACCCAAAAAACTCGAATTTTCGATTTTTTTAGCCTAAATTTGGGATATAAACGGGTACCAAAAAACATGCTCAAATCGACTTTTTGGGCCCAAAAAACGTGTTTTAGCATTTTTTGGCTTGTAAATTGAAAATTTTCTAGCACAGTATAAACATGTACAGATCGCTTCTGGGACCCAAAAAACTCGAATTTTCGGTGTTTTTAGGCTAAATTTGGGATATAAACGGGTACCAAAAAAGCATGCACAAATAGACTTTTTGGTCCCAAAAAAGGTCTTATAGCATTTTTTTGGCCCGTAAATTGAAAATAATCTAACAGAGTGCAGGCATGTACAGAGCGCTTCTGGAACCCAAAAAACTCGCATTTTCGGAGTTTTTCGGCTTAATTTGGGATATAAACGGGTACCGAAGATGCATGCACAAATCGACTTTTTTGGCCCAAAAAACGTGTTTTAGCATTTTTTTGGCCTGTAAATTGAAAATTTTCTAGCACAGTGTAGACATGTACAGATCGCTTCTGGGACCCAAAAAACTCGAATCTTCGGTGTTTTCAGGCTAAATTTGGGATATAAACGGGTACCAAAAAAGCATGCACAAATCGACTTTTTGGGCCCAATAAACGTGTTTTAGCATTTTTTGGCTTGTATATTGAAAATTTTCTAGCACAGTATAAACATGTACAGATCGCTTCTGGGACCCAAAAAACTCGAATTTTCGGTGTTTTTAGGCTAAATTTGGGATATAAACGGGTACCAAAAAAGCATGCACAAAACGACTTTTTGGTCCCAAAAAAGGTCTTATAGCATTTTTTTGGCCCGTAAATTGAAAATAATCTAACACAGTGCAGGCATGTACAGAGCGCTTCTGGAACCCAAAAAACTCGCATTTTCGGAGTTTTTAGGCTTAATTTGGGATATAAACGGGTACCGAAGATGCATGCACAAATCGACTTTTTGGGCCCAAAAAACGTGTTTTAGCATTTTTTTGGCCTGTAAATTGAAAATTTTCTAGCACAGTGTAGACATGTACAGATCGCTTCTGGGACCCAAAAAACTCGAATCTTCGGTGTTTTCAGGCTAAATTTGGGATATAAACGGGTACCAAAAAAGCATGCACAAATCGACTTTTTGGGCCCAATAAACGTGTTTTAGCATTTTTTGGCTTGTATATTGAAAATTTTCTAGCACAGTATAAACATGTACAGATCGCTTCTGGGACCCAAAAAACTCGAATTTTCGGTGTTTTTAGGCTAAATTTGGGATATAAACGGGTACCAAAAAAGCATGCACAAAACGACTTTTTGGTCCCAAAAAAGGTCTTATAGCATTTTTTTGGCCCGTAAATTGAAAATAATCTAACACAGTGCAGGCATGTACAGAGCGCTTCTGGAACCCAAAAAACCCGCATTTTAGGAGTTTTTAGGCTTAATTTGGGATATAAACGGGTACCGAAGATGCATGCACAATTCGACTTTTTGGGCCCAAAAAACGTGTTTTAGCATTTTTTTGGCCTGTATATTGAAAATTTTGTAGCACACTGTAGACATGTACAGATCGCTTCTGGGACCCAAAAAACTCGAATTTTCGGTGTTTTTAGGCTAAATTTAGGACATAAACGGGTACCGAAGATGCATCAAAAAATAGAATTTTTTGGCCGAAAAAACGAGTTTTAGCATTTTTTTGGCCTGTATATTGAATTTTTTTTAGCACACTGCAGGCATGTACAGATCGCTTCTGGGACCCAAAAAACTCGAATCTTCGGTGTTTTTAGGCTAAATTTGGGATATAAACGGGTACCGAAGATGCATGCACAAATCGACTTTTTGGGCCCAAAAAACGTATTTTAGCATTTTTTGGCCTGTAAATTGAAAATATTCTAGCACAGTGTAGACATGTACAGATCGCTTCTGGGAACCAAAAAACTCGAATTTCGTATTTTTTAGGCTAAATTTGGGATATAAACGGGTACCGAAGATGCATGCACAAATCGACTTTTTGGGCCCAAAAAACGTGTTTTAGCATGTGTTTGGCCTGTATATTGAAAATTTTCTAGCACACTGTAGGCATGTACAGATCGTTTCTGGGACCCAAAAAACTCGAATTTTCGGTGTTGTTACGCTAAATTTGGGACATAAACGGGTTCCGAAGATGCATGCACAAATCGACTTTTTGGGCCCAAAAAACGTATTTTAGCATTTTTTTGCCCTGTTAATTGAAAATTTTCTAGCACAGTGTAGATATGTACAGATCGCTTCTGGGATCCAAAAAACTCGAATTTTCGGTGTTATTAGGCTAAATTTGGGATATAAACGGGTACCGAAGATGCATGGACAAGTCGACTTTTTGGGCCAAAAAAACGTGTTTTAGCATTTTTTTGGCCTGTATATTGAAAAAATCTAGTTCACTGCAGGCATGAACAGATCGCTTCTGGGACCCAAAAAACTCGAATTTACGGTGTTTTTTGGCTAAATTCTGGACATAAACTGGTACCGACGATGCATGCACAAATCGACTTTTGGGCCCAAAAAACGTGTTTTAGCATTTTTTTGGCCTGTAAATTGAAAATTTTCTAGCACAGCGTAGACATGAACAGATCGCTTCTGGGACACCAAAAACTCAAATTTTCGGTGTTTTTAGGCTAAATTTGGGATATAAACGGGTACCGAAGATGCATCCACAAATCGACTTTTTGAGCCCAAAAAACGTGTTTTAGCATTTATTTCGCCGGTAAATTGAAAATTTTCTAGCACAGTGTAGACATGTAGAGATCGCTTCTGGGACCCAAAAAATTCGAATTTTCGATGTTTTTAGGCTAAATTCTGGACATAAACGGGTTCCGAAGATGCAAGCACAAATCGACTTTTTGGGCCCAAAAAACGTGTTTTAGCATTTTTTTGGCCAGTATATTGAAAAAATTCTAGCACACTGCAGGCATGTACAGATCGCCTCTGGGACCCAAAAAACTCGAACTTTCGATTTTTTTAGCCTAAATTTGGGATATAAACGGGTACCAAAAAAGCATTCTCAAATCGACTTTTTGGGCCCAAAAAACGTGTTTTAGCATTTTTTGGCTTGTATATTGAAAATTTTCTAGCACACTGTAGACATGTACAGATCGCTTCTGGGACCCAAAAAACTCGAATTTACGGTGTTTTTTGGCTAAATTCTGGACATAAACTGGTACCGACGATGCATGCATAAATCGACTTTTGGGCCCAAAAAACGTGTTTTAGCATTTTTTTGGCCTGTAAATTGAAAATTTTCTAGCACAGTGTAGACATGTAGAGATCGCTTCTGGGACCCAAAAAAATTGAATTTTCGATGTTTTTAGGCTAAATTCTGGACATAAACGGGTACCGAAGATGCAAGCACAAATCGACTTTTTGGGCCCAAAAAACGTGTTTTAGCATTTTTTTGGCCAGTATATTGAAAAAATTCTAGCACACTGCAGGCATGTACAGATCGCCTCTGGGACCCAAAAAACTCGAATTTTCGATTTTTTTAGCCTAAATTTGGGATATAAACGGGTACCAAAAAACATGCTCAAATCGACTTTTTGGGCCCAAAAAACGTGTTTTAGCATTTTTTGGCTTGTAAATTGAAAATTTTCTAGCACAGTATAAACATGTACAGATCGCTTCTGGGACCCAAAAAACTCGAATTTTCGGTGTTTTTAGGCTAAATTTGGGATATAAACGGGTACCAAAAAAGCATGCACAAATAGACTTTTTGGTCCCCAAAAAGGTCTTATAGCATTTTTTTGGCCCGTAAATTGAAAATAATCTAAAAGAGTGCAGGCATGTACAGAGCGCTTCTGGAACCCAAAAAACTCGCATTTTCGGAGTTTTTAGGCTTAATTTGGGATATAAACGGGTACCGAAGATGCATGCACAAATTGACTTTTTGGGCCCAAAAAACGTGTTTTAGCATTTTTTTGGCCTGTAAATTGAAAATTTTCTAGCACAGTGTAGACATGTACAGATCGCTTCTGGGACCCAAAAAACTCGAATCTTCGGTGTTTTCAGGCTAAATTTGGGATATAAACGGGTACCAAAAAAGCATGCACAAATCGACTTTTTGGGCCCAAAAAACGTGTTTTAGCATGTGTTTGGCCTGTATATTGAAAATTTTCTAGCACACTGTAGGCATGTACAGATCGTTTCTGGGACCCAAAAAACTCGAATTTTCGGTGTTGTTACGCTAAATTTGGGACATAAACGGGTACCGAAGATGCATGCACAAATCGACTTTTTGGGCCCAAAAAACGTATTTTAGCATTTTTTTGGCCTGTTAATTGAAAATTTTCTAGCACAGTGTAGATATGTACAGATCGCTTCTGGGATCCAAAAAACTCGAATTTTCGGTGTTATTAGGCTAAATTTGGGATATAAACGGGTACCGAAGATGCATGGACAAGTCGACTTTTTGGGCCAAAAAAACGTGTTTTAGCATTTTTTTGGCCTGTATATTGAAAAAATCTAGTTCACTGCAGGCATGAACAGATCGCTTCTGGGACCCAAAAAACTCGAATTTACGGTGTTTTTTGGCTAAATTCTGGACATAAACTGGTACCGACGATGCATGCACAAATCGACTTTTGGGCCCAAAAAACGTGTTTTAGCATTTTTTTGGCCTGTAAATTGAAAATTTTCTAGCACAGCGTAGACATGAACAGATCGCTTCTGGGACACCAAAAACTCAAATTTTCGGTGTTTTTAGGCTAAATTTGGGATATAAACGGGTACCGAAGATGCATCCACAAATCGACTTTTTGAGCCCAAAAAACGTGTTTTAGCATTTATTTCGCCGGTAAATTGAAAATTTTCTAGCACAGTGTAGACATGTAGAGATCGCTTCTGGGACCCAAAAAATTCGAATTTTCGATGTTTTTAGGCTAAATTCTGGACATAAACGGGTTCCGAAGATGCAAGCACAAATCGACTTTTTGGGCCCAAAAAACGTGTTTTAGCATTTTTTTGGCCAGTATATTGAAAAAATTCTAGCACACTGCAGGCATGTACAGATCGCCTCTGGGACCCAAAAAACTCGAACTTTCGATTTTTTTAGCCTAAATTTGGGATATAAACGGGTACCAAAAAAGCATTCTCAAATCGACTTTTTGGGCCCAAAAAACGTGTTTTAGCATTTTTTGGCTTGTATATTGAAAATTTTCTAGCACACTGTAGACATGTACAGATCGCTTCTGGGACCCAAAAAACTCGAATTTTCGGTGTTTTTAGGCTAAATTTGGGATATAAACGGGTACCAAAAAAGCATGCACAAATAGACTTTTTGGTCCCAAAAAAGGTCTTATAGCATTTTTTTGGCCCGTAAATTGAAAATAATCTAACAGAGTGCAGGCATGTACAGAGCGCTTCTGGAACCCAAAAAACTCGCATTTTCGGAGTTTTTAGGCTTAATTTGGGATATAAACGGGTACCGAAGATGCATGCACAAATCGACTTTTTGGGCCCAAAAAACGTGTTTTAGCATTTTTTTGGCCTGTAAATTGAAAATTTTCTAGCACAGTGTAGACATGTACAGATCGCTTCTGGGACCCAAAAAACTCGAATCTTCGGTGTTTTCAGGCTAAATTTGGGATATAAACGGGTACCAAAAAAGCATGCACAAATCGACTTTTTGGGCCCAATAAACGTGTTTTAGCATTTTTTGGCTTGTATATTGAAAATTTTCTAGCACAGTATAAACATGTACAGATCGCTTCTGGGACCCAAAAAACTCGAATTTTCGGTGGTTTTAGGCTAAATTTGGGATATAAACGGGTACCAAAAAAGCATGCACAAAACGACTTTTTGGTCCCAAAAAAGGTCTTATAGCATTTTTTTGGCCCGTAAATTGAAAATAATCTAACACAGTGCAGGCATGTACAGAGCGCTTCTGGAACCCAAAAAACTCGCATTTTAGGAGTTTTTAGACTTAATTTGGGATATAAACGGGTACCGAAGATTCATGCACAATTCGACTTTTTGGGCCCAAAAAACGTGTTTTAGCATTTTTTTGGCCTGTATATTGAAAATTTTGTAGCACACTGTAGACATGTACAGATCGCTTCTGGGACCCAAAAAACTCGAATTTTCGGTGTTTTTAGGCTAAATTTAGGACATAAACGGGTACCGAAGATGCATCCAAAAATAGAATTTTTTGGCCAAAAAAACGTGTTTTAGCATTTTTTTGGCCTGTATATTGAAAAATTTCTAGCACACTGCAGGCATGTACAGATCGCTTCTGGGACCCAAAAAACTCGAATCTTCGGTGTTTTCAGGCTAAATTTGGGATATAAACGGGTACCAAAAAAGCATGCACAAATCGACTTTTTGGGCCCAAAAAACGTGTTTTAGCATATTTTGGCTTGTATTTTGAAAATTTTCTTGCACAGTATAGACATGTACAGATCGCTTCTGGGACCCAAAAAACTCGAATTTTCGGTGTTTTTAGGCTAAATTTGAGATATAAACGGGTACCAAAAAAGCATGCACAAATCGACTTTTTGGTCCCAAAAAACGTCTTATAGCATTTTTTTGGCCCGTAAATTGAAAATATTCTAACACAGTGCAGGCATGTACAGAGCGCTTCTGGAACCCAAAAAACTCGCATTTTCGGAGTTTTTAGGCTTAATTTGGGATATAAACGGGTACCGAAGATGCATGCACAAATCGACTTTTTGGGCCCAAAAAACGTGTTTTAGCATTTTTTGGCCAGTAAAATGAAAATTTTCTAGCACACTGCAGGCATGTACAGATCGTTTCTGGGACCCAAAAAACTCGAATTTTCGGTGTTATTAGGCTAAATTTGGGACATAAACGGGTACCGAAGATGCAAGCACGAATCGACTTTTTGGACCCAAAAAACGTATTTTAGCATTTTTTGGCCTGTAAATTGAAAATATTCTAGCACAGTGTAGACATGTACAGATCGCTTCTGGGACCCAAAAAACTCGAATTTTCGTATTTTTTAGGCTAAATTTGGGATATAAACGGGGACCGAAGATGCATGCACAAATCGACTTTTTGGGCCCAAAAAACATTTTTTTTCATGTGTTTGGCCTGTATATTGAAAATTTTCTAACACAGTGCAGATATGTACAAATCGCTTCTGGGACCCAAAAAACTCGAATTTTCGGTGTTTTTAGGCTATATTTGGGATATAAACGGGTCCCGAAAATGCATGCACAAATCGACTTTTTGGGCCCAAAAAACGTGTTTTTGCATTTTTTTGGCCTGTATATTGAAAATTTTGTAGCACACTGTAGACATGTACAGATCGCTTCTGGGACCCAAAAAACTCGAATTTTCGGTGTTTTTAGGCTAAATTTAGGACATAAACGGGTACCGAAGATGCATTCAAAAATAGAATTTTTTGGCCAAAAAAACGTGTTTTAGCATTTTTTTGGCCTGTATATTGAAAAATTTCTAGCACACTGCAGGCATGTACAGATCGCTTCTGGGACCCAAAAAACTCGAATCTTCGGTGTTTTCAGGCTAAATTTGGGATATAAACGGGTACCAAAAAAGCATGCACAAATCGACTTTTTGGGCCCAAAAAACGTGTTTTAGCATATTTTGGCTTGTATTTTGAAAATTTTCTTGCACAGTATAGACATGTACAGATCGCTTCTGGGACCCAAAAAACTCGAATTTTCGGTGTTTTTAGGCTAAATTTGAGATATAAACGGGTACCAAAAAAGCATGCACAAATCGACTTTTTGGTCCCAAAAAACGTCTTATAGCATTTTTTTGGCCCGTAAATTAAAAATATTCTAACACAGTGCAGGCATGTACAGAGCGCTTCTGGAACCCAAAAAACTCGCATTTTCGGAGTTTTTAGGCTTAATTTGGGATATAAACGGGTACCGAAGATGCATGCACAAATCGACTTTTTGGGCCCAAAAAACGTGTTTTAGCATTTTTTGGCCAGTAAAATGAAAATTTTCTAGCACACTGCAGGCATGTACAGATCGTTTCTGGGACCCAAAAAACTCGAATTTTCGGTGTTATTAGGCTAAATTTGGGATATAAACGGGGACCGAAGATGCATGCACAAATCGACTTTTTGGGCCCAAAAAACATTTTTTTTCATGTGTTTGGCCTGTATATTGAAAATTTTCTAACACAGTGCAGATATGTACAAATCGCTTCTGGGACCCAAAAAACTCGAATTTTCGGTGTTTTTAGGCTATATTTGGGATATAAACGGGTCCCGAAAATGCATGCACAAATCGACTTTTTGGGCCCAAAAAACGTGTTTTTGCATTTTTTGGCCTGTAAATTGAAAATTTTCTAGCACACTGCAGGCATGTACAGATCGTTTCTGGGACTCAAAAAAAATCGAATTTTCGGTGTTCTTAGGGTAAATTTGGGATATAAACGGGTACCGAAGATGCTTGCACAAATCGACTTTTTGGGCCCAAAAAACGTGTTTTAGCATTTTTTTGGCCTGTATATTGAAAATTTTGTAGCACACTGTAGACATGTACAGATCGCTTCTGGGATCCAAAAAACTAGAATTTTCGGTGTTTTTAGGCTAAATTTAGGACATAAACGGGTACCGAAGATGCATCCAAAAATAGAATTTTTTGGCCAAAAAAACGTGTTTTAGCATTTTTTTGGCCTGTATATTGAAAAATTTCTAGCACACTTGCGCAGGCATGTACAGATCGCTTCTGGGACCCAAAAAACTCGAATCTTCGGTGTTTTCAGGCTAAATTTGGGATATAAACGGGTACCAAAAAAGCATGCACAAATCGACTTTTTGGGCCCAAAAAACGTGTTTTAGCATATTTTGGCTTGTATTTTGAAAATTTTCTTGCACAGTATAGACATGTACAGATCGCTTCTGGGACCCAAAAAACTCGAATTTTCGGTGTTTTTAGGCTAAATTTGAGATATAAACGGGTACCAAAAAAGCATGCACAAATCGACTTTTTGGTCCCAAAAAACGTCTTATAGCATTTTTTTGGCCCGTAAATTGAAAATATTCTAACACAGTGCAGGCATGTACAGAGCGCTTCTGGAACCCAAAAAACTCGCATTTTCGGAGTTTTTAGGCTTAATTTGGGATATAAACGGGTACCGAAGATGCATGCACAAATCGACTTTTTGGGCCCAAAAAATGTGTTTTAGCATTTTTTGGCCAGTAAAATGAAAATTTTCTAGCACACTGCAGGCATGTACAGATCGTTTCTGGGACCCAAAAAACTCGAATTTTCGGTGTTATTAGGCTAAATTTGGGACATAAACGGGTACCGAAGATGCAAGCACAAATCGACTTTTTGGACCCAAAAAACGTATTTTAGCATTTTTTGGCCTGTAAATTGAAAATATTCTAGCACAGTGTAGACATGTACAGATCGCTTCTGGGACCCAAAAAACTCGAATTTTCGTATTTTTTAGGCTAAATTTGGGATATAAACGGGGACCGAATTTGCATGCACAAATCGACTTTTTGGGCCCAAAAAACATTTTTTTTCATGTGTTTGGCCTGTATATTGAAAATTTTCTAACACAGTGCAGACATGTACAAATCGCTTTTGGGACCCAAAAACTCGAATTTTCGTTTTTTTTTAGGCTAAATTTGGGATATAAACGGGTACCGAAGATACATGCACAAATCGACTTTTTGGGCCCAAAAAACGTGTTTTAGCATTTTTTTGGCTTGTATATCAACAATTTTCTAGCACAGTGCAGGCATGTACAAATCGCTTCTGGGACCCAAAAAACTCGAATTTTCGGTGTTTTTAGGCTAAATTTGGGATATAAACGGGTACCGAAGATGCATGCACAAATCAACTTTTTGGGCCTAAAAAACGTGTTTTAGCATTTTTTTTAGCCTGTATATTGAAAATATTCTAGCACAGTGCAGGCATGTACAGATCGCTTCTGGAACCCAAAAAACTCGAATTTTCGATGTTTTTAGGCTAAATTTAGGACATAAACGAGTACCGAAGATGCATCCAAAAATCGAATTTTTTGGCCAAAAAAAACTATTTTAGCATTTTTTTGGCCTATATATTGAAAAATGTCTAGCACACTGCAGGCATGTACAGATTGCTTCTGGGACCCAAAAAACTCGAATCTTCGGTGTTTTTAGGCTAAATTTGGGATATAAACGGGTACCAAAAAAGCATGCACAAATCGACTTTTTGGGCCAAAAAAACGTGTTTTTGCATTTATTGGCCTGTAAATTGAAAATTTTCTAGCACACTGCAGGCATGTACAGATCGTTTCTGGGACCCAAAAAACTCGAATTTTCGGTGTTGTTAGGCTAAATTTGGGACATAAACGGGTACCGAAGATGCATGCACAAATCGACTTTTTGGGCCCAAAAAACGTATTTTAGCATTTTTTTGGCCTGTAAATCGAAAATTTTCTAGCACAGTGTAGACATGTACAGATCGCTTCTGGGATCCAAAAAACTCGAATTTTCGGTATTTTTAGGCTAAATTTGGGATATAAACGGGTACCGAAGATGCATGCACAAATCGACTTTTTGGGCCCAAAAAACGTTTTTTTTCATTTTTTTGGCCAGTAAATTGAAAATTTTCTAGCAAAGTGTAGACATGAACAGATCGATTCTGGGACCCCCAAAACAGAAATTTTCGGTGTTTTTAGGCTAAATTTAGGATATAAACGGATACCGAAGATGCATCCACAAATCGACTTTTTGAGCCCAAAAAACGTGTTTTAGCATTTTTATGGCCTGTAAATTGAAAATTTTCTTGCACAGTGTAGACATGTAGAGATCGCTTCTGGGACCCAAAAAATTCGAATTTTCGATGTTTTTAGGCTAAATTCTGGACATAAACGGGTACCGAAGATGCAAGCACAAATCGACTTTTTGGGCCCAAAAAACGTGTTTTAGCATTTTTTTGGCCAGTATATTGAAAAAATTCTAGCACACTGCAGGCATGTACAGATCGCTTCTGGGACCCAAAAAACTCGAATTTTCGTTTTTTTTAGCCTTAATTTGGGATATAAACGGGTACCGAAGATGCATGCACAAATCGACTTTTTGGGCCCAAAAAACGTGTTTTAGCATTTTTTTAGCCTGCATATTAAAAATATTCTAGCACAGTGCAGGCATGTACAGATCGCTTCTGGGACCCAAAAAACTCGAATTTTCGATGTTTTTAGGCTAAATTTAGGACATAAACGGGTACCGAAGATGCATCCAAAAATCGATTTTTTTGGCCACAAAAACCTGTTTTAGCATTTTTTTGGCCTATATATTGAAAAATGTCTATCACACTGCAGGCATGTACAGATCGCTTCTGGGACCCAAAAAACTCGAATCTTCGGTGTTTTTAGGCTAAATTTGGGATATAAACGGGTACCAAAAAAGCATGCACAAATTGAATTTTCGGTCCCAAAAAACGTGTTTTAGCATTTTTTGGCCTGTAAATTGAAAATTTTGTAGCACACTGCAGGCATGCACAGATCGTTTCTGGAACCCAAAAAACTCAAATTTTCGGTGTTGTTAGGCTAAATTTGGGACATAAACGAGTACCGAAGATGCATGCACAAATCGACTTTTAGGGCCCAAAAAACGTATTTTAGCATTTTTTTGGCCTGTAAATTGAGAATTTTCTAGCACAGTGTAGACATGTACAGTTCGCTTCTGGGATCCAAAAAACTCGAATTTTCGCTGTTTTTAGGCTAAATTCTGGACATAAACGGGTACCGAAGATGCATGCACAAATCGACTTTTTGGGCCCAAAAAACGTGTTTTAGCATTTTTTTGGCCAGTACATTGAAAAAATTCTAGCACACTGCAGGCATGTACAGATCGCTTCTGGGACCCCCAAAACCTGAATTTTCAGTGTTTTTAGGCTAAATTTGGGATATAAACGGGTACCGAAGATGCATGCACAAATCGACTTTTTGGGCCCAAAAAACGTGTTTTAGCATTTTTTTGGCCTGTAAATTGAAAATTTTCTAGCACAGTGTAGACATGTACATATCGCTTCTGCGACCTAAAAAACTCGAATTTTCGGTGTTTTTAGGCTAAATTGGGAATATAAACGGTTCCCGAAAATACATGCACAAATCGACTTTTTGGGCCCAAAAAACGTGTTTTAGCATTTTTTGGCTTGTATATTGAAAATTTTCTATCACAGTATAGACATGTACAGATTGCTTCTAGGACCCACAAAACTCGAATTTTCGGTGTATTTAGGCTAAATTTGGGATATAAACGGGTACCAAAAAAGCATGCACAAATCGACTTTTTGGTCCCAAAAAACGTCTTATAGCATTTTTTTGGCCCGTAAATTGAAAATTTTCTAACACAGTGCAGGAATGTACAGAGCGCTTCTGGAACCTAAAATACTGGAATTTTCGGAGTTTATAGTCTTAATTTGGGATATAAACAGGTACCGAAGATGCATGCACAAATCGACTTTTTGGGCCCAAAAAACGTGTTTTAGCATTTTTTTAGCCTGCATATTAAAAATATTCTAGCACAGTGCAGGCATGTACAGATCGCTTCTGGGACCCAAAAAACTCGAATTTTCGATGTTTTTAGGCTAAATTTAGGACATAAATGGGTACCAAAGATGCATCCAAAAATCGATTTTTTTGGCCACAAAAACCTGTTTTAGCATTTTTTTGGCCTATATATTGAAAAATGTCTATCACACTGCAGGCATGTACAGATCGCTTCTGGGACCCAAAAAACTCGAATCTTCGGGGTTTTTAGGCTAAATTTGGGATATAAACGGGTACCAAAAAAGCATGCACAAATTGAATTTTCGGTCCCAAAAAACGTGTTTTAGCATTTTTTGGCCTGTAAATTGAAAATTTTGTAGCACACTGCACGCATGCACAGATCGTTTCTGGAACCCAAAAAACTCAAATTTTCGGTGTTGTTAGGCTAAATTTGGGACATAAACGGGTACCGAAGATGCATGCACAAATCGACTTTTAGGGCCCAAAAAACGTATTTTAGCATTTTTTTGGCCTGTAAATTGAGAATTTTCTAGCACAGTGTAGACATGTAGAGATCGCTTCTGGGATCCAAAAAACTCGAATTTTCGCTGTTTTTAGGCTAAATTCTGGACATAAACGGGTACCGAAGATGCATGCACAAATCGACTTTTTGGGCCCAAAAAACGTGTTTTAGCATTTTTTTGGCCAGTACATTGAAAAAATTCTAGCACACTGCAGGCATGTACAGATCGCTTCTGGGACCCCCAAAACCTGAATTTTCAGTGTTTTTAGGCTAAATTTGGGATATAAACGGGTACCGAAGAAGCATGCACAAATCGACTTTTTGGGCCCAAAAAACGTGTTTTAGCATTTTTTTGGCCTGTAAATTGAAAATTTTCTAGCACAGTGTAGACATGTACATATCGCTTCTGCGACCTAAAAAACTCGAATTTTCGGTGTTTTTAGGCTAAATTGGGAATATAAACGGTTCCCGAAAATGCATGCACAAATCGACTTTTTGGGCCCAAAAAACGTGTTTTAGCATTTTTTGGCTTGTATATTGAAAATTTTCTAGCACAGTATAGACATGTACAGATTGCTTCTAGGACCCAAAAAACTCGAATTTTCGGTGTATTTAGGCTAAATTTGGGATATAAACGGGTACCAAAAAAGCATGCACAAATCGACTTTTTGGTCCCAAAAAACGTCTTATAGCATTTTTTTGGCCCGTAAATTGAAAATTTTCTAACACAGTGCAGGAATGTACAGAGCGCTTCTGGAACCTAAAATACTGGAATTTTCGGAGTTTATAGTCTTAATTTGGGATATAAACAGGTACCGAAGATGCATGCACAAATCGACTTTTTGGGCCCAAAAAACGTGTTTTAGCATTTTTTTTAGCCTGTATATTGAAAATATTCTAGCACAGTGCAGGCATGTACAGATCGCTTCTGGGACCCAAAAAACTCGAATTTTCGATGTTTTTAGGCTAAATTTAGGACATAAACGGGTACCGAAAATGCATCCAAAAATCGATTTTTTTGGCCAAAAAAACCTGTTTTAGCATTTTTTTGGCCTATATATTGAAAAATGTCTAGCACACTGCAGGCATGTACAGATTGCTTCTGGGACCCAACAAAACTCGAATCTTCGGTGTTTTTAGGCTAAATTTGGGATATAAACGGGTACCAAAAAAGCATGCACAAATCTTCTTTTTGGGCCCAAAAAACGTGTTTTTGCATTTATTGGCCTGTTAATTGAAAATTTTCTAGCACACTGCAGGCATGTACAGATCGTTTCTGGGACCCAAAAAACTCGAATTTTCGGTGTTGTTAGGCTAAATCTGGGACATAAACGGGTACCGAAGATGCATGCACAAATCGACTTTTAGGGCCCAAAAAACATATTTTAGCATTTTTTTGGCCTGTAAATTGAACATTTTCTAGCACAGTGTAGACATGTACAGATCGCTTCTGGGATCCAAAAAAATCGAATTTTCGGTGTTTTTAGGCTAAATTTGGGACATAAACTGGTACCGAACATGCATGGACAAATCAACTTTTTGGGCCAAAAAACCGTGTTTTAGCATTTTTTTCTTCCTGTATATTGAAATTTTTTAGCACATTTCAGGCATGTACAGATCGTTTCAGGGACCCATAAAACTCGAATTTACGGTGTTTTTAGGCTACACTTGGGATATAAACGGGTACCGAAGATGCATGCACAAACCGACTTTTTGAGCCCAAAAAACGTGTTTTAGCATTTTTTTGGCCTGTAAATTGAAAATTTTCTAGCACAGTGTAGACATGTACAGATCGCTTCTGGGACCCAAAAAACTCGAATTTTCGCTGTTTTTAGGCTAAATTCTGGACATAAACGGGTACCGAAGATGCATGCACAAATCGACTTTTTGGGCCCAAAAAACGTGTTTTAGCATTTTTTTGGCCTGTAAATTGAAAATTTTCTAGCACAGTGTAGACATGTACAGATCGCTTCTGCGACCTAAAAAACTCGAATTTTCGCTTTTCTTAGGCTAAATTTGGGATATAAACGGGTACCGAAGATACATGCACAAATCGACTTTTTGGGCCCAAAAAACGTGTTTTAGCATTTTTTTGGCCAGTATATTGAAAAAATTCTAGCACACTGCAGGCATGTACAGATCGCCTCTGGGACCCAAAAAACTCGAATTTTCGATTTTTTTAGCCTAAATTTGGGATATAAACGGGTACCAAAAAAGCATGCACAAATCGAATTTTCGGTCCCAAAAAACGTGTTTTAGCATTTTTTGGCCTGTAAATTGAAAATTTTGTAGCACACTGCAGGCATGCACAGATCGTTTCTGGAACCCAAAAAACTCAAATTTTCGGTGTTGTTAGGCTAAGTTTGGGACATAAACGGGTACCGAAGATGCATGCACAAATCGACTTTTAGGGCCCAAAAAACGTATTTTAGCATTTTTTTGGCCTGTAAATTGAGAATTTTCTAGCACAGTGTAGACATGTACAGATCGCTTCTGGGATCCAAAAAACTCGAATTTTCGCTGTTTTTAGGCTAAATTCTGGACATAAACGGGTACCGAAGATGCATGCACAAATCGACTTTTTGGGCCCAAAAAACGTGTTTTAGCATTTTTTTGGCCAGTACATTGAAAAAATTCTAGCACACTGCAGGCATGTACAGATCGCTTCTGGGACCCCCAAAACCTGAATTTTCAGTGTTTTTAGGCTAAATTTGGAATATAAACGGGTACCGAAGATGCATGCACAAATCGACTTTTTGGGCCCAAAAAACGTGTTTTAGCATTTTTTTGGCCTGTAAATTGAAAATTTTCTAGCACAGTGTAGACATGTACATATCGCTTCTGCGACCTAAAAAACTCGAATTTTCGGTGTTTTTAGGCTAAATTGGGAATATAAACGGTTCCCGAAAATGCATGCACAAATCGACTTTTTGGGCCCAAAAAACGTGTTTTAGCATTTTTTGGCTTGTATATTGAAAATTTTCTAGCACAGTATAGACATGTACAGATTGCTTCTAGGACCCAAAAAACTCGAATTTTCGGTGTATTTAGGCTAAATTTGGGATATAAACGGGTACCAAAAAAGCATGCACAAATCGACTTTTTGGTCCCAAAAAACGTCTTATAGCATTTTTTTGGCCCGTAAATTGAAAATTTTCTAACACAGTGCAGGAATGTACAGAGCGCTTCTGGAACCTAAAATACTGGAATTTTCGGAGTTTATAGTCTTAATTTGGGATATAAACAGGTACCGAAGATGCATGCACAAATCGACTTTTTGGGCCCAAAAAACGTGTTTTAGCATTTTTTTTAGCCTGTATATTGAAAATATTCTAGCACAGTGCAGGCATGTACAGATCGCTTCTGGGACCCAAAAAACTCGAATTTTCGATGTTTTTAGGCTAAATTTAGGACATAAACGGGTACCGAAAATGCATCCAAAAATCGATTTTTTTGGCCAAAAAAAACTGTTTTAGCATTTTTTTGGCCTATATATTGAAAAATGTCTAGCACACTGCAGGCATGTACAGATTGCTTCTGGGACCCAAAAAAACTCGAATCTTCGGTGTTTTTAGGCTAAATTTGGGATATAAACGGGTACCAAAAAAGCATGCACAAATCTTCTTTTTGGGCCCAAAAAACGTGTTTTTGCATTTATTGGCCTGTTAATTGAAAATTTTCTAGCACACTGCAGGCATGTACAGATCGTTTCTGGGACCCAAAAAACTCGAATTTTCGGTGTTGTTAGGCTAAATCTGGGACATAAACGGGTACCGAAGATGCATGCACAAATCGACTTTTAGGGCCCAAAAAACATATTTTAGCATTTTTTTGGCCTGTAAATTGAACATTTTCTAGCACAGTGTAGACATGTACAGATCGCTTCTGGGATCCAAAAAAATCGAATTTTCGGTGTTTTTAGGCTAAATTTGGGACATAAACTGGTACCGAAGATGCATGGACAAATCAACTTTTTGGGCCAACAAACCGTGTTTTAGCATTTTTTTCTTCCTGTATATTGAATTTTTTTAGCACACTTCAGGCATGTACAGATCGTTTCTGGGACCCATAAAACTCGAATTTACGGTGTTTTTAGGCTACACTTGGGATATAAACGGGTACCGAAGATGCATGCACAAACCGACTTTTTGAGCCCAAAAAACGTGTTTTAGCATTTTTTTGGCCTGTAAATTGAAAATTTTCTAGCACAGTGTAGACATGTACAGATCGCTTCTGGGACCCAAAAAACTCGAATTTTCGCTGTTTTTAGGCTAAATTCTGGACATAAACGGGTACCGAAGATGCATGCACAAATCGACTTTTTGGGCCCAAAAAACGTGTTTTAGCATTTATTTGGCCAGTACATTGAAAAAATTCTAGCACACTGCAGGCATGTACAGATCGCTTCTGGGACCCCCAAAACCTGAATTTTCAGTGTTCTTAGGCTAAATTTGGGATATAAACGGGTACCGAAGATGCATGCACAAATCGACTTTTTGGGCCCAAAAAACGTGTTTTAGCATTTTTTTGGCCTGTAAATTGAAAATTTTCTAGCACAGTGTAGACATGTACAGATCGCTTCTGCGACCTAAAAAACTCGAATTTTCGCTTTTCTTAGGCTAAATTTGGGATATAAACGGGTACCGAAGATGCATGCACAAATCGACTTTTTGGGCCCAAAAAACGTGTTTTAGCATTTTTTTGGCCAGTATATTGAAAAAATTCTAGCACACTGCAGGCATGTACAGATCGCCTCTGGGACCCAAAAAACTCGAATTTTCGATTTTTTTAGCCTAAATTTGGGATATAAACGGGTACCAAAAAACATGCTCAAATCGACTTTTTGGGCCCAAAAAACGTGTTTTAGCATTTTTTGGCTTGTATATTGAAAATTTTCTAGCACAGTATAAACATGTACAGATCGCTTCTGTGACGCAAAAAACTCGAATTTTCGGTGTTTTTAGGCTAAATTTGGGATATAAACGGGTACCAAAAAAGCATGCACAAATAGACTTTTTGGTCCCAAAAAAGGTCTTATAGCATTTTTTTGGCCCGTAAATTGAAAATAATCTAACACAGTGCAGGCATGTACAGAGCGCTTCTGGAACCGAAAAAACTCGCATTTTCGGAGTTTTTAGGCTTAATTTGGGATATAAACGGGTACCGAAGATGCATGCACAAATCGACTTTTTGGGCCCAAAAAACGTGTTTTAGCATTTTTTTGGCCTGTAAATTGAAAATTTTCTAGCACAGTGTAGACATGTACAGATCGCTTCTGGGACCCAAAAAACTCGAATCTTCGGTGTTTTCAGGCTAAATTTGGGATATAAACGGGTACCAAAAAAGCATGCACAAATCGACTTTTTGGGCCCAAAAAACGTGTTTTAGCATTTTTTGGCTTGTATATTGAAAATTTTCTAGCACAGTATAAACATGTACAGATCGCTTCTGGGACCCAAAAAACTCGAATTTTCGGTGTTTTTAGGCTAAATTTGGGATATAAACGGGTACCAAAAAAGCATGCACAAAACGACTTTTTGGTCCCAAAAAAGGTCTGATAGCATTTTTTTGGCCCGTAAATTGAAAATAATCTAACACAGTGTAGGCATGTACAGAGCGCTTCTGGAACCCAAAAAACTCGCATTTTAGGAGTTTTTAGGCTTAATTTGGGATATAAACGGGTACCGAAGATGCATGCACAAATCGACTTTTTGGGCCCAAAAAACGTGTTTTAGCATTTTTTTGGCCTGTATATTGAAAATTTTGTAGCACACTGTAGACATGTACAGATCGCTTCTGGGACCCAAAAAACTCGAATTTTCGGTGTTTTTAGGCTAAATTTAGGACATAAACGGGTACCGAAGATGCATCCAAAAATAGAATTTTTTGGCCAAAAAAACGAGTTTTAGCATTTTTTTGGCCTGTATATTGAATTTTTTTTAGCACACTGCAGGCATGTACAGATCGCTTCTGGGACCCAAAAAACTCGAATCTTCGGTGTTTTTAGGCTAAATTTGGGATATAAACGGGTACCAAAAAAGCATGCACAAATCGACTTTTTGGGCCCAAAAAACGTGTTTTAGCATTTTTTGGCTTGTATATTGAAAATTTTCTAGCACAGTATAAACATATACAGATCGCTTCTGGGACCCAAAAAACTCGAATTTTCGGTGTTTTTAGGCTAAATTTGGGATATAAACGGGTACCAAAAAAGCATGCACAAATCGACTTTTTGGTCCCAAAAAAGGTCTTATAGCATTTGTTTGGCCCGTAAATTGAAAATAATCTAACACAGTGCAGGCATGTACAGAGCGCTTCTGGAACCCAAAAAACTCGCATTTTCGGAGTTTTTAGGCTTAATTTGGGATATAAACGGGTACCGAAGATGCATGCACAAATCGACTTTTTGGGCCCAAAAAACGTGTTTTAGCATTTTTTTGGCCAATAAATTGAAAATTTTCTAGCACAGTGTAGACATGTACAGATCACTTCTGGGACCCAAAAAACTAGAATTTTCGTTTTTTTTAATCTAAATTTGGGATGTAAACGGGTACCGAAGATGCATGCACAAATCGACTTTTTGGGCCCAAAAAACGTGTTTTAGCAGGTGTTTGGCCTTTATATTGAAAATTTTCTAACACAGTGCAGATATGTACAAATCGCTTCTGGGACCCAAAAAACTCGAATTTTCGGTGTTTTTAGGCTATATTTGGGATATAAACGGGTCCCGAAAATGCATGCACAAATCGACTTTTTGGGCCCAAAAAACGTGTTTTTGCATTTTTTGGCCTGTAAATTGAAAATTTTCTAGCACACTGCAGGCATGTACAGATCGTTTCTGGGACTCAAAAAAAATCGAATTTTCGGTGTTCTTAGGGTAAATTTGGGATATAAACGGGTACCGAAGATGCATCCAAAAATAGAATTTTTTGGCCAAAAAAACGTGTTTTAGCATTTTTTTGGCCTGTATATTGAAAAATTTCTAGCACACTGCAGGCATGTACAGATCGCTTCTGGGACCCAAAAAACTCGAATCTTCGGTGTTTTCAGGCTAAATTTGGGATATAAACGGGTACCAAAAAAGCATGCACAAATCGACTTTTTGGGCCCAAAAAACGTGTTTTAGCATATTTTGGCTTGTATTTTGAAAATTTTCTTGCACAGTATAGACATGTACAAATCGCTTCTGGGACCCAAAAAACTCGAATTTTCGGTGTTTTTAGGCTAAATTTGAGATATAAACGGGTACTAAAAAAGCATGCACAAATCGACTTTTTGGTCCCAAAAAAGGTCTTATAGCATTTTTTTGGCCCGTAAATTGAAAATATTCTAACACAGTGCAGGCATGTACAGAGCGCTTCTGGAACCCAAAAAACTCGCATTTTCGGAGTTTTTAGGCTTAATTTGGGATATAAACGGGTACCGAAGATGCATGCACAAATCGACTTTTTGGGCCCAAAAAACGTGTTTTAGCATTTTTTGGCCAGTAAAATGAAAATTTTCTAGCACACTGCAGGCATGTACAGATCGTTTCTGGGACCCAAAAAACTCGAATTTTCGGTGTTATTAGGCTAAATTTGGGACATAAACGGGTACCGAAGATGCAAGCACAAATCGACTTTTTGGACCCAAAAAACGTATTTTAGCATTTTTTGGCCTGTAAATTGAAAATATTCTAGCACAGTGTAGACATGTACAGATCGCTTCTGGGACCCAAAAAACTCGAATTTTCGTATTTTTTAGGCTAAATTTGGGATATAAACGGGTACCGAAGATGCATGCACAAATCGACTTTTTGGGCCCAAAAAACATTTTTTTTCATGTGTTTGGCCTGTATATTGAAAATTTTCTAACACAGTGCAGACATGTACAAATCGCTTTTGGGACCCAAAAACTCGAATTTTCGTTTTTTTTTAGGCTAAATTTGGGATATAAACGGGTACCGAAGATACATGCACAAATCGACTTTTTGGGCCCAAAAAACGTGTTTTAGCATTTTTTTGGCTTGTATATTAACAATTTTCTAGCACAGTGCAGGCATGTACAAATCGCTTCTGGGACCCAAAAAACTCGAATTTTCGGTGTTTTTAGGCTAAATTTGGGATATAAACGGGTACCGAAGATGCATGCACAAATCAACTTTTTGGGCCTAAAAAACGTGTTTTAGCATTTTTTTTAGCCTGTATATTGAAAATATTCTAGCACAGTGCAGGCATGTACAGATCGCTTCTGGAACCCAAAAAACTCGAATTTTCGATGTTTTTAGGCTAAATTTAGGACATAAACGAGTACCGAAGATGCATCCAAAAATCGAATTTTTTGGCCAAAAAAAACTATTTTAGCATTTTTTTGGCCTATATATTGAAAAGTGTCTAGCACACCGCAGGCATGTACAGATTGCTTCTGGGACCCAAAAAACTCGAATCTTCGGTGTTTTTAGGCTAAATTTGGGATATAAACGGGTACCAAAAAAGCATGCACAAATCGACTTTTTGGGCCAAAAAAACGTGTTTTTGCATTTATTGGCCTGTAAATTGAAAATTTTCTAGCACACTGCAGGCATGTACAGATCGTTTCTGGGACCCAAAAAACTCGAATTTTCGGTGTTGTTAGGCTAAATTTGGGACATAAACGGGTACCGAAGATGCATGCACAAATCGACTTTTTGGGCCCAAAAAACGTATTTTAGCATTTTTTTGGCCTGTAAATCGAAAATTATCTAGCACAGTGTAGACATGTACAGATCGCTTCTGGGATCCAAAAAACTCGAATTTTCGGTATTTTTAGGCTAAATTTGGGATATAAACGGGTACCGAAGATGCATGCACAAATCGACTTTTTGGGCCCAGAAAACGTTTTTTTTTCATTTTTTTGGCCAGTAAATTGAAAATTTTCTAGCAAAGTGTAGACATGAACAGATCGATTCTGGGACCCCCAAAACAGAAATTTTCGGTGTTTTTAGGCTAAATTTAGGATATAAACGGATACCGAAGATGCATCCACAAATCGACTTTTTGAGCCCAAAAAACGTGTTTTAGCATTTTTTTGGCCTGTAAATTGAAAATTTTCTAGCACAGTGTAGACATGTAGAGATCGCTTCTGGGACCCAAAAAATTCGAATTTTCGATATTTTTAGGCTAAATTCTGGACATAAACGGGTACCGAAGATGCAAGCACAAATCGACTTTTTGGGCCCAAAAAACGTGTTTTAGCATTTTTTTGGCCAGTATATTGAAAAAATTCTAGCACACTGCAGGCATGTACAGATCGCTTCTGGGACCCAAAAAACTCGAATTTTCGTTTTTTTTAGCCTTAATTTGGGATATAAACGGGTACCGAAGATGCATGCACAAATCGACTTTTTGGGCCCAAAAAACGTGTTTTAGCATTTTTTTAGCCTGTATATTGAAAATATTCTAGCACAGTGCAGGCATGTACAGATCGCTTCTGGGACCCAAAAAACTCGAATTTTCGATGTTTTTAGGCTAAATTTAGGACATAAACGGGTACCGAAGATGCATCCAAAAATCGATTTTTTTGGCCACAAAAACCTGTTTTAGCATTTTTTTGGCCTATATATTGAAAAATGTCTATCACACTGCAGGCATGTACAGATCGCTTCTGGGACCCAAAAAACTCGAATCTTCGGTGTTTTTAGGCTAAATTTGGGATATAAACAGGAACCAAAAAAGCATGCACAAATCGAATTTTCGGTCCCAAAATTGAAAATTTTGTAGCACACTGCAGGCATGTACAGATCGTTTCTGGAACCCAAAAAACTCAAATTTTCGGTGTTGTTAGGCTAAATTTGGGACATAAACGGGTACCGAAGATGCATGCACAAATCGATTTTTAGGGCCCAAAAAACGTATTTTAGCATTTTTTTGGCCTGTAAATTGAGAATTTTCTAGCACAGTGTAGACATGTACAGATCGCTTCTGGGATCCAAAAAACTCGAATTTTCGCTGTTTTTAGGCTAAATTCTGGACATAAACGGGTACCGAAGATGCATGCACAAATCGACTTTTTGGGCCCAAAAAACGTGTTTTAACATGTGTTTGGCCTTTATATTAAAAAAATTCTAACACAGTGCAGACATGTACAAATCGCTTCTGGGACCCAAAAAACTCGAATTTTCGGTGTTTTTAGGCTAAATTGGGAATATAAACGGTTCCCGAAAATGCATGCACAAATCGACTTTTTGGGCCCAAAAAACGTGTTTTAGCATTTTTTGGCTTGTATATTGAAAATTTTCTAGCACAATATAGACATGTACAGATTGCTTCTAGGACCCAAAAAATTCGAATTTTCGGTGTATTTAGGCTAAATTTGGGATATAAACGGGTACCAAAAAAGCATGCACAAATCGACTTTTTGGTCCCAAAAAACGTCTTATAGCATTTTTTTGGCCCGTAAATTGAAAATTTTCTAACACAGTGCAGGAATGTACAGAGCGCTTCTGGAACCTAAAATACTGAAATTTTCGGAGTTTATAGTCTTAATTTGGGATATAAACAGGTACCGAAGATGCATGCACAAATCGACTTTTTGGGCCCAAAAAACGTGTTTTAGCATTTTTTTTAGCCTGTATATTGAAAATATTCTAGCACAGTGCAGGCATGTACAGATCGCTTCTGGGACCCAAAAAACTCGAATTTTCGATGTTTTTAGGCTAAATTTAGGACATAAACGGGTACCGAAAATGCATCCAAAAATCGATTTTTTTGGCCAAAAAAACCTGTTTTAGCATTTGTTTGGCCTATATATTGAAAAATGTCTAGCACACTGCAGGCATGTACATATTGCTTCTGGGACCCAAAAAAACTCGAATCTTCGGTGTTTTTAGGCTAAATTTGGGATATAAACGGGTACCAAAAAAGCATGCACAAATCTTCTTTTTGGGCCCAAAAAACGTGTTTTTGCATTTATTGGCCTGTTAATTGAAAATTTTCTAGCACACTGCAGGCATGTACAGATCGTTTCTGGGACCCAAAAAACTCGAATTTTCGGTGTTGTTAGGCTAAATTTGGGACATAAACGGGTACCGAAGATGCATGCACAAATCGACTTTTAGGGCCCAAAAAACATATTTTAGCATTTTTTTGGCCTGTAAATTGAACATTTTCTAGCACAGTGTAGACATGTACAGATCGCTTCTGGGATCCAAAAAACTCGAATTTTCGGTGTTTTTAGGCTAAATTTGGGACATAAACTGGTACCGAAGATGCATGGACAAATCAACTTTTTGGGCCAAAAAACAGTGTTTTAGCATTTTTTTCTCCCTGTATAGTGAAATTTTTTAGCACACTTCAGGCATGTACAAATCGTTTCTGGGACCCATAAAACTCGAATTTATGGTGTTTTTAGGCTACACTTGGGATATAAACGGGTACCAAAAAAGCATGCACAAATCGACTTTTTTGGCCAAAAAAACGTGTTTTAGCATGTGTTTGGCCTTTATATTAAAATTTTCTAACACAGTGCAGACATGTACATATCGCTTCTGGGACCCAAAAACTCGAATCTTCGGTGTTTTTAGGCTAAATTTGGGATATAAACGGGTACCAAAAAAGCATGCACAAATCGACTTTTTTGGCCAAAAAAACGTGTTTTAGCATTCTTTTGGCCTGTATATTGAAAAAAATCTAGCACACTGCAGGCATGTACAGATCGCTTCTGAGACCCAAAAAACTCGAATTTTCGGTGTTTTTAGGCTAAATTTCGGATATAAACGGGTACCGAAGATGCATGCACAAATCGACTTTTTGGGCCAAAAAAACGTGTTTTAGCATGTGTTTGGCCTTTATATTAAAATTTTCTAACACAGTGCAGACATGTACATATCGCTTCTGGGACCCAAAAAACTCGAATCTTCGGTGTTTTTAGGCTAAATTTGGGACATAAACGGGTACCAAAAAAGCATGCACAAATCGACTTTTTTGGCCAAAAAAACGTGTTTTAGCATTCTTTTGGCCTGTATATTGAAAAAAATCTAGCACACTGCAGGCATGTACAGATCGCTTCTGAGACCCAAAAAACTCGAATTTTCGGTGTTTTTAGGCTAAATTTCGGATATAAACGGGTACCGAAGATGCATCCACAAATCGACTTTTTGAGCCCAAAAAACGTGTTTTAGCATTTTTTTGGCCTGTAAATTGAAAATTTTCCAGCACACTGCAGGCATGTACAGATCGCTTCTGGTACCCAAAAAACTAGAATTTTCGTTTTTTTTAGCCTAAATTTGGGATATAAACGGGTACCGAAAATACATGCACAAATCGACTTTTTGGGCCCAAAAAACGTGTTTTAGCATTTTTTTTAGCCTGCATATTGAAAATATTCTAGCACAGTGCAGGTATGTACAGATCGCTTCTGGGACCCAAAAAACACGAATTTTCGATGTTTTTAGGCTAAATTTAGGACATAAACGGGTACCGAAGATGCATCCAAAAACCAAATTTTTTGGCCAGAAAAACCTGTTTTAGCAATTTTTTGGACTATATATTGAAAAATGTCTAGCACACTGAAGGCATGTACAGATTGCTTCTGGGACCCAAAAAACTCGAATCTTCGGTGTTTTTAGGCTAAATTTGGGATATAAACGGGTACCAAAAAAGCATGCACAAATCGAATTTTTGGTCCCAAAAAACGTGTTTTAGCATTTTTTGGCCTGTAAATTAAAATTTTTCTAGCACACTGCAGGCATGTACATTTCGTTTCTGGGACCCAAAAAACTCGAATTTTCGGTGTTGTTAGGCTAAATTTGGGACATAAACGGGTACCAAAAAAGCATGCACAAATCGACTTTTGGGGCCCAAAAAACGTGTTTTTGCATTCATTGGCCTGTAAATTGAAAAAATTCTAGCACACTGCAGGCATGTACAGATCGCTTCTGGTACCCAAAAAACTAGAATTTTCGTTTTTTTTAGCCTAAATTTGGGATATAAACGGGTACCGAAGATGCATGCACAAATCGACTTTTTGAGCCCAAAAAACGTGTTTTAGCATTTTTTTAGCCTGTAAATTGAAAATTTTCTAGCACAGTGTAGACATGTACAGATCGCTTCTGGGACCCAAAAAACTCGAATTTTCGATGTTTTTAGGCTAAATTCTGGACATAAACGGGTACCGAAGATGCATGCACAAATCGACTTTTTGGGCCCAAAAAACGTGTTTTAGCATTTTTTTGGCTAGTACATTGAAAAAATTCTAGCACACTATAGGCATGTACAGATCGCTTCTGGGACCCCCAAAACCTGAATTTTTGGTGTTTTTAGGCTAAATTTGGGATATAAACGGGTACCGAAGATGCATGCACAAATCGACTTTTTGGGCCCAAAAAACGTGTTTTAGCATTTTTTTGGCCTGTAAATTGAAAATTTTCTAGCACAGTGTAGACATGTACAGATCGCTTCTGCGACCTAAAAAACTCGAATTTTCGCTTTTCTTAGGCTAAATTTGGGATATAAACGGGTATCGAAGATGCATGCACAAATCGACTTTTTGGGCCCAAAAAACGTGTTTTAGCATGTGTTTGGCCTTTATATTGAAAATTTTCTAACACAGTGCAGACATGTACAAATCTCTTCTGGGACCCAAAAAACTCGAATTTTCGGTGTTTTTAGGCTAAATTGGGGATATAAACGGTTCCCGAAAATGCATGCACAAATCGACTTTTTGGGCCCAAAAAACGTGTTTTAGCATTTTTTTTAGCCTGTATATTGAAAATTTTCTAGCACAGTATAGACATGTACAGATTGCTTCTAGGACCCAAAAAACTCGAATTTTCGGTGTATTTAGGCTAAATTTGGGATATAAACGGGTACCAAAAAAGCATGCACAAATCGACTTTTTGGTCCCAAAAAACGTCTTATAGCATTTTTTTGGCCCGTAAATTGAAAATTTTCTAACACAATGCAGTAATGTACAGAGCGCTTCTGGAACCTAAAAAACTCGAATTTTCGGAGTTTATAGTCTTAATTTGGGATATAAACAGGTACCGAAGATGCATGCACAAATCGACTTTTTGGGCCAAAAAAACGTGTTTTAGCATTTTTTTTAGCCTGTATATTGAAAATATTTTAGCACAGTGCAGGCATGTACAGATCGCTTCTGGGACCCAAAAAACTCGAATTTTCGATGTTTTTAGGCTAAATTTAGGACATAAACGGGTACCAAAAAAGCATGCACAAATCGACTTTTTGGGCCCAAAAACGTGTTTTTACATTTATTGGCCTGTAAATTGAAATTTTTCTAGCACACTGCAGGCATGTACAGATCGTTTCTGGGACTCAAAAAACTCGAATTTTCGGTGTTGTTAGGCTAAACTTGGGAAATAAACGGGTACCAAAGATGCATGCACAAATCGACTTTTAGGGCCCAAAAAACGTATTTTTGCATTTTTTTGGCCTGTTAATTGAAAATTTTCTAGCACAGTGTAGACATGTACAGATCGCTTCTAGGATCCAAAAATCTCGAATTTTCGGTGTTTTTAGGCTAAATTTGGGATATAAACGGGTACCGAAGATGCATGGACAAGTCGACTTTTTGGGCCAAAAAAACGTGTTTTAGCATTTTTTTGGCCTGTATATTGAAAAGATTCTAACACAGTGCAGGCATGTACAGATCGCTTCTGGGACCCAAAAAACTCGAATTTTCGATGTTTTTAGGCTAAATTTAGGACATAAACGGGTACCAAAAAAGCATGCACAAATCGACTTTTGGGGCCCAAAAAACGTGTTTTTGCATTCATTGGCCTGTAAATTGAAAATTTTCTAGCACACTGCAGGCATGTACAGATCGCTTCTGGGACCCAAAAAACTAGAATTTTCGGTGTTTTTAGGCTAAATTTCGGATATAAACGGGTACCGAAGATGCATGCACAAATCGACTTTTTGGGCCCAAATAATGTGTTTTAGCATTTTTTTGGCCTGTAAATTGAAAATTTTGTAGCACAGTGTAGACATGAACAGATCGCTTGTGGGACCCTAAAAACTCAAATTTTCAGTATTTTTAGGCTAAATTTGGGATATAAACGGGTATCGAAGATGCATCCACAAATCGACTTTTTGAGCCCAAAAAACGTGTTTTAGCATTTTTTTGGCCTGTAAATTGAAAATTTTCTAGCACAGTGTAGAAATGTAGAGATCGCTTCTGGGACCCAAAAAATTCGAATTTTTGATGTTTTTAGGCTAAATTCTGGACATAAACGAGTACCGAAGATGCAAGCACAAATCGACTTTTTGGGCCCAAAAAACGTGTTTTAGCATTTTTTTGGTCAGTATATTGAAAAAAATTCTAGCACACTGCAAGCATGTACAGATCGCTTCTGGTACCTAAAAAACTCGAATTTTCGTTTTTTTTAGGCTAAATTCTGGACATAAACGGGTACCGAAGATGCATGCACAAATCGACTTTTTGGGCCAAAAAAACGTGTTTTAGCATTTTTTCCTCCTGTATATTGAAATTTTTAGCACACTTCAGGCATGTACAGATCGTTTCTGGGACCCATAAAACTCGAATTTACGGTGTTTTTAGGCTACACTTGGGATATAAACGGGTACCGAAGATGCATGCACAAATCGACTTTTTGAGCCCAAAAAACGTGTTTTAGTATTTTTTTGGCCTGTAAATTGAAAATTTTCTATCACAGTGTAGACATGTACAGATCGCTTCTGGGACCCAAAAACTCGAATTTTCGCTGTTCTTAGGCTAAATTCTGGACATAAACGGGTACCGAAGATGCATGCACAAATCGACTTTTTGGGCCAAAAGAACATGTTTTAGCATTTTTTTGGCCAGTACATTGAAAAAATTCTAGCACACTGCAGGCATGTACAGATCGCTTCTGGGACCCCAAAAACCTGAATTTTCGGTGTTTTTAGGCTAAATTTGGGATATAAACGGGTACCGAAGATGCATGCACAAATCGACTTTTTGGGCCCAAAAAACGTGTTTTAGCATTTTTTTGGCCCGTAAAATGAAAATTTTCTAGCACAGTGTAGACATGAACAAATCGCTTTTGGGACCCTAAAAACTCAAATTTTCGGTGTTTTTAGGCTAAATTCTGGACATAAACGGGTACCGAAGATGCAAGCACAAATCGACTTTTTGGGCCCAAAAAACGTGTTTTAGCATTTTTTTGGCCAGTATATTGAAAAAAATTCTAGCACACTGCAGGCATGTACAGATCGCTTCTGGTACCCAAAAAACTCGAATTTTCGTTATTTTTAGCCTAAATTCGGGATATAAACGGGTACCGAAGATGCATGCACAAATCGACTTTGTGGGCCCAAAAAACGTGTTTTAGCATTTTTTTTAGCCTGCATATTGAAAATATTCTAGCACAGTGCAGGCATGTACAGATCGCTTCTGTGACCCAAAAAACTCGAATTTTCGATGTTTTTAGGCTAAATTTAGGACAAAAACGGGTACCGAAGATGCATCCAAAAATCGAATTTTTTGGCCAGAAAAACCTGTTTTAGCATTTTTTTGGCCTATATATTGAAAATGTCTAGCACACTGAAGGCATGTACAGATCGCTTCTGGGACCCAAAAAACTTGAATCTTCGGTGTTTTTAGGCTAAATTTGGGATATAAACGGGTACCAAAAAAGCATGCACAAATCGAATTTTTGGTCCCAAAAAACGTGTTTTAGCATTTTTTGGCCTGTAAATTGAAAATTTTCTAGCACATTGCAGGCATGTACAGATCGTTTCTGGGACCCATAAAACTCGAATTTACGGTGTTTTTAGGCTACACTTGGGATATAAACGGGTACCGAATATGCATGCACAAATCGACTTTTTGAGCCCAAAAAACGTGTTTTAGCATGTGTTTGGCCTTTGTATTGAAAATTTTCTAACACAGTGCTGACATGTACAAATTGCTTCTGGGACCCAAAAAACTCGAATCTTCGGTGATTTTAGGCTAAATTTGGGATATAAACGGGTACCAAAAAAGCATGCACAAATCGACTTTTTGGGCCAAAAAAACGTGTTTTAGCATTTTTTTGGCCTCTATATTGAAAAAAATCTAACACACTGCAGGCATGTACAGATCGCTTCTGGGACCCAAAAAACTCGATTTTTCGGTGTTTTTAGGCTAAATTTCGGATATAAACGGGTACCGAAGATGCATGCACAAATCGACTTTTTGGGCCCAAATAATGTGTTTTAGCATTTTTTTGGCCTGTATATTGAAAATTTTGTAGCACAGTGCAGACATGTACAGATCGCTTCTGGGACCCAAAAAACACGAATTTTCGATGTTTTTAGGCTAAATTTAGGACATAAACGGGTACCAAAAAAGCATGCACAAATCGACTTTTGGGGCCCAAAAAACGTGTTTTTGCATTCATTGGCCTGTAAATTGAAAATTTTCTAGCACACTGCAGGCATGTACAGATCGCTTCTGGGACCCAAAAAACTAGAATTTTCGGTGTTTTTAGGCTAAATTTCGGATATAAACGGGTACCGAAGATGCATGCACAAATCGACTTTTTGGGCCCAAATAATGTGTTTTAGCATTTTTTTGGCCTGTAAATTGAAAATTTTGTAGCACAGTGTAGACATGAACAGATCGCTTGTGGGACCCTAAAAACTCAAATTTTCAGTATTTTTAGGCTAAATTTGGGATATAAACGGGTATCGAAGATGCATCCACAAATCGACTTTTTGAGCCCAAAAAACGTGTTTTAGCATTTTTTTGGCCTGTAAATTGAAAATTTTCTAGCACAGTGTAGAAATGTAGAGATCGCTTCTGGGACCCAAAAAATTCGAATTTTTGATGTTTTTAGGCTAAATTCTGGACATAAACGAGTACCGAAGATGCAAGCACAAATCGACTTTTTGGGCCCAAAAAACGTGTTTTAGCATTTTTTTGGTCAGTATATTGAAAAAAATTCTAGCACACTGCAAGCATGTACAGATCGCTTCTGGTACCTAAAAAACTCGAATTTTCGTTTTTTTTAGGCTAAATTCTGGACATAAACGGGTACCGAAGATGCATGCACAAATCGACTTTTTGGGCCAAAAAAACGTGTTTTAGCATTTTTTCCTCCTGTATATTGAAATTTTTAGCACACTTCAGGCATGTACAGATCGTTTCTGGGACCCATAAAACTCGAATTTACGGTGTTTTTAGGCTACACTTGGGATATAAACGGGTACCGAAGATGCATGCACAAATCGACTTTTTGAGCCCAAAAAACGTGTTTTAGTATTTTTTTGGCCTGTAAATTGAAAATTTTCTATCACAGTGTAGACATGTACAGATCGCTTCTGGGACCCAAAAACTCGAATTTTCGCTGTTCTTAGGCTAAATTCTGGACATAAACGGGTACCGAAGATGCATGCACAAATCGACTTTTTGGGCCAAAAGAACATGTTTTAGCATTTTTTTGGCCAGTACATTGAAAAAATTCTAGCACACTGCAGGCATGTACAGATCGCTTCTGGGACCCCAAAAACCTGAATTTTCGGTGTTTTTAGGCTAAATTTGGGATATAAACGGGTACCGAAGATGCATGCACAAATCGACTTTTTGGGCCCAAAAAACGTGTTTTAGCATTTTTTTGGCCCGTAAAATGAAAATTTTCTAGCACAGTGTAGACATGAACAAATCGCTTTTGGGACCCTAAAAACTCAAATTTTCGGTGTTTTTAGGCTAAATTCTGGACATAAACGGGTACCGAAGATGCAAGCACAAATCGACTTTTTGGGCCCAAAAAACGTGTTTTAGCATTTTTTTGGCCAGTATATTGAAAAAAATTCTAGCACACTGCAGGCATGTACAGATCGCTTCTGGTACCCAAAAAACTCGAATTTTCGTTATTTTTAGCCTAAATTCGGGATATAAACGGGTACCGAAGATGCATGCACAAATCGACTTTGTGGGCCCAAAAAACGTGTTTTAGCATTTTTTTTAGCCTGCATATTGAAAATATTCTAGCACAGTGCAGGCATGTACAGATCGCTTCTGTGACCCAAAAAACTCGAATTTTCGATGTTTTTAGGCTAAATTTAGGACAAAAACGGGTACCGAAGATGCATCCAAAAATCGAATTTTTTGGCCAGAAAAACCTGTTTTAGCATTTTTTTGGCCTATATATTGAAAATGTCTAGCACACTGAAGGCATGTACAGATCGCTTCTGGGACCCAAAAAACTTGAATCTTCGGTGTTTTTAGGCTAAATTTGGGATATAAACGGGTACCAAAAAAGCATGCACAAATCGAATTTTTGGTCCCAAAAAACGTGTTTTAGCATTTTTTGGCCTGTAAATTGAAAATTTTCTAGCAAATTGCAGGCATGTACAGATCGTTTCTGGGACCCATAAAACTCGAATTTACGGTGTTTTTAGGCTACACTTGGGATATAAACGGGTACCGAATATGCATGCACAAATCGACTTTTTGAGCCCAAAAAACGTGTTTTAGCATGTGTTTGGCCTTTGTATTGAAAATTTTCTAACACAGTGCTGACATGTACAAATTGCTTCTGGGACCCAAAAAACTCGAATCTTCGGTGATTTTAGGCTAAATTTGGGATATAAACGGGTACCAAAAAAGCATGCACAAATCGACTTTTTGGGCCAAAAAAACGTGTTTTAGCATTTTTTTGGCCTCTATATTGAAAAAAATCTAACACACTGCAGGCATGTACAGATCGCTTCTGGGACCCAAAAAACTCGATTTTTCGGTGTTTTTAGGCTAAATTTCGGATATAAACGGGTACCGAAGATGCATGCACAAATCGACTTTTTGGGCCCAAATAATGTGTTTTAGCATTATTTTGGCCTGTATATTGAAAATTTTGTAGCACAGTGCAGACATGTACAGATCGCTTCTGGGACCCAAAAAACACGAATTTTCGATGTTTTTAGGCTAAATTTAGGACATAAACGGGTACCAAAAAAGCATGCACAAATCGACTTTTGGGGCCCAAAAAACGTGTTTTTGCATTCATTGGCCTGTAAATTGAAAATTTTCTAGCACACTGCAGGCATGTACAGATCGCTTCTGGGACCCAAAAAACTAGAATTTTCGGTGTTTTTAGGCTAAATTTCGGATATAAACGGGTACCGAAGATGCATGCACAAATCGACTTTTTGGGCCCAAATAATGTGTTTTAGCATTTTTTTGGCCTGTAAATTGAAAATTTTGTAGCACAGTGTAGACATGAACAGATCGCTTGTGGGACCCTAAAAACTCAAATTTTCAGTATTTTTAGGCTAAATTTGGGATATAAACGGGTATCGAAGATGCATCCACAAATCGACTTTTTGAGCCCAAAAAACGTGTTTTAGCATTTTTTTGGCCTGTAAATTGAAAATTTTCTAGCACAGTGTAGAAATGTAGAGATCGCTTCTGGGACCCAAAAAATTCGAATTTTTGATGTTTTTAGGCTAAATTCTGGATATAAACGAGTACCGAAGATGCAAGCACAAATCGACTTTTTGGGCCCAAAAAACGTGTTTTAGCATTTTTTTGGTCAGTATATTGAAAAAAATTCTAGCACACTGCAAGCATGTACAGATCGCTTCTGGTACCTAAAAAACTCGAATTTTCGTTTTTTTTAGGCTAAATTCTGGACATAAACGGGTACCGAAGATGCATGCACAAATCGACTTTTTGGGCCAAAAAAACGTGTTTTAGCATTTTTTCCTCCTGTATATTGAAATTTTTAGCACACTTCAGGCATGTACAGATCGTTTCTGGGACCCATAAAACTCGAATTTACGGTGTTTTTAGGCTACACTTGGGATATAAACGGGTACCGAAGATGCATGCACAAATCGACTTTTTGAGCCCAAAAAACGTGTTTTAGTATTTTTTTGGCCTGTAAATTGAAAATTTTCTATCACAGTGTAGACATGTACAGATCGCTTCTGGGACCCAAAAACTCGAATTTTCGCTGTTCTTAGGCTAAATTCTGGACATAAACGGGTACCGAAGATGCATGCACAAATCGACTTTTTGGGCCAAAAGAACATGTTTTAGCATTTTTTTGGCCAGTACATTGAAAAAATTCTAGCACACTGCAGGCATGTACAGATCGCTTCTGGGACCCCAAAAACCTGAATTTTCGGTGTTTTTAGGCTAAATTTGGGATATAAACGGGTACCGAAGATGCATGCACAAATCGACTTTTTGGGCCCAAAAAACGTGTTTTAGCATTTTTTTGGCCCGTAAAATGAAAATTTTCTAGCACAGTGTAGACATGAACAAATCGCTTTTGGGACCCTAAAAACTCAAATTTTCGGTGTTTTTAGGCTAAATTCTGGACATAAACGGGTACCGAAGATGCAAGCACAAATCGACTTTTTGGGCCCAAAAAACGTGTTTTAGCATTTTTTTGGCCAGTATATTGAAAAAAATTCTAGCACACTGCAGGCATGTACAGATCGCTTCTGGTACCCAAAAAACTCGAATTTTCGTTATTTTTAGCCTAAATTCGGGATATAAACGGGTACCGAAGATGCATGCACAAATCGACTTTGTGGGCCCAAAAAACGTGTTTTAGCATTTTTTTTAGCCTGCATATTGAAAATATTCTAGCACAGTGCAGGCATGTACAGATCGCTTCTGTGACCCAAAAAACTCGAATTTTCGATGTTTTTAGGCTAAATTTAGGACAAAAACGGGTACCGAAGATGCATCCAAAAATCGAATTTTTTGGCCAGAAAAACCTGTTTTAGCATTTTTTTGGCCTATATATTGAAAATGTCTAGCACACTGAAGGCATGTACAGATCGCTTCTGGGACCCAAAAAACTTGAATCTTCGGTGTTTTTAGGCTAAATTTGGGATATAAACGGGTACCAAAAAAGCATGCACAAATCGAATTTTTGGTCCCAAAAAACGTGTTTTAGCATTTTTTGGCCTGTAAATTGAAAATTTTCTAGCACATTGCAGGCATGTACAGATCGTTTCTGGGACCCATAAAACTCGAATTTACGGTGTTTTTAGGCTACACTTGGGATATAAACGGGTACCGAATATGCATGCACAAATCGACTTTTTGAGCCCAAAAAACGTGTTTTAGCATGTGTTTGGCCTTTGTATTGAAAATTTTCAAACACAGTGCTGACATGTACAAATTGCTTCTGGGACCCAAAAAACTCGAATCTTCGGTGATTTTAGGCTAAATTTGGGATATAAACGGGTACCAAAAAAGCATGCACAAATCGACTTTTTGGGCCAAAAAAACGTGTTTTAGCATTTTTTTGGCCTCTATATTGAAAAAAATCTAACACACTGCAGGCATGTACAGATCGCTTCTGGGACCCAAAAAACTCGATTTTTCGGTGTTTTTAGGCTAAATTTCGGATATAAACGGGTACCGAAGATGCATGCACAAATCGACTTTTTGGGCCCAAATAATGTGTTTTAGCATTTTTTTGGCCTGTATATTGAAAATTTTGTAGCACAGTGCAGACATGTACAGATCGCTTCTGGGACCCAAAAAACACGAATTTTCGGTGTTTTTTGGCTAAGTTCTGGACATAAACTGGTACCGACGATGCATGCACAAATCGACTTTTGGGCCAAAAAAACGTGTTTTAGCATTTTTTTGGCCTGTAAATTGAAAATTTTCTAGCACAGTGTAGACATGTAGAGATCGCTTCTGGGACCCAAAAAATTCGAATTTTCGATGTTTTTAGGCTAAATTCTGGACATAAACGGGTACCGAAGATGCAAGCACAAATCGACTTTTTGGGCCCAAAAAACGTGTTTTAGCATTTTTTTGGCCAGTATATTGAAAAAATTCTAGCACACTGCAGGCATGTACAGATCGCTTCTGGTACCCAAAAAACTCGAATTTTCGTTTTTTTTAGCCTAAATTTGGGATATAAACGGGTACCGAAGATGCATGCACAAATCGACTTTTTGGGCCCAAAAAACGTGTTTTAGCATTTTTTTTTAATCTGCATATTGAAAATATTCTAGCACAGTGCAGGCATGTACAGATCGCTTCTGGAACCCAAAAAACTCGAATTTTCGATGTTTTTAGGCTAAATTTAGGACATAAACGGGTACCGAAGATGCATCTAAAAATCGAATTTTTTGGCCAGAAAAACCTGTTTTAGCATTTTTTTGGCCTATATATTGAAAAATGTCTAGCACACTGAAGGCATGTACAGATCGCTTCTGGGACCCAAAAAACTCGAATCTTCGGTGTTTTTAGGCTAAATTTGGGATATAAACGGGTACCAAAAAAGCATGCACAAATCGAATTTTTGGTCCCAAAAAACGTGTTTTAGCATTTTTTGGCCTGTAAATTGAAAATTTTCTAGCACACTGCAGGCATGTACAGATCGTTTCTGGGACCAAAAAACTCGAATTTTCGGTGTTGTTAGGCTAAATTTGGGACATAAACGGGTACCGAAGATGCATGCACAAATCGACTTTTAGGGCCCAAAAAATGCATTTTAGCATTTTTTTGGCCTGTAAATTGAAAAATTTCTAGCACAGTGTAGACATGTACAGATCGCTTCTGGGATCCAAAAAACTCGAATTTTCGGTGTTTTTAGGCTAAATTTGGGACATAAACTGGTACCGAAGATGCATGGACAAATCGACTTTTGGGCCAAAAAAACGTGTTTTAGCATTTTTTCTTCCTGTATATTGACATTTTTTAGCACACTTCAGGCATATTCAGATCGTTTCTGGGACCCATAAAACTCGAATTTACGGTGTTTTTAGGCTACACTTGGGATATAAACGGGTACCGAAGATGCATGCACAAATCGACTTTTTGGGCCCAAAAAACATGTTTTAGCATTTTTTTGACCTGTAAATTGAAAATTTTCTAGCACAGTGTAGACATGTTCAGATCGCTTCTGCAACCTAAAAAACTCAAATTTTCGTTTTTTTAGGCTAAATTTGGGATATAATCGGGTACCGAAGATGCATGCACAAATCGACTTTTTGGGCCAAAAAAACGTGTTTTAGCATGTGTTTGGCCTTTATATTGAAAATTTTCTAACACAGTGCAGGCATGTACAGATCGCTTCTGGGACCCAAAAAACTCGAATCTTCGGTGTTTTCAGGCTAAATTTGGGATATAAACGGGTACCATAAAAGCATGCACAAATCGACTTTTTGGGCCCAAAAAACGTGTTTTAGCATTTTTTGACTTGTATATTGAAAATTTTCTAGCACAGTATAGACATGTACAGATCGCTTCTGGGACCCAAAAAACTCGAATTTTCGGTGTTTTTAGGCTAAATTTGAGATATAAACGGGTACCAAAAAAGCATGCACAAATCGACTTTTTGGTCCCAAAAAACGTCTTATAGCATTTTTTTGGCCCGTAAATTGAAAATATTCTAACACAGTACAGGCATGTACAGAGCGCTTCTGGAACCCAAAAAACTCGCATTTTCGGTGTTTTTAGGCTAAATTTGGGACATAAACGGGTACCGAAGATGCATGCACAAATCGACTTTGTGGGCCCAAAAAATGTATTTTAGTATTTTTTGGCCTGTAAATTGAAAATATTCTAGCACAGTGTAGATATGTACAGATCGCTTCTGGGACCCAAAAAACTCGAATTTTCGTTTTTTTTAGGCTAAATTTGGGATATAAACGGGTACCGAAGATACATGTACAAATCGACTTTTTGGGCCCAAAAAACGTGTTTTAGCATTTTTTGGCCTGTAAATTGAAAATTTTCTAGCACAGTGCAGGCATGAACAAATCGCTTCTGGAACCCAAAAAACTCGAATTTTCGGTGTTATTAGGCTAAATTTGGGATATAAATGGGTACCGAAGATGCATGCACATATCGACTTTTGGGGCCCAAAAAACGTTTTTTAGCATTTTTTTTAGCCTGTTTATTGAAAATATTCTAGTACAGTGCAGACATGTACAGATCGCTTCTGGGACCCAAAAAACTCGAATTTTCGGTGTTTTTAGGCTAAATTTGGGATATAAACGGGTACCTAAGATGCATGCACAAATCGACTTTTTGGGCCCAAAAAATGTGTTTTAGCATTGTTTTGGCCTGTATATTGAAAATTTTGTAGCACAGTGCAGACATGTATAGATCGTTTCTGGGACCCAAAAAACTCGAATCTTCGGTGTTTTTAGGCTAAATTTGGGATATAAACGGGTACCAAAAAAGCATGCACAAATCGAATTTTTGGTCCCAAAAAACGTGTTTTAGCATTTTTTGGCCTGTAAATTGAAAATTTTCTAGCACACTGCAGGCATGTACAGATCGTTTCTGGGACCAAAAAACTCGAATTTTCGGTGTTGTTAGGCTAAATTTGGGACATAAACGGGTACCGAAGATGCATGCACAAATCGACTTTTAGGGCCCAAAAAATGCATTTTAGCATTTTTTTGGCCTGTAAATTGAAAAATTTCTAGCACAGTGTAGACATGTACAGATCGCTTCTGGGATCCAAAAAACTCGAATTTTCGGTGTTTTTAGGCTAAATTTGGGACATAAACTGGTACCGAAGATGCATGGACAAATCGACTTTTGGGCCAAAAAAACGTGTTTTAGCATTTTTTCTTCCTGTATATTGACATTTTTTAGCACACTTCAGGCATATTCAGATCGTTTCTGGGACCCATAAAACTCGAATTTACGGTGTTTTTAGGCTACACTTGGGATATAAACGGGTACCGAAGATGCATGCACAAATCGACTTTTTGGGCCCAAAAAACATGTTTTAGCATTTTTTTGACCTGTAAATTGAAAATTTTCTAGCACAGTGTAGACATGTTCAGATCGCTTCTGCAACCTAAAAAACTCAAATTTTCGTTTTTTTAGGCTAAATTTGGGATATAATCGGGTACCGAAGATGCATGCACAAATCGACTTTTTGGGCCAAAAAAACGTGTTTTAGCATGTGTTTGGCCTTTATATTGAAAATTTTCTAACACAGTGCAGGCATGTACAGATCGCTTCTGGGACCCAAAAAACTCGAATCTTCGGTGTTTTCAGGCTAAATTTGGGATATAAACGGGTACCATAAAAGCATGCACAAATCGACTTTTTGGGCCCAAAAAACGTGTTTTAGCATTTTTTGACTTGTATATTGAAAATTTTCTAGCACAGTATAGACATGTACAGATCGCTTCTGGGACCCAAAAAACTCGAATTTTCGGTGTTTTTAGGCTAAATTTGAGATATAAACGGGTACCAAAAAAGCATGCACAAATCGACTTTTTGGTCCCAAAAAACGTCTTATAGCATTTTTTTGGCCCGTAAATTGAAAATATTCTAACACAGTACAGGCATGTACAGAGCGCTTCTGGAACCCAAAAAACTCGCATTTTCGGTGTTTTTAGGCTAAATTTGGGACATAAACGGGTACCGAAGATGCATGCACAAATCGACTTTGTGGGCCCAAAAAATGTATTTTAGTATTTTTTGGCCTGTAAATTGAAAATATTCTAGCACAGTGTAGATATGTACAGATCGCTTCTGGGACCCAAAAAACTCGAATTTTCGTTTTTTTTAGGCTAAATTTGGGATATAAACGGGTACCGAAGATACATGTACAAATCGACTTTTTGGGCCCAAAAAACGTGTTTTAGCATTTTTTGGCCTGTAAATTGAAAATTTTCTAGCACAGTGCAGGCATGAACAAATCGCTTCTGGAACCCAAAAAACTCGAATTTTCGGTGTTATTAGGCTAAATTTGGGATATAAATGGGTACCGAAGATGCATGCACATATCGACTTTTGGGGCCCAAAAAACGTTTTTTAGCATTTTTTTTAGCCTGTTTATTGAAAATATTCTAGTACAGTGCAGACATGTACAGATCGCTTCTGGGACCCAAAAAACTCGAATTTTCGGTGTTTTTAGGCTAAATTTGGGATATAAACGGGTACCTAAGATGCATGCACAAATCGACTTTTTGGGCCCAAAAAATGTGTTTTAGCATTGTTTTGGCCTGTATATTGAAAATTTTGTAGCACAGTGCAGACATGTATAGATCGTTTCTGGGACCCAAAAAACTCGAATTTTCGGTGTTGTTAGGCTAAATTTGGGACATAAACGGGTACCGAAGATGCATGCACAAATCGACTTTTAGGGCCCAAAAAATGTATTTTAGCATTTTTATGGCCTGTAAATTGAAAAATTTCTAGCACAGTGTAGACATGTACAGATCGCTTCTGGGATCCAAAAAACTCGAATTTTCGGTGTTTTTAGGCTAAATTTGGGACATAAACTGGTACCGAAGATGCATGGACAAATCGACTTTTGGGCCAAAAAAACGTGTTTTAGCATTTTTTCTTCCTGTATATTGACATTTTTTAGCACACTTCAGGCATATTCAGATCGTTTCTGGGACCCATAAAACTCGAATTTACGGTGTTTTTAGGCTACACTTGGGATATAAACGGGTACCGAAGATGCATGCACAAATCGACTTTTTGGGCCCAAAAAACATGTTTTAGCATTTTTTTGACCTGTAAATTGAAAATTTTCTAGCACAGTGTAGACATGTTCAGATCGCTTCTGCAACCTAAAAAACTCAAATTTTCGTTTTTTTAGGCTAAATTTGGGATATAATCGGGTACCGAAGATGCATGCACAAATCGACTTTTTAGGCCAAAAAAACGTGTTTTAGCATGTGTTTGGCCTTTATATTGAAAATTTTCTAACACAGTGCAGGCATGTACAGATCGCTTCTGGGACCCACAAAACTCGAATCTTCGGTGTCTTTTGGCTAAATTCTTTACATAAATGGGTACCGACGATGCATGCACAAATCGACTTTTGGGCCCCAAAAACGTGTTATAGCATTTTTTTGGCCTGTATATTGAAAAAATGCTAGCACACTGCAGGCATGTACAGATCGCTTCTGGGACCCAAAAAACTCGAATTTTCGGTGTTTTTAGGCTAAATTTGAGATATAAACGGGTACCAAAAAAGCATGCACAAATCGACTTTTTGGTCCCAAAAAACGTCTTATAGCATTTTTTTGGCCCGTAAATTGAAAATATTCTAACACACTGCAGGCATGTACAGATCGTTTCTGGGACCCAAAAAACTCGAATTTTCGGTGTTTTTAGGCTAAATTTGGGACATAAACGGGTACCGAAGATGCATGCACAAATCGACTTTGTGGGCCCAAAAAATGTATTTTAGTATTTTTTGGCCTGTAAATTGAAAATATTCTAGCACAGTGCAGACATGTATAGATCGCTTCTGGGTCCCACGAAACTCGAATTTTCGGTGTCTTTTGGCTAAATTCTGAACATAAACGGGTACCGACGATGCATGCACAAATCGATTTTTGGGCCCCAAAAACGTGTTCTAGCATTTTTTTGGCCTGTATATTGAAAAAATTCTAGCACACTGCAGGCATGTACAGATCGCTTCTGGGACCCGCAAAACTCGAATGTTCGGTGTTTTTAGCCTAAATTTGGGATATAAACGGGTACAGAAGATGCATGGACAAATCGACCTATTGGGCCCAAAAAACGTCTTATAGCATTTTTTTGGCCTGTAAATTGAAAATTTTCCAGCACACTGTAGACATGTACAGATCGCTTCTGGGACCCAAAAAATTCGAATTTTCGGTGTTTTTATGCTAAATTTAGGACATAAACGGGTACCGAAGATGCATCCAAAAATAGAATTTTTTGGCCAAAAAAACGTGTTTTAGCATTTTTTTGGCCTGTATATTGAAAAATTTCTCGCACACTGCAGGCATGTACAGATCGCTTCTGGGACCCAAAAAACTCAAATCTTCGGTATTTTTAGGCTAAATTTGGGATATAAACAGGTACCAAAAAAGCATGCACAAATCGACTTTTTGGGCCCAAAAAACGTGTTTTAGCATTTTTTGGCTTGTATATTGAAAATTTTCTAGCACAGTATAGACATGTACAGATCGCTTCTGGGACCCAAAAAACTCGAATTTTCGGTGTTTTTAGGCTAAATTTGAGATATAAACGGGTACCAAAAAAGCATTCACAAATCGACTTTTTGGTTCCCCAAAACGTCTTATAGCATTTTTTTGGCCCGTAAATTGAAAATTTTCTAACACAGTGCAGGCATGTACAGATCGCTTCTGGGACCCAAAAAACTCGAATTTTCGTTTTTTTTAGGCTAAATTTGGGATATAAACGGGTACCGAAGATGCATGCACAAATCGACTTTATGGGCTAAAAAAACGTGTTTTAGCATGTGTTTGGCCTTTATATTGAAAATATTCTAGCACAGTGCAGGCATGTACAGATCGCTTATGGGACCCAAAAAACTCGAATTTCCGGTGTTTTTAGGCTAAATTTGGGATATAAACGGGTACCGAAGATGCATGCACAAATCTACTTTTTGGGCCCAAAAAATGTGTTTTAGCATTTTTTTGGCCTGTATATTGAAAATTTTGTAGCACAGTGCAGACATGTATAGATCGCTTCTGGGACCCACAAAACTCGAATTTTCGGTGTCTTTTGGCTAAATTCTTTACATAAATGGGTACCGACGATGCATGCACAAATCGACTTTTGGGCCCCAAAAACGTGTTATAGCATTTTTTTGGCCTGTATATTGAAAAAATGCTAGCACACTGCAGGCATGTACAGATCGCTTCTGGGACCCAAAAAACTCGAATTATCGGTGTTTTTAGGCTAAATTTGGGATATAATCGGGTACCGAAGATGCATGGACAAATCGACTTTTTGGGCCCAAAAAACGTCTTATAGCATTTTTTTGGCCTGTAAATTGAAATTTTTCTAGCACACTGTAGACATGTACAGATAGCTTCTGGGACCCAAAAAACTCGAATTTTCGGTGTGTTTAGGCTAAATTTAGGACATTAACGGGTACCGAAGATGCATCCAAAAATCGAATTTTTTGGCCAAAAAAACGTGTTTTAGCATTTTTTTGGCATGTATATTGAAATTTTCTAGTAAACTGCAAGCATGTACAGATCGCTTCTGGGACCCAAAAAACTCGAATCTTCGGTGTTTTTAGGCTAAATTTGGTTTATAAACTGGTACCAAAAAAGCATGCACAAATCGACTTTTTGGGCCCCCAAAACGTGTTTTAGCATGTGTTTGGCCTTTATATTGAAAATTTTCTAGCACAGTGCAGGCATGTACAAATCTCTTCTGGGACCCAAAAAACTCGAATTTTCGATGTTTTTACGCTAAATTTAGGACATAAACGGGTACCGAAGATGCATCCAAAAATCGAACTTATTGGCCAAAAAAACGTGTTTTAGCATTTTTTTGACCTGTATATTGAAAAATTTCTAGCACACTGCAGGCATGTACAGATCGCTTCTGGGACCCAAAAAACCCGAATCTTCGGTGTTTTTATGCTAAATTTGGGATATAAACAGGTACCAAAAAAGCATGCACAAATCGAATTTTTGGGCCCAAAAAACGTGTTTTAGCATGTGTTTGGCCTTTATATTGAAAATTTTCTAACACAGTGCAGACATGTACAAATCGCTTTTGGGACCCAAAAAACTCGAATTTTCGTTTTTTTTAGGCTAAATTTGGGATATAAACGTGTACCGAAGATGCATGCACAAATCGACTTTTTGGGCCCAAAAAACGTGTTATAGCATTTTTTTGGCCTGTATATTGAAAATTTTCTAGCACAGTGCAGGCATGTACAAATCGCTTATGGGACCCAAAAAACTCGAATTTTCGGTGTTTTTAGGCTAAATTTGGGATTAAATGGGTACCGAAGATGCATGCACAAATCGACTTTTTGGGCCCAAAAACGTGTTTTAGCATTTTTTTTAGCCTGTATATTGAAAATATTCTAGCACAGTGCAGGCATGTACAGATCGCTTCTGGGACCCAAAAAACTCGAATTTTCGGTGTTTTTAGGCTAAATTTAGGACATAAACGGGTACCGAAGATGCATCCAAAAATATAATATTTTGGCCAAAAAAACGTGTTTTAGCATTTTTTTGGCTTGTATATTGAAAAATGTCTAGCACACTGCAGGCATGTACAGATCGCTTCTGAGACCCAAAAAACTCGAATCTTCGGTGCCTTTTGGCTAAATTCTGGACATAAACGGGTACCGAAGATGCATCCACAAATCGACTTTTTGGGCCCAAAAAATGTGTTTTAGCAATTTTTTGGCCTGTATATTGAAAATTTTGTAGCACAGTGCAGACATGTATAGATCGCTTCTGGGACCCACAAAACTCGAATTTTCGGTGTCTTTTGGCTAAATTCTGGACATAAACGGGTACCGACGATGCATGCACAAATCGACTTTTGGGCCCCCAAAACGTGTTCTAGCATTTTTATGGCCTGTATATTGAAAAAAATCTAGCACACTGCAGGCATGTACAGATCGCTTCTGGGACCCGCAAAACTCGAATTTTCGGGGGTTTTAGGCTAAATTTGGGATATAAACGGGTACAGAAGATGCATGGACAAATCGACTTTTTGGGCCCAAAAAACGTGTTTTAGCATTTTTTTGACCTGTATATTGAAAAATTTCTAGCACACTGCAGGCATGTACAGATCGCTTCTGGGACCCAAAAAACCAGAATCTTCGGTGTTTTTATGCTAAATTTGGGATATAAACAGGTACCAAAAAAGCATGCACAAATCGAATTTTTGGGCCCAAAAAACGTGTTTTTGCATGTGTTTGACCTTTATATTGAAAATTTTCTAACACAGTGCAGACATGTACAAATCGCTTTTGGGACCCAAAAAACTCGAATTTTCGTTTTTTTTAGGCTAAATTTGGGATATAAACGTGTACCGAAGATGCATGCACAAATCGACTTTTTGGGCCCAAAAAACGTGTTATAGCATTTTTTTGGTCTGTATATTAAAAATTTTCTAGCACAGTGCAGGCATGTACAAATCGCTTATGGGACCCAAAAAACTCGAATTTTCGGTGTTTTTAGGCTAAATTTGGGATATAAATGGGTACCGAAGATGCATGCACAAATCGACTTTTTGGGCCCAAAAACGTGTTTTAGCATTTTTTTTAGCCTGTATATTGAAAATATTCTAGCACAGTGCAGGCATGTACAGATCGCTTCTGGGACCCAAAAAACTCGAATTTTCGGTGTTTTTAGGCTAAATTTAGGACATAAACGGGTACCGAAGATGCATCCAAAAATAGAATATTTTGGCCAAAAAAACGTGTTTTAGCATTTTTTTGGCCTGTTTATTGAAAAATGTCTAGCACACTGCAGGCATGTACAGATCGCTTCTGAGACCCAAAAAACTCGAATCTTCGGTGCCTTTTGGCTAAATTCTGGACATAAACGGGTACCGAAGATGCATCCACAAATCGACTTTTTGGGACCAAAAAATGTGTTTTAGCAATTTTTTGGCCTGTATATTGAAAATTTTGTAGCACAGTGCAGACATGTATAGATCGCTTCTGGGACCCACAAAACTCGAATTTTCGGTGTCTTTTGGCTAAATTCTGGACATAAACGGGTACCGACCATGCATGCACAAATCGACTTTTGGGCCCCCAAAACGTGTTCTAGCATTTTTATGGCCTGTATATTGAAAAAAATCTAGCACACTGCAGGCATGTACAGATCGCTTCTGGGACCCGCAAAACTCGAATTTTCGGGGTTTTTAGGCTAAATTTGGGATATAAACGGGTACAGAAGATGCATGGACAAATCGACTTTTTGGGCCCAAAAAACGTGTTTTAGCATTTTTTTGACCTGTATATTGAAAAATTTCTAGCACACTGCAGGCATGTACAGATCGCTTCTGGGACCCAAAAAACCCGAATCTTCGGTGTTTTTATGCTAAATTTGGGATATAAACAGGTACCAAAAAAGCATGCACAAATCGAATTTTTGGGCCCAAAAAACGTGTTTTAGCATGTGTTTGACCTTTATATTGAAAATTTTCTAACACAGTGCAGACATGTACAAATCGCTTTTGGGACCCAAAAAACTCGAATTTTCGTTTTTTTTAGGCTAAATTTGGGATATAAACGTGTACCGAAGATGCATGCACAAATCGACTTTTTGGGCCCAAAAAACGTGTTATAGCATTTTTTTGGCCTGTATATTAAAAATTTTCTAGCACAGTGCAGGCATGTACAAATCGCTAATGGGACCCAAAAAACTCGAATTTTCGGTGTTTTTAGGCTAAATTTGGGATATAAATGGGTACCGAAGATGCATGCACAAATCGACTTTTTGTGCCTAAAAACGTGTTTTAGCATTTTTTTTAGCCTGTATATTGAAAATATTCTAGCACAGTGCAGGCATGTACAGATCGCTTCTGGGACCCAAAAAACTCGAATTTTCGGTGTTTTTAGGCTAAATTTAGGACATAAACGGGTACCGAAGATGCATCCAAAAATAGAATATTTTGGCCAAAAAAACGTGTTTTAGCATTTTTTTGGCCTGTATATTGAAAAATGTCTAGCACACTGCAGGCATGTACAGATCGCTTCTGAGACCCAAAAAACTCGAATCTTCGGTGCCTTTTGGCTAAATTCTGGACATAAACGGGTACCGAAGATGCATCCACAAATCGACTTTTTGGGCCCAAAAAATGTCTTTTAGCAATTTTTTGGCCTGTATATTGAAAATTTTGTAGCACAGTGCAGACATGTATAGATCGCTTCTGGGACCCACAAAACTCGAATTTTCGGTGTCTTTTGGCTAAATTCTGGACATAAACGGGTACCGACGATGCATGCACAAATCGACTTTTGGGCCCCCAAAACGTGTTCTAGCATTTTTATGGCCTGTATATTGAAAAAAATCTAGCACACTGCAGGCATGTACAGATCGCTTCTGGGACCCGCAAAACTCGAATTTTCGGGGTTTTTAGGCTAAATTTGGGATATAAACGAGTACAGAAGATGCATGGACAAATCGACTTTTTGGGCCCAAAAACGTGTTTTAGCATTTTTTTGGCCTGTATATTGAAAAAATTCTCGCACACTTGAGGCATGTACAGATAGCTTCTGGGACCCAAAAAACTCGAATCTTCGGTATTTTTAGGCTAAATTTGGGATATAAACAGGTACCGAAGATGCATGGACAAATCGACTTTTTGGGCCCAAAAAACGTGTTTTAGCATTTTTTGGCTTTTATATTGAAAATTTTCTAGCACTGTATAGACATGTACAGATCGCTTCTGGGACCCAAAAAACTCGAATTTTTGGTGTTCTTAGGCTAAATTTGGGATATAAACGGGTACCAAAAAAGCATGCACAAATCGACTTTTTGGTCCCAAAAAACGTCTTATAGCATTTTTTTGGCCCGTAAATTGAAAATTTTCTAACACAGTGCAGGCATGTACAGATCGCTTCTGGGACCCAAAAAACTCGAGTTTTCGTCTTTTTTAGGCTAAATTTGGGATATAAACGGGTACCGAAGATGCATGCACAAATCGACTTTATGGGCTAAAAAAATGTGTTTTAGCATGTGTTTGGCCTTTATATTGAAAATATTCTAGCACACTGCAGGCATGTACAGATCGCTTATGGGACCCAAAAAACTCGAATTTTCGGTGTTTTTAGGCTAAATTTGGGATATAAACGGGTACCGAAGATGCATGCACAAATCGACTTTTTGGGCCCAAAAAATATGTTTTAGCATTTTTTTGGCCTGTATATTGAAAATTTTGTAGCACAGTGCAGACATGTATAGATCGCTTCTGGGACCCAAAAAACTCGAATTATCGGTGTTTTTAGGCAAAATTTGGGATATAAACGGGTACCGAAGATGCATGGACAAATCGACTTTTTGGGCCCAAAAAACGTCTTTTAGCATTTTTTTGGCCTGTAAATTGAAATTTTTCTAGCACACTGTAGACATGTACAGATCGCTTCTGGGACCCAAAAAACTCGAATTTTCGGTGTTTTTAGGCTAAATTTAGGACATAAACGGGTACCGAAGATGCATCTAAAAATCGAATTTTTTGGCCAAAAAAACGTGTTTTAGCATTTTCTTGGCATGTATATTGAAATTTTCTAGTACACTGCAGGCATGTACAGATCGCTTCTGGGACACAAAAAATTCGAATCTTCGGTGTTTTTAGGCTAAATTTGGGATATAAACAGGTACCAAAAAAGCATGCACAAATCGACTTTTTGGGCCCCCAAAACGTGTTTTAGCATGTGTTTGGCCTTTATATTGAAAATTTTCTAACACAGTGCAGACATGTACAAATCGCTTTTGGGACCCAAAAAACTCGAATTTTCTTTTTTTTAGGCTAAATTTGGGATATAAACGGGTACCGAAGATGCATGCACAAATCGACTTTTTGGGCCCAAAAAACGTGTTTTAGCATTGTTTTGGGCTGTATATTGAAAATTTTCTAGCACAGTGCAGACATGTATAGATCGCTTCTGGGACCCACAAAACTCGAATTTTCGGTGTCTTTTGGCTAAATTCTGGACCGACGATGCATGCACAAATCGACTTTTGGGCCCCCAAAACGTGTTCTAGCATTTTTATGGCCTGTATATTGAAAATTTTCTAACACAGTGCAGGCATGTACAGATCGCTTCTGGGACCCAAAAAACTCGAATTTTCGTCTTTTTTAGGCTAAATTTGGGATATAAACGGGTACCGAAGATGCATGCACAAATCGACTTTATGGGCCAAAAAAACGTGTTTTATAATGTGTTTGGCCTTTATATTGAAAATATTCTAGCACAGTGCAGGCATGTACAGATCGCTTATGGGACCCAAAAAACTCGAATTTTCGGTGTTTTTAGGCTAAATTTGGGATATAAACGGGTACCGAAGATGCATGCACAAATCGACTTTTTGGGCCCAAAAAATGTGTTTTAGCATTTTTTTGGCCTGTATATTGAAAATTTTGTAGCACAGTGCAGACATGTATAGATCGCTTCTGGGACCCACAAAACTCGAATTTTCGTTGTCTTTTGGCTAAATTCTTTACACAAATGGGTACCGACGATGCATGCACAAATCGACTTTAGGGCCCCAAAAACGTGTTATAGCATTTTTTTGACCTGTATATTGAAAAAATGCTAGCACACTGCAGGCATGTACAGATCGCTTCTGGGACCCGCAAAACTCGAATTATCGGTGTTTTTAGGCTAAATTTGGGATATAATCGGGTACCGAAGATGCATGGACAAATCGACTTTTTGGGCCCAAAAAACGTCTTTTAGCATTTTTTTGGCCTGTAAATTGAAATTTTTCTAGCACACTGTAGACATGTACAGATCGCTTCTGGGACCCAAAAAACTCGAATTTTCGGTGTGTTTAGGCTAAATTTAGAACATAAACGGGTACCGAAGATGCATTAAAAAATCGAATTTTTTGGCCAAAAAAACGTGTTTTAGCATTTTTTTGGCATATATATTGAAATTTTCTAGTAAACTGCAAGCATGTACAGATCGCTTCTGGGACCCAAAAAACTCGAATCTTCGGTGTTTTTAGGCTAAATTTGGTTTATAAACAGGTACCAAAAAAGCATGCACAAATCGACTTTTTGGGCCCCTAAAACGTGTTTTAGCATGTGTTTGGCCTTTATATTGAAAATTTTCCAACACAGTGCAGACATGTACAAATCGCTTTTGGGACCCAAAAAACTCGAATCTTCGGTGTTTTTAGGCTAAATTTGGTTTATAAACAGGTACCAAAAAAGCATGCACAAATCGACTTTTTGGGCCCCTAAAACGTGTTTTAGCATGTGTTTGGCCTTTATATTGAAAATTTTCTAGCACAGTGCAGGCATGTACAAATCGCTTCTGGGACCCAAAAAACTCGAATTTTCGATGTTTTTAGGCTAAATTTAGGACATAAACGGGTACCGAAGATGCATCCAAAAATCGAACTTATTGGCCAAAAAAACGTGTTCTAGCATTTTTTTGGCCTGTATATTGAAAATTTTCTAGCACAGTGCAGGCATGTACAAATCGCTTCTGGGACCCAAAAAACTCGAATTTTCGCTGTTTTTAGGCTAAATTTGGGATATAAATGGGTACCGAAGATGCATGCACAAATCGACTTTTGGGCCCCAAAAACGTGTTATAGCATTTTTTTGACCTGTATATTGAAAATATTCTAGCACAGTGCAGGCATGTACAGATCGCTTCTGGGACCCGCAAAACTCGAATTATCGGTGTTTTTAGGCTAAATTTGGGATATAATCGGGTACCGAAGATGCATGGACAAATCGACTTTTTGGGCCCAAAAAACGTCTTTTAGCATTTTTTTGGCCTGTAAATTGAAATTTTTCTAGCACACTGTAGACATGTACAGATCGCTTCTGGGACCCAAAAAACTCGAATTTTCGGTGTGTTTAGGCTAAATTTAGAACATAATCGGGTACCGAAGATGCATTAAAAAATCGAATTTTTTGGCCAAAAAAACGTGTTTTAGCATTTTTTTGGCATATATATTGAAATTTTCTAGTAAACTGCAAGCATGTACAGATCGCTTCTGGGACCCAAAAAACTCGAATCTTCGGTGTTTTTAGGCTAAATTTGGTTTATAAACAGGTACCAAAAAAGCATGCACAAATCGACTTTTTGGGCCCCTAAAACGTGTTTTAGCATGTGTTTGGCCTTTATATTGAAAATTTTCCAACACAGTGCAGACATGTACAAATCGCTTTTGGGACCCAAAAAACTCGAATCTTCGGTGTTTTTAGGCTAAATTTGGTTTATAAACAGGTACCAAAAAAGCATGCACAAATCGACTTTTTGGGCCCCTAAAACGTGTTTTAGCATGTGTTTGGCCTTTATATTGAAAATTTTCTAGCACAGTGCAGGCATGTACAAATCGCTTCTGGGACCCAAAAAACTCGAATTTTCGATGTTTTTAGGCTAAATTTAGGACATAAACGGGTACCGAAGATGCATCCAAAAATCGAACTTATTGGCCAAAAAAACGTGTTCTAGCATTTTTTTGGCCTGTATATTGAAAATTTTCTAGCACAGTGCAGGCATGTACAAATCGCTTCTGGGACCCAAAAAACTCGAATTTTCGCTGTTTTTAGGCTAAATTTGGGATATAAATGGGTACCGAAGATGCATGCACAAATCGACTTTTTGGGCCCAAAAACGTGTTTTAGCAATTTTTTTAGCCTGTATATTGAAAATATTCTAGCACAGTGCAGGCATGTACAGATCGCTTCTGGGACCCAAAAAACTCGAATTTTCGGTGTTTTTAGGCTAAATTTAGGACATAAACGGGTACCGAAGATGCATCCAAAAATAGAATATTTTGGCCAAAAAAACGTGTTTTAGCATTTTTTTGGCCTGTATATTGAAAAATGTCTAGCACACTGCAGGCATGTACAGATCGCTTCTGAGACCCAAAAAACTCGAATCTTCGGTGCCTTTTGGCTAAATTCTGGACATAAACGGGTACCGAAGATGCATCCACAAATCGACTTTTTGGGCCCAAAAAATGTGTTTTAGCAATTTTTTGGCCTGTATATTGAAAATTTTGTAGCACAGTGCAGACATGTATAGATCGCTTCTGGGACCCACAAAACTCGAATTTTCGGTGTATTTTGGCTAAATTCTGGACATAAACGGGTACCGACGATGCATGCACAAATCGACTTTTGGGCCCCCAAAACGTGTTCTAGCATTTTTATGGCCTGTATATTGAAAAAAATCTAGCACACTGCAGGCATGTACAGATCGCTTCTGGGACCCGCAAAACTCGAATTTTCGGGGTTTTTAGGCCAAATTTGGGATATAAACGGGTACAGAAGATGCATGGACAAATCGACTTTTTGGGCCCAAAAAACGTCTTATAGCATTTTTTTGGCCTGTAAATTGAAAATTTTCTAGCACACTGTAGACATGTACAGATCGCTTCTGGGATCTAAAAAACTCGAATTTTCGGTGTTTTTATGCTAAATTTAGGACATAAACGGTTACCGAAGATGCATCCAAAAATATAATTTTTTGGCCAAAAAAACGTGTTTTAGCATTTTTTTGGCCTGTATATTGACAAATTTCTCGCACACTGCAGGCATGTACAGATCGCTTCTGGGACCCAAAAAACTCGAATCTTCGGTATTTTTAGGCTAAATTTGGGATATAAACAGGTACCAAAAAAGGATGCACAAATCGACTTTTTGGGCCCAAAAAACGTGTTTTAGCATTTTTTGGCTTGTATATTGAAAATTTTCTAGCACTGTATAGACATGTACAGATCGCTTCTGGGACCCAAAAAACTCGAATTTTCGGTGTTTTTAGGCTAAATTTGGGATATAAACGAGTACCAAAAAAGCATGCACAAATCGACTTTTTGGTCCCAAAAAACGTCTTATAGCATTTTTTTGGCCCGTAAATTGAAAATTTTCTAACACAGTGCAGGCATGTACAGATCGCTTCTGGGACCCAAAAAACTCGAGTTTTCGTCTTTTTTAGGCTAAATTTGGGATATAAACGGGTACCGAAGATGCATGCACAAATCGACTTTACTGGCTAAAAAAACGTGTTTTAGCATGTGTTTGGCCTTTATATTGAAAATATTCTAGCACAGTGCAGGCATGTACAGATCGCTTATGGGACCCAAAAAACTCGAATTTTCGGTGTTTTTAGGCCAAATTTGGGATATAAACGGGTACAGAAGATGCATGGACAAATCGACTTTTTGGGCCCAAAAAACGTCTTATAGCATTTTTTTGGCCTGTAAATTGAAAATTTTCTAGCACACTGTAGACATGTACAGATCGCTTCTGGGATCTAAAAAACTCGAATTTTCGGTGTTTTTATGCTAAATTTAGGACATAAACGGTTACCGAAGATGCATCCAAAAATAGAATTTTTTGGCCAAAAAAACGTGTTTTAGCATTTTTTTGGCCTGTATATTGACAAATTTCTCGCACACTGCAGGCATGTACAGATCGCTTCTGGGACCCAAAAAACTCGAATCTTCGGTATTTTTAGGCTAAATTTGGGATATAAACAGGTACCAAAAAAGGATGCACAAATCGACTTTTTGGGCCCAAAAAACGTGTTTTAGCATTTTTTGGCTTGTATATTGAAAATTTTCTAGCACTGTATAGACATGTACAGATCGCTTCTGGGACCCAAAAAACTCGAATTTTCGGTGTTTTTAGGCTAAATTTGGGATATAAACGAGTACCAAAAAAGCATGCACAAATCGACTTTTTGGTCCCAAAAAACGTCTTATAGCATTTTTTTGGCCCGTAAATTGAAAATTTTCTAACACAGTGCAGGCATGTACAGATCGCTTCTGGGACCCAAAAAACTCGAGTTTTCGTCTTTTTTAGGCTAAATTTGGGATATAAACGGGTACCGAAGATGCATGCACAAATCGACTTTACTGGCTAAAAAAACGTGTTTTAGCATGTGTTTGGCCTTTATATTGAAAATATTCTAGCACAGTGCAGGCATGTACAGATCGCTTATGGGACCCAAAAAACTCGAATTTTCGGTGTTTTTAGGCCAAATTTGGGATATAAACGGGTACAGAAGATGCATGGACAAATCGACTTTTTGGGCCCAAAAAACGTCTTATAGCATTTTTTTGGCCTGTAAATTGAAAATTTTCTAGCACACTGTAGACATGTACAGATCGCTTCTGGGATCTAAAAAACTCGAATTTTCGGTGTTTTTATGCTAAATTTAGGATATAAACGGTTACCGAAGATGCATCCAAAAATAGAATTTTTTGGCCAAAAAAACGTGTTTTAGCATTTTTTTGGCCTGTATATTGACAAATTTCTCGCACACTGCAGGCATGTACAGATCGCTTCTGGGACCCAAAAAACTCGAATCTTCGGTATTTTTAGGCTAAATTTGGGATATAAACAGGTACCAAAAAAGGATGCACAAATCGACTTTTTGGGCCCAAAAAACGTGTTTTAGCATTTTTTGGCTTGTATATTGAAAATTTTCTAGCACTGTATAGACATGTACAGATCGCTTCTGGGACCCAAAAAACTCGAATTTTCGGTGTTTTTAGGCTAAATTTGGGATATAAACGAGTACCAAAAAAGCATGCACAAATCGACTTTTTGGTCCCAAAAAACGTCGTATAGCATTTTTTTGGCCCGTAAATTGAAAATTTTCTAACACAGTGCAGGCATGTACAGATCGCTTCTGGGACCCAAAAAACTCGAGTTTTCGTCTTTTTTAGGCTAAATTTGGGATATAAACGGGTACCGAAGATGCATGCACAAATCGACTTTACTGGCTAAAAAAACGTGTTTTAGCATGTGTTTGGCCTTTATATTGAAAATATTCTAGCACAGTGCAGGCATGTACAGATCGCTTATGGGACCCAAAAAACTCGAATTTTCGGTGTTTTTAGGCTAAATTTGGGATATAAACGGGTACCGAAGATGCATGCACAAATCGACTTTTTGGGCCCAAAAAATGTGTTTTAGCATTTTTTTGGCCTGTATATTGAAAATTTTGTAGCACAGTGTAGACATGTATAGATCGCTTCTGGGACCCAAAAAACTCGAATTATCGGTGTTTTTAGGCTAAATTTGGGATATAAACGGGTACCGAAGATGCATGGACAAATCGACTTTTTGGGCCCAAAAAACGTCTTTTAGCATTTTTTTGGCCCGTAAATTGAAATTTTTCTAGCATACTGTAGACATGTACAGATCGCTTCTGGGACCCAAAAAACTCGAATTATCGGTGTTTTTAGGCTAAATTTGGGATATAAACGGGTACAGAAGATGCATGGACAAATCCACTTTTTGGGCCCAAAAAACGTCTTATAGCATTTTTTTGGCCTGTAAATTGAAAATTTTCTAGCACTTTATAGACATGTACAGATCGCTTCTGGGACCTAAAAAACTCGAATTTTCGGTGTTTTTATTCTAAATTTGGGATATAAACGGGTACCAAAAAAGCATGCACAAATCGACTTTTTGGTCCCAAAAAACGTCTTATAGCATTTTTTTGGCCCGTATATTGAAAATTTTCTAACACAGTGCAGGCATGTACAGATCGCTTCTGGGACCCAAAAAACTCGAGTTTTCGTCTTTTTTAGGCTAAATTTGGGATATAAACGGGTACCGAAGATGCATGCACAAATCGACTTTATGGGCCAAAAAAACGTGTTTTAGCATGTGTTTGGCCTTTATATTGAAAATATTCTAGCACAGTGCAGGCATGTACAGATCGCTTATGGGACCCAAAAAACTCGAATTTTCGGTGTTTTTAGGCTAAATTTGGGATATAAACGGGTACCGAAGATGCATGCACAAATCGACTTTTTGGGCCCAAAAAATGTGTTTTAGCATTTTTTTGACCTGTATATTGAAAATTTTGTAGCACAGTGCAGACATGTATAGATCGCTTCTGGGACCCAAAAAACTCGAATTTTCGGTGTTTTTAGGCTAAATTTAGGACATATACGGGTACCGAAGATGCATCCAAAAATCGAATTTTTTGGCCAAAAAAACGTGTTTTAGCATTTTTTTGGCATGTATATTGAAATTTTCTAGTACACTGCAGGCATGTACAGATCGCTTCTGGGACACAAAAAATTCGAATCTTCGGTGTTTTTAGGCTAAATTTGGGATATAAACAGGTACCAAAAAAGCATGCACAAATCGACTTTTTGGGCCCCCCAAACGTGTTTTAGCATGTGTTTGGCCTTTATATTGAAAATTTTCTAACACAGTGCAGACATGTACAAATCGCTTTTGGGACCCAAAAAACTCGAATTTTCTTTTTTTTAGGCTAAATTTGGGATATAAACGGGTACCGAAGATGCATGCACAAATCGACTTTTTGGGCCCAAAAAACGTGTTTTAGCATTGTTTTGGGCTGTATATTGAAAATTTTCTAGCACAGTGCAGGCATGTACAAATCGCTTCTGAGACCCAAAAAACTCGAATTTTCGGTACCTTTTGGCTAAATTCTGGACATAAACGGGTACCGAAGATGCATCCACAAATCGACTTTTTGGGCCCAAAAAATGTGTTTTAGCAATTTTTTGGCCAATATATTGAAAATTTTGTAGCACAGTGCAGACATGTATAGATCGCTTCTGGGACCCACAAAACTCGAATTTTCGGTGTCTTATGGCTAAATTCTGTACATAAACGGGTACCGACGATGCATGCACAAATCGACTTTTTGATCCCCCAAAACGTGTTCTAGCATTTTTATGGCCTGTATATTGAAAAAATTCTAGCACACTACAGGCATGTACAGATCGCTTCTGGAACCCGCAAAACTCGAATTTTCGGGGTTTTTAGGCTAAATTTGGGATATAAACGGGTACAGAAGATGCATGGACAAATCGACTTTTTGAGCCCAAAAAACGTCTTATAGCATTTTTTTGGCCTGTAAATTGAAAATTTTCTAGCACACTGTAGACATGTACAGATCGCTTCTGGGATCTAAAAAACTCGAATTTTCGGTGTTTTTATGCTAAATTTAGGACATAAACGGGTACCGAAGATGCATCCAAAAATAGAATTTTTTGGCCAAAAAAACGTGTTTTAGCATTTTTTTGGCCTGTATATTGAAAAATTTCTCGCACACTGCAGGCATGTACAGATCGCTTCTGGGACCCAAAAAACTCGAATCTTCGGTATTTTTAGGCTAAATTTGGGATATAAACAGGTACCAAAAAAGCATGCACAAATCGACTTTTTGGGCCCAAAAAACGTGTTTTAGCATTTTTTGGCCAGTATATTGAAAATTTTCTAGCACTGTATAGACATGTACAGATCGCTTCTGGGACCCAAAAAACTCGAATTTTCGGTGTTTTTAGGCTAAATTTGGGATATAAACGGGTACCAAAAAAGCATGCACAAATCGACTTTTTGGTCCCAAAAAACGTCTCATAGCATTTTTTTGGCCCGTAAATTGATAATTTTCTAACACAGTGCAGGCATGTACAGATCGCTTCTGGGACCCAAAAAACTCGAGTTTTCGTCTTTTTTAGGCTAAATTTGGGATATAAACGGGTACCGAAGATGCATGCACAAATCGACTTTATGGGCTAAAAAAACGTGTTTTAGCATGTGTTTGGCCTTTATATTGAAAATATTCTAGCACAGTGCAGGCATGTACAGATTGCTTATGGGACCCAAAAAACTCGTATTTTCGGTGTTTTTAGGCTAAATTTGGGATATAAACGGGTACCGAAGATGCATGCACAAATCGACTTTTTGGGCCCAAAAAATGTGTTTTAGCATTTTTTTGGCCTGTATATTGAAAATTTTGTAGCACAGTGTAGACATGTATAGATCGCTTCTGGGACCCAAAAAACTCGAATTATCGGTGTTTTTAGGCTAAATTTGGGATATAAACGGGTACCGAAGATGCATGGACAAATCGACTTTTTGGGCCCAAAAAACGTCTTTTAGCATTTTTTTGGCCTGTAAATTGAAATTTTTCTAGCATACTCTAGACATGTACAGATCGCTTCTGGGATCAAAAAAACTCGAATTTTCGGTGTTTTTATGCTAAATTTAGGACATAAACGGGTACCGAAGATGCATCCAAAAATAGAATTTTTTGGCCAAAAAAACGTGTTTTAGCATTTTTTTGGCCTGTATATTGAAAAATTTCTCGCACACTGCAGGCATGTACAGATCGCTTCTGGGACCCAAAAAACTCGAATCTTCGGTATTTTTAGGCTAAATTTGGGATATAAACAGGTACCAAAAAAGCATGCACAAATCGACTTTTTGGGCCCAAAAAACGTGTTTTAGCATTTTTTGGCTTGTATATTGAAAATTTTCTAGCACTTTATAGACATGTACAGATCGCTTCTGGGACCTAAAAAACTCGAATTTTCGGTGTTTTTATTCTAAATTTGGGATATAAACGGGTACCAAAAAAGCATGCACAAATCGACTTTTTGGTCCCAAAAAACGTCTTATAGCATTTTTTTGGCCCGTAAATTGAAAATTTTCTAACACAGTGCAGGCATGTACAGATCGCTTCTGGGACCCAAAAAACTCGAGTTTTCGTCTTTTTTAGGCTAAATTTGGGATATAAACGGGAACCGAAGATGCATGCACAAATCGACTTTATGGGCCAAAAAAACGTGTTCTAGCATGTGTTTGGCCTTTATATTGAAAATATTCTAGCACAGTGCAGGCATGTACAGATCGCTTATGGGACCCAAAAAACTCGAATTTTCGGTGTTTTTAGGCTAAATTTGGGATATAAACGGGTACCGAAGATGCATGCATAAATTGACTTTTTGGCCCAAAAAATGTGTTTTAGCATTGTTTTGGGCTGTATATTGAAAATTTTGTAGCACAGTGCAGACATGTATAGATCGCTTCTGGGACCCAAAAAACTCGAATTATCGGTGTTTTTAGGCTAAATTTGGGATATAAACGGGTACCGAAGATGCATGGACAAATCGACTTTTTGGGCCCAAAAAACGTCTTTTAGCATTTTTTTGGCCTGTAAATGGAAATTTTTCTAGCACACTGTAGACATGTACAGATCGCTTCTGGGACCCAAAAAACTCGAATTTTCGGTGTTTTTAGGCTAAATTTAGGACATAAACGGGTACCGAAGATGCATCCAAAAATCGAATTTTTTGGCCAAAAAAACGTGTTTTAGCATTTTTTTGGCATGTATATTGAAATTTTCTAGTACACTGCAGGCATGTACAGATCGCTTCTGGGACACAAAAAATTCGAATCTTCGGTGTTTTTAGGCTAAATTTGGGATATAAACAGGTACCAAAAAAGCATGCACAAATCGACTTTTTGGGCCCCCAAAACGTGTTTTAGCATGTGTTTGGCCTTTATATTGAAAATTTTCTAACACAGTGCAGACATGTACAAATCGCTTTTGGGACCCAAAAAACTCGAATTTTCTTTTTTTTAGGCTAAATTTGGGATATAAACGGGTACCGAAGATGCATGCACAAATCGACTTTTTGGGCCCAAAAAACGTGTTTTAGCATTGTTTTGGGCTGTATATTGAAAATTTTCTAGCACAGTGCAGGCATGTACAAATCGCTTCTGAGACCCAAAAAACTCGAATTTTCGGTACCTTTTGGCTAAATTCTGGACATAAACGGGTACCGAAGATGCATCCACAAATCGACTTTTTGGGCCCAAAAAATGTGTTTTAGCAATTTTTTGGCCAATATATTGAAAATTTTGTAGCACAGTGCAGACATGTATAGATCGCTTCTGGGACCCACAAAACTCGAATTTTCGGTGTCTTTTGGCTAAATTCTGGACATAAACGGGTACCGACGATGCATGCACAAATCGACTTTTGGGCCTCCAAAACGTGTTCTAGCATTTTTATGGCCTGTATATTGAAAAAATTCTAGCACACTGCAGGCATGTACAGATCGCTTCTGGAACCCGCAAAACTCGAATTTTTGGGGTTTTTAGGCTAAATTTGGGATATAAACGGGTACAGAAGATGCATGGACAAATCGACTTTTTGGGCCCAAAAAACGTCTTTTAGCATTTTTTTGGCCTGTAAATGGAAATTTTTCTAGCACACTGTAGACATGTACAGATCGCTTCTGGGACCCAAAAAACTCGAATTTTCGGTGTTTTTAGGCTAAATTTAGGACATAAACGGGTACCGAAGATGCATCCAAAAATCGAATTTTTTGGCCAAAAAAACGTGTTTTAGCATTTTTTTGGCATGTATATTGAAATTTTCTAGTACACTGCAGGCTTCTGGGACACAAAAAATTCGAATCTTCGGTGTTTTTAGGCTAAATTTGGGATATAAACAGGTACCAAAAAAGCATGCACAAATCGACTTTTTGGGCCCCCAAAACGTGTTTTAGCATGTGTTTGGCCTTTATATTGAAAATTTTCTAACACAGTGCAGACATGTACAAATCGCTTTTGGGACCCAAAAAACTCGAATTTTCTTTTTTTTAGGCTAAATTTGGGATATAAACGGGTACCGAAGATGCATGCACAAATCGACTTTTTGGGCCCAAAAAACGTGTTTTAGCATTGTTTTGGGCTGTATATTGAAAATTTTCTAGCACAGTGCAGGCATGTACAAATCGCTTCTGAGACCCAAAAAACTCGAATTTTCGGTACCTTTTGGCTAAATTCTGGACATAAACGGGTACCGAAGATGCATCCACAAATCGACTTTTTGGGCCCAAAAAATGTGTTTTAGCAATTTTTTGGCCAATATATTGAAAATTTTGTAGCACAGTGCAGACATGTATAGATCGCTTCTGGGACCCACAAAACTCGAATTTTCGGTGTCTTTTGGCTAAATTCTGGACATAAACGGGTACCGACGATGCATGCACAAATCGACTTTTGGGCCTCCAAAACGTGTTCTAGCATTTTTATGGCCTGTATATTGAAAAAATTCTAGCACACTGCAGGCATGTACAGATCGCTTCTGGAACCCGCAAAACTCGAATTTTCGGGGTTTTTAGGCTAAATTTGGGATATAAACGGGTACAGAAGATGCATGGACAAATCGACTTTTTGGGCCCAAAAAACGTCTTATAGCATTTTTTTGGCCTGTAAATTGAAAATTTTCTAGCACACTGTAGACATGTACAGATCGCTTCTGGGATCTAAAAAACTCGAATTTTCGGTGTTTTTATGCTAAATTTAGGACATAAACGGGTACCGAAGATGCATCCAAAAATAGAATTTTTTGGCCAAAAAAACGTGTTTTAGCATTTTTTTGGCCTGTATATTGAAAAATTTCTCGCACACTGCAGGCATGTACAGATCGCTTCTGAGACCAAAAAAACTCGATTTTTCGGTGTTTTTAGGCTAAATTTGGGATATAAACGAGTATCGAAGATGCATGCACAAATCGACTTTTTGGGCCCAAAAAACGTGTTTTAGCATTTTTTTTGCCAGAAAATTGATTTTTTTCTAGAACAGTGTAGACATGTACAAATCGCTTCTGAGACCCAAAAAACTCGATTTTTCGGTGTTTTTAGGCTAAATTTGGGATATAAACGGGTATCGAAGATGCATGCACAAATCGACTTTTTGGGCCAAAAAAACGTGTTTTAGCATTTTTTTTGCCTGAAAATTAAAATTTTTCTAGCACAGTGTTAATATGTACAAATCGCTTCTGAGACCCAAAAAACTCGATTTTATGTGTTTTTAGGCTAAATTTGGCATATAAACTGGTATCGAAGATGCATGCACAAATCGACTTTTTGGGCCAAAAAAACGCGTTAGAGCATTTTTTTTCCCTGAAAATTGAAATTTTTCTAGCACAGTACAAATCGCTTCTGAGACCAAAAAAACTCGATTTTTCGGTGTTTTTAGGCTAAATTTGGGATATAAACGGGTATCGAAGATGCATGCACAAATCGACTTTTTGGGCCCAAAAAACGTGTTTTAGCATTTTTTTTGCCTGAAAATTGAATTTTTTCTAGCACAGTGTAGACATGTAGAAATCGCTTCTGAGACCCAAACAACTAGATTTTTCGGTGTTTTTAGCTAAATTTGGAATATAAACGGGTATCGAAGATACATGCACAAATCGACTTTTTGGTCCCAAAAAACGTGTTTTAGCATTTTTTTTGCCTGAAAATGGAATTTTTTCTAGCACAGTGTAAACATGTACAAATTGCTTCTGAGACCCAAAAAACTCGATTTTTCGGTGTTTTTAGGCTAAATTTGGGATATAAACAGGTATCGAAGATACATGCACAAATCGACTTTTTGGGCCAAAAAAACGTGTTTTAGCATTTTTTTGGCCAGAAAATTGAAATTTTTCTAGCACAGTACAAATCGCTTCTGAGACCCAAAAAACTCGATTTTTCGGTGTTTTTAGGCTAAATTTGGGATATAAACGGGTATCGAAGATGCATGCACAAATCGACTTTTTGGGCCAAAAAAACGTGTTTTAGCATTTTTTTTGCCTGAAAATTGAAATATTTCTAGCACAGTACAAATCGCTTCTGAGACCAAAAAAACTCGATTTTTCGGTGTTTTTAGGCTAAATTTGGGATATAAACGAGTATCGAAGATGCATGCACAAATCGACTTTTTGGGCCCAAAAAACGTGTTTTAGCATTTTTTTTGCCTGAAAATTGATTTTTTCTAGAACAGTGTAGAAATGTACAAATCGCTTCTGAGACCCAAAAAACTCGATTTTTCGGTGTTTTTAGGCTAAATTTGGGATATAAACGGGTACCAAAAAAGCATGCACAAATCGACTTTTTGGTCCCAAAAAACGTCTCATAGCATTTTTTTGGCCCGTAAATTGAAAATTTTCTAACACAGTGCAGGCATGTACAGATCGCTTCTGGGACCCAAAAAACTCGAGTTTTCGTCTTTTTTAGGCTAAATTTGGGATATAAACGGGTACCGAAGATGCATGCACAAATCGACTTTATGGGCTAAAAAAACGTGTTTTAGCATGTGTTTGGCCTTTATATTGAAAATATTCTAGCACAGTGCAGGCATGTACAGATTGCTTATGGGACCCAAAAAACTCGTATTTTCGGTGTTTTTAGGCTAAATTTGGGATATAAACGGGTACCGAAGATGCATGCACAAATCGACTTTTTGGGGCCAAAAAATGTGTTTTAGCATTTTTTTGGCCTGTATATTGAAAATTTTGTAGCACAGTGTAGACATGTATAGATCGCTTCTGGGACCCAAAAAACTCGAATTATCGGTGTTTTTAGGCTAAATTTGGGATATAAACGGGTACCGAAGATGCATGGACAAATCGACTTTTTGGGCCCAAAAAACGTCTTTTAGCATTTTTTTGGCCTGTAAATTGAAATTTTTCTAGCATACTCTAGACATGTACAGATCGCTTCTGGGATAAAAAAAACTCGAATTTTCAGTGTTTTTATGCTAAATTTAGGACATAAACGGGTACCGAAGATGCATCCAAAAATAGAATTTTTTGGCCAAAAAAACGTGTTTTAGCATTTTTTTGGCCTGTATATTGAAAAATTTCTCGCACACTGCAGGCATGTACAGATCGCTTCTGGGACCCAAAAAACTCGAATCTTCGGTATTTTTAGGCTAAATTTGGGATATAAACAGGTACCAAAAAAGCATGCACAAATCGACTTTTTGGGCCCAAAAAACGTGTTTTAGCATTTTTTGGCTTGGATATTGAAAATTTTCTAGCACTTTATAGACATGTACAGATCGCTTCTGGGACCTAAAAAACTCGAATTTTCGGTGTTTTTATTCTAAATTTGGGATATAAACGGGTACCAAAAAAGCATGCACAAATCGACTTTTTGGTCCCAAAAAACGTCTTATAGCATTTTTTTGGCCCGTAAATTGAAAATTTTCTAACACAGTGCAGGCATGTACAGATCGCTTCTGGGACCCAAAAAACTCGAGTTTTCGTCTTTTTTAGGCTAAATTTGGGATATAAACGGGAACCGAAGATGCATGCACAAATCGACTTTATGGGCCAAAAAAACGTGTTCTAGCATGTGTTTGGCCTTTATATTGAAAATATTCTAGCACAGTGCAGGCATGTACAGATCGCTTATGGGACCCAAAAAACTCGAATTTTCGGTGTTCTTAGGCTAAATTTGGGATATAAACGGGTACCGAAGATGCATGCATAAATTGACTTTTTGGCCCAAAAAATGTGTTTTAGCATTTTTTTGACCTGTATATTGAAAATTTTGTAGCACAGTGCAGACATGTATAGATCGCTTCTGGGACCCAAAAAACTCGAATTATCGGTGTTTTTAGGCTAAATTTGGGATATAAACGGGTACCGAAGATGCATGGACAAATCGACTTTTTGGGCCCAAAAAACGTCTTTTAGCATTTTTTTGGCCTGTAAATGGAAATTTTTCTAGCACACTGTAGACATGTACAGATCGCTTCTGGGACCCAAAAAACTCGAATTTTCGGTGTTTTTAGGCTAAATTTAGGACATAAACGGGTACCGAAGATGCATCCAAAAATCGAATTTTTTGGCCAAAAAAACGTGTTTTGGCATTTTTTTGGCATGTATATTGAAATTTTCTAGTACACTGCAGGCATGTACAGATCGCTTCTGGGACACAAAAAATTCGAATCTTCGGTGTTTTTAGGCTAAATTTGGGATATAAACAGGTACCAAAAAAGCATGCACAAATCGACTTTTTGGGCCCCCAAAACGTGTTTTAGCATGTGTTTGGCCTTTATATTGAAAATTTTCTAACACAGTGCAGACATGTACAAATCGCTTTTGGGACCCAAAAAACTCGAATTTTCTTTTTTTTAGGCTAAATTTGGGATATAAACGGGTACCGAAGATGCATGCACAAATCGACTTTTTGGGCCCAAAAAACGTGTTTTAGCATTGTTTTGGGCTGTATATTGAAAATTTTCTAGCACAGTGCAGGCATGTACAAATCGCTTCTGAGACCCAAAAAACTCGAATTTTCGGTACCTTTTGGCTAAATTCTGGACATAAACGGGTACCGAAGATGCATCCACAAATCGACTTTTTGGGCCCAAAAAATGTGTTTTAGCAATTTTTTGGCCAATATATTGAAAATTTTGTAGCACAGTGCAGACATGTATAGATCGCTTCTGGGACCCACAAAACTCGAATTTTCGGTGTCTTTTGGCTAAATTCTGGACATAAACGGGTACCGACGATGCATGCACAAATCGACTTTTGGGCCTCCAAAACGTGTTCTAGCATTTTTATGGCCTGTATATTGAAAAAATTCTAGCACACTGCAGGCATGTACAGATCGCTTCTGGAACCCGCAAAACTCGAATTTTCGGGGTTTTTAGGCTAAATTTGGGATATAAACGGGTACAGAAGATGCATGGACAAATCGACTTTTTGGGCCCAAAAAACGTCTTATAGCATTTTTTTGGCCTGTAAATTGAAAATTTTCTAGCACACTGTAGACATGTACAGATCGCTTCTGGGATCTAAAAAACTCGAATTTTCGGTGTTTTTATGCTAAATTTAGGACATAAACGGGTACCGAAGATGCATCCAAAAATAGAAATTTTTGGCCAAAAAAACGTGTTTTAGCATTTTTTTGGCCTGTATATTGAAAAATTTCTCGCACACTGCAGGCATGTACAGATCGCTTCTGAGACCAAAAAAACTCGATTTTTCAGTGTTTTTAGGCTAAATTTGGGATATAAACGAGTATCGAAGATGCATGCACAAATCGACTTTTTGGGCCCAAAAAACGTGTTTTAGCATTTTTTTTGCCAGAAAATTGAATTTTTTCTAGAACAGTGTAGACATGTACAAATCGCTTCTGAGACCCAAAAAACTCGATTTTTCGGTGTTTTTAGGCTAAATTTGGGATATAAACGGGTATCGAAGATGCATGCACAAATCGACTTTTTGGGCCAAAAAAACGTGTTTTAGCATTTTTTTTGCCTGAAAATTGAAATTTTTCTAGCACAGTGTTAACATGTACAAATCGCTTCTGAGACCCAAAAAACTCGATTTTATGTGTTTTTAGGCTAAATTTGGCAAATAAACTGGTATCGAAGATGCATGCACAAATCGACTTTTTGGGCCAAAAAAACGTGTTAGAGCATTTTTTTTCCCTGAAAATTGAAATTTTTCTAGCACAGTACAAATCGCTTCTGAGACCAAAAAAACTCGATTTTTCGGTGTTTTTAGGCTAAATTTGGGATATAAACGGGTATCGAAGATGCATGCACAAATCGACTTTTTGGGCCCAAAAAACGTGTTTTAGCATTTTTTTTGCCTGAAAATTGAAATTTTTCTAGCACAGTGTAGACATGTACAAATCGCTTCTGAGACCCAAACAACTAGATTTTTCGGTGTTTTTAGCTAAATTTGGAATATAAACGGGTATCGAAGATACATGCACAAATCGACTTTTTGGTCCCAAAAAACGTGTTTTAGCATTTTTTTTGCCTGAAAATGGAAATTTTTCTAGCACAGTGTAAACATGTACAAATTGCTTCTGAGACCCAAAAAACTCGATTTTTCGGTGTTTTTAGGCTAAATTTGGGATATAAACAGGTATCGAAGATACATGCACAAATCGACTTTTTGGGCCAAAAAAACGTGTTTTAGCATTTTTTTGGCCAGAAAATTGAAATTTTTCTAGCACAGTACAAATCGCTTCTGAGACCCAAAAAACTCGATTTTTCGGTGTTTTTAGGCTAAATTTGGGATATAAACGGGTATCGAAGATGCATGCACAAATCGACTTTTTGGGCCAAAAAAACGTGTTTTAGCATTTTTTTTGCCTGAAAATTGAAATATTTCTAGCACAGTACAAATCGCTTCTGAGACCAAAAAAACTCGATTTTTCGGTGTTTTTAGGCTAAATTTGGGATATAAACGAGTATCGAAGATGCATGCACAAATCGACTTTTTGGGCCCAAAAAACGTGTTTTAGCATTTTTTTTGCCTGAAAATTGATTTTTTCTAGAACAGTGTAGAAATGTACAAATCGCTTCTGAGACCCAAAAAACTCGATTTTTCGGTGTTTTTAGGCTAAATTTGGGATATAAACGGGTACCGAAGATGCATGCACAAATCGACTTTTTGGGCCCAAAAAACGTGTTTTAGCATTTTTTTTGCCTGAAAATTGAAATTTTTCTAGCACAGTGTAAACATGTACAAATCGCTTCTGAGACCCAAAAAACTCGATTTTTCGGTGTTTTTAGGCTAAATTTGGGATATAAACGGGTATCGAAGATGCATGCACAAATCGACTTTTTGGGCCAAAAAAACGTGTTTTAGCATTTTTTTGCCTGAAAATTGAAATTTTTCAAGCACAGTACAAATCGCTTCTGACACCCAAAAAACTCGATTTTTGGGTGTTTTTAGGCTAAATTTGGGATATAAACGGGTATCGAAGAAGCATGCACAAATCGACTTTTTGGGCCCAAAAAACGTGTTTTAGCATTTTTTTTGCCTGAAAATTGATTTTTTTCTAGCACAGTGCAATTCGCTTCTGTGACCAAAAAAACTCGATTTTTCGGTGTTTTTAGGCTAAATTTGGGATATAAACGAGTATCGAAGATGCATGCACAAATCGACTTTTTGGGCCCAAAAAACGTGTTTTAGCATTTTTTTTGCCTGAAAATTGAAATTTTTCTAGAACAGTGTAGACATGTACAAATCGCTTCTGAGACCCAAAAAACTCGATTTTTCGGTGTTTTTAGGCTAAATTTGGGATATAAACGGGTATCGAAGATGCATGCACAAATCGACTTTTTGGGCCAAAAAAACGTGTTTTAGCATTTCTTTTGCCTGAAAATTGATATTTTTCTAGCACAGTACTAATCGCTTCTGAGACCAAAAAAACTCGATTTTTCGGTGTTTTTAGGCTAAATTTGGGATATAAACGAGTATCGAAGATGCATGCACAAATCGACTTTTTGGGCCCAAAAAACGTGTTTTAGCATTTTTTTTGCCAGAAAATTGAATTTTTTCTAGAACAGTGTAGACATGTACAAATCGCTTCTGAGACCCAAAAAACTCGATTTTTCGGTGTTTTTAGGCTAAATTTGGGATATAAACGGGTACCGAAGATGCATGCACAAATCGACTTTTTGGGCCCAAAAAACGTGTTTTAGCATTTTTTTTGCCTGAAAATTGAAATTTTTCTAGCACAGTGTAAACATGTACAAATCGCTTCTGAGACCCACAACTTGATTTTTCGGTGTTTTTAGGCTAAATTTGGGATTAAACGGGTATCGAAGATACATGCACAAATCAACTTTTTGGGCCAAAAAAAACGTGTTTTAGCATTTTTTTTGCCTGAAAATTGACATTTTTCTAGCACAGTACAAATCGCTTCTGAGACCAAAAAAACTCGATTTTATGTGTTTTTAGGCTAAATAAAGCATATAAACTGGTATCTAAGATGCATGCAGAAATCGACTTTTTGGGCCAAAAAAACGTGTTAGAGCATTTTTTTTGCCTGAAAATTGAAATTTTTCTAGCACAGTACAAATCGCTTCTGAGACCAAAAAAACTCGATTTTTCGGTGTTTTTAGGCTAAATTTGGGATATAAACGGGTATCGAAGATGCATGCACAAATCGACTTTTTGGTCCCAAAAAACGTGTTTTAGCATTTTTTTTGCCTGAAAATTGAAATTTTTCTAGCACAGTGTAGACATGTACAAATCGCTTCTGAGACCCAAAAAACTCGATTTTTTGGTGTTTTTAGGCTAAATTTGGGATATAAACGGGTATCGAAGATACATGCACAAATCGACTTTTTGGGCCCAAAAAACGTGTTTTAGCATTTTTTTTGCCTGAAAATTGATTTTTTTCTAGCACAGTGTAAACATGTACAAATTGCTTCTGAGACCAAAAAAACTCGATTTTTCGGTGTTTTTAGGCTAAATTTGGGATATAAACGGGTATCGAAGATACATGCACAAATCGACTTTTTGGGCCAAAAAAAACGTGTTTTAGCATTTTTTTTGCCAGAAAATTGAAATTTTTCTAGCACAGTACAAATCGGTTCTGAGACCCAAAAAACTCGATTTTTTGGTGTTTTTAGGCTAAATTTGGGATATAAACGGGTATCGAAGATGCATGCACAAATCGACTTTTTGGGCCAAAAAAACGTGTTTTAGCATTTTTTTTGCCTGAAAATTTAAATATTTCTAGCACAGTACAAATCGCTTCTGAGACCAAAAAAACTCGATTTTTCGGTGTTTTTAGGCTAAATTTGGGATATAAACGAGTATCGAAGATGCATGCACAAATCAACTTTTTGGGCGCAAAAAACGTGTTTTAGCATTTTTTTTGCCTGAAAATTGATTTTTTTCTAGAACAGTGTAGAAATGTACAAATCGCTTCTGAGACCCAAAAACTCGATTTTTCGGTGTTTTTAGGCTAAATTTGGGATATAAACGGGTATCGAAGATGCATGCACAAATCGACTTTTTGGGCCAAAAAAACGTGTTTTAGCATTTTTTTTTGCCTGAAAATTGATATTTTTCTAGCACAGTACTCATCGCTTCTGAGACCAAAAAAACTCGATTTTTCGGTGTTTTTAGGCTAAATTTGGGATATAAACGAGTATCGAAGATGCATGCACAAATCGACTTTTTGGGCCCAAAAAACGTGTTTTAGCATTTTTTTTGCCAGAAAATTGAATTTTTTCTAGAACAGTGTAGACATGTACAAATCGCTTCTGAGACCCAAAAAACTCGATTTTTCGGTGTTTTTAGGCTAAATTTGGGATATAAACGGGTATCGAAGATGCATGCACAAATCGACTTTTTGGGCCAAAAAAACGTGTTTTAGCATTTTTTTTGCCTGAAAATTGAAATTTTTCTAGCACAGTGTTAATATGTACAAATCGCTTCTGAGACCCAAAAAACTCGATTTTATGTGTTTTTAGGCTAAATTTGGCATATAAACTGGTATCGAAGATGCATGCACAAATCGACTTTTTGGGCCAAAAAAACGTGTTAGAGCATTTTTTTTGCCTGAAAATTGAAATTTTTCTAGCACAGTACAAATCGCTTCTGAGACCAAAAAAACTCGAATTTTCGGTGTTTTTAGGCTAAATTTGGGATATAAACGGGTATCGAAGATGCATGCACAAATCGACTTTTTGGGCCCAAAAAACGTGTTTTAGCATTTTTTTTGCCTGAAAATTGAAATTTTTCTAGCACAGTGTAGACATGTACAAATCGCTTCTGAGACCCAAACAACTAGATTTTTCGGTGTTTTTAGGCTAAATTTGGGATATAAACGGGTACCGAAGATACATGCACAAATCGACTTTTTGGTCCCAAAAAACGTGTTTTAGCATTTTTTTTGCCTGAAAATGGAAATTTTTCTAGCACAGTGTAAACATGTACAAATTGCTTCTGAGACCCAAAAAACTCGATTTTTCGGTGTTTTTAGGCTAAATTTGGGATATAAACAGGTATCGAAGATACATGCACAAATCGACTTTTTGGGCCAAAAAAATGTGTTTTAGCATTTTTTTGGCCAGAAAATTGAAATTTTTCTAGCACAGTACAAATCGCTTCTGAGACCCAAAAAACTCGATTTTTCGGTGTTTTTAGGCTAAATTTGGGATATAAACGGGTATCGAAGATGCATGCACAAATCGACTTTTTGGGCCAAAAAAACGTGTTTTAGCATTTTTTTTGCCTGAAAATTGAAATATTTCTAGCACAGTACAAATCGCTTCTGAGACCAAAAAAACTCTATTTTTCGGTGTTTTTAGGCTAAATTTGGGATATAAACGAGTATCGAAGATGCATGCACAAATCGACTTTTTGGGCCCAAAAAACGTGTTTTAGCATTTTTTTTGCCTGAAAATTGATTTTTTCTAGAACAGTGTAGAAATGTACAAATCGCTTCTGAGACCCAAAAAACTCGATTTTTCGGTGTTTTTAGGCTAAATTTGGGATATAAACGGGTACCGAAGATGCATGCACAAATCGACTTTTTGGGCCCAAAAAACGTGTTTTAGCATTTTTTTTGCCTGAAAATTGAATTTTTTCTAGCACAGTGTAAACATGTACAAATCGCTTCTGAGACCCAAAAAACTCGATTTTTCGGTGTTTTTAGGCTAAATTTGGGATATAAACGGGTATCGAAGATGCATGCACAAATCGACTTTTTGGGCCAAAAAAACGTGTTTTAGCATTTTTTTGCCTGAAAATTGAAATTTTTCAAGCACAGTACAAATCGCTTCTGAGACCCAAAAAACTCGATTTTTGGGTGTTTTTAGGCTAAATTTGGGATATAAACGGGTATCGAAGAAGCATGCACAAATCGACTTTTTGGGCCCAAAAAACGTGTTTTAGCATTTTTTTTGCCTGAAAATTGACTTTTTTCTAGCACAGTGCAATTCGCTTCTGTGACCAAAAAAACTCGATTTTTCGGTGTTTTTAGGCTAAATTTGGGATATAAACGAGTATCGAAGATGCATGCACAAATCGACTTTTTGGGCCCAAAAAACGTGTTTTAGCATTTTTTTTGCCTGAAAATTGAAATTTTTCTAGAACAGTGTAGACATGTACAAATCGCTTCTGAGACCCAAAAAACTCGATTTTTCGGTGTTTTTAGGCTAAATTTGGGATATAAACGGGTATCGAAGATGCATGCACAAATCGACTTTTTGGGCCAAAAAAACGTGTTTTAGCATTTCTTTTGCCTGAAAATTGATATTTTTCTAGCACAGTACTAATCGCTTCTGAGACCAAAAAAACTCGATTTTTCGGTGTTTTTAGGCTAAATTTGGGATATAAACGAGTATCGAAGATGCATGCACAAATCGACTTTTTGGGCCCAAAAAACGTGTTTTAGCATTTTTTTTGCCAGAAAATTGAATTTTTTCTAGAACAGTGTAGACATGTACAAATCGCTTCTGAGACCCAAAAAACTCGATTTTTCGGTGTTTTTAGGCTAAATTTGGGATATAAACGGGTACCGAAGATGCATGCACAAATCGACTTTTTGGGCCCAAAAAACGTGTTTTAGCATTTTTTTTGCCTGAAAATTGAAATTTTTCTAGCACAGTGTAAACATGTACAAATCGCTTCTGAGACCCACAACTTGATTTTTCGGTGTTTTTAGGCTAAATTTGGGATTAAACGGGTATCGAAGATACATGCACAAATCAACTTTTTGGGCCAAAAAAAACGTGTTTTAGCATTTTTTTTGCCTGAAAATTGACATTTTTCTAGCACAGTACAAATCGCTTCTGAGACCAAAAAAACTCGATTTTATGTGTTTTTAGGCTAAATAAAGCATATAAACTGGTATCTAAGATGCATGCAGAAATCGACTTTTTGGGCCAAAAAAACGTGTTAGAGCATTTTTTTTGCCTGAAAATTGAAATTTTTCTAGCACAGTACAAATCGCTTCTGAGACCAAAAAAACTCGAATTTTCGGTGTTTTTAGGCTAAATTTGGGATATAAACGGGTATCGAAGATGCATGCACAAATCGACTTTTTGGTCCCAAAAAACGTGTTTTAGCATTTTTTTTGCCTGAAAATTGAAATTTTTCTAGCACAGTGTAGACATGTACAAATCGCTTCTGAGACCCAAAAAACTCGATTTTTTGGTGTTTTTAGGCTAAATTTGGGATATAAACGGGTATCGAAGATACATGCACAAATCGACTTTTTGGGCCCAAAAAACGTGTTTTAGCATTTTTTTTGCCTGAAAATTGATTTTTTTCTAGCACAGTGTAAACATGTACAAATTGCTTCTGAGACCAAAAAAACTCGATTTTTCGGTGTTTTTAGGCTAAATTTGGGATATAAACGGGTATCGAAGATACATGCACAAATCGACTTTTTGGGCCAAAAAAAACGTGTTTTAGCATTTTTTTTGCCAGAAAATTGAAATTTTTCTAGCACAGTACAAATCGGTTCTGAGACCCAAAAAACTCGATTTTTTGGTGTTTTTAGGCTAAATTTGGGATATAAACGGGTATCGAAGATGCATGCACAAATCGACTTTTTGGGCCAAAAAAACGTGTTTTAGCATTTTTTTTGCCTGAAAATTTAAATATTTCTAGCACAGTACAAATCGCTTCTGAGACCAAAAAAACTCGATTTTTCGGTGTTTTTAGGCTAAATTTGGGATATAAACGAGTATCGAAGATGCATGCACAAATCAACTTTTTGGGCGCAAAAAACGTGTTTTAGCATTTTTTTTGCCTGAAAATTGATTTTTTTCTAGAACAGTGTAGAAATGTACAAATCGCTTCTGAGACCCAAAAACTCGATTTTTCGGTGTTTTTAGGCTAAATTTGGGATATAAACGGGTATCGAAGATGCATGCACAAATCGACTTTTTGGGCCAAAAAAACGTGTTTTAGCATTTTTTTTTGCCTGAAAATTGATATTTTTCTAGCACAGTACTCATCGCTTCTGAGACCAAAAAAACTCGATTTTTCGGTGTTTTTAGGCTAAATTTGGGATATAAACGAGTATCGAAGATGCATGCACAAATCGACTTTTTGGGCCCAAAAAACGTGTTTTAGCATTTTTTTTGCCAGAAAATTGAATTTTTTCTAGAACAGTGTAGACATGTACAAATCGCTTCTGAGACCCAAAAAACTCGATTTTTCGGTGTTTTTAGGCTAAATTTGGGATATAAACGGGTATCGAAGATGCATGCACAAATCGACTTTTTGGGCCAAAAAAACGTGTTTTAGCATTTTTTTTGCCTGAAAATTGAAATTTTTCTAGCACAGTGTTAATATGTACAAATCGCTTCTGAGACCCAAAAAACTCGATTTTATGTGTTTTTAGGCTAAATTTGGCATATAAACTGGTATCGAAGATGCATGCACAAATCGACTTTTTGGGCCAAAAAAACGTGTTAGAGCATTTTTTTTGCCTGAAAATTGAAATTTTTCTAGCACAGTACAAATCGCTTCTGAGACCAAAAAAACTCGAATTTTCGGTGTTTTTAGGCTAAATTTGGGATATAAACGGGTATCGAAGATGCATGCACAAATCGACTTTTTGGGCCCAAAAAACGTGTTTTAGCATTTTTTTTGCCTGAAAATTGAAATTTTTCTAGCACAGTGTAGACATGTACAAATCGCTTCTGAGACCCAAAAAACTCGATTTTTCGGTGTTTTTAGGCTAAATTTGGGATATAAACAGGTATCGAAGATACATGCACAAATCGACTTTTTGGGCCAAAAAAATGTGTTTTAGCATTTTTTTTGCCTGAAAATTGAAATTTTTCTAGCACAGTACAAATCGCTTCTGAGACCCAAAAAACTCGATTTTTCGGTGTTTTTAGGCTAAATTTGGGATATAAACGGGTATCGAAGATGCATGCACAAATCGACTTTTTGGGCCCCAAAAACGTGTTTTAGCATTTTTTTTGCCTGAAAATTGATTTTTTTTCTAGAACAGTGTAGAAATGTACAAATCGCTTCTGAGACCCAAAAAACTCGATTTTTCGGTGTTTTTAGGCTAAATTTGGGATATAAACGGGTACCGAAGATGCATGCACAAATCGACTTTTTGGGCCCAAAAAACGTGTTTTAGCATTTTTTTTGCCTGAAAATTGAAATTTTTCTAGCACAGTGTAAACATGTACAAATCGCTTCTGAGACCCAAAAAACTCGATTTTTCGGTGTTTTTAGGCTAAATTTGGGATATAAACGGGTATCGAAGATGCATGCACAAATCGACTTTTTGGGCCAAAAAAACGTGTTTTAGCATTTTCTTGCCTGAAAATTGAAATATTTCTAGCACAGTACAAATCGCTTCTGAGACCCAAAAAACTCGATTTTTCGGTGTTTTTAGGCTAAATTTGGGATATAAACGGGTATCGAAGATGCATGCACAAATCGACTTTTTGGGCCCAAAAAACGTGTTTTAGCATTTTTTTTGCCTGAAAATTGAAATTTTTCTAGCACAGTGCAATTCGCTTCTGTGACCAAAAAAACTCGATCTTTCGGTGTTTTTAGGCTAAATTTGGGATATAATCGAGTATCGAAGATACATGCACAAATCGACTTTTTGGGCCCAAAAAACGTGTTTTAGCATTTTTTTTGCCTGAAAATGGAAATTTTTCTAGCACAGTGTAAACATGTACAAATTGCTTCTGTGACCCAAAAAACTCGATTTTTCGGTGTTTTTAGGCTAAATTTGGGATATAAACAGGTATCGAAGATACATGCACAAATCGACTTTTTGGGCCAAAAAAACGTGTTTTAGCGTTTTTTTGGCCAGAAAATTGAAATTTTTCTAGCACAGTACAAATCGCTTCTGAGACCCAAAAAACTCGATTTTTCGGTGTTTTTAGGCTAAATTTGGGATATAAACGGGTATCGAAGATGCATGCACAAATCGACTTTTTGGGCCAAAAAAACGTGTTTTAGCATTTTTTTTGCCTGAAAATTGAAATATTTCTAGCACAGTACAAATCGCTTCTGAGACCAAAAAAACTCGATTTTTCGGAGTTTTTAGGCTAAATTTGGGATATAAACGAGTATCGAAGATGCATGCACAAATCGACTTTTTGGGCCCAAAAAACGTGTTTTAGCATTTTTTTTGCCTGAAAATTGATTTTTTTCTAGAACAGTGTAGAAATGTACAAATCGCTTCTGAGACCCAAACAACTCGATTTTTCGGTGTTTTTAGGCTAAATTTGGGATATAAACGGGTACCGAAGATGCATGCACAAATCGACTTTTTGGGCCCAAAAAACGTGTTTTAGCATTTTTTTTGCCTGAAAATTGAAATTTTTCTAGCACAGTGTAAACATGTACAAATCGCTTCTGAGACCCAAAAAACTCGATTTTTCAGTGTTTTTAGACTAAATTTGGGATATAAACGGGTATCGAAGATGCATGCACAAATCGACTTTTTGGGCCAAAAAAACGTGTTTTAGCATTTTTTTGCCTGAAAATTGAAATTTTTCAAGCACAGTACAAATCGCTTCTGAGACCCAAAAAACTCGATTTTTCGGTGTTTTTAGGCTAAATTTGGGATATAAACGGGTATCGAAGATGCATGCACAAATCGACTTTTTGGGCCAAAAAAACGTGTTTTAGCATTTTTTTGCCTGAAAATTGAAATTTTTCAAGCACAGTACAAATCGCTTCTGAGACCCAAAAAACTCGATTTTTCGGTGTTTTTAGGCTAAATTTAGGATATAAACGAGTGTCGAAGATGCATGCACAAATCGACTTTTTGGGCCCAAAAAACGTGTTTTAGCATTTTTTTTGCCTGAAAATTGAAATTTTTCTATTACAGTGTAGACATGTACAAATCGCTTCTGAGACCCAAAAAACTCGATTTTTCGGTGTTTTTAGGCTGAATTTGGGATATAAACGGGTATCGAAGATGCATGCACAAATTGACTTTTTGGGCCAAAAAAACGTGTTTTAGCATTTTTTTTGACTGAAAATTGAAATTTTTCTAGCACAGTGTAAACATGTACAAATCGCTTCTGAGACCCAAAAAACTCGTTTTTATGTGTTTTTAGGCTAAATTTGGCATATAAACTGGTATCGAAGATGCATGCACAAATCGACTTTTTGGGCCCAAAAAACGTGTTTCTGCATGTGTTTGGCCTTTATATTGAAAATATTCTCGCACAGTACAGGCATGTACAGATCGCTTATGGGACCCAAAAAACTCGATTTTTCGGTGTTTTTAGGCTAAATTTGGGATATAAACGGGTATCGAAGATGCATGCACAAATCGACTTTTTGGGCCCAAAAAATGTGTTTTAGCATTTTTTTGGCCTGTATATTGAAAATTTTGTAGCACAGTGCAGACATGTATAGATCGCTTCTGGGACCCACAAAACTCGAATTTTTGGTGTCTTTTGGCTAAATTCTGGACATAAACGGGTACCGACGATGCATGCACAAATCGACTTTTGGGCCCCCAAAACGTGTTCAGTGTAAACATGTACAAATCGCTTCTGAGTCCCAAAAAACTCGATTTTTCGGTGTTTTTAAGCTAAAATTGGGATATTAACGGGTATCAAAGATGCATGCACAAATCGACTTTTTGCGCCAAAAAAACGTGTTTTAGCATTTTATTTGCCTGAAAATTGAAAATTTTCTAGCACAGTACAAATCGCTTCTGAGACCCAAAAAACTCGATTTTTCGGTGTTTTTAGGCTAAATTTGGGATATAAACGGGTATCGAAGATGCATGCACAAATCGACTTTTTGGGCCCAAAAAACGTGTTTTACCATTTTTTTTGCCTGAAAATTGATTTTTTTCTAGTACAGTGTAAACATGTACAAATCGCTTCTGAGACCAAAAAAACTCGATTTTTCGGTGTTTTTAAGCTAAATTTGGGATATAAACGGGTATCGAAGATGCATGCACAAATCGACTTTTTGGGCCAAAACAACGTGTTTTAGCATTTTTTTTGCCTGAAAATTGAAAATTTTCTAGCACAGTACAAATCGCTTCTGAGACCAAAAAAACTCGATTTTTCGGTGTTTTTAGGCTAAATTTGGGATATAAACGGGTATCGAAGATGCATGCACAAATCGACTTTTTGGGCCCAAAAAACGTGTTTTAGCATTTTTTTTGCCTGAAAATTGAAATTTTTCTAACACAGTGTAGACATGTACAAATCGCTTCTGAGACCCAAAAAACTCGATTTTTCGGTGTTTTTAGGCTAAATTTGGGATATAAACGGGTATCGAAGATGCATGCACAAATCGACTTTTTGGGCCCAAAAAACGTGTTTTACCATTTTTTTTGCCTGAAAATTGAAAATTTTCTAGCACAGTACAAATCGCTTCTGAGACCAAAAAAGCTCGATTTTTCGGTGTTTTTAGGCTAAATTTGGGATATAAACGGGTATCGAAGATGCATGCACAAATCGAATTTTTGGGCCAAAACAACGTGTTTTAGCATTTTTTTTGCCTGAAAATTGAAAATTTTCTAGCACAGTACAAATCGCTTCTGAGACCAAAAAAACTCGAATTTTCGGTGTTTTTAGGCTAAATTTGGGATATAAACGGGTATCGAAGATGCATGCACAAATCGACTTTTTGGGCCCAAAAAACGTGTTTTAGCATTTTTTTTGCCTGAAAATTGAAATTTTTCTAACACAGTGTAGACATGTACAATTCGCTTCTGAGACCCAAAAAACTCGATTTTTCGGTGTTTTTAGGCTAAATTTGGGATATAAACGGGTATCGAAGATGCATGCACAAATCGACTTTTTGGGCCCAAAAAACGTGTTTTAGCATTTTTTCTGCCTGAAAATTGAAATTTTTCTAGAACAGTGTAGACATGTACAAATCGCTTCTGAGACCCAAAAAACTTGATTTTTCGGTGTTTTTAGGCTAAATTTGGGATTAAACGGGTATCGAAGATGCATGCACAAATCGACTTTTTGGGCCAAAAAAAAACGTGTTTTAGCATTTTTTTTGCCTGAAAATTGATATTTTTCTAGCACAGTACAAATCGCTTCTGAGACCCAAAAAACTTGATTTTTCGGTGTTTTTAGGCTAAATTTGGGATTAAACGGGTATCGAAGATGCATGCACAAATCGACTTTTTGGGCCAAAAAAAACGTGTTTTAGCATTTTTTTGGCCTGAAAATTGAAATTTTTCTAGCACAGTACAAATCGCTTCTGAGACCAAAAAAACTCGATTTTTTGGTGTTTTTATGCTAAATTTGGGATATAAACGGGTATCGAAGATGCATGCACAAATCGACTTTTTGGGCCCAAAAAACGTGTTTTAGCATTTTTTTTGCCTTAAAATTGAAATTTTTCTAGCACAGTGTAAACATGTACAAATCGCTTCTGAGACCCAAAAAACTCGATTTTTCGGTGTTTTTAGGCTAAATTTGGGATATAAACGGGTATCGAAGATGCATGCACAAATCGACTTTTTGGGCCAAAAAAACGTGTTTTAGCATTTTTTTTGCATGAAAATTGAAATTTTTCTAGCACAGTACAAATCGCTTCTGAGACCCAAAAAAACTCGATTTTTCGGTGTTTTTAGGCTAAATTTGGGATATAAACGGGTATCGAAGATGCATGCACAAATCGACTTTTTGGGCCAAAAAAACGTGTTTTAGCATTGTTTTTGCCTGAAAATTGAAATTTTTCTAGCTCAGTGCAAATCGCTTCTGAGACCAAAAAAACTCGATTTTTCGGTGTTTTTAGGCTAAATTTGGGATATGAACGAGTATCGAAGATGCATGCACAAATCGACTTTTTGGGCCCAAAAAACGTGTTTTAGCATTTTTTTTGCCTGAAAATTGAAATTTTTCTAGAACAGTGTAGACATGTACAAATTGCTTCTGAGACCCAAAAAACTTGATTTTTCGGTGTTTTTAGGCTAAATTTGGGATTAAACGGGTATCGAAGATGCATGCACAAATCGACTTTTTGGGCCAAAAAAAACGTGTTTTTAGCATTTTTTTTGCCAGAAAATTGACATTTTTCTAGCACAGTACAAATCACTTCTGAGACCAAAAAAACTCGATTTTTCGGTGTTTTTAGGCTAAATTTGGGATATAAACGGGTATCGAGGATGCATGCACAAATCGACTTTTTGGGCCCAAAAAACGTGTTTTTGCATGTGTTTGGCCTTTATATTGAAAATATTCTAGCACATTGCAGGCATGTACAGATCGCTTATGGGACCCAAAAAACTCGAATTTTCGGTGTTTTTAGGCTAAATTTGGGATATAAACGGGTACCGAAGATGCATGCACAAATCGACTTTTTGGGCCCAAAAAATGTGTTTAGCATTTTTTTGGCCTGTATATTGAAAATTTTGTAGCACAGTGCAGACATGTATAGATCGCTTCTGGGACCCACAAAACTCGAATTTTCTGTGTCTTTTGGCTAAATTCTGGACATAAACGGGTACCGACGATGCATGCACAAATCGACTTTTGGGCCCCCAAAACGTGTTCAGTGTAAACATGTACAAATCGCTTCTGAGACCCAAAAAACTCGATTTTTCGGTGTTTTTAGGCTAAATTTGGGATATAAACGGGTATCGAAGATGCATGCACAAATCGACTTTTTGGGCCAAAAAAACGTGTTTTAGCATTATTTTTGCCTGAAAATTGAAAATTTTCTAGCACAGTGCAAATCGCTTCTGAAACCAAAAAAACTCGATTTTTCGGTGTTTTTAGGCTAAATTTGGGATATAAACGAGCATCGAAGATGCATGCACAAATCGACTTTTGGGCCCAAAAATCGTGTTTTAGCATTTTTTCTGCCTGAAAATTGAAATTTTTCTAGAACAGTGTAGACATGTACAAATCGCTTCTGAGACCCAAAAAACTTGATTTTTCGGTGTTTTTAGGCTAAATTTGGGATTAAACGGGTATCGAAGATGCATGCACAAATCGACTTTTTGGGCCAAAAAAAAACGTGTTTTAGCATTTTTTTTGCCTGAAAATTGATATTTTTCTAGCACAGTACAAATCGCTTCTGAGACCCAAAAAACTTGATTTTTCGGTGTTTTTAGGCTAAATTTGGGATTAAACGGGTATCGAAGATGCATGCACAAATCGACTTTTTGGGCCAAAAAAAACGTGTTTTAGCATTTTTTTGGCCTGAAAATTGAAATTTTTCTAGCACAGTACAAATCGCTTCTGAGACCAAAAAAACTCGATTTTTTGGTGTTTTTATGCTAAATTTGGGATATAAACGGGTATCGAAGATGCATGCACAAATCGACTTTTTGGGCCCAAAAAACGTGTTTTAGCATTTTTTTTGCCTTAAAATTGAAATTTTTCTAGCACAGTGTAAACATGTACAAATCGCTTCTGAGACCCAAAAAACTCGATTTTTCGGTGTTTTTATGCTAAATTTGGGATATAAACGGGTATCGAAGATGCATACACAAATCGACTTTTTGGGCCAAAAAAACGTGTTTTAGCATTTTTTTTGCATGAAAATTGAAATTTTTCTAGCACAGTACAAATCGCTTCTGAGACCCAAAAAAACTCGATTTTTCGGTGTTTTTAGGCTAAATTTGGGATATAAACGGGTATCGAAGATGCATGCACAAATCGACTTTTTGGGCCAAAAAAACGTGTTTTAGCATTGTTTTTGCCTGGAAATTGAAATTTTTCTAGCTCAGTGCAAATCGCTTCTGAGACCAAAAAAACTCGATTTTTCGGTGTTTTTAGGCTAAATTTGGGATATGAACGAGTATCGAAGATGCATGCACAAATCGACTTTTTGGGCCCAAAAAACGTGTTTTAGCATTTTTTTTGCCTGAAAATTGAAATTTTTCTAGAACAGTGTAGACATGTACAAATTGCTTCTGAGACCCAAAAAACTTGATTTTTTGGTGTTTTTAGGCTAAATTTGGGATTAAACGGGTATCGAAGATGCATGCACAAATCGACTTTTTGGGCCAAAAAAAACGTGTTTTTAGCATTTTTTTTGCCAGAAAATTGACATTTTTCTAGCACAGTACAAATCGCTTCTGAGACCAAAAAAACTCGATTTTTCGGTGTTTTTAGGCTAAATTTGGGATATAAACGGGTATCGAGGATGCATGCACAAATCGACTTTTTGGGCCCAAAAAACGTGTTTTTGCATGTGTTTGGCCTTTATATTGAAAATATTCTAGCACATTGCAGGCATGTACAGATCGCTTATGGGACCCAAAAAACTCGAATTTTCGGTGTTTTTAGGCTAAATTTGGGATATAAACGGGTACCGAAGATGCATGCATAAATCGACTTTTTGGGCCCAAAAAATGTGTTTAGCATTTTTTTGGCCTGTATATTGAAAATTTTGTAGCACAGTGCAGACATGTATAGATCGCTTCTGGGACCCACAAAACTCGAATTTTCTGTGTCTTTTGGCTAAATTCTGGACATAAACGGGTACCGACGATGCATGCACAAATCGACTTTTGGGCCCCCAAAACGTGTTCAGTGTAAACATGTACAAATCGCTTCTGAGACCCAAAAAACTCGATTTTTCGGTGTTTTTAGGCTAAATTTGGGATATAAACGGGTATCGAAGATGCATGCACAAATCGACTTTTTGGGCCAAAAAAACGTGTTTTAGCATTTTTTTTGCCTGAAAATTGAATTTTTTCTAGCACAGTACAAATAGCTTCTGAGACCCAAAAAACTCGATTTTTCGGTGTTTTTAGGCTAAATTTGGGATATAAACGAGTATCGAAGATGCATGCACAAATCGACTTTTTGGGCCAAAAAAACGTGTTTTAGCATTATTTTTGCCTGAAAATTGAAATTTTTCTAGCACAGTGCAAATCGCTTCTGAGACCAAAAAAACTCGATTTTTCGGTGTTTTTAGGCTAAATTTGGGATATAAACGAGTATCGAAGATGCATGCACAAATCGACTTTTGGGCCCAAAAATCGTGTTTTAGCATTTTTTCTGCCTGAAAATTGAAATTTTTCTAGAACAGTGTAGACATGTACAAATCGCTTCTGAGACCCAAAAAACTTGATTTTTCGGTGCTTTTAGGCTAAATTTGGGATTAAACGGGTATCGAAGATGCATGCACAAATCGACTTTTTGGGCCAAAAAAAACGTGTTTTAGCATTTTTTTTGCCTGAAAATTGAAATTTTTCTAGCACAGTACAAATCGCTTCTGAGACCCAAAAAACTTGATTTTTCGGTATTTTTAGGCTAAATTTGGGATTAAACGGGTATCGAAGATGCATGCACAAATCGACTTTTTGGGCCAAAAAAAAATGTGTTTTAGCATTTTTTTTGCCTGAAAATTGAAATTTTTCTAGCACAGTACAAATCGCTTCTGAGACCCAAAAAACTAGATTTTTCGGTGTTTTTATGCTAAATTTGGGATATAAACGGGTATCGAAGATGCATGCACATATCGACTTTTTGGGCCCAAAAAACGTGTTTTAGCATTTGTTTTGCCTTAAATTGAAATTTTTCTAGCACAGTGTAAACATGTACAAATCGCTTCTGAGACCCAAAAAACTCGATTTTTCGGTGTTTTTAGGCTAAATTTGGGATATAAACGGGTATCGAAGATGCATGCACAAATCGACTTTTTGGGCCAAAAAAACGTGTTTTAGCATTTTTTTTGCCTGAAAATTGAAATTTTTCTAGCACAGTACAAATCGCTTCTGAGACCCAAAAAAACTCGATTTTTCGGTGTTTTTAGGCTAAATTTGGGATATAAACGGGTATCGAAGATGCATGCACAAATCGACTTTTTTGGCCAAAAAAACGTGTTTTAGCATTGTTTTTGCCTGAAAATTGAAATTTTTCTAGCTCAGTGCAAATCGCTTCTGAGACCAAAAAAACTCAATTTTTCGGTGTTTTTAGGCTAAATTTGGAATATAAACGAGAATCGAAGATGCATGCACAAATCGACTTTTTGGGCCCAAAAAACGTGTTTTAGCATTTTTTTTGCCTGAAAATTAAAATTTTTCTAGAACAGTGTAGACATGTACAAATCGCTTCTGAGACCCAAAAAACTTGATTTTTCGGTGTTTTTAGGCTAAATTTGGGATTAAACGTGTATCGAAGATGCATGCACAAATCGACTTTTTGGGCCAAAAAAAACGTGTTTTTAGCATTTTTTTTGCCAGAAAATTGAAATTTTTCTAGCACAGTACAAATCGCTTCTGATATCAAAAAAACTCGATTTTTCGGTGTTTTTAGGCTAAATTTGGGATATAAACGGGTATCGAAGATGCATGCACAAATCGACTTTTTGGGCCCAAAAAACGTGTTTTTGCATGTGTTTGGCCTTTATATTGAAAATATTCTAGCACAGTGCAGGCATGTACAGATCGCTTATGGGACCCAAAAAACTCGAATTTTCGGTGTTTTTAGGCTAAATTTGGGATATAAACGGGTACCGAAGATGCATGCACAAATCGACTTTTTGGGCCCAAAAAATGTGTTTTAGCATTTTTTTTGGCCTGTATATTGACAATTTTGTAGCACAGTGCAGACATGTATAGATCGCTTCTGGGACCCACAAAACTCAAATTTTCGGTGTCTTTTGGCTAAATTCTGGACATAAACGGGTACCGACGATTTATGCACAAATCGACTTTTGGGCCCCCAAAACGTGTTCAGTGTAAACATGTACAAATCGCTTCTGAGACCCAAAAAACTCGATTTTTCGGTGTTTTTAAGCTAAATTTGGGATATTAACGGGTATCAAAGATGCATGCACAAATCGACTTTTTGCGCCAAAAAAACGTGTTTTAGCATTTTATTTGCCTGAAAATTGAAAATTTTCTAGCACAGTACAAATCGCTTCTGAGACCCAAAAAACTCGATTTTTCGGTGTTTTTAGGCTAAATTTGGGATATAAACGGGTATCGAAGATGCATGCACAAATCGACTTTTTGGGCCAAAAAAACGTGTTTTAGCATTGTTTTTGCCTGAAAATTGAAATTTTTCTAGCTCAGTGCAAATCGCTTCTGAGACCAAAAAAACTCAATTTTTCGGTGTTTTTAGGCTAAATTTGGGATATAAACGAGTATCGAAGATGCATGCACAAATCGACTTTTTGGGCCCAAAAAACGTGTTTTAGCATTTTTTTTGCCTGAAAATTGAAATTTTTCTAGAACAGTGTAGACATGTACAAATCGCTTCTGAGACCCAAAAAACTTGATTTTTCGGTGTTTTTAGGCTAAATTTGGGATTAAACGGGTATCGAAGATGCATGCACAAATCGACTTTTTGGGCCAAAAAAAACGTGTTTTTAGCATTTTTTTTGCCAGAAAATTGAAATTTTTCTAGCACAGTACAAATCGCTTCTGAGACCAAAAAAACTCGATTTTTCGGTGTTTTTAGGCTAAATTTGGGATATAAACGGGTATCGAAGATGCATGCACAAATCGACTTTTTGGGCCCAAAAAACGTGTTTTTGCATGTGTTTGGCCTTTATATTGAAAATATTCTAGCACAGTGCAGGCATGTACAGATCGCTTATGGGACCCAAAAAACTCGAATTTTCGGTGTTTTTAGGCTAAATTTGGGATATAAACGGGTACCGAAGATGCATGCACAAATCGACTTTTTGGGCCCAAAAAATGTGTTTTAGCATTTTTTTGGCCTGTATATTGACAATTTTGTAGCACAGTGCAGACATGTATAGATCGCTTCTGGGACCCACAAAACTCGAATTTTCGGTGTCTTTTGGCTAAATTCTGGACATAAACGGGTACCGACGATTTATGCACAAATCGACTTTTGGGCCCCCAAAACGTGTTCAGTGTAAACATGTACAAACCGCTTCTGAGACCCAAAAAACTCGATTTTTCGGTGTTTTTAAGCTAAATTTGGGATATTAACGGGTATCAAAGATGCATGCACAAATCGACTTTTTGCGCCAAAAAAACGTGTTTTAGCATTTTATTTGCCTGAAAATTGAAAATTTTCTAGCACAGTACAAATCGCTTCTGAGACCCAAAAAACTCGATTTTTCGGTGTTTTTAGGCTAAATTTGGGATATAAACGGGTATCGAAGATGCATGAACAAATCGACTTTTTGGGCCCAAAAAACGTGTTTTAGCATTTTTTTTGCCTGAAAATTGAAATTTTTCTAGCACAGTGTAAACATGTACAAATCGCTTCTGAGACCAAAACAACTCGATTTTTCGGTGTTTTTAGGCTATATTTGGGATATAAACGAGTATCGAAGATGCATGCACAAATCGACTTTTTGGGCCAAAACAACGTGATTTAGCATTTTTTTTGCCTGAAAATTGAAAATTTTCTAGCACAGTATAAATCGCTTCTGAGACCAAAAAAATCGATTTTTCGGTGTTTTTAGGCTAAATTTGGGATATAAACGGGTATCGAAGATGCATGCACAAATCGACTTTTTGGGCCAAAAAAACGTGTTTTTGCATTTTTTTTGCCTGAAAATTAAAAAATTTCTAGCACAGTGTAGACATGTACAAATCGCTTCTGAGACCCAAAAAACTCGATTTTTCAGTGTTTTTAGGCTAAATTTGGGATATAAACGAGTATCGAAGATGCATGCACAAATCGACTTTTTGGGCCCAAAAAACGTGTTTTAGCATTTTTTTTGCCTGAAAATTGAAATTTTTCTAGAACAGTGTAGACATGTACAAATCGCTTCTGAGACCCCAAAAACTTGATTTTTCGGTGATTTTAGGCTAAATTTGGGATTAAACGGGTATCGAAGATGCATGCACAAATCGACTTTTTGGGCCAAAAAAAACGTGTTTTTTGCATTTTTTTTGCCAGAAAATTGAAATTTTTCTAGCACAGTACAAATCGCTTCTGAGACCAAAAAAACTCGATTTTTCGGTGTTTTTAGGCTAAATTTGGGATATAAACGGGTATCGAAGATGCATGCACAAATCGACTTTTTGGGCCCAAAAAACGTGTTTTTGCATGTGTTTGGCCTTTATATTGAAAATATTCTAGCACAGTGCAGGCATGTACAGATCGCTTATGGGACCCAAAAAACTCGAATTTTCGGTGTTTTTAGGCTAAATTTGGGATATAAACGGGTACCGAAGATGCATGCACAAATCGACTTTTTGGGCCCAAAAAATGTGTTTTAGCATTTTTTTGGCCTGTATATTGACAATTTTGTAGCACAGTGCAGACATGTATAGATCGCTTCTGGGACCCACAAAACTCGAATTTTCGGTGTCTTTTGGCTAAATTCTGGACATAAACGGGTACCGACGATTTATGCACAAATCGACTTTTGGGCCCCCAAAACGTGTTCAGTGTAAACATGTACAAACCGCTTCTGAGACCTAAAAAACTCGATTTTTCGGAGTTTTTAAGCTAAATTTGGGATATTAACGGGTATCAAAGATGCATGCACAAATCGACTTTTTGCGCCAAAAAAACGTGTTTTAGCATTTTATTTGCCTGAAAATTGAAAATTTTCTAGCACAGTACAAATCGCTTCTGAGACCCAAAAAACTCGATTTTTCGGTGTTTTTAGGCTAAATTTGGGATATAAACGGGTATCGAAGATGCATGAACAAATCGACTTTTTGGGCCCAAAAAACGTGTTTTAGCATTTTTTTTGCCTGAAAATTGAAATTTTTCTAGCACAGTGTAAACATGTACAAATCGCTTCTGAGACCAAAAAAACTCGATTTTTCGGTGTTTTTAGGCTATATTTGGGATATAAACGAGTATCGAAGATGCATGCACAAATCGACTTTTTGGGCCAAAACAACGTGATTTAGCATTTTTTTTGCCTGAAAATTGAAAATTTTCTAGCACAGTATAAATCGCTTCTGAGACCAAAAAAATCGATTTTTCGGTGTTTTTAGGCTAAATTTGGGATATAAACGGGTATCGAAGATGCATGCACAAATCGACTTTTTGGGCCAAAAAAACGTGTTTTTGCATTTTTTTTGCCTGAAAATTAAAAAATTTCTAGCACAGTGTAGCCATGTACAAATCGCTTCTGAGACCCAAAAAACTCGATTTTTCAGTGTTTTTAGGCTAAATTTGGGATATAAACGGGTATCGAAGATGCATGCACAAATCGACTTTTTGGGCCCAAAAAACGTGTTTTAGCATTTTTTTGCCTGAAAATTGAATTTTTTCTAGCACAGTGTAAACATGTACAAATCGCTTCTGAGACCCAAAAAATTCGATTTTTCGGTGTTGTTAGGCTAAATTTGGGATATAAACGGGTATCGAAGATGCATGCACAAATCGACTTTTTGGGCCAAAAAAACGTGTTTTAGCATTTTTTTTGCCTGAAAATTGAAATTTTTATAGCACAGTACAAATCGCTTCTGAGACCCAAAAAACTCGATTTTTCGGTGTTTTTAGGCTAAATTTGGGATATAAACGGGTATCGAAGATGCCTGCACAAATCGACTTTTTGGGCCCAAAAAACGTGTTTTAGCATTTTTTTTGCCTGAAAATTGAAATTTTTCTAGCACAGTGTAAACATGTACAAATCGCTTCTGAGACCCAAAAAACTCGATTTTTCTGTGTTTTTAGGCTAAATTTGTGATATAAACGGGTATCGAAGATGCATGCACAAATTGACTTTTTGGGCCCAAAAAACGTGTTTTAGCATTTTTTTTGCCTGAAAATTGAAATTTTTCTAGCACAGTGCAAATCGCTTCAGAGACAAAAAAAAACACGATTTTTCGGTGTTTTTAGGCTAAATTTGGGATATAAACGAGAATCGAAGATGCATGCACAAATCGACTTTTTGGGCCCAAAAAACGTGTTTTAGCATTTTTTTTTTGCCTTAAAATTGAAATTTTTCTAGCACAGTGTAAACATGTACAAATCGCTTCTGAGACCCAAAAAACTCGATTTTTCGGTGTTTTTAGGCTAAATTTGGGATATAAACGGGTATCGAAGATGCATGCACAAATCGACTTTTTGGGCCAAAAAAACGTGTTTTAGCATTTTTTTTGCCTGAAAATTGAAATTTTTCTAGCACAGTACAAATCGCTTCTGAGACCCAAAAAAATTCGATTTTTCGGTGTTTTTAGGCTAAATTTGGGATATAAACGGGTATCGAAGATGCATGCACAAATCGACTTTTTGGGCCAAAACAACGTGTTTTAGCATTTTTTTTGCCTGAAAATTGAAAATTTTCTAGCACAGTATAAATCGCTTCTGAGACCCAAAAAACTCGATTTTTCGGTGTTTTTAGGCTAAATTTGGGATATAAACGGGTATCGAAGATGCCTGCACAAATCGACTTTTTGGGGCCAAAATACGTGTTTTAGCATTTTTTTTGCCTGAAAATTGAAATTTTTCTAGCACAGTGTACACATGTACAAATCGCTTCTGAGACCCAAAAAACTCGATTTTTCTGTGTTTTTAGGCTAAATTTGTGATATAAACGGGTATCGAAGATGCATGCACAAATTGACTTTTTGGGCCCAAAAAACGTGTTTTAGCATTTTTTTTGCCTGAAAATTGAAATTTTTCTAACACAGTACAAATCGCTTCTGGGACCCAAAAAAATCGATTTTTCGGTGTTTTTAGGCTAAATTTGGGATATAAACGGGTATCGAAGACGCATGCACAAATCGACTTTTTGGGCCAAAAAACGTGTTTTAGCATTGTTTTTGCCTGAAAATTGAAATTTTTCTAGCACAGTGCAAATCGCTTCTGAGACAAAAAAAAACTCGATTTTTCGGTGTTTTTAGGCTAAATTTGGGATATAAACGAGTATCGAAGATGCATGCACAAATCGACTTTTTGGGCCCAAAAAACGTGTTTTAGCATTTTTTTTTGCCTTAAAATTGAAATTTTTCTAGCACAGTGTAAACATGTACAAATCGCTTCTGAGACCCAAAAAACTCGATTTTTCGGTGTTTTTAGGCTAAATTTGGGATATAAACGGGTATCGAAGATGCATGCACAAATCGACTTTTTGGGCCAAAAAAACGTGTTTTAGCATTTTTTTTGCCTGAAAATTGAAATTTTTCTAGCACAGTACAAATCGCTTCTGAGACCCAAAAAAATTCGATTTTTCGGTGTTTTTAGGCTAAATTTGGGATATAAACGGGTATCGAAGATGCATGCACAAATCGACTTTTTGGGCCCAAAAAACGTGTTTTAGCATTTTTTTTGCCTGAAATTGAAATTTTTCTAGAACAGTGTAGACATGTACAAATCGCTTCTGAGACCCAAAAAACTTGATTTTTCGGTGTTTTTAGGCTAAATTTGGGATTAAACGGGTATCGAAGATGCATGTACAAATCGACTTTTTGGGCCAAAAAAAAACGTGTTTTTAGCATTTTTTTTGCCAGAAAATTGAAATTTTTCTAGCACAGTACAAATCGCTTCTGAGACCAAAAAAACTCGATTTTTCGGTGTTTTTAGGCTAAATTTGGGATATAAACGGGTATGGAAGATGCATGCACAAATCGACTTTTTGGGCCCAAAAAACGTGTTTTTGCATGTGTTTGGCCTTTTTATTGAAAATATTCTAGCACAGTGCAGGCATGTACAGATCGCTTACGGGACCCAAAAAACTCGAATTTTCGGTGTTTTTAGGCTAAATTTGGGATATAAACGAGTATCGAAGATGCATGCACAAATCGACTTTTTGGGCCAAAAAAAACGTGTTTTTAGCATTTTATTTGCCTGAAAATTGAAAATTTTCTAGCACAGTACAAATCGCTTCTGAGACCCAAAAAACTCGATTTTTCGGTGTTTTTAGGCTAAATTTGGGATATAAACGGGTATCGAAGATGCATGCACAAATCGACTTTTTGGGCCCAAAAAATGTGTTTTAGCATTTTTTTGGCCTGTATATTGACAATTTTGTAGCACAGTGCAGACATGTATAGATCGCTTCTGGGACCCACAAAACTCGAATTTTCGGTGTCTTTTGGCTAAATTCTGGACATAAACGGGTACCGACGATTTATGCACAAATCGACTTTTGGGCCCCCAAAACGTGTTCAGTGTAAACATGTACAAACCGCTTCTGAGACCCAAAAAACTCGATTTTTCGGTGTTTTTAAGCTAAATTTGGGATATTAACGGGTATCAAAGATGCATGCACAAATCGACTTTTTGCGCCAAAAAAACGTGTTTTAGCATTTTATTTGCCTGAAAATTGAAAATTTTCTAGCACAGTACAAATCGCTTCTGAGACCCAAAAAACTCGATTTTTCGGTGTTTTTAGGCTAAATTTGGGATATAAACGGGTATCGAAGATGCATGAACAAATCGACTTTTTGGGCCCAAAAAACGTGTTTTAGCATTTTTTTTGCCTGAAAATTGAAATTTTTCTAGCACAGTGTAAACATGTACAAATCGCTTCTGAGACCAAAAAAACTCGATTTTTCGGTGTTTTTAGGCTATATTTGGGATATAAACGAGTATCGAAGATGCATGCACAAATCGACTTTTTGGGCCAAAACAACGTGATTTAGCATTTTTTTTGCCTGAAAATTGAAAATTTTCTAGCACAGTATAAATCGCTTCTGAGACCAAAAAAATCGATTTTTCGGTGTTTTTAGGCTAAATTTGGGATATAAACGGGTATCGAAGATGCATGCACAAATCGACTTTTTGGGCCAAAAAAACGTGTTTTTGCATTTTTTTTGCCTGAAAATTAAAAAATTTCTAGCACAGGGTAGACATGTACAAATCGCTTCTGAGACCCAAAAAACTCGATTTTTCAGTGTTTTTAGGCTAAATTTGGGATATAAACGGGTATCGAAGATGCATGCACAAATCGACTTTTTGGGCCCAAAAAACGTGTTTTAGCATTTTTTTGCCTGAAAATTGAATTTTTTCTAGCACAGTGTAAACATGTACAAATCGCTTCTGAGACCCAAAAAATTCGATTTTTCGGTGTTGTTAGGCTAAATTTGGGATATAAACGGGTATCGAAGATGCATGCACAAATCGACTTTTTGGGCCAAAAAAACGTGTTTTAGCATTTTTTTTGCCTAAAAATTGAAATTTTTATAGCACAGTACAAATCGCTTCTGAGACCCAAAAAACTCGATTTTTCGGTGTTTTTAGGCTAAATTTGGGATATAAACGGGTATCGAAGATGCCTGCACAAATCGACTTTTTGGGCCCAAAAAACGTGTTTTAGCATTTTTTTTGCCTGAAAATTGAAATTTTTCTAGCACAGTGTAAACATGTACAAATCGCTTCTGAGACCCAAAAAACTCGATTTTTCTGTGTTTTTAGGCTAAATTTGTGATATAAACGGGTATCGAAGATGCATGCACAAATTGACTTTTTGGGCCCAAAAAACGTGTTTTAGCATTTTTTTTGCCTGAAAATTGAAATTTTTCTAGCACAGTACAAATCGCTTCTGGGACCCAAAAAATTCGATTTTTCGGTGTTTTTAGGCTAAATTTGGGATATAAACGGGTATCGAAGACGCATGCACAAATCGACTTTTTGGGCCAAAAAACGTGTTTTAGCATTGTTTTTGCCTGAAAATTGAAATTTTTCTAGCACAGTGCAAATCGCTTCTGAGACAAAAAAAAACACGATTTTTCGGTGTTTTTAGGCTAAATTTGGGATATAAACGAGAATCGAAGATGCATGCACAAATCGACTTTTTGGGCCCAAAAAACCTGTTTTAGCATTTTTTTTTTGCCTTAAAATTGAAATTTTTCTAGCACAGTGTAAACATGTACAAATCGCTTCTGAGACCCAAAAAACTCGATTTTTCGGTGTTTTTAGGCTAAATTTGGGATATAAACGGGTATCGAAGATGCATGCACAAATCGACTTTTTGGGCCAAAAAAACGTGTTTTAGCATTTTTTTGGCCTGAAAATTGAAATTTTTCTAGCACAGTACAAATCGCTTCTGAGACCCAAAAAAATTCGATTTTTCGGTGTTTTTAGGCTAAATTTGGGATATAAACGGGTATCGAAGATGCATGCACAAATCGACTTTTTGGGCCAAAACAACGTGTTTTAGCATTTTTTTTGCCTGAAAATTGAAAATTTTCTAGCACAGTATAAATCGCTTCTGAGACCCAAAAAACTCGATTTTTCTGTGTTTTTAGGCTAAATTTGGGATATAAACGGGTATCGAAGATGCCTGCACAAATCGACTTTTTGGGCCCAAAAAACGTGTTTTAGCATTTTTTTTGCCTGAAAATTGAAATTTTTCTAGCACAGTGTAAACATGTACAAATCGCTTCTGAGACCCAAAAAACTCGATTTTTCTGTGTTTTTAGGCTAAATTTGTGATATAAACGGGTATCGAAGATGCATGCACAAATTGACTTTTTGGGCCCAAAAAACGTGTTTTAGCATTTTTTTTGCCTGAAAATTGAAATTTTTCTAACACATTACAAATCGCTTCTGGGACCCAAAAAATTCGATTTTTCGGTGTTTTTAGGCTAAATTTGGGATATAAACGGGTATCGAAGACGCATGCACAAATCGACTTTTTGGGCCCAAAAAACGTGTTTTAGCATTTTTTTTGCCTGAAAATTGAAATTTTTCTAGCACAGTGTAAACATGTACAAATCGCTTCTGAGACCAAAAAAACTCGATTTTTCGGTGTTTTTAGGCTATATTTGGGATATAAACGAGTATCGAAGATGCATGCACAAATCGACTTTTTGGGCCAAAACAACGTGATTTAGCATTTTTTTTGCCTGAAAATTGAAAATTTTCTAGCACAGTATAAATCGCTTCTGAGACCAAAAAAATCGATTTTTCGGTGTTTTTAGGCTAAATTTGGGATATAAACGGGTATCGAAGATGCATGCACAAATCGACTTTTTGGGCCAAAAAAACGTGTTTTTGCATTTTTTTTGCCTGAAAATTAAAAAATTTCTAGCACAGTGTAGACATGTACAAATCGCTTCTGAGACCCAAAAAACTCGATTTTTCAGTGTTTTTAGGCTAAATTTGGGATATAAACGGGTATCGAAGATGCATGCACAAATCGACTTTTTGGGCCCAAAAAACGTGTTTTAGCATTTTTTTGCCTGAAAATTGAATTTTTTCTAGCACAGTGTAAACATGTACAAATCGCTTCTGAGACCCAAAAAATTCGATTTTTCGGTGTTGTTAGGCTAAATTTGGGATATAAACGGGTATCGAAGATGCATGCACAAATCGACTTTTTGGGCCAAAAAAACGTGTTTTAGCATTTTTTTTGCCTGAAAATTGAAATTTTTATAGCACAGTACAAATCGCTTCTGAGACCCAAAAAACTCGATTTTTCGGTGTTTTTAGGCTAAATTTGGGATATAAACGGGTATCGAAGATGCCTGCACAAATCGACTTTTTGGGCCCAAAAAACGTGTTTTAGCATTTTTTTTGCCTGAAAATTGAAATTTTTCTAGCACAGTGTAAACATGTACAAATCGCTTCTGAGACCCAAAAAACTCGATTTTTCTGTGTTTTTAGGCTAAATTTGTGATATAAACGGGTATCGAAGATGCATGCACAAATTGACTTTTTGGGCCCAAAAAACGTGTTTTAGCATTTTTTTTGCCTGAAAATTGAAATTTTTCTAGCACAGTACAAATCGCTTCTGGGACCCAAAAAATTCGCTTTTTCGGTGTTTTTAGGCTAAATTTGGGATATAAACGGGTATCGAAGACGCATGCACAAATCGACTTTTTGGGCCAAAAAACGTGTTTTAGCATTGTTTTTGCCTGAAAATTGAAATTTTTCTAGCACAGTGCAAATCGCTTCTGAGACAAAAAAAAACACGATTTTTCGGTGTTTTTAGGCTAAATTTGGGATATAAACGAGAATCGAAGATGCATGCACAAATCGACTTTTTGGGCCCAAAAAACGTGTTTTAGCATTTTTTTTTTGCCTTAAAATTGAAATTTTTCTAGCACAGTGTAAACATGTACAAATCGCTTCTGAGACCCAAAAAACTCGATTTTTCGGTGTTTTTAGGCTAAATTTGGGATATAAACGGGTATCGAAGATGCATGCACAAATCGACTTTTTGGGCCAAAAAAACGTGTTTTAGCATTTTTTTTGCCTGAAAATTGAAATTTTTCTAGCACAGTACAAATCGCTTCTGAGACCCAAAAAAATTCGATTTTTCGGTGTTTTTAGGCTAAATTTGGGATATAAACGGGTATCGAAGATGCATGCACAAATCGACTTTTTGGGCCAAAACAACGTGTTTTAGCATTTTTTTTGCCTGAAAATTGAAAATTTTCTAGCACAGTATAAATCGCTTCTGAGACCCAAAAAACTCGATTTTTCGGTGTTTTTAGGCTAAATTTGGGATATAAACGGGTATCGAAGATGCCTGCACAAATCGACTTTTTGGGGCCAAAATACGTGTTTTAGCATTTTTTTTGCCTGAAAATTGAAATTTTTCTAGCACAGTGTACACATGTACAAATCGCTTCTGAGACCCAAAAAACTCGATTTTTCTGTGTTTTTAGGCTAAATTTGTGATATAAACGGGTATCGAAGATGCATGCACAAATTGACTTTTTGGGCCCAAAAAACGTGTTTTAGCATTTTTTTTGCCTGAAAATTGAAATTTTTCTAACACAGTACAAATCGCTTCTGGGACCCAAAAAATTCGATTTTTCGGTGTTTTTAGGCTAAATTTGGGATATAAACGGGTATCGAAGACGCATGCACAAATCGACTTTTTGGGCCAAAAAACGTGTTTTAGCATTGTTTTTGCCTGAAAATTGAAATTTTTCTAGCACAGTGCAAATCGCTTCTGAGACAAAAAAAAACTCGATTTTTCGGTGTTTTTAGGCTAAATTTGGGATATAAACGAGTATCGAAGATGCATGCACAAATCGACTTTTTGGGCCCAAAAAACGTGTTTTAGCATTTTTTTTTGCCTTAAAATTGAAATTTTTCTAGCACAGTGTAAACATGTACAAATCGCTTCTGAGACCCAAAAAACTCGATTTTTCGGTGTTTTTAGGCTAAATTTGGGATATAAACGGGTATCGAAGATGCATGCACAAATCGACTTTTTGGGCCAAAAAAACGTGTTTTAGCATTTTTTTTGCCTGAAAATTGAAATTTTTCTAGCACAGTACAAATCGCTTCTGAGACCCAAAAAAATTCGATTTTTCGGTGTTTTTAGGCTAAATTTGGGATATAAACGGGTATCGAAGATGCATGCACAAATCGACTTTTTGGGCCCAAAAAACGTGTTTTAGCATTTTTTTTGCCTGAAATTGAAATTTTTCTAGAACAGTGTAGACATGTACAAATCGCTTCTGAGACCCAAAAAACTTGATTTTTCGGTGTTTTTAGGCTAAATTTGGGATTAAACGGGTATCGAAGATGCATGTACAAATCGACTTTTTGGGCCAAAAAAAAACGTGTTTTTAGCATTTTTTTTGCCAGAAAATTGAAATTTTTCTAGCACAGTACAAATCGCTTCTGAGACCAAAAAAACTCGATTTTTCGGTGTTTTTAGGCTAAATTTGGGATATAAACGGGTATGGAAGATGCATGCACAAATCGACTTTTTGGGCCCAAAAAACGTGTTTTTGCATGTGTTTGGCCTTTTTATTGAAAATATTCTAGCACAGTGCAGGCATGTACAGATCGCTTACGGGACCCAAAAAACTCGAATTTTCGGTGTTTTTAGGCTAAATTTGGGATATAAACGAGTATCGAAGATGCATGCACAAATCGACTTTTTGGGCCAAAAAAAACGTGTTTTTAGCATTTTATTTGCCTGAAAATTGAAAATTTTCTAGCACAGTACAAATCGCTTCTGAGACCCAAAAAACTCGATTTTTCGGTGTTTTTAGGCTAAATTTGGGATATAAACGGGTATCGAAGATGCATGAACAAATCGACTTTTTGGGCCCAAAAAACGTGTTTTAGCATTTTTTTTGCCTGAAAATTGAAATTTTTCTAGCACAGTGTAAACATGTACAAATCGCTTCTGAGACCAAAAAAACTCGATTTTTCGGTGTTTTTAGGCTATATTTGGGATATAAACGAGTATCGAAGATGCATGCACAAATCGACTTTTTGGGCCAAAACAACGTGATTTAGCATTTTTTTTGCCTGAAAATTGAAAATTTTCTAGCACAGTATAAATCGCTTCTGAGACCAAAAAAATCGATTTTTCGGTGTTTTTAGGCTAAATTTGGGATATAAACGGGTATCGAAGATGCATGCACAAATCGACTTTTTGGGCCAAAAAAACGTGTTTTTGCATTTTTTTTGCCTGAAAATTAAAAAATTTCTAGCACAGTGTAGACATGTACAAATCGCTTCTGAGACCCAAAAAACTCGATTTTTCAGTGTTTTTAGGCTAAATTTGGGATATAAACGAGTATCGAAGATGCATGCACAAATCGACTTTTTGGGCCCAAAAAACGTGTTTTAGCATTTTTTTTGCCTGAAAATTGAAATTTTTCTAGAACAGTGTAGACATGTACAAATCGCTTCTGAGACCCAAAAAACTTGATTTTTCGGTGTTTTTAGGCTAAATTTGGGATTAAACGGGTATCGAAGATGCATGCACAAATCGACTTTTTGGGCCAAAAAAAACGTGTTTTTTGCATTTTTTTTGCCAGAAAATTGAAATTTTTCTAGCACAGTACAAATCGCTTCTGAGACCAAAAAAACTCGATTTTTCGGTGTTTTTAGGCTAAATTTGGGATATAAACGGGTATCGAAGATGCATGCACAAATCGACTTTTTGGGCCCAAAAAACGTGTTTTTGCATGTGTTTGGCCTTTATATTGAAAATATTCTAGCACAGTGCAGGCATGTACAGATCGCTTATGGGACCCAAAAAACTCGAATTTTCGGTGTTTTTAGGCTAAATTTGGGATATAAACGGGTACCGAAGATGCATGCACAAATCGACTTTTTGGGCCCAAAAAATGTGTTTTAGCATTTTTTTGGCCTGTATATTGACAATTTTGTAGCACAGTGCAGACATGTATAGATCGCTTCTGGGACCCACAAAACTCGAATTTTCGGTGTCTTTTGGCTAAATTCTGGACATAAACGGGTACCGACGATTTATGCACAAATCGACTTTTGGGCCCCCAAAACGTGTTCAGTGTAAACATGTACAAACCGCTTCTGAGACCCAAAAAACTCGATTTTTCGGTGTTTTTAAGCTAAATTTGGGATATTAACGGGTATCAAAGATGCATGCACAAATCGACTTTTTGCGCCAAAAAAACGTGTTTTAGCATTTTATTTGCCTGAAAATTGAAAATTTTCTAGCACAGTACAAATCGCTTCTGAGACCCAAAAAACTCGATTTTTCGGTGTTTTTAGGCTAAATTTGGGATATAAACGGGTATCGAAGATGCATGAACAAATCGACTTTTTGGGCCCAAAAAACGTGTTTTAGCATTTTTTTTGCCTGAAAATTGAAATTTTTCTAGCACAGTGTAAACATGTACAAATCGCTTCTGAGACCAAAAAAACTCGATTTTTCGGTGTTTTTAGGCTATATTTGGGATATAAACGAGTATCGAAGATGCATGCACAAATCGACTTTTTGGGCCAAAACAACGTGATTTAGCATTTTTTTTGCCTGAAAATTGAAAATTTTCTAGCACAGTATAAATCGCTTCTGAGACCAAAAAAATCGATTTTTCGGTGTTTTTAGGCTAAATTTGGGATATAAACGGGTATCGAAGATGCATGCACAAATCGACTTTTTGGGCCAAAAAAACGTGTTTTTGCATTTTTTTTGCCTGAAAATTAAAAAATTTCTAGCACAGGGTAGACATGTACAAATCGCTTCTGAGACCCAAAAAACTCGATTTTTCAGTGTTTTTAGGCTAAATTTGGGATATAAACGGGTATCGAAGATGCATGCACAAATCGACTTTTTGGGCCCAAAAAACGTGTTTTAGCATTTTTTTGCCTGAAAATTGAATTTTTTCTAGCACAGTGTAAACATGTACAAATCGCTTCTGAGACCCAAAAAATTCGATTTTTCGGTGTTGTTAGGCTAAATTTGGGATATAAACGGGTATCGAAGATGCATGCACAAATCGACTTTTTGGGCCAAAAAAACGTGTTTTAGCATTTTTTTTGCCTAAAAATTGAAATTTTTATAGCACAGTACAAATCGCTTCTGAGACCCAAAAAACTCGATTTTTCGGTGTTTTTAGGCTAAATTTGGGATATAAACGGGTATCGAAGATGCCTGCACAAATCGACTTTTTGGGCCCAAAAAACGTGTTTTAGCATTTTTTTTGCCTGAAAATTGAAATTTTTCTAGCACAGTGTAAACATGTACAAATCGCTTCTGAGACCCAAAAAACTCGATTTTTCTGTGTTTTTAGGCTAAATTTGTGATATAAACGGGTATCGAAGATGCATGCACAAATTGACTTTTTGGGCCCAAAAAACGTGTTTTAGCATTTTTTTTGCCTGAAAATTGAAATTTTTCTAGCACAGTACAAATCGCTTCTGGGACCCAAAAAATTCGATTTTTCGGTGTTTTTAGGCTAAATTTGGGATATAAACGGGTATCGAAGACGCATGCACAAATCGACTTTTTGGGCCAAAAAACGTGTTTTAGCATTGTTTTTGCCTGAAAATTGAAATTTTTCTAGCACAGTGCAAATCGCTTCTGAGACAAAAAAAAACACGATTTTTCGGTGTTTTTAGGCTAAATTTGGGATATAAACGAGAATCGAAGATGCATGCACAAATCGACTTTTTGGGCCCAAAAAACGTGTTTTAGCATTTTTTTTTTGCCTTAAAATTGAAATTTTTCTAGCACAGTGTAAACATGTACAAATCGCTTCTGAGACCCAAAAAACTCGATTTTTCGGTGTTTTTAGGCTAAATTTGGGATATAAACGGGTATCGAAGATGCATGCACAAATCGACTTTTTGGGCCAAAAAAACGTGTTTTAGCATTTTTTTGGCCTGAAAATTGAAATTTTTCTAGCACAGTACAAATCGCTTCTGAGACCCAAAAAAATTCGATTTTTCGGTGTTTTTAGGCTAAATTTGGGATATAAACGGGTATCGAAGATGCATGCACAAATCGACTTTTTGGGCCAAAACAACGTGTTTTAGCATTTTTTTTGCCTGAAAATTGAAAATTTTCTAGCACAGTATAAATCGCTTCTGAGACCCAAAAAACTCGATTTTTCGGTGTTTTTAGGCTAAATTTGGGATATAAACGGGTATCGAAGATGCCTGCACAAATCGACTTTTTGGGCCCAAAAAACGTGTTTTAGCATTTTTTTTGCCTGAAAATTGAAATTTTTCTAGCACAGTGTAAACATGTACAAATCGCTTCTGAGACCCAAAAAACTCGATTTTTCTGTGTTTTTAGGCTAAATTTGTGATATAAACGGGTATCGAAGATGCATGCACAAATTGACTTTTTGGGCCCAAAAAACGTGTTTTAGCATTTTTTTTGCCTGAAAATTGAAATTTTTCTAACACATTACAAATCGCTTCTGGGACCCAAAAAATTCGATTTTTCGGTGTTTTTAGGCTAAATTTGGGATATAAACGGGTATCGAAGACGCATGCACAAATCGACTTTTTGGGCCAAAAAACGTGTTTTAGCATTGTTTTTGCCTGAAAATTGACATTTTTCTAGCACAGTGCAAATCGCTTCTGAGACAAAAAAAAACTCGATTTTTCGGTGTTTTTAGGCTAAATTTGGGATATAAACGAGTATCGAAGATGCATGCACAAATCGACTTTTTGGGCCCAAAAAACGTGTTTTAGCATTTTTTTTTGCCTTAAAATTGAAATTTTTCTAGCACAGTGTAAACATGTACAAATCGCTTCTGAGACCCAAAAAACTCGATTTTTCGGTGTTTTTAGGCTAAATTTGGGATATAAACGGGTATCGAAGATGCATGCACAAATCGACTTTTTGGGCCAAAAAAACGTGTTTTAGCATTTTTTTTGCCTGAAAATTGAAATTTTTCTAGCACAGTACAAATCGCTTCTGAGACCCAAAAAAATTCGATTTTTCGGTGTTTTTAGGCTAAATTTGGGATATAAACGGGTATCGAAGATGCATGCACAAATCGACTTTTTGGGCCCAAAAAACGTGTTTTAGCATTTTTTTTGCCTGAAATTGAAATTTTTCTAGAACAGTGTAGACATGTACAAATCGCTTCTGAGACCCAAAAAACTTGATTTTTCGGTGTTTTTAGGCTAAATTTGGGATTAAACGGGTATCGAAGATGCATGTACAAATCGACTTTTTGGGCCAAAAAAAAAAGTGTTTTTAGCATTTTTTTTGCCAGAAAATTGAAATTTTTCTAGCACAGTACAAATCGCTTCTGAGACCAAAAAAACTCGATTTTTCGGTGTTTTTAGGCTAAATTTGGGATATAAACGGGTATCGAAGATGCATGCACAAATCGACTTTTTGGGCCCAAAAAACGTGTTTTTGCATGTGTTTGGCCTTTTTATTGAAAATATTCTAGCACAGTGCAGGCATGTACAGATCGCTTACGGGACCCAAAAAACTCGAATTTTCGGTGTTTTTAGGCTAAATTTGGGATATAAACGAGTATCGAAGATGCATGCACAAATCGACTTTTTGGGCCAAAAAAAACGTGTTTTTAGCATTTTTTTTGCCAGAAAATTGAAATTTTTCTAGCACAGTACAAATCGCTTCTGAGACCCAAAAAACTCGATTTTTCGGTGTTTTTAGGCTAAATTTGGGATATAAACGGGTATCGAAGATGCATGCACAAATCGACTTTTTGGGCCCAAAAAACGTGTTTTAGCATTTTTTTTGCCTGAAAATTGAAATTTTTCTAGCACAGTGTAAACATGTACAAATCGCTTCTGAGACCAAAAAAACTCGATTTTTCGGTGTTTTTAGGCTAAATTTGGGATATAAACGAGTATCGAAGATGCATGCACAAATCGACTTTTTGGGCCAAAACAACGTGTTTTAGCATTTTTTTTGCCTGAAAATTGAAAATTTTCTAGCACAGTATAAATTGCTTCTGAGACCAAAAATACTCGATTTTTCGGTGTTTTTAGGCTAAATTTGGGATATAAACGGGTATCGAAGATGCATGCACAAATCGACTTTTTGGGCCCAAAAAACGTGTTTTAGCATTTTTTTTGCCTGAAAATTAAAATTTTTCTAGAACAGTGTAGACATGTACAAATCGCTTCTGAGACCCAAAAAACTCGATTTTTCAGTTTTTTTAGGCTAAATTTGTGATATAAACGGGTATCGAAGATGCATGCACCAATCGACTTTTTGGGCCCAAAAAACGTGTTTTAGCATTTTTTTGCCTGAAAATTGATTTTTTTCTAGCACAGTGTAAACATGTACAAATCGCTTCTGAGACCCAAAAAACTCGATTTTTCGGTGTTGTTAGGCTAAATTTGGGATATAAACGGGTATCGAAGATGCATGCACAAATCTACTTTTTGGGCCAAAAAAACGTGTTTTAGCATTTTTTTTGCCTGAAAATTGAAATTTTTCTAGCACAGTACAAATCGCTTCTGAGACCCAAAAAACTCGATTTTTCGGTGTTTTTAGGCTAAATTTGGGATATAAACGGGTATCGAAGATGCCTGCACATATCGACTTTTTGGGCCCAAAAAACGTGTTTTAGCATTTTTTTTGCCTGAAAATTGAAATTTTTCTAGCACAGTGTAAACATGTACAAATCGCTTCTGAGACCCAGAAAACTCGATTTTTCTGTATTTTTAGGCTAAATTTGTGATATAAACGGGTATCGAAGATGCATGCACAAATTGACTTTTTGGGCCCAAAAAACGTGTTTTAGCATTTTTTTCGCCTGAAAATTGAAATTTTTCTAGCACAGTGCAAATCGCTTCTGAGACAAAAAAAAACTCGATTTTTCGGTGTTTTTAGGCTAAATTTGGGATATAAACGAGAATCGAAGATGCATGCACAAATCGACTTTTTGGGCCCAAAAAACGTGTTTTAGCATTTTTTTTTTGCCTTAAAATTGAAATTTTTCTAGCACAGTGTAAACATGTACAAATCGCTTCTGAGACCCAAAAAACTCGATTTTTCGGTGTTTTTAGGCTAAATTTGGGATATAAACGGGTATCGAAGATGCATGCACAAATCGACTTTTTGGGCCAAAACAACGTGTTTCAGCATTTTTTTTGCCTGAAAATTGTAAGTTTTCTAGCACAGTATAAATCGCTTCTGAGACCCAAAAAACTCGATTTTTCGGTGTTTTTAGGTTAAATTTGGGATATAAACGGGTATCGAAGATGCATGCACAAATCGACTTTTTGGGCCAAAAAAACGTGTTTTAGCATGTTTTTTGCCTGAAAATTGAAATTTTTCTAGCACAGTACAAATCGCTTCTGAGACCCAAAAAAATTCGATTTTTCGGTGTTTTTAGGTTAAATTTGGGATATAAACGGGTATCGAAGATGCATGCACAAATCGACTTTTTGGGCCCAAAAAACGTGTTTTAGCATTTTTTTGCCTGAAAATTGAAATTTTTCTAGAACAGTGTAGACATGTACAAATCGCTTCTGAGACCCAAAAAACTTGATTTTTCGGTGTTTTTAGGCTAAATTTGGGATTAAACGGGTATCGAAGATGCATGCACAAATCGACTTTTTGGGCCAAAAAAAAACGTGTTTTTACCATTTTTTTTGCCAGAAAATTGAAATTTTTCTAGCACAGTACAAATCGCTTCTGAGACCAAAAAAACTCGATTTTTCGGTGTTTTTAGGCTAAATTTGGGATATAAACGGGTATCGAAGATGCATGCACAAATCGACTTTTTGGGCCCAAAAAACGTGTTTTTGCATGTGTTTGGCCTTTATATTGAAAATATTCTAGCACAGTGCAGGCATGTACAGATCGCTTATGGGACCCAAAAAACTCGAATTTTCGGTGTTTTTAGGCTAAATTTGGGATATAAACGAGTATCGAAGATGCATGCACAAATCGACTTTTTGGGCCAAAAAAAACGTGTTTTTAGCATTTTTTTTGCCAGAAAATTGAAATTTTTCTAGCACAGTACAAATCGCTTCTGAGACCCAAAAAACTCGATTTTTCGGTGTTTTTAGGCTAAATTTGGGATATAAACGGGTATCGAAGATGCATGCACAAATCGACTTTTTGGGCCCAAAAAACGTGTTTTAGCATTTTTTTTGCCTGAAAATTAAAAATTTTCTAGCACAGTGTAGACATGTACAAATCGCTTCTGAGACCCAAAAAACTCGATTTTTCAGTTTTTTTAGGCTAAATTTGTGATATAAACGGGTATCGAAGATGCATGCACCAATCGACTTTTTGGGCCCAAAAAACGTGTTTTAGCATTTTTTTGCCTGAAAATTGAATTTTTTCTAGTACAGTGTAAACATGTACAAATCGCTTCTGAGACCCAAAAAACTCGATTTTTCGGTGTTGTTAGGCTAAATTTGGGATACATACGGGTATCGAAGATGCATGCACAAATCGACTTTTTGGGCCAAAAAAACGTGTTTTAGCATTTTTTTTGCCTGAAAATTGAAATTTTTCTAGCACAGTACAAATCGCTTCTGAGACCCAAAAAACTCGATTTTTCGGTGTTTTTAGGCTAAATTTGGGATATAAACGGGTATCGAAGATGCCTGCACAAATCGACTTTTTGGGCCCAAAAAACGTGTTTTAGCATTTTTTTTGCCTGAAAATTGAAATTTTTCTAGCACAGTGTAAACATGTACAAATCGCTTCTGAGACCCAGAAAACTCGATTTTTCTGTGTTTTTAGGCTAAATTTGTGATATAAACGGGTATCGAAGATGCATGCACAAATTGACTTTTTGGGCCCAAAAAATGTGTTTTAGCATTTTTTTTGCCTGAAAATTGAAATTTTTCTAGCACAGCACAAATCGCGTCTGGGACCCAAAAAATTCGATTTTTCGGTGTTTTTAGGCTAAATTTGGGATATAAACGGGTATCGAAGACGCATGCACAAATCGACTTTTTGGGCCAAAAAACGTGTTTTAGCATTGTTTTTGCCTGAAAATTGAAATTTTTCTAGCACAGTGCAAATCGCTTCTGAGACAAAAAAAAACTCGATTTTTCGGTGTTTTTAGGCTAAATTTGGGATATAAACGAGTATCGAAGAAGCATGCACAAATCGACTTTTTGGGCCCAAAAAACGTGTTTTAGCATTTTTTTTTTGCCTTAAAATTGATTTTTTTCTAGCACAGTGTAAACATGTACAAATCGCTTCTGAGACCCAAAAAACTCGATTTTTCGGTGTTTTTAGGCTAAATTTGGGATATAAACGGGTATCGAAGATGCATGCACAAATCGACTTTTTGGGCCAAAAAAACGTGTTTTAGCATTTTTTTTGCCTGAAAATTGAAATTTTTCTAGCACAGTACAAATCGCTTCTGAGACCCAAAAAAGTTCGATTTTTCGGTGTTTTTAGGCTAGATTTGGGATATAAACGGGTATCGAAGATCCATGCACAAATCGACTTTTTGGGCCCAAAAAACGTGTTTTAGCATTTTTTTTGCCTGAAAATTGAAATTTTTCTAGAACAGTGTAGACATGTACAAATCGCTTCTGAGACCCAAAAAACTTGATTTTTCGGTGTTTTTAGGCTAAATTTGGGATTAAACGGGTATCGAAGATGCATGCACAAATCGACTTTTTGGGCCAAAAAAAACGTGTTTTTAGCATTTTTTTGGCCAGAAAATTGAAATTTTTCTAGCACAGTACAAATCGCTTCTGAGACCAAAAAAACTCGAATTTTCGGTGTTTTTAGGCTAAATTTGGGATATAAACGGGTATCGAAGATGCATGCACAAATCGACTTTTTGGGCCCAAAAAACGTGTTTTTGCATGTGTTTGGCCTTTATATTGAAAATATTCTAGCACAGTGCAGGCATGTACAGATCGCTTATGGGACCCAAAAAACTCGAATTTTCGGTGTTTTTAGGCTAAATTTGGGATATAAACGGGTACCGAAGATGCATGCACAAATCGACTTTTTGGGCCCAAAAAATGTGTTTAGCATTTTTTTGGCCTGTATATTGAAAATTTTGTAGCACAGTGCAGACATGTATAGATCGCTTCTGGGACCCACAAAACTCGAATTTTCGGTGTCTTTTGGCTAAATTCTGGACATAAACGGGTACCGACGATGCATGCACAAATCGACTTTTGGGCCCCCAAAACGTGTTCAGTGTAAACATGTACAAATCGCTTCTGAGACCCAAAAACTCGATTTTTCGGTGTTTTTAAGCTAAATTTGGGATATTAACGGGTATCAAAGATGCATGCACAAATCGACTTTTTGCGCCAAAAAAACGTGTTTTAGCATTTTATTTGCCTGAAAATTGAAAATTTTCTAGCACAGTATAAATTGCTTCCGAGACCAAAAAAACTCGATTTTTCTGTGTTTTTAGGCTAAATTTGGGATATAAACGGGTATCGAAGATGCCTGCACAAATCGACTTTTTGGGCCCAAAAAACGTGTTTTAGCATTTTTTTTGCCTGAAAATTGATTTTTTTCTAGCACAGTGTAGACATGTACAAATCGCTTCTGAGACCCAAAAAACTCGATTTTTCTGTGTTTTTAGGCTAAATTTGTGATATAAACGGGTATCGAAGATGCATGCACAAATCGACTTTTTGGGCCCAAAAAACGTGTTTTAGCATTTTTTTTGCCTGAAAATTGAATTTTTTCTAGCACAGTGTAAACATGTACAAATCGCTTCAGAGACCAGAAAAACTCGATTTTTCGGTGTTTTTTGGCTAAATTTGGGATATAAACGGGTATCGAAGATGCATGCACAAATCGACTTTTTGGGCCAAAAAAACGTGTTTTAGCATTTTTTTTGCCTGAAAATTGAAATTTTTCTAGCACAGTACAAATCGCTTCTGAGACCCAAAAAATTCGATTTTTCGGTGTTTTTAGGCTAAATTTGGGATATAAACGGGTATCGAAGACGCATGCACAAATCGACTTTTTGGGCCAAAAAACGTGTTTTAGCATTGTTTTTGCCTGAAAATTGAAATTTTTCTAGCACAGTGCAAATCGCTTCTGAGACAAAAAAAAACTCGATTTTTCGGAGTTTTTAGGCTAAATTTGGGATATAAACGAGTATCGAAGATGCATGCACAAATCGACTTTTTGGGCCAAAAAAACGTGTTTTAGCATTATTTTTGCCTGAAAATTTAAATTTTTCTAGAACAGTGTAGACATGTAGAAATCGCTTCTGAGACCCAAAAAACTCGATTTTTCGGTGTTATTAGGCTAAATTTGGGATATAAACGGGTATCGAAGATGCATGCACAAATCGACTTTTTGGGCCAAAAAAACGTGTTTTAGCATTTTTTTTGCCTGAAAATTGAAATTTTTCTAGCACAGTGTAAACATGTACAAATCGCTTCTGAGACCCAAAAAACTCGATTTTATGTGTTTTTAGGCTAAATTTGGCATATAAACTGGTATCGAAGATGCATGCACAAATCGACTTTTTGGGCCAAAAAAACGTGTTTTAGCATTTTTTTTGACTGAAAATTGAAATTTTTCTAGCACAGTACAAATCGCTTCTGAGACCCAAAAAACTCGATTTTTCGGTGTTCTTAGGCTAAATTTGGGATATAAACGGGTATCGAAGATGCATGCACAAATCGACTTTTTGGGCCCAAAAAACGTGTTTTAGCATTTTTTTTGCCTGAAAATTGATTTTTTTCTAGCACAGTGTAAACATGTACAAAATCGCCTCTGAGACCCAAAAAACTCGATTTTATGTGTTTTTAGGCAAAATTTGGCATAAAAACTGGTATCGAAGATGCATGCACAAATCGACTTTTTGGGCCAAAAAAACGTGTTTTAGCATTTTTTTTGACTGAAAATTGAAATTTTTCTAGCACAGTACAAATCGCTTCTGAGACCCAAAAAACTCGATTTTTCGGTGTTTTTAGGCTAAATTTGGGATATAAACGGGTATCGAAGATGCATGCACAAATCGACTTTTTGGGCCCAAAAAACGTGTTTTAGCATTTTTTTTGCCTGAAAATTGAAATTTTTCTAGCACAGTGTAAACATGTACAAAATCGCTTCTGAGACCCAAAAAACTCAATTTTATGTGTTTGAGGCTAAATTTGGCATATAAACTGGTATCGAAGATGCATGCACAAATCGACTTTTTGGGCCAAAAAAACGTGTTTTAGCATTTTTTTTGACTGAAAATTGAAATTTTTCTAGCACAGTACAAATCGCTTCTGAGACCAAAAAAAACTCGATTTTTCGGTGTTTTTAGGCTAAATTTGGGATATAAACGGGTATCGAAGATGCATGCACAAATCGACTTTTTGGGCCCAAAAAACGTGTTTTTGCATGTGTTTGGCCTTTATATTGAAAATATTCTAGCACAGTGCAGGCATGTACATATCGCTTATGGGACCCACAAAACTCGAATTTTCGGTGTTTTTAGGCTAAATTTGGGATATAAACGGGTACCGAAGATGCATGCACAAATCGACTTTTTGGGCCCAAAAAATGTGTTTTAGCATTTTTTTGGCCTGTATATTGAAAATTTTGTAGCACAGTGCAGACATGTATAGATCGCTTCTGGGACCCACAAAACTCGAATTTTCGGTGTCTTTTGGCTAAATTCTGGACATAAACGGGTACCGACGATGCATGCACAAATCGACTTTTGGGCCCCCAAAACGTGTTCAGTGTAAACATGTACAAATCGCTTCTGAGACCCAAAAAACTCGATTTTTCGGTGTTTTTAAGCTAAATTTGGGATATTAACGGGTATCAAAGATGCATGCACAAATCGACTTTTTGCGCCAAAAAAACGTGTTTTAGCATTTTATTTGCCTGAAAATTGAAATTTTTCTAGCACAGTACAAATCGCTTCTGAGACCCAAAAAACTCGATTTTTCGGTGTTTTTAGGCTAAATTTGGGATATAAACGGGTATCGAAGATGCATGCACAAATCGACTTTTTGGGCCAAAAAAACGTGTTTTAGCATTTTTTTTGCCTGAAAATTGAAATTTTTCTAGCACAGTGTAAACATGTACAAATCGCTTCTGAGACCAAAAAAACTCTATTTTTCGGTGTTTTTAGGCTAAATTTGGGATATAAACGGGTATCGAAGATGCATGCACAAATCGACTTTTTGGGCCAAAAAAACGTGTTTTAGCATTTTTTTTGACTGAAAATTGAAATTTTTCTAGCACAGTACAAATCGCTTCCGAGACCCAAAAAAACTCGATTTTTCGGTGTTTTTAGGCTAAATTTGGGATATAAACGGGTATCGAAGATGCATGCACAAATCGACTTTTTGGGCCAAAAAAACGTGTTTTAGCATTGTTTTTGCCTGAAAATTGAAATTTTTCTAGCACAGTGTAAACATGTACAAATCGCTTCTGAGACCCAAAAACCTCGATTTTTCGGTGTTTTTAGGCTAAATTTGGGATATAAACGGGTATCGAAGATGCATGCACAAATCGACTTTTTGGGCCAAAAAAACGTGTTTTAGCATTTTTTTTGCCTTGAAATTGAAATTTTTCTAGCACAGTGTAAACATGTACAAATTGCTTCTGAGACCCAAAAAACTCGATTTTTCGGTGTTTTTAGGCTAAATTTGGGATATAAACGAGTATCGAAGATGCATGCACAAATCGACTTTTTGGGCCCAAGAAACGTGTTTTAGCATTTTTTTTGCCTGAAAATTGAAATTTTTCTAGAACAGTGTAGACATGTACAAATCGCTTCTGAGACCCAAAAAACTTGATTTTTCGGTGTTTTTAGGCTAAATTTGGGATTAAACGGGTATCGAAGATGCATGCACAAATCGACTTTTTGGGCCAAAAAAACGTGTTTTAGCATTTTTTTTGCCTGAAAATTGAAATTTTTCTAGCTCAGTGCAAATCGCTTCTGAGACCAAAAAAACTCGATTTTTCGGTGTTTTTAGGCTAAATTTGGGATATAAACGAGTATCGAAGATGCATGCACAAATCGACTTTTTGGGCCCAATAAACGTGTTTTAGCATTTTTTTTGCCTGAAAATTGAAATTTTTCTATCTCAGTGCAAATCGCTTCTGAGACCAAAAAAACTCGATTTTTCGGTGTTTTTAGGCTAAATTTGGGATATAAACGAGTATCGAAGATGCATGCACAAATCGACTTTTTGGGCCCAAAAAACGTGTTTTAGCATTTTTTTTGCCTGAAAATTGAAATTTTTCTAGAACAGTGTAGACATGTACAAATCGCTTCTGAGACCCAAAAAACTCGATTTTTCGGTGTTTTTAGGCTAATTTGGGATATAAACGGGTATCGAAGATGCATGCACAAATCGACTTTTTGGGCCAAAAAAACGTGTTTTAGCATTTTTTTTTGCCTGAAAATTGAAATTTTTCTAGCACAGTGTAAACATGTACAAAATCGCTTCTGAGACCCAAAAAACTCAATTTTATGTGTTTTAGGCTAAATTTGGCATATAAACTGGTATCGAAGATGCATGCACAAATCGACTTTTAGGGCCAAAAAAAACGTGTTTTAGCATTTTTTTTGCCTGAAAATTGAATTTTTTCTAGCACAGTACAAATCGCTTCTGAGACCCAAAAAACTCGATTTTTCGGTGTTTTTAGGCTAAATTTGGGATATAAACTGGTATCGAAGATGCATGCACAAATCGACTTTTTGGGCCAAAAAAACGTGTTTTAGCATTTTTTTTGACTGAAAATTGAAATTTTTCTAGCACAGTACAAATCGCTTCTGAGACCAAAAAAACTCGATTTTTCGGTGTTTTTAGGCTAAATTTGGGATATAAACGGGCATCGAAGATGCATGCACAAATCGACTTTTTGGGCCCAAAAAACGTGTTTTTGCATGTGTTTGGCCTTTATATTGAAAATATTCTAGCACAGTGCAGGCATGTACAGATCGCTTATGGGACCCAAAAAACTCGAATTTTCGGTGTTTTTAGGCTAAATTTGGGATATAAACGGGTACCGAAGATGCATGCACAAATCGACTTTTTGGGCCCAAAAAATGTGTTTTAGCATTTTTTTGGCCTGTATATTGAAAATTTTGTAGCACAGTGCAGACATGTATAGATCGCTTCTGGGACCCACAAAACTCGAATTTTCGGTGTCTTTTGGCTAAATTCTGGACATAAACGGGTACAGACGATGCATGCACAAATCGACTTTTGGGCCCCCAAAACGTGTTCAGTGTAAACATGTACAAATCGCTTCTGAGACCCAAAAAACTCGATTTTTCAGTGTTTTTAAGCTAAATTTGGGATATTAACGGGTATCAAAGATGCATGCACAAATCGACTTTTTGCGCCAAAAAAACGTGTTTTAGCATTTTATTTGCCTGAAAATTGAAATTTTTCTAGCACAGTACAAATCGCTTCTGAGACCCAAAAAACTCGATTTTTCGGTGTTTTTAGGCTAAATTTGGGATATAAACGGGTATCGAAGATGCATGCACAAATCGACTTTTTGGGCCCAAAAAACGTGTTTTAGCATTTTTTTTGCCTGAAAATTGAAATTTTTCTAGCACAGTGTAAACATGTACAAATCGCTTCTGAGACCAAAAAAACTCGATTTTTCGGTGTTATTAGGCTAAATTTGGGATATAAACGGGTATCGAAGATGCATGCACAAATCGACTTTTTGGGCCAAAACAACGTGTTTTAGCATTTTTTTTGCCTGAAAATTGAAAATTTTCTAGCACAGTACAAATCGCTTCTGAGACCAAAAAAACTCGATTTTTCGGTGTTTTTAGGCTAAATTTGGGATATAAACGGGTATCGAAGATGCATGCACAAATCGACTTTTTGGGCCAAAAAAACGTGTTTTAGCATTTTTTTTGCCTGAAAATTGATTTTTTTCTAGCACAGTGTAGACATGTACAAATCGCTTCTGAGACCCAAAAAACTCGATTTTTCGGTGTTTTTAGGCTAAATTTGGGATATAAACGGGTATCGAAGATGCATGCACAAATCGACTTTTTGGGCCAAAAAAACGTGTTTTAGCATTTTATTTCCCTGAAAATTGAAATATTTCTAGCACAGTACAAATCGCTTCTGAGACCCAAAAAAACTCGATTTTTCGGTGTTTTTAGGCTAGATTTGGGATATAAACGGGTATCGAAGATGCATGCACAAATCGACTTTTTGGGCCAAAAAAAAACGTGTTTTAGCATTGTTTTTGCCTGAAAATTGAAATTTTTCTAGCTCAGTGCAAATCGCTTCTGGGACCAAAAAAACTCGATTTTTCGGTGTTTTTAGGCTAAATTTGGGATATAAACGAGTATCGAAGATGCATGCACAAATCGACTTTTTGGGCCCAAGAAACGTGTTTTAGCATTTTTTTTGCCTGAAAATTGAAATTTTTCTAGAACAGTGTAGACATGTACAAATCGCTTCTGAGACCCAAAAAACTTGATTTTTCGGTGTTTTTAGGCTAAATTTGGGATTAAACGGGTATCAAAGATGCATGCACAAATCGACTTTTTGGGCCAAAAAAAAACGTGTTTTAGCATTTTTTTTGCCTGAAAATTGAAATTTTTCTAGCACAGTACAAATCGCTTCTGAGACCCAAAAAACTCGATTTTTCGGTGTTTTTAGGCTAAATTTGGGATATAAACGGGTATCGAAGATGCATGCACAAATCGACTTTTTGGGCCAAAAAAACGTGTTTTAGCATTATTTTTGCCTGAAAATTGAAATTTTTCTAGCACAGTGCAAATCGCATCTGAGACCAAAAAAACTCGATTTTCCGGTGTTTTTAGGCTAAATTTGGGATATAAACGAGTATCGAAGATGCATTCACAAATCGACTTTTTGGGCCCAAAAAACGTGTTTTAGCATTTTTTTTTGCCTGAAAATTGAAATTTTTCTAGCACAGTGTAAACATGTACAAATCGCTTCTGAGACCCAAAAAACTCGATTTTTCGGTGTTTTTAGGCTAAATTTGGGATATAAACGGGTATCGAAGATGCATGCACAAATCGACTTTTTGGGCCCAAAAAACGTGTTTTATATTTTTTTTTGCCTGAAAATTGAAATTTTTCTAGCTCAGTGCAAATCGCTTCTGAGACCAAAAAAACTCGATTTTTCGGTGTTTTTAGGCTAAATTTGGGATATAAACGAGTATCGAAGATGCATGCACAAATCGACTTTTTGGGCCCAATAAACGTGTTTTAGCATTTTTTTTGCCTGAAAATTGAAATTTTTCTAGCTCAGTGCAAATCGCTTCTGAGACCAAAAAAACTCGATTTTTCGGTGTTTTTAGGCTAAATTTGGGATATAAACGAGTATCGAAGATGCATGCACAAATCGACTTTTTGGGCCCAAAAAACGTGTTTTAGCATTTTTTTTGCCTGAAAATTGAAATTTTTCTAGCACAGTACAAATCGCTTCTGAGACCCAAAAAAACTCGATTTTTCGGTGTTTTTAGGCTAAATTTGGGATATAAACGGGTATTGAAGATGCATGCACAAATCGACTTTTTGGGCCAAAAAAACGTGTTTTAGCATTGTTTTAGCCTGAAAATTTAAATTTTTCTAGCTCAGTGCAAATCGCTTCTGAGACCAAAAAAACTCGATTTTTCGGTGTTTTTAGGCTAAATTTGGGATATAAACGAGTATCGAAGATGCATGCACAAATCGACTTTTTGGGCCAAAAAAACGTGTTTTAGCATTTTTTTTGCCTGAAAATTGATTTTTTTCTAGCACAGTGTAAACATGTACAAATCGCTTCTGAGACCCAAAAAACTCGATATTTTGGTGTTATTAGGCTAAATTTGGGATATAAACGGGTATCGAAGATGCATGCACAAATCGACTTTTTGGGCCAAAAAAACGTGTTAGAGCATTTTTTTTGCCTGAAAATTGAAATATTTCTAGCACAGTACAAATCGCTTCTGAGACCCAAAAAACTCGATTTTTCGGTGTTTTTAGGCTAAATTTGGGATATAAACGGGTATCGAAGATGCATGCACAAATCGACTTTTTGGCCCCAAAAAACGTGTTTTAGCATTATTTTTGCCTGAAAATTGAAATTTTTCTAGCACAGTGCAAATCGCATCTGAGACCAAAAAAACTCGATTTTTCGGTGTTTTTAGGCTAAATTTGGGATATAAACGAGTATCGAAGATGCATGCACAAATCGACTTTTTGGGCCCAAAAATCGTGTTTTAGCATTTTTTCTGCCTGAAAATTGAAATTTTTCTAGAACAGTGTAGACATGTACAAATCGCTTCTGAGACCCAAAAAACTTGATTTTTCGGTGTTTTTAGGCTAAATTTGGGATTAAACGGGTATCGAAGATGCATGCACAAATCGACTTTTTGGGCCAAAAAAAAACGTGTTTTAGCATTTTTTTTGCCTGAAAATTGAAATTTTTCTAGCACAGTACAAATCGCTTCTGAGACCCAAAAAACTCGATTTTTCGGTGTTTTTAGGCTAAATTTGGGATATAAACGAGTATCGAAGATGCATGCACAAATCGACTTTTTGGGCCCACAAACGTGTTTTAGCATTTTTTTTGCCTGAAAATTGAAATTTTTCTAGCACAGTACAAATAGCTTCTGAGACCCAAAAAAACTCGATTTTTCGGTGTTTTTAGGCTAAATTTGGGATATAAACGGGTATCGAAGATGCATGCACAAATCGACTTTTTGGGCCAAAAAAACGTGTTTTAGCATTGTTTTTGCCTGAAAATTGAATTTTTTTTAGCTCAGTGCAAATCGCTTCTGAGACCAAAAAAACTCGATTTTTCCGTGTTTTTAGGCTAAATTTGGGATATAAACGAGTATCGAAGATGCATGCACAAATCGACTTTTTGGGCCCAAAAAACGTGTTTTAGCATTTTTTTTGCCTGAAAATTGAAATTTTTCTAGAACAGTGTAGACATGTACAAATCGCTTCTGAGACCCAAAAGAACTTGATTTTTCGGTGTTTTTAGGCTAAATTTGGGATTAAACGGGTATCGAAGATGCATGCACAAATCGACTTTTTGGGCCAAAAAAAAACGTGTTTTTAGCATTTTTTTTGCCAGAAAATTGAAATTTTTCTAGCACAGTACAAATCGCTTCTGAGACCCAAAAAACTCGATTTTTCGGTGTTTTTAGGCAAAATTTGGGATATAAACGGGTATCGAAGATGCATGCACAAATCGACTTTTTGGGCCAAAACAACGTGTTTTAGCATTTTTTTTGCCCGAAAATTGAAATTTTTCTAGCACAGTACAAATCGCTTCTGAGACCCAAAAAAATCGATTTTTCGGTGTTTTTAGGCTAAATTTGGGATATAAACGGGTATCGAAGATGCATGCACAAATCGACTTTTTGGGTCCAAAAAACGTGTTTTAGCATTTTTTTTGCCTGAAAATTGATATTTTTCTAGCACAGTGTAGACATGTACAAATTGCTTCTGAGACCCAAAAAACTCGATTTTCGGTGTTTTTAAGCTAAATTTGGGATATTAACGGGTATCAATGATGCATGCACAAATCGACTTTTTGGGCCCAAAAAACGTGTTTCAGCATTTTTTTTGCCTGAAAATTGAAATTTTTCTAGCACAGTGTAAACATGTACAAATCGCTTCTGAGACCCAAAAAACTCGATTTTTCGGTGTTTTTAGGCTAAATTTGGGATATAAACGGGTATCGAAGATGCATGCACAAATCGACTTTTTGGGCCCAAAAAACGTGTTTTAGCATTTGTTTTGCCTTAAAATTGAAAATTTTCTAGCACAGTGTAGACATGTGCAAATCGCTTCAGAGACCAAAAAAATTCTATTTTTCGGTGTTTTTAGGCTAAATTTGGGATATAAACGGGTATCGAAGATGCATGCACAAATCGACTTTATGGGCCAAAAAAACGTGTTTTTGCATGTGTTTGGCCTTTATATTGAAAATATTCTAGCACAGTGCAGGCATGTACAGATCGCTTATGGGACCCAAAAAACTCGAATTTTCGTTGTTTTTAGGCTAAATTTGGGATATAAACGGGTACCGAAGATGCATGCACAAATCGACTTTTTGGGCCCAAAAAATGTGTTTTAGCATTTTTTTTGCCTGTATATTGAAAATTTTGTAGCACAGTGCAGACATGTATAGATCGCTTCTGGGACCCACAAAAATCGAATTTTCGGTGTCTTTTGGCTAAATTCTTGACATAAACGGGTACCGACGATGCATGCACAAATCGACTTTTGGGCCCAAAAAACGTGTTCAGTGTAAACATGTACAAATCGCTTCTGAGACCAAAATAACTTGATTTTTCGGTGTTTTTAAGCTAAATTTGGGATATTAACGGGTATCGAAGATGCATGCACAAATCGACTTTTTGGACCAAAAAAACGTGTTTTAGCATTTTATTTGCCTGAAAATTGAAATTTTTCTAGCACAGTACAAATCGCTTCTGAGACCCAAAAAACTCGATTTTTCGGCGTTTTTAGGCTAAATTTGGGATATAAACGGGTATCGAATATGCATGCACAAATCGACTTTTTGGCCCCAAAAAACGTGTTTTAGCATTTTTTTTGCCTGAAAATTGAAATTTTTCTAGTACAGTGTAAACATGTACAAATCGCTTCTGAGACCCAAAAAACTCGATTTTTCGTTTTTTTTAGGCTAAATTTGGGAAATAAACGGGTATCGAAGATGCATGCACAAATCGACTTTTTGGGCCAAAACAACGTGTTTTAGCATTTTTTTTGCCCGAAAATTGAAATTTTTCTAGCACAGTACAAATCGCTTCTGAGACCCAAAAAAATCGATTTTTCGGTGTTTTTAGGCTAAATTTGTGATATAAACGGGTATCGAAGATGCATGCACAATTCGACTTTTTGGGCCAAAAAAACGTGTTTTAGCATTGTTTTTGCCTGAAAATTGAAATTTTTCTAGCACAGTGCAAATCGCTTCTGAGACCAAAAAAAACTCGATTTTTCGGTGTTTTTAGACTAAATTTGGGATATAAACGAGAATCGAAGAAAAATGCACAAATCGATTTTTTGGGCCCAAAAAACGTGTTTTAGCATTTTTTTTTGCCTGAAAATTGAAATTTTTCTAGAACAGTATAGACATGTACAAATCGCTTCTGAGACCCAAAAAACTTGATTTTTCGGTGTTTTTAGGCTAAATTTGGGATATAAACGGGTATCGAAGATGCATGCACAAATCGACTTTTTGGGCCAAAAAAACGTGTTTTAGCCTTTTTTTTGCCTGAAAATTGATTTTTTTCTAGCACAGTGTAGACATGTACAAATCGCTTCTGAGACCCAAAAAACTCGATTTTATGTGTTTTTTGGCTAAATTTGGCATATAAACTGGTATCGAAGATGCATGCACATATCGACTTTTTGGGCCCAAAAAACGTGTTTTAGCATTTTTATTGCCTGAAAATTGAAATTTTTCTAGCACAGTGTAAACATGTACAAATCGCTTCTGAGACCCAAAAAACTCGATTTTTCGGTGTTTTTAGGCTAAATTTGGGATATAAACGGGAATCGAAGATGCATGCACAAATCGACTTTTTGGGCCAAAAAAACGTGTTTTAGCATTTTTTTTGCCTGAAAATTGAAATTTTTCTAGCACAGTACAAATCGCTTCTGAGACCAAAAAAACTAGATTTTTCGGTGTTTTTAGGCTAAATTTGGGATATAAACGGGTATCGAAGATGCATGCACAAATCGACTTTTTGGGCCCAAAAAACGTGTTTTAGCATTTTTTTTTGCCTGAAAATTGAAATTTTTCTAGCACAGTGTAAACATGTGCAAATTGCTTCTGAGACCCAAAAAACTCGATTTTTCTGTGTTTTTAGGCTAAATATGGGATATAAACGGGTATCGAAGATGCATGCACAAATCGACTTTTTGGGCCCAAAAAACGTATTTTAGCATTTTTTTTGCCTGAAATTGAAAATTTTCTAGCACAGTGTAAACATGTACAATTCGCTTCTGAGACCCAAAAAACTCGATTTTTTGGTATTTCTAGGCTAAATTTGGGATATAAACGGGTATCGAAGATGCATGCACAAAACGACTTTTTTGGCCAAAAAAATGTGTTTTAGCATTTTTTTTGCCTGAAAATTGAAATTTTTCTATTACAGTGTAAACATGTACAAATCGCTTATGAGACCAAAAAACTCGATTTTTCGGTGTTTCTAGACTAAATTTGGGATATAAACGGGTATCGAAGATGCATGCACAAATCGACTTTTTGGGCCAAAAAAACGTGTTTTAACATTTTTTTGCCTGAATTTTGAAATTTTTCTAGCACAGTGTAAACATGAACAAATCGCTTCTGAGACCCAAAAAACTCGATTTTTAGTGTTTTTAGGCTAAATTTGGGATATAAACGGGTATCGAAGATGCATGCACAAATCGACTTTTTGTGCCCAAAGAACGTGTTTTAATTTTTTTTTGCCTGAAAATTGAAATATTTCTAGCACAGTGTAAACATGTACAAATCGCTTCTGAGACCCAAAAAACTCGATTTTTCGGTGTTTTTAGGCTAAATTTGGGATATAAACGGGAATCGAAGATGCATGCACAAATCGACTTTTTGGGCCAAAAAAACGTGTTTTAGCATTTTTTTTGCCTGAAAATTGATATTTTTTCTAGCACAGTACAAATCGCTTCTGAGACCAAAAAAACTAGATTTTTCGGTGTTTTTAGGCTAAATTTGGGATATAAACGGGTATCGAAGATGCATGCACAAATCGACTTTTTGGGCCCAAAAAACGTGTTTTAGCATTTTTTTTTGCCTGAAAATTGAAATTTTTCTAGCACAGTGTAAACATGTACAAATCGCTTCTGAGACCCAAAAAACTCGATTTTTCGGTGTTTTTAGGCTAAATTTGGGATATAAACGGGCATCGAAGATGCATGCACAAATCGACTTTTTGGGCCCAAAAAACGTATTTTAGCATTTTTTTTGCCTGAAATTGAAGTTTTTCTAGCACAGTGTAAACATGTACAATTCGCTTCTGAGACCCAAAAAACTCGATTTTTTGGTATTTCTAGGCTAAATTTGGGATATAAACGGGTATCGAAGATGCATGCACAAAACGACTTTTTTGGCCAAAAAAATGTGTTTTAGCATTTTTTTTGCCTGAAAATTGAAATTTTTCTATTACAGTGTAAACATGTACAAATCGCTTCTGAGACCAAAAAACTCGATTTTTCGTTTTTTTTTAAGCTAAATTTGGGATATTAACGGGTATCAAAGATGCATGCACAAATCGACTTTTTGGGCCTAAAAAACGTGTTTTAGCATTTTTTTGCCTGAAAATTGAAATTTTTCTAGCACAGTGTAAACATGTACAAATCGCTTCTGAGACCCAAAAAACTCGATTTTTCGTTTTTTTTAGGCTAAATTTGGGATATAAACGGGTATCGAAGATGCATGCACAAATCGACTTTTTGGGCCCAAAAAACGTGTTTTAGCATTTTTTTTGCCGGAAAATTGAAATTTTTCTAGCACAGTGTAAACATGTACAAATCGCTTCTGAGACCCAAAAAACTCGATTTTTCGGTGTTTTTAGGCTAAATTTGGGATATAAACGGGTATGGAAGATGCATGCACAAATCGACTTTTTGGGCCCAAAAAACGTGTTTTAGCATTTGTTTTTCCTTAAAATTGAAAATTTTCTAGCACGGTGTAGACATGTGCATATCGCTTCAGAGACCAAAAAAACTCAATTTTTCGGTGTTTTTAGGCTAAATTTGGGATATAAACGGGTATCGAAGATGCATGCACAAATCGACTTTTTGGGCCAAAAAAACGTGTTTTAACATTTTTTTTGCCTGAAAATTGAAATTTTTCTAGCACAGTGTAGACATGTACAAATTGCTTCTGAGACCCAAAAAACTCGATTTTTCGGTGTTTTTAGGCTAAATTTGGGATATAAACGGGTATCGAAGATGCATGCACAAATCGACTTTTTGGGCCCAAAAAACGTATTTTAGCATTTTTTTTGCCTGAAATTGAATTTTTTCTAGCACAGTGTAAACATGTACAATTCGCTTCTGAGACCCAAAAAACTCGATTTTTTGGTATTTCTAGGCTAAATTTGGGATATAAACGGGTATCGAAGAAGCATGCACAAAACGACTTTTTTGGCCAAAAAAATGTGTTTTAGCATTTTTTTTGCCTGAAAATTGAAATTTTTCTATTACAGTGTAAACATGTACAAATCGCTTCTGAGACCAAAAAACTTGATTTTTCGGTGTTTTTAGACTAAATTTGGGATATAAACGGGTATCGAAGATGCATGCACAAATCGACTTTTTGGGCCAAAAAAATGTGTTTTAGCATTTTTTTACCTGAATTTTGAAATTTTTCTAGCACAGTGTAGACATGTACAAATTGCTTCTGAGACCCAAAAAACTCGATTTTCCTTTTTTTTTAAGCTAAATTTGGGATATTAACGGGTATCAAAGATGCATGCACAAATCGACTTCTTGTACCCAAAAAACGTGTTTTAATTTTTTTTTGCCTGAAAATTGAAATTTTTCTAGCACAGTGTAAACATGTACAAATCGCTTCTGAGACCCAAAAAACTCGATTTTTCGGAGTTTTTAGGCTAAATTTGGGATATAAACGGGAATCGAAGATGCATGCACATATCGACTTTTTGGGCCAAAAAAACGTGTTTTAGCATTTTTTTTGCCTGAAAATTGAAATTTTTCTAGCACAGTACAAATCGCTTCATAGACCAAAAAAACTAGATTTTTCGGTGTATTTAGGCTAAATTTGGGATATAAACGGGTATCGAAGATGCATGCACAAATCGACTTTTTGGGCCCAAAAAACGTGTTTCAGCATTTTTTTTGCATGAAAATTGAAATTTTTCTAGCACAGTGTAAACATGTGCAAATTGCTTCTGAGACCCAAAAAACTCGATTTTTCGGTGTTTTTAGGCTAAATTTGGGATATAAACGGGTATCGAAGATGCATGCACAAATCGACTTTTTGGGCCAAAAAAACGTGTTTTAACATTTTTTTGGCCTGAAAATTGAAATTTGTCTAGCACAGTGTAGACATGTACAAATTGCTTCTGAGACCCAAAAAACTCGATTTTTCGGTGTTTTTAGGCTAAATTTGGGATATAAACGGGTATCGAAGATGCATGCACAAATCGACTTTTTGGGCCCAAAAAACGTGTTTCAGCATTTTTTTTGCCTGAAAATTGAAATTTTTCTAGCACAGTGTAAACATGTACAAATCGCTTCTGAGACCCAAAAAACTCGATTTTTCGGTGTTTTTAGGCTAAATTTGGGATATAAACGGGTATCGAAGATGCATGCACAAATCGACTTTTTGGGCCCAAAAAACGTGTTTTAGCATTTGTTTTGCCTTAAAATTGAAAATTTTCTAGCACAGTGTAGACATGTGCAAATCGCTTCAGAGACCAAAAAAATTCTATTTTTCGGTGTTTTTAGGCTAAATTTGGGATATAAACGGGTATCGAAGATGCATGCACAAATCGACTTTATGGGCCAAAAAAACGTGTTTTTGCATGTGTTTGGCCTTTATATTGAAAATATTCTAGCACAGTGCAGGCATGTACAGATCGCTTATGGGACCCAAAAAACTCGAATTTTCGTTGTTTTTAGGCTAAATTTGGGATATAAACGGGTACCGAAGATGCATGCACAAATCGACTTTTTGGGCCCAAAAAATGTGTTTTAGCATTTTTTTTGCCTGTATATTGAAAATTTTGTAGCACAGTGCAGACATGTATAGATCGCTTCTGGGACCCACAAAAATCGAATTTTCGGTGTCTTTTGGCTAAATTCTTGACATAAACGGGTACCGACGATGCATGCACAAATCGACTTTTGGGCCCAAAAAACGTGTTCAGTGTAAACATGTACAAATCGCTTCTGAGACCAAAATAACTTGATTTTTCGGTGTTTTTAAGCTAAATTTGGGATATTAACGGGTATCGAAGATGCATGCACAAATCGACTTTTTGGACCAAAAAAACGTGTTTTAGCATTTTATTTGCCTGAAAATTGAAATTTTTCTAGCACAGTACAAATCGCTTCTGAGACCCAAAAAACTCGATTTTTCGGCGTTTTTAGGCTAAATTTGGGATATAAACGGGTATCGAATATGCATGCACAAATCGACTTTTTGGGCCCAAAAAACGTGTTTTAGCATTTTTTTTGCCTGAAAATTGAGATTTTTCTAGTACAGTGTAAACATGTACAAATCGCTTCTGAGACCCAAAAAACTCGATTTTTCGTTTTTTTTAGGCTAAATTTGGGAAATAAACGGGTATCGAAGATGCATGCACAAATCGACTTTTTGGGCCAAAACAACGTGTTTTAGCATTTTTTTTGCCCGAAAATTGAAATTTTTCTAGCACAGTACAAATCGCTTCTGAGACCCAAAAAAATCGATTTTTCGGTGTTTTTAGGCTAAATTTGTGATATAAACGGGTATCGAAGATGCATGCACAATTCGACTTTTTGGGCCAAAAAAACGTGTTTTAGCATTGTTTTTGCCTGAAAATTGAAATTTTTCTAGCACAGTGCAAATCGCTTCTGAGACCAAAAAAAACTCGATTTTTCGGTGTTTTTAGACTAAATTTGGGATATAAACGAGAATCGAAGAAAAATGCACAAATCGATTTTTTGGGCCCAAAAAACGTGTTTTAGCATTTTTTTTTGCCTGAAAATTGAAATTTTTCTAGAACAGTATAGACATGTACAAATCGCTTCTGAGACCCAAAAAACTTGATTTTTCGGTGTTTTTAGGCTAAATTTGGGATATAAACGGGTATCGAAGATGCATGCACAAATCGACTTTTTGGGCCAAAAAAACGTGTTTTAGCCTTTTTTTTGCCTGAAAATTGAATTTTTTCTAGCACAGTGTAGACATGTACAAATCGCTTCTGAGACCCAAAAAACTCGATTTTATGTGTTTTTAGGCTAAATTTGGCATATAAACTGGTATCGAAGATGCATGCACATATCGACTTTTTGGGCCCAAAAAACGTGTTTTAGCATTTTTATTGCCTGAAAATTGAAATTTTTCTAGCACAGTGTAAACATGTACAAATCGCTTCTGAGACCCAAAAAACTCGATTTTTCGGTGTTTTTAGGCTAAATTTGGGATATAAACGGGAATCGAAGATGCATGCACAAATCGACTTTTTGGGCCAAAAAAACGTGTTTTAGCATTTTTTTTGCCTGAAAATTGAAATTTTTCTAGCACAGTACAAATCGCTTCTGAGACCAAAAAAACTAGATTTTTCGGTGTTTTTAGGCTAAATTTGGGATATAAACGGGTATCGAAGATGCATGCACAAATCGACTTTTTGGGCCCAAAAAACGTGTTTTAGCATTTTTTTTTGCCTGAAAATTGAAATTTTTCTAGCACAGTGTAAACATGTACAAATCGCTTCTGAGACCCAAAAAACTCGATTTTTCGGTGTTTTTAGGCTAAATTTGGGATATAAACGGGTATCGAAGATACATGCACAAATCGACTTTTTGGGCCCAAAAAATGTGTTATAAATTTTTTTTTGCCTAAAAATTGAAAATTTTCTAGCACAGAGTAGACATGTGCAAATTGCTTCTGAGACCCAAAAAACTCGATTTTTCTGTGTTTTTAGGCTAAATTTGGGATATAAACGGGTATCGAAGATGCATGCACAAATCGACTTTTTGGGCCCAAAAAACGTATTTTAGCATTTTTTTTGCCTGAAATTGAAATTTTTCTAGCACAGTGTAAACATGTACAATTCGCTTCTGAGACCCAAAAAACTCGATTTTTTGGTATTTCTAGGCTAAATTTGGGATATAAACGGGTATCGAAGATGCATGCACAAAACGACTTTTTTGGCCAAAAAAATGTGTTTTAGCATTTTTTTTGCCTGAAAATTGAAATTTTTCTATTACAGTGTAAACATGTACAAATCGCTTATGAGACCAAAAAACTCGATTTTTCGGTGTTTCTAGACTAAATTTGGGATATAAACGGGTATCGAAGATGCATGCACAAATCGACTTTTTGGGCCAAAAAAACGTGTTTTAACATTTTTTTGCCTGAATTTTGAAATTTTTCTAGCACAGTGTAAACATGAACAAATCGCTTCTGAGACCCAAAAAACTCGATTTTTCAGTGTTTTTAGGGTAAATTTGGGATATAAACGGGTATCGAAGATGCATGCACAAATCGACTTTTTGTGCCCAAAGAACGTGTTTTAATTTTTTTTTGCCTGAAAATTGAAATATTTCTAGCACAGTGTAAACATGTACAAATCGCTTCTGAGACCCAAAAAACTCAATTTTTCGGTGTTTTTAGGCTAAATTTGGGATATAAACGGGAATCGAAGATGCATGCACAAATCGACTTTTTGGGCCAAAAAAACGTGTTTTAGCATTTTTTTTGCCTGAAAATTGAATTTTTTTCTAGCACAGTACAAATCGCTTCTGAGACCAAAAAAACTAGATTTTTCGGTGTTTTTAGGCTAAATTTGGGATATAAACGGGTATCGAAGATGCATGCACAAATCGACTTTTTGGGCCCAAAAAACGTGTTTTAGCATTTTTTTTTGCCTGAAAATTGAATTTTTTCTAGCACAGTGTAAACATGTACAAATCGCTTCTGCGACCCAAAAAACTCGATTTTTCGGTGTTTTTAGGCTAAATTTGGGATATAAACGGGTATCGAAGATGCATGCACAAATCGACTTTTTGGGCCCAAAAAACGTATTTTAGCATTTTTTTTGCCTGAAATTGAAATTTTTCTAGCACAGTGTAAACATGTACAATTCGCTTCTGAGACCCAAAAAACTCGATTTTTTGGTATTTCTAGGCTAAATTTGGGATATAAACGGGTATCGAAGATGCATGCACAAAACGACTTTTTTGGCCAAAAAAATGTGTTTTAGCATTTTTTTTGCCTGAAAATTGAAATTTTTCTATTACAGTGTAAACATGTACAAATCGCTTCTGAGACCAAAAAACTCGATTTTTCGGTGTTTTTTAGACTAAATTTGGGATATAAACGGGTATCGAAGATGCATGCACAAATCGACTTTTTGGGCCAAAAAAACGTGTTTTAGCATTTTTTTGCCTGAATTTTGAAATTTTTCTAGCACAGTGTAAACATGTACAAATTGCTTCTGAGACCCAAAAAACTCGATTTTTCGTTTTTTTTAAGCTAAATTTGGGATATTAACGGGTATCAAAGATGCATGCACAAATCGACTTTTTGGGCCTAAAAAACGTGTTTTAGCATTTTTTTACCTGAAAATTGAAATTTTTCTAGCACAGTGTAAACATGTACAAATCGCTTCTGAGACCCAAAAAACTCGATTTTTCGTTTTTTTTAGGCTAAATTTGGGATATAAACGGGTATCGAAGATGCATGCACAAATCGACTTTTTGGGCCCAAAAAACGTGTTTTAGCATTTTTTTTGCCGGAAAATTGAAATTTTTCTAGCACAGTGTAAACATGTACAAATCGCTTCTGAGACCCAAAAAACTCGATTTTTCGGTGTTTTTAGGCTAAATTTGGGATATAAACGTGTATGGAAGATGCATGCACAAATCGACTTTTTGGGCCCAAAAAACGTGTTTTAGCATTTGTTTTTCCTTAAAATTGAAAATTTTCTAGCACGGTGTAGACATGTGCATATCGCTTCAGAGACCAAAAAAACTCTATTTTTCGGTGTTTTTAGGCTAAATTTGGGATATAAACGGGTATCGAAGATGCATGCACAAATCGACTTTTTGGGCCTAAAAAACGTGTTTTAGCATTTTTTTTGCCTGAAAATTGAATTTTTTCTAGCAGAGTGTAAACATGTACAAATCGCTTCTGAGACCAAAAAACTCGATTTTTCGGTGTTTTTAGGCTAAATTTGGGATATAAACGGGTATCGAAGATGCATGCACAAATCGACTTTTTGTGCCCAAAGAACGTGTTTTAATTTTTTTTTGCCTGAAAATTGAAATTTTTCTAGCACAGTGTAAACATGTACAAATCGCTTCTGAGACCCAAAAAACTCGATTTTTCTGTGTTTTTAGGCTAAATTTGGGATATAAACGGGAATCGAAGATGCATGCACAAATCGACTTTTTGGGCCAAAAAAACGTGTTTTAGCATTTTTTTTGCCTGAAAATTGAAATTTTTCTAGCACAGTACAAATCGCTTCTGAGACCAAAAAAACTAGATTTTTCGGTGTTTTTAGGCTAAATTTGGGATATAAACGGGTATCGAAGATGCATACACAAATCGACTTTTTGGGCCCAAAAAATGTGTTTTAGCATTTTTTTTTTGCCTGAAAATTGAAATTTTTCTAGCACAGTGTAAACATGTACAAATCGCTTCTGAGACCCAAAAAACTCGATTTTTCGGTGTTTTTAGGCTAAATTTGGGATATAAACGGGTATCGAAGATGCATGCACAAATCGACTTTTTGGGCCCAAAAAATGTGTTATAAATTTTTTTTTGCCTAAAAATTGAAAATTTTCTAGCACAGAGTAGACATGTGCAAATTGCTTCTGAGACCCAAAAAACTCGATTTTTCGGTGTTTTTAGGCTAAATTTGGGATATAAACGGGTATCGAAGATGCATGCACAAATCGACTTTTTGGGCCAAAAAAACGTGTTTTAACATTTTTTTTGCCTGAAAATTGAAATTTTCCTAGCACAGTGTAGACATGTACAAATTGCTTCTGAGACCCAAAAAACTCGATTTTTCGGTGTTTTTAGGCTAAATTTGGGATATAAACGGGTATCGAAGATGCATGCACAAATCGACTTTTTGGGCCCAAAAAATGTATTTTAGCATTTTTTTTGCCTGAAATTGAATTTTTTCTAGCACAGTGTAAACATGTACAATTCGCTTCTGAGACCCAAAAAACTCGATTTTTTGGTATTTCTAGGCTAAATTTGGGATATAAACGGGTATCGAAGATGCATGCACAAAACGACTTTTTTGGCCAAAAAAATGTGTTTTAGCATTTTTTTTGCCTGAAAATTGAAATTTTTCTATTACAGTGTAAACATGTACAAATCGCTTCTGAGACCAAAAAACTTGATTTTTCGGTGTTTTTAGACTAAATTTGGGATATAAACGGGTATCGAAGATGCATGCACAAATCGACTTTTTGGGCCAAAAAAATGTGTTTTAGCATTTTTTTGCCTGAATTTTGAAATTTTTCTAGCACAGTGTAGACATGTACAAATTGCTTCTGAGACCCAAAAAACTCGATTTTTCGTTTTTTTTAAGCTAAATTTGGGATATTAACGGGTATCAAAGATGCATGCACAAATCGACTTCTTGTACCCAAAAAACATGTTTTAATTTTTTTTTGCCTGAAAATTGAAATTTTTCTAGCACAGTGTAAACATGTACAAATCGCTTCTGAGACCCAAAAAACTCGATTTTTCGGTGTTTTTAGGCTAAATTTGGGATATAAACGGGAATCGAAGATGCATGCACAAATCGACTTTTTGGGCCAAAAAAACGTGTTTTAGCATTTTTTTTGCCTGAAAATTGAAATTTTTCTAGCACAGTACAAATCGCTTCATAGACCAAAAAAACTAGATTTTTCGGTGTTTTTAGGCTAAATTTGGGATATAAACGGGTATCGAAGATGCATGCACAAATCGACTTTTTGGGCCCAAAAAACGTGTTTCAGCATTTTTTTTGCATGAAAATTGAAATTTTTCTAGCACAGTGTAAACATGTGCAAATTGCTTCTGAGACCCAAAAAACTCGATTTTTCGGTGTTTTTAGGCTAAATTTGGGATATAAACGGGTATCGAAGATGCATGCACAAATCGACTTTTTGGGCCAAAAAAACGTGTTTTAACATTTTTTTGGCCTGAAAATTGAAATTTGTCTAGCACAGTGTAGACATGTACAAATTGCTTCTGAGACCCAAAAAACTCGATTTTTCGGTGTTTTTAGGCTAAATTTGGGATATAAACGGGTATCGAAGATGCATGCACAAATCGACTTTTTGGGCCCAAAAAACGTATTTTAGCATTTTTTTTGCCTGAAATTGAAATTTTTCTAGCACAGTGTAAACATGTACAAATCGTTTCTGAGACCCAAAAAACTCGATTTTTCGGTGTTTTTAGGCTAAATTTGGGATATAAACGGGTATCGAAGATGCATGCACAAATCGACTTTTTGGGCCCAAAAAACGTGTTTTAGCATTTGTTTTGCCTTAAAATTGAAAATTTTCTAGCACAGTGTAGACATGTGCATATCGCTTCTGAGACCCAAAAAACTCGATTTTTCGGTGTTTTTAGGCTAAATTTGGGATATAAACGGGTATCGAAGATGCATGCACAAATCGACTTTTTGGGCCAAAAAAACGTGTTTTAGCATTTTTTTTGCCTGAAAATTGAAATTTTTCTGGCACAGTACAAATCGCTTCTGAGACCAAAAAAACTAGATTTTTCGGTGTTTTTAGGCTAAATTTGGGATATAAACGGGTATCGAAGATGCATGCACAAATCGACTTTTTGGGCCCAAACAACGTGTTTTAGCATTTTTTTTTGCCTGAAAATTGAAATTTTTCTAGCACAGTGTAAACATGTACAAATCGCTTCTGAGACCCAAAAAACTCGATTTTTCGGTGTTATTAGGCTAAATTTGGGATATAAACGGGTATCGAAGATGCATGCACAAATCGACTTTTTGGGCCCAAAAAACGTTTTTTAGCATTTTTTTTGCCTGAAATTGAAATTTTTCTAGCACAGTGTAAACATGTACAATTCGCTTCTGAGACCCAAAAAACTCGATTTTTTGGTATTTCTAGGCTAAATTTGGGATATAAACGGGTATCGAAGATGCATGCACAAAACGACTTTTTTGGCCAAAAAAATGTGTTTTAGCATTTTTTTTGCCTGAAAATTGAAATTTTTCTATTACAGTGTAAACATGTACAAATCGCTTCTGAGACCAAAAAACTCGATTTTTCGGTGTTTTTAGACTAAATTTGGGATATAAACGGGTATCGAAGATGCATGCACAAATCGACTTTTTGGGCCAAAAAAACGTGTTTTAGCATTTTTTTGCCTGAATTTTGAATTTTTTCTAGCACAGTGTAGACATGTACAAATTGCTTCTGAGACCCAAAAAACTCGATTTTTCGTTTTTTTAGGCTAAATTTGGGATATAAACGGGAATCGAAGATGCATGCACAAATCGACTTTTTGGGCCAAAAAACGTGTTTTAGCATTTTTTTTGCCTGAAAATTGAAATTTTTCTAGCACAGTACAAATCGCTTCTGAGACCCAAAAAACTCGATTTTTCGGTGTTTTTAGGCTAAATTTGGGATATAAACGGGTATCGAAGATGCATGCACAAATCGACTTTTTGGGCCCAAAAAATGTATTTTAGCATTTTTTTTGCCTGAAATTGAAATTTTTCTAGCACAGTGTAAACATGTACAATTCGCTTCTGAGACCCAAAAAACTCGATTTTTTGGTATTTCTAGGCTAAATTTGGGATATAAACGGGTATCGAAGATGCATGCACAAAACGACTTTTTTGGCCAAAAAAATGTGTTTTAGCATTTTTTTTGCCTGAAAATTGAAATTTTTCAATTACAGTGTAAACATGTGCAAATCGCTTCTGAGACCAAAAAACTCGATTTTTCGGTGTTTTTAGACTAAATTTGGGATATAAACGGGTATCGAAGATGCATGCACAAATCGACTTTTTGGGCCAAAAAACGTGTTTTAGCATTTTTTTGCCTGAATTTTGAAATTTTTCTAGCACAGTGTAGACATGTACAAATTGCTTCTGAGACCCAAAAAACTCGATTTTTCGTTTTTTTTAAGCTAAATTTGGGATATTAACGGGTATCAAAGATGCATGCACAAATCGACTTTTTGGGCCTAAAAAACGTGTTTTAGCATTTTTTTGCCTGAAAATTGAAATTTTTCTAGCACAGTGTAAACATGTACAAATCGTTTCTGAGACCCAAAAAATTCGATTTTTCGTTTTTTTTAGGCTAAATTTGGGATATAAACGGGTATCGAAGATGCATGCACAAATCGACTTTTTGGGCCAAAAAACGTGTTTTAGCATTTTTTTGCCTGAATTTTGAAATTTTTCTAGCACAGTGTAGACATGTACAAATTGCTTCTGAGACCCAAAAAACTCGATTTTTCGTTTTTTTTAAGCTAAATTTGGGATATTAACGGGTATCAAAGATGCATGCACAAATCGACTTTTTGGGCCTAAAAAACGTGTTTTAGCATTTTTTTGCCTGAAAATTGAAATTTTTCTAGCACAGTGTAAACATGTACAAATCGTTTCTGAGACCCAAAAAATTCGATTTTTCGTTTTTTTTAGGCTAAATTTGGGATATAAACGGGTATCGAAGATGCATGCACAAATCGACTTTTTGGGCCCAAAAAACGTGTTTTAGCATTTTTTTTGCCGGAAAATTGAAATTTTTCTAGCACAGTGTAAACATGTACAAATCGCTTCTGAGACCCAAAAAACTCGATTTTTCGGTGTTTTTAGGCTAAATTTGGGATATAAACGGGTATCGAAGATGCATGCACAAATCGACTTTTTGGGCCAAAAAAACGTGTTTTAGCATTTTTTTTGCCTGAAAATTGAAATTTTTCTAGCACAGTACAAATCGCTTCTGAGACCAAAAAAACTAGATTTTTCGGTGTCTTTAGGCTAAATTTGGGATATAAACGGGTATCGAAGATGCATGCACAAATCGACTTTTTGGGCCCAAAAAACGTGTTTTAGCATTTTTTTTTGCCTGAAAATTGAAATTTTTCTAGCACAGTGTAAACATGTACAAATCGCTTCTGAGACCCAAAAAAATCGATTTTTCGGTGTTTTTAGGCTAAATTTGGGATATAAACGGGTATCGAAGATACATGCACAAATCGACTTTTTGGGCCCAAAAAACGTGTTTTAGCATTTTTTTTTGCCTGAAAATTGAAATTTTTCTAGCACAGTGTAAACATGTACAAATCGCTTCTGAGACACAAAAAAATCGATTTTTCGGTGTTTTTAGGCTAAATTTGGGATATAAACGGGTATCGAAGATACATGCACAAATCGACTTTTTGGGCCCAAAAAATGTGTTATAAATTTTTTTTGCCTAAAAATTGAAAATTTTCTAGCACAGAGTAGACATGTGCAAATTGCTTCTGAGACCCAAAAAACTCGATTTTTCGGTGTTTTTAGGCTAAATTTGGGATATAAACGGGTATAGAAGATGCATGCACAAATCGACTTTTTGGGCCAAAAAAACGTGTTTTAACATTTTTTTTGCCTGAAAATTGAAATTTTTCTAGCACAGTGTAGACATGTACAAATTGCTTCTGAGACCCAAAAAACTCGATTTTTCTGTGTTTTTAGGCTAAATTTGGGATATAAACGGGTATCGAAGATGCATGCACAAATCGACTTTTTGGGCCCAAAAAACGTATTTTAGCATTTTTTTTGCCTGAAATTGAAATTTTTCTAGCACAGTGTAAACATGTACAATTCGCTTCTGAGACCCAAAAAACTCGATTTTTTGGTATTTCTAGGCTAAATTTGGGATATAAACGGGTATCGAAGATGCATGCACAAAACGACTTTTTTGGCCAAAAAAATGTGTTTTAGCATTTTTTTTGCCTGAAAATTGAAATTTTTCTATTACAGTGTAAACATGTACAAATCGCTTCTGAGACCAAAAAACTTGATTTTTCGGTGTTTTTAGACTAAATTTGGGATATAAACGGGTATCGAAGATGCATGCACAAATCGACTTTTTGGGCCAAAAAAACGTGTTTTAGCATTTTTTTGCCTGAATTTTGAAATTTTTCTAGCACAGTGTAGACATGTACAAATTGCTTCTGAGACCCAAAAAACTCGATTTTTCGTTTTTTTTAAGCTAAATTTGGGATATTAACGGGTATCAAAGATGCATGCACAAATCGACTTTTTGGGCCTAAAAAACGTGTTTTAGCATTTTTTTTGCCTGAAAATTGAAATTTTTCTAGCACAGTGTAAACATGTAAAAATCGCTTCTGAGACCCAAAAAACTCGATTTTTCGGTGTTTTTAGGCTAAATTTGGGATATAAACGGGTATCGAAGATGCATGCACAAATCGACTTTTTGGGCCCAAAAAACGTGTTTTAGCATTTTTTTTGCCTGAAAATTGAAATTTTTCTAGCACAGTGTAAGCATGTACAAATCGCTTCTGAGACCCAAAAAACTCGATTTTTCGGTGTTTTTAGCTAAATTTGGGATATAAACGTGTATCGAAGATGCATGCACAAATCGACTTTTTGGGCCAAAAAAACGTGTTTTAGCATTTTTTTTGCCTGAAAATTGATTTTTTTCTAGAACAGTGTAGACATATACAAATCGCTTTTGAGACCCAAAAAACTCTATTTTTCGGTGTTTTAGGCTAAATTTTGGATATAAACGGGTATCGAAGATGCATGCACAAATCGACTTTTTGGGCCAAAAAAACGTGTTTTAGAATTTTTTTTGCCTGAAAATTGATTTTTTTCTAGAACAGTGTAAACATGTACAAATCGCTTTTGAGACCAAAAAAACTCGATTTTTCGGTGTTTTTGGGCTAAATTTGGGATATAAACGGGTATCGAAGATGCATGCACAAATCGACTTTTTGGGCCCAAAAAACGTGTTTAAAATTTTTTTTGCTTGAAAATTGAATTTTTTCTAAAACAGTGTAGACATGTACAAATCGCTTCTGAGACACAAAAAACTCGATTTTTCGGTGTTTTTAGGCTAAATTTGGGATATAAACGGGTATCGAAGATGCATGCACAAATCGACTTTTTGGGCAAAAAAAACGTGTTTTAGCATTTTTTTTGCCTGAAAATTGAAATTTTTCTAGCACAGTACAAATCGCTTCTGAGACCCAAAAAACTCGATTTTTCGGTGTTTTTAGGCTAAATTTGGGATATAAACGGGTATCGAATATGCATGCACAAATCGATTTTTTGGGCCCAAAAAACGTGTTTTAGCATTTTTTTTGCCTGAAAATTGAAATTTTTCTAGCACAGTGTAAACATGTGCAAATCGCTTCAGAGACCCAAAAAACTCGATTTTTCAGTGTTCTAAGGCTAAATTTGGGATATAAACGGGTTTCGAAGATGCATGCACAAATCGACTTTTTGGGCCAAAAAAACGTGTTTTAGCATTTTTTTTGCCTGAAAATTGAAATTTTTCTAGCACAGTGTAAACATGTACAAATCGCTTTTGAGAACCAAAAAACTCGATTTTTCGGTGTTTTTAGGCTAAATTTGGGATATAAACGGGTATCGAAGATGCATGCACAAATCGACTTTTTGAGCCAAAAAAAAGTGTTTTAAATTTTTTTTTGCTTGAAAATTGATTTTTTTCTAAAACAGTGTAGACATGTACAAATCGCTTCTGAGACCCAAAAAACACGATGTTTCGGTGTTTTTAGGCTAAATTTGGGATATAAACGGGTATCGAAGATGCATGCACAAATCGACTTTTTGGGCAAAAAAAACGTGTTTTAGCATTTTTTTTGCCTGAAAATTGATTTTTTTCTAGCACAGTACAAATCGCTTCTGAGACCCAAAAAACTCGATTTTTCGGTGTTTTTAGGCTAAATTTGGGATATAAACGGGTATCGAAGATGCATGCACAAATCGATTTTTTGGGCCCAAAAAACGTGTTTTAGCATTTTTTTTGCCTGAAAATTGAAATTTTTCTCGCACAGTGTAAACATGTGCAAATCGCTTCTGAGACCCAAAAAACTCGATTTTTCAGTGTTTTTAGGCTAAATTTGGGATGTAAACGGGTATCGAAGATGCATGCACAAATCGACTTTTTGGGCCCAAAAAACGAGTTTTAACATTTTTTTTGCCTGAAAATTGATTTTTTTATAGCACAGTGTAGAAATGTACAAATCACTTCTGAGACCCAAAAAACTCGATTTTTCGGTGTTTTTAGGCTAAATTTGGGATATAAACGGGTATCGAAGATGCATGCACAAATCGACTTTTTTGGCCCAAAAAACGTGTTTAAATTTTTTTTTTGCCTGAAAATTGAAATTTTTCTAGCACAGTACAAATCGCTTCTGAGACCCAAAAAACTCGATTTTTCGGTGTTTTTAGGCTAAATTTGGGATATAAACGGGTATCTAAGATGCATGCACAAATCGACTTTTTGGGTCAAAAAAACGTGTTTTAGCATTTTTTTTGCCTGAAAATTGAAATTTTTCTAGCACAGTATAAACATGTACAAATCGCTTCTGAGACCCAAAAAACTCGATTTTTCGGTGTTTTTAGCTAAATTTGGGATATAAACGTGTATCGAAGATGCATACACAAATCGACTTTTTGGGCCCTAAAAACGTGTTTTAGCATTTTTTTTGCCTGAAAATTGAAATTTTCCTAGAACAGTGTAGACATGTACAAATCGCTTCTGAGACCCGAAAAACTCAATTTTTCGGTGTTTTTAGGCTAAATTTGGGATATAAACGGGTATCGAAGAAGCATGCACAAATCGACTTTTTGGGCCCAAAAAACGTGTTTTAGCATTTTTTTTGCCTGAAAATTGAAATTTTTCTAGCACAGTGTAAACATGTGCAAATCGCTTCTGAGACCCAAAAAACTCGATTTTTCGGTGTTTCTAGGCTAAATTTGGGATATAAACGGGTATCGAAGATGCATGCACAAATCGACTTTTGGGGCCAAAAAAACGTGTTTTAGCATTTTTTTTGCCTGAAAATTGATTTTTTTCTAGAACAGTACAAATTGCTTCTGAGACCCAAAAAACTCGATTTTTCGGTGTTATTAGGCTAAATTTGGGATATAAACGGGTATCGAAGATGCATGCACAAATCGACTTTTTGGGCCCAAAAAACGTGTTTAAATTTTTTTTTTCCTTGAAAATTGATTTTTTTCTAAAACAGTGTAGACATGTACAAATCGCTTTTGAGACCCAAAAAACACGATTTTTCGGTGTTTTTAGGCTAAATTTGGGATATAAACGGGTAACGAAGAAGCATGCACAAATCGACTTTTTGGGCCCAAAAAAAGTGTTTTAGCATTTTTTTTGCCTGAAAATTGGAATTTTTCTAGCACAGTATAAACATGTACAAATCGCTTTTGAGACCCGAAAAACTCGATTTTTCGGTGTTTTTAGGCTAAATTTGGGATATAAACGGGTATCGAAGATGCATGCACAAATCGACTTTTTGGGCCCAATAAACGTGTTTAAATTTTTTTTTTGCTTGAAAATTGATTTTTTTCTAAAACAGTGTAGACATGTACAAATCGCTTCTGAGACACAAAAAACTCGATTTTTCGGTGTTTTTAGGCTAAATTTGGGATATAAACGGGTATCGAAGATGCATGCACAAATCGACTTTTTGGGCAAAAAAAACGTGTTTTACCATTTTTTTTGCCTGAAAATTGAAATTTTTCTAGCACAGTACAAATCTATTCTGAGACCAAAAAAACTCGATTTTTCGGTGTTTTTAGGCTAAATTTGGGATATAAACGGGTATCGAAGATGCATGCACAAATCGATTTTTTGGGCCAAAAAAACGTGTTTTAGCATTTTTTTTGCCTGAAAATTGAAATTTTTCTAGCACAGTGTAAACATGTGCAAATCGCTTCTGAGACCCAAATAACTCGATTTTTCAGTGTTCTAAGGCTAAATTTGGGATATAAACGGGTATCGAAGATGCATGCACAAATCGACTTTTTGGGCCAAAAAAACGTGTTTTAGCATTTTTTTTGTCAGAAAACTGAAATTTTTCTACCACAGTACAAATCGCTTCTGAGACCAAAAAAACTCGATTTTTCGGTATTTTTAGGCTAAATTTGGGATGTAAACGGGTATCGAAGATGCATGCACAAATCGACTTTTTGGGCCCAAAAAACGTGTTTTAACATTTTTTTTGCCTGAAAATTGAAATTTTTCTAGCACAGTGTAGACATGTACAAATCACTTCTGAGACCCAAAAAACTCGATTTTTCGGTGTTTTTAGGCTAAATTTGGGATATAAACGGGTATCTAAGATGCATGCACAAATCGACTTTTTGGGCCAAAAAAACGTGTTTTAGCATTTTTTTGGCCTGAAAATTGAAATTTTTCTAGCACAGTATAAACATGTACAAATCGCTTCTGAGACCCAAAAAACTCGATTTTTCGGTGTTTTTAGCTAAATTTGGGATATAAACGTGTATCGAAGATGCATACACAAATCGACTTATTGGGCCAAAAAAACGTGTTTTAGCATTTTTTTTGCCTGAAAATTGAAATTTTTCTAGCACAGTACAAATCGCTTCTGAGACCAAAAAAACTCGATTTTTCGGTGTTTTTAGGCTAAATTTGGGATATAAACGAGTATTGAAGATGCATGCACAAATCGACTTTTTGGGCCCTAAAAATGTGTTTTAGCATTTTTTTTGCCTGAAAATTGAAATTTTCCTAGAACAGTGTAGACATGTACAAATCGCTTCTGAGACCCGAAAAACTCAATTTTTCGGTGTTTTTAGGCTAAATTTGGGATATAAACGGGTATCGAAGAAGCATGCACAAATCGACTTTTTGGGCCCAAAAAACGTGTTTTAGCATTTTTTTTGCCTGAAAATTGAAATTTTTCTAGCACAGTGTAAACATGTACAAATCGCTTCTGAGACCCAAAAAACTCGATTTTTCGGTGTTTTTAGGCTAAATTTGGGATATAAACGGGTATCGAAGATGCATGCACAAATCGACTTTTGGGGCCCAAAAAACGTGTTTTAGCATTTTTTTTGCCTGAAAATTGAAATTTTTCTCGCACAGTGTAAACATGTGCAAATCGCTTCTGAGACCCAAAAAACTCGATTTTTCAGTGTTTTTAGGCTAAATTTGGGATGTAAACGGGTATCGAAGATGCATGCACAAATCGACTTTTTGGGCCCAAAAAACGAGTTTTAACATTTTTTTTGCCTGAAAATTGAATTTTTTATAGCACAGTGTAGAAATGTACAAATCACTTCTGAGACCAAAAAAACTCGATTTTTCGGTGTTTTTAGGCTAAATTTGGGATATAAACGGGTATCGAAGATGCATGCACAAATCGACTTTTTTGGCCCAAAAAACGTGTTTAAATTTTTTTTTTGCCTGAAAATTGAAATTTTTCTAGCACAGTACAAATCGCTTCTGAGACCCAAAAAACTCGATTTTTCGGTGTTTATAGGCTAAATTTGGGATATAAACGGATATCGAAGATGCATGCACAAATCGACTTTTTAGGCCAAAAAAACTTGTTTTAACATTTTTTTTGCCTGAAAATTGAAATTTTTCTAGCACAGTATAAACATGTACAAATCGCTTCTGAGACCCAAAAAACTCGATTTTTCGGTGTTTTTAGCTAAATTTGGGATATAAACGTGTATCGAAGATGCATACACAAATCGACTTTTGGGGCCCTAAAAACGTGTTTTAGCATTTTTTTTGCCTGAAAATTGAAATTTTCCTAGAACAGTGTAGACATGTACAAATCGCTTCTGAGACCCGAAAAACTCAATTTTTCGGTGTTTTTAGGCTAAATTTGGGATATAAACGGGTATCGAAGAAGCATGCACAAATCGACTTTTTGGGCCCAAAAAACGTGTTTTAGCATTTTTTTGGCCTGAAAATTTAAATTTTTCTAGCACAGTGTAAACATGTACAAATCGCTTCTGAGACCCAAAAAACTCGATTTTTCGGTGTTTCTAGGCTAAATTTGGGATATAAACGGGTATCGAAGATGCATGCACAAATCGACTTTTGGGGCCAAAAAAACGTGTTTTAGCATTTTTTTTGCCTGAAAATTGATTTTTTTCTAGAACAGTACAAATTGCTTCTGAGACCCAAAAAACTCGATTTTTCGGTGTTTTTAGGCTAAATTTGGGATATAAACGGGTATCGAAGATGCATGCACAAATCGACTTTTTGGGCCCAAAAAACGTGTTTAAAATTTTTTTTTGCTTGAAAATTGATTTTTTTCTAAAACAGTGTAGACATGTACAAATCGCTTCTGAGACCCAAAAAACACGATTTTTCGGTGTTTTTAGGCTAAATTTGGGATATAAACGGGTAACGAAGAAGCATGCACAAATCGACTTTTTTGGCCCAAAAAAAGTGTTTTAGCATTTTTTTTGCCTGAAAATTGAATTTTTTCTAGCACAGTATAAACATGTACAAATCGCTTTTGAGACCCGAAAAACTCGATTTTTCGGTGTTTTTAGGCTAAATTTGGGATATAAACGGGTATCGAAGATGCATGCACAAATCGACTTTTTGGGCCCAAAAAACGTGTTTAAAATTTATTTTTGCTTGAAAATTGAATTTTTTCTAAAACAGTGTAGACATGTACAAATCGCTTTTGAGACCCGAAAAACTCGATTTTTCGGTGTTTTTAGGCTAAATTTGGGATATAAACGGGTATCGAAGATGCATGCACAAATCGACTTTTTGGGCAAAAAAAACGTGTTTTACCATTTTTTTTGCCTGAAAATTGAAATTTTTCTAGCAGAGTACAAATTGCTTCTGAGACCCAAAAAACTCGATTTTTCGGTGTTTTTAGGCTAAATTTGGGATATAAACGGGTATCGAAGATGCATGCACAAATCGATTTTTTGGGCCCAAAAAACGTGTTTTAGCATTTTTTTTGCCTGAAAATTGAAATTTTTCTATCACAGTGCAAACATGTGCAAATCGCTTCTGAGACCCAAAAAACTCGATTTTTCAGTGTTCTAAGGCTAAATTTGGGATATAAACGGGTATCGAAGATGCATGCACAAATCGACTTTTTGGGCCAAAAAAACGTGTTTTAGCATTCTTTTTGTCAGAAAACTGAAATTTTTCTACCACAGTGCAAATCGCTTCTGAGACCAAAAAAACTCGATTTTTCGGTATTTTTAGGCTAAATTTGGGATGTAAACGGGTATCGAAGATGCATGCACAAAACGACTTTTTGGGCCCAAAAAACGTGTTTTAACATTTTTTTTGCCTGAAAATTGAAATTTTCCTAGCACAGTGTGTACAAATCGCTTCTGAGACCCAATAAACTCGATTTTTCGGTGTTTTTAGGCTAAATTTGGGATATAAACGGATATCGAAGATGCATGCACAAATCGACTTTTTAGGCCAAAAAAACTTGTTTTAACATTTTTTTTGCCTGAAAATTGATTTTTTTCTAGCACAGTATAAACATGTACAATTTTTTTCTGAGACCCAAAAAACTCGATTTTTCGGTGTTTTTAGCTAAATTTGGGATATAAACGTGTATCGAAGATGCATACACATATCGACTTTTTGGGCCAAAAAAACGTGTTTTAGCATTTTTTTTGCCTGAAAATTGAAATTTTTCTAGCACAGTACAAATCGCTTCTGAAACCCCAAAAACTCGATTTTTCGGTGTTTTTAGGCTAAATTTGGGATATAAACGGGTATCGAAGATGCATGCACAAATCGACTTTTTGGGCCAAAAAAACGTGTTTTAGCATTTTTTTTGCCTGAAAATTGAAATTTTTCTAGCACAGTACAAATCGCTTCTGAGACCAAAAAAACTCGATTTTTCGGTGTTTTTAGGCTAAATTTGGGATATACACGAGTATTGAAGATGCATGCACAAATCGACTTTTTGGGCCCTAAAAACGTATTTTAGCATTTTTTTTGCCTGAAAATTGAAATTTTCCTAGAACAATGTAGACATGTACAAATCGCTTCTGAGACCCGAAAAACTCGATTTTTCGGTGTTTTTAGGCTAAATTTGGGATATAAACGGGTATCGAAGATGCATGCACAAATCGACTTTTTCGGCCCAAAAAATGTGTTTTAGCATTTTTTTTGCCTGAAAATTGACATTTTTCTAGCACAGTGTAAACATGTACAAATCGCTTCTGAGACCCATAAAACTCGATTTTTCGGTGTTTTTAGGCTAAATTTGGGATATAAACGAGTATCGAAGATGCATGCACAAATCGACTTTTTGGGGCAAAAAAACGTGTTTTAGCATTTTTTTTGCCTGAAAATTGAAATTTTTCTAGCCCAGTACAAATCGCTTCTGAGACCCAAAAAACTCGATTTTTCGGTGTTTTTAGGCTAAATTTGGGATATAAACGGGTATCGAAGATGCATGCACAAATCAACTTTTTGGGCCCAAAAAACGTGTTTTAGCATTTTTTTTGCCTGAAAATTGATTTTTTTCTAGCACAGTGTAAACATGTACAATTCGCTTCTGAGACCCAAAAAACTGGATTTTTCGGTGTTTTTAGGCTAAATTTGGGATATAAACGAGTATTGAAGATGCATGCACAAATCGACTTTTTGGGCCCTAAAAACGTATTTTAGCATTTTTTTTGCCTGAAAATTGAAATTTTCCTAGAACAGTGTAGACATGTACAAATCGCTTGTGAGACCCGAAAAACTCGATTTTTCGGTGTTTTTAGGCTAAATTTGGGATATAAACGGGTATCGAAGATGCATGCACAAATCGACTTTTTCGGCCCAAAAAACGTGTTTTAGCATTTTTTTTGCCTGAAAATTGAATTTTTTCTAGCACAGTGTAAACATGTACAAATCGCTTCTGAGACCCATAAAACTCGATTTTTCGGTGTTTTTAGGCTAAATTTGGGAAATAAACGGGTATCGAAGATGCATGCACAAATCGACTTTTTGGGCCAAAAAAACGTGTTTTAGCATTTTTTTTGCCTGAAAATTGAAATTTTTCTAGCACAGTATAAACATGTACAAATCGCTTCTGAGACCCAAAAAACTCGATTTTTCGGTGTTTTTAGCTAAATTTGGGATATAAACGTGTATCGAAGATGCATACACAAATCGACTTATTGGGCCAAAAAAACGTGTTTTAGCATTTTTTTTGCCTGAAAATTGAATTATTTCTAGAACAGTACAAATTGCTTCTGAGACCCGAAAAACTCAATTTTTCGGTGTTTTTAGGCTAAATTTGGGATATAAATGGGTATCGAAGATGCATGCACAAATCGACTTTTTGGGCCCAAAAAACGTGTTTAAATTTTGTTTTTGCTTGAAAATTGTTTTTTTTCTAAAACAGTGTAGACATGTACAAATCGCTTCTGAGACACAAAAAACTCGATTTTTCGGTGTTTTTAGGCTAAATTTGGGATATAAACGGGTATCGAAGATGCATGCGCAAATCGACTTTTTGGGCAAAAAAAACGTGTTTTAGCATTTTTTTTGCCTGAAAATTTAAATTTTTCTAGCACAGTACAAATCGCTTCTGAGACCCAAAAAACTCGATTTTTCGGTGTTTTTAGGCTAAATTTGGGATATAAACGGGTATCGAAGATGCATGCACAAATCGATTTTTTGGGCCCAAAAAACATGTTTTAGCATTTTTTTTGCCTGAAAATTGAAATTTTTCTAGCACAGTGTAAACATGTGCAAATCGCTTCTGAGACCCAAAAAACTCGATTTTTCAGTGTTCTAAGGCTAAATTTGGGATATAAACGGGTATCGAAGATGCATGCACAAATCGACTTTTTGGGCCAAAAAAACGTGTTTTAGCATTTTTTTTGTCAGAAAACTGAAATTTTTCAACCACAGTACAAATCGCTTCTGAGACCAAAAAAACTCGATTTTTCGGTATTTTTAGGCTAAATTTGGGATGTAAACGGGTATCGAAGATGCATGCACAAAACGACTTTTTGGGCGCAAAAAACGTGTTTTAGCATTTTTTTTGCCTGAAAAATGAAATTTTTCTAGCACAGTGTGTACAAATCGCTTCTGAGACCCAAAAAACTCGATTTTTCGGTGTTCTTAGGCTAAATTTGAGATATAAACGGGTATCGAAGATGCATACACAAATCGACTTTTTGGGCCAAAAAAACGTGTTTTAGCAATTTTTTTGCCTGAAAATTGAAATTTTTCTAGCACAGTATAAACATGTACAAATCGCTTCTGAGACCCAAAAAACTCGATTTTTCGGTGTTTTTAGCTAAATTTGGGATATAAACGTGTATCGAAGATGCATACACAAATCGACTTTTTGGGCCAAAAAAACGTGTTTTAGCATTTTTTTTGCAAGAAAATTGAAATTTTTCTAGCACAGTACAAATCGCTTCTGAGACCCCCAAAACTCGATTTTTCGGTGTTTTTAGGCTAAATTTGGGATATAAACGGGTATCGAAGATGCATGCACAAATCGACTTTTTGGGCCAAAAAAACGTGTTTTAGCATTTTTTTTGCCTGAAAATTGAAATTTTTCTAGCACAGTACAAATCGCTTCTGAGACCAAAAAAACTCGATTTTTCGGTGTTTTTAGGCTAAATTTGGGATATAAACGAGTATTGAAGATGCATGCACAAATCGACTTTTTGGGCCCTAAAAATGTGTTTTAGCATTTTTTTTGCCTGAAAATTGAAATTTTCCTAGAACAGTGTAGACATGTACAAATCGCTTCTGAGACCCGAAAAACTCAATTTTTCGGTGTTTTTAGGCTAAATTTGGGATATAAACGTGTATCGAAGAAGCATGCACAAATCGACTTTTTGGGCCCAAAAAACGTGTTTTAGCATTTTTTTTGCCTGAAAATTGAAATTTTTCTAGCACAGTGTAAACATGTACAAATCGCTTCTGAGACCCAAAAAACTCGATTTTTCGGTGTTTCTAGGCTAAATTTGGGATATAAACGGGTATCGAAGATGCATGCACAAATCAACTTTTTGGGCCAAAAAAACGTGTTTTAGAATTTTTTTTGCCTGAAAATTGATTTTTTTCTAGAACATTGTAAACATGTACAAATCGCTTTTGAGACCAAAAAAACTCGATTTTTCGGTGTTTTTGGGCTAAATTTGGGATATAAACGGGTATCGAAGATGCATGCACAAATCGACTTTTTGGGCCCAAAAAACGTGTTTAAAATTTTTTTTGCTTGAAAATTGAATTTTTTCTAAAACAGTGTAGACATGTACAAATCGCTTCTGAGACACAAAAAACTCGATTTTTCGGTGTTTTTAGGCTAAATTTGGGATATAAACGGGTATCGAAGATGCATGCACAAATCGACTTTTTGGGCAAAAAAAACGTGTTTTAGCATTTTTTTTGCCTGAAAATTGAAATTTTTCTAGCACAGTACAAATCGCTTCTGAGACCCAAAAAACTCGATTTTTCGGTGTTTTTAGGCTAAATTTGGGATATAAACGGGTATCGAATATGCATGCACAAATCGATTTTTTGGGCCCAAAAAACGTGTTTTAGCATTTTTTTTGCCTGAAAATTGAAATTTTTCTAGCACAGTGTAAACATGTGCAAATCGCTTCAGAGACCCAAAAAACTCGATTTTTCAGTGTTCTAAGGCTAAATTTGGGATATAAACGGGTTTCGAAGATGCATGCACAAATCGACTTTTTGGGCCAAAAAAACGTGTTTTAGCATTTTTTTTGCCTGAAAATTGAAATTTTTCTAGCACAGTGTAAACATGTACAAATCGCTTTTGAGAACCAAAAAACTCGATTTTTCGGTGTTTTTAGGCTAAATTTGGGATATAAACGGGTATCGAAGATGCATGCACAAATCGACTTTTTGAGCCAAAAAAAAGTGTTTTAAATTTTTTTTTGCTTGAAAATTGATTTTTTTCTAAAACAGTGTAGACATGTACAAATCGCTTCTGAGACCCAAAAAACACGATGTTTCGGTGTTTTTAGGCTAAATTTGGGATATAAACGGGTATCGAAGAAGCATGCACAAATCGACTTTTTGGGCCCAAAAGAAGTGTTTTAGCATTTTTTTTTGCCTGAAAATTGAAATTTTTCTAGCACAGTGTAAACATGTACAAATCGCTTCTGAGACCCAAAGAACTCGATTTTTCGGTGTTTTTAGGCTAAATTTGGGATATAAACGGGTATCGAAGATGCATGCACAAATCGACTTTTTGGGCAAAAAAAACGTGTTTTAGCATTTTTTTTGCCTGAAAATTGACTTTTTTCTAGCACAGTACAAATCGCTTCTGAGACCCAAAAAACTCGATTTTTCGGTGTTTTTAGGCTAAATTTGGGATATAAACGGGTATCGAAGATGCATGCACAAATCGATTTTTTGGGCCCAAAAAACGTGTTTTAGCATTTTTTTTGCCTGAAAATTGAAATTTTTCTCGCACAGTGTAAACATGTGCAAATCGCTTCTGAGACCCAAAAAACTCGATTTTTCAGTGTTTTTAGGCTAAATTTGGGATGTAAACGGGTATCGAAGATGCATGCACAAATCGACTTTTTGGGCCCAAAAAAAGAGTTTTAACATTTTTTTTGCCTGAAAATTGATTTTTTTATAGCACAGTGTAGAAATGTACAAATCACTTCTGAGACCCAAAAAACTCGATTTTTCGGTGTTTTTAGGCTAAATTTGGGATATAAACGGGTATCGAAGATGCATGCACAAATCGACTTTTTTGGCCCAAAAAACGTGTTTAAATTTTTTTTTTGCCTGAAAATTGAAATTTTTCTAGCACAGTACAAATCGCTTCTGAGACCCAAAAAACTCGATTTTTCGGTGTTTTTAGGCTAAATTTGGGATATAAACGGGTATCTAAGATGCATGCACAAATCGACTTTTTGGGTCAAAAAAACGTGTTTTAGCATTTTTTTTGCCTGAAAATTGAAATTTTTCTAGCACAGTATAAACATGTACAAATCGCTTCTGAGACCCAAAAAACTCGATTTTTCGGTGTTTTTAGCTAAATTTGGGATATAAACGTGTATCGAAGATGCATACACAAATCGACTTTTTGGGCCCTAAAAACGTGTTTTAGCATTTTTTTTGCCTGAAAATTGAAATTTTCCTAGAACAGTGTAGACATGTACAAATCGCTTCTGAGACCCGAAAAACTCAATTTTTCGGTGTTTTTAGGCTAAATTTGGGATATAAACGGGTATCGAAGAAGCATGCACAAATCGACTTTTTGGGCCCAAAAAACGTGTTTTAGCATTTTTTTTGCCTGAAAATTGAAATTTTTCTAGCACAGTGTAAACATGTGCAAATCGCTTCTGAGACCCAAAAAACTCGATTTTTCGGTGTTTCTAGGCTAAATTTGGGATATAAACGGGTATCGAAGATGCATGCACAAATCGACTTTTGGGGCCAAAAAAACGTGTTTTAGCATTTTTTTTGCCTGAAAATTGATTTTTTTCTAGAACAGTACAAATTGCTTCTGAGACCCAAAAAACTCGATTTTTCGGTGTTTTTAGGCTAAATTTGGGATATAAACGGGTATCGAAGATGCATGCACAAATCGACTTTTTGGGCCCAAAAAACGTGTTTAAATTTTTTTTTTCCTTGAAAATTGATTTTTTTCTAAAACAGTGTAGACATGTACAAATCGCTTTTGAGACCCAAAAAACACGATTTTTCGGTGTTTTTAGGCTAAATTTGGGATATAAACGGGTAACGAAGAAGCATGCACAAATCGACTTTTTGGGCCCAAAAAAAGTGTTTTAGCATTTTTTTTGCCTGAAAATTGGAATTTTTCTAGCACAGTATAAACATGTACAAATCGCTTTTGAGACCCGAAAAACTCGATTTTTCGGTGTTTTTAGGCTAAATTTGGGATATAAACGGGTATCGAAGATGCATGCACAAATCGACTTTTTGGGCCCAAAAAACGTGTTTAAAATTTTTTTTTGCTTGAAAATTGATTTTTTTCTAAAACAGTGTAGACATGTACAAATCGCTTCTGAGACACAAAAAACTCGATTTTTCGGTGTTTTTAGGCTAAATTTGGGATATAAACGGGTATCGAAGATGCATGCACAAATCGACTTTTTGGGCAAAAAAAACGTGTTTTACCATTTTTTTTGCCTGAAAATTGAAATTTTTCTAGCACAGTACAAATCTATTCTGAGACCAAAAAAACTCGATTTTTCGGTGTTTTTAGGCTAAATTTGGGATATAAACGGGTATCGAAGATGCATGCACAAATCGATTTTTTGGGCCAAAAAAACGTGTTTTAGCATTTTTTTTGCCTGAAAATTGAAATTTTTCTAGCACAGTGTAAACATGTGCAAATCGCTTCTGAGACCCAAATAACTCGATTTTTCAGTGTTCTAAGGCTAAATTTGGGATATAAACGGGTATCTAAGATGCATGCACAAATCGACTTTTTGGGCCAAAAAAACGTGTTTTAGCATTTTTTTGGCCTGAAAATTGAAATTTTTCTAGCACAGTATAAACATGTACAAATCGCTTCTGAGACCCAAAAAACTCGATTTTTCGGTGTTTTTAGCTAAATTTGGGATATAAACGTGTATCGAAGATGCATACACAAATCGACTTATTGGGCCAAAAAAACGTGTTTTAGCATTTTTTTTGCCTGAAAATTGAAATTTTTCTAGCACAGTACAAATCGCTTCTGAGACCAAAAAAACTCGATTTTTCGGTGTTTTTAGGCTAAATTTGGGATATAAACGAGTATTGAAGATGCATGCACAAATCGACTTTTTGGGCCCTAAAAATGTGTTTTAGCATTTTTTTTGCCTGAAAATTGAAATTTTCCTAGAACAGTGTAGACATGTACAAATCGCTTCTGAGACCCGAAAAACTCAATTTTTCGGTGTTTTTAGGCTAAATTTGGGATATAAACGGGTATCGAAGAAGCATGCACAAATCGACTTTTTGGGCCCAAAAAACGTGTTTTAGCATTTTTTTTGCCTGAAAATTGAAATTTTTCTAGCACAGTGTAAACATGTACAAATCGCTTCTGAGACCCAAAAAACTCGATTTTTCGGTGTTTTTAGGCTAAATTTGGGATATAAACGGGTATCGAAGATGCATGCACAAATCGACTTTTGGGGCCCAAAAAACGTGTTTTAGCATTTTTTTTGCCTGAAAATTGAAATTTTTCTCGCACAGTGTAAACATGTGCAAATCGCTTCTGAGACCCAAAAAACTCGATTTTTCAGTGTTTTTAGGCTAAATTTGGGATGTAAACGGGTATCGAAGATGCATGCACAAATCGACTTTTTGGGCCCAAAAAACGAGTTTTAACATTTTTTTTGCCTGAAAATTGAATTTTTTATAGCACAGTGTAGAAATGTACAAATCACTTCTGAGACCAAAAAAACTCGATTTTTCGGTGTTTTTAGGCTAAATTTGGGATATAAACGGGTATCGAAGATGCATGCACAAATCGACTTTTTTGGCCCAAAAAACGTGTTTAAATTTTTTTTTTGCCTGAAAATTGAAATTTTTCTAGCACAGTACAAATCGCTTCTGAGACCCAAAAAACTCGATTTTTCGGTGTTTATAGGCTAAATTTGGGATATAAACGGATATCGAAGATGCATGCACAAATCGACTTTTTAGGCCAAAAAAACTTGTTTTAACATTTTTTTTGCCTGAAAATTGAAATTTTTCTAGCACAGTATAAACATGTACAAATCGCTTCTGAGACCCAAAAAACTCGATTTTTCGGTGTTTTTAGCTAAATTTGGGATATAAACGTGTATCGAAGATGCATACACAAATCGACTTTTGGGGCCCTAAAAACGTGTTTTAGCATTTTTTTTGCCTGAAAATTGAAATTTTCCTAGAACAGTGTAGACATGTACAAATCGCTTCTGAGACCCGAAAAACTCAATTTTTCGGTGTTTTTAGGCTAAATTTGGGATATAAACGGGTATCGAAGAAGCATGCACAAATCGACTTTTTGGGCCCAAAAAACGTGTTTTAGCATTTTTTTGGCCTGAAAATTTAAATTTTTCTAGCACAGTGTAAACATGTACAAATCGCTTCTGAGACCCAAAAAACTCGATTTTTCGGTGTTTCTAGGCTAAATTTGGGATATAAACGGGTATCGAAGATGCATGCACAAATCGACTTTTGGGGCCAAAAAAACGTGTTTTAGCATTTTTTTTGCCTGAAAATTGATTTTTTTCTAGAACAGTACAAATTGCTTCTGAGACCCAAAAAACTCGATTTTTCGGTGTTTTTAGGCTAAATTTGGGATATAAACGGGTATCGAAGATGCATGCACAAATCGACTTTTTGGGCCCAAAAAACGTGTTTAAAATTTTTTTTTGCTTGAAAATTGATTTTTTTCTAAAACAGTGTAGACATGTACAAATCGCTTCTGAGACCCAAAAAACACGATTTTTCGGTGTTTTTAGGCTAAATTTGGGATATAAACGGGTAACGAAGAAGCATGCACAAATCGACTTTTTTGGCCCAAAAAAAGTGTTTTAGCATTTTTTTTGCCTGAAAATTGAATTTTTTCTAGCACAGTATAAACATGTACAAATCGCTTTTGAGACCCGAAAAACTCGATTTTTCGGTGTTTTTAGGCTAAATTTGGGATATAAACGGGTATCGAAGATGCATGCACAAATCGACTTTTTGGGCCCAAAAAACGTGTTTAAAATTTATTTTTGCTTGAAAATTGAATTTTTTCTAAAACAGTGTAGACATGTACAAATCGCTTCTGAGACACAAAAAACTCGATTTTTCGGTGTTTTTAGGCTAAATTTGGGATATAAACGGGTATCGAAGATGCATGCACAAATCGACTTTTTGGGCAAAAAAAACGTGTTTTACCATTTTTTTTGCCTGAAAATTGAAATTTTTCTAGCAGAGTACAAATTGCTTCTGAGACCCAAAAAACTCGATTTTTCGGTGTTTTTAGGCTAAATTTGGGATATAAACGGGTATCGAAGATGCATGCACAAATCGATTTTTTGGGCCCAAAAAACGTGTTTTAGCATTTTTTTTGCCTGAAAATTGAAATTTTTCTATCACAGTGCAAACATGTGCAAATCGCTTCTGAGACCCAAAAAACTCGATTTTTCAGTGTTCTAAGGCTAAATTTGGGATATAAACGGGTATCGAAGATGCATGCACAAATCGACTTTTTGGGCCAAAAAAACGTGTTTTAGCATTCTTTTTGTCAGAAAACTGAAATTTTTCTACCACAGTGCAAATCGCTTCTGAGACCAAAAAAACTCGATTTTTCGGTATTTTTAGGCTAAATTTGGGATGTAAACGGGTATCGAAGATGCATGCACAAAACGACTTTTTGGGCCCAAAAAACGTGTTTTAACATTTTTTTTGCCTGAAAATTGAAATTTTCCTAGCACAGTGTGTACAAATCGCTTCTGAGACCCAATAAACTCGATTTTTCGGTGTTTTTAGGCTAAATTTGGGATATAAACGGATATCGAAGATGCATGCACAAATCGACTTTTTAGGCCAAAAAAACTTGTTTTAACATTTTTTTTGCCTGAAAATTGATTTTTTTCTAGCACAGTATAAACATGTACAAATTTTTTCTGAGACCCAAAAAACTCGATTTTTCGGTGTTTTTAGCTAAATTTGGGATATAAACGTGTATCGAAGATGCATACACAAATCGACTTTTTGGGCCAAAAAAACGTGTTTTAGCATTTTTTTTGCCTGAAAATTGAAATTTTTCTAGCACAGTACTAATCGCTTCTGAAACCCCAAAAACTCGATTTTTCGGTGTTTTTAGGCTAAATTTGGGATATAAACGGGTATCGAAGATGCATGCACAAATCGACTTTTTGGGCCAAAAAAACGTGTTTTAGCATTTTTTTTGCCTGAAAATTGAAATTTTTCTAGCACAGTACAAATCGCTTCTGAGACCAAAAAAACTCGATTTTTCGGTGTTTTTAGGCTAAATTTGGGATATACACGAGTATTGAAGATGCATGCACAAATCGACTTTTTGGGCCCTAAAAACGTATTTTAGCATTTTTTTTGCCTGAAAATTGAAATTTTCCTAGAACAATGTAGACATGTACAAATCGCTTCTGAGACCCGAAAAACTCGATTTTTCGGTGTTTTTAGGCTAAATTTGGGATATAAACGGGTATCGAAGATGCATGCACAAATCGACTTTTTCGGCCCAAAAAATGTGTTTTAGCATTTTTTTTGCCTGAAAATTGACATTTTTCTAGCACAGTGTAAACATGTACAAATCGCTTCTGAGACCCATAAAACTCGATTTTTCGGTGTTTTTAGGCTAAATTTGGGATATAAACGAGTATCGAAGATGCATGCACAAATCGACTTTTTGGGGCAAAAAAACGTGTTTTAGCATTTTTTTTGCCTGAAAATTGAAATTTTTCTATCCCAGTACAAATCGCTTCTGAGACCCAAAAAACTCGATTTTTCGGTGTTTTTAGGCTAAATTTGGGATATAAACGGGTATCGAAGATGCATGCACAAATCAACTTTTTGGGCCCAAAAAACGTGTTTTAGCATTTTTTTTGCCTGAAAATTGATTTTTTTCTAGCACAGTGTAAACATGTACAATTCGCTTCTGAGACCCAAAAAACTGGATTTTTCGGTGTTTTTAGGCTAAATTTGGGATATAAACGAGTATTGAAGATGCATGCACAAATCGACTTTTTGGGCCCTAAAAACGTATTTTAGCATTTTTTTTGCCTGAAAATTTAAATTTTCCTAGAACAGTGTAGACATGTACAAATCGCTTGTGAGACCCGAAAAACTCGATTTTTCGGTGTTTTTAGGCTAAATTTGGGATATAAACGGGTATCGAAGATGCATGCACAAATCGACTTTTTCGGCCCAAAAAACGTGTTTTAGCATTTTTTTTGCCTGAAAATTGAATTTTTTCTAGCACAGTGTAAACATGTACAAATCGCTTCTGAGACCCATAAAACTCGATTTTTCGGTGTTTTTAGGCTAAATTTGGGAAATAAACGGGTATCGAAGATGCATGCACAAATCGACTTTTTGGGCCAAAAAAACGTGTTTTAGCATTTTTTTTGCTTGAAAATTGAATTTTTTCTAAAACAGTGTAGACATGTACAAATCGCTTCTGAGACACAAAAAACTCGATTTTTCGGTGTTTTTAGGCTAAATTTGGGATATAAACGGGTATCGAAGATGCATGCACAAATCGACTTTTTGGGCAAAAAAAACGTGTTTTACCATTTTTTTTGCCTGAAAATTGAAATTTTTCTAGCAGAGTACAAATTGCTTCTGAGACCCAAAAAACTCGATTTTTCGGTGTTTTTAGGCTAAATTTGGGATATAAACGAGTATTGAAGATGCATGCACAAATCGACTTTTTGGGCCCTAAAAATGTGTTTTAGCATTTTTTTTGCATGAAAATTGAAATTTTCCTAGAACAGTGTAGACATGTACAAATCGCTTCTGAGACCCGAAAAACTCAATTTTTCGGTGTTTTTAGGCTAAATTTGGGATATAAACGGGTATCGAAGAAGCATGCACAAATCGACTTTTTGGGCCCAAAAAACGTGTTTTAGCATTTTTTTTGCCTGAAAATTGAAATTTTTCTAGCACAGTGTAAACATGTACAAATCGCTTCTGAGACTCAAAAAACTCGATTTTTCGGTTTTTCTAGGCTAAATTTGGGATATAAACGGGTATCGAAGATGCATACACAAATCGACTTTTGGGGCCAAAAAAACGTGTTTTAGCATTTTTTTTGCCTGAAAATTGAATTATTTCTAGAACAGTACAAATTGCTTCTGAGACCCGAAAAACTCAATTTTTCGGTGTTTTTAGGCTAAATTTGGGATATAAATGGGTATCGAAGATGCATGCACAAATCGACTTTTTGGGCCCAAAAAACGTGTTTAAATTTTTTTTTTGCTTGAAAATTGATTTTTTTCTAAAACAGTGTAGACATGTACAAATCGCTTCTGAGACACAAAAAACTCGATTTTTCGGTGTTTTTAGGCTAAATTTGGGATATAAACGGGTATCGAAGATGCATGCACAAATCGACTTTTTGGGCAAAAAAAACGTGTTTTAGCATTTTTTTTGCCTGAAAATTGAAATTTTTCTAGCACAGTACAAATCGCTTCTGAGACCCAAAAAACTCGATTTTTCGGTGTTTTTAGGCTAAATTTGGGATATAAACGGGTATCGAAGATGCATGCACAAATCGATTTTTTGGGCCCAAAAAACGTGTTTTAGCATTTTTTTTGCCTGAAAATTGAAATTTTTCTAGCACAGTGTAAACATGTGCAAATCGCTTCTGAGACCCAAAAAACTCGATTTTTCAGTGTTCTAAGGCTAAATTTGGGATATAAACGGGTATCGAAGATGCATGCACAAATCGACTTTTTGGGCCAAAAAAACGTGTTTTAGCATTTTTTTTGTCAGAAAACTGAAATTTTTCAACCACAGTACAAATCGCTTCTGAGACCAAAAAAGCTCGATTTTTCGGTATTTTTAGGCTAAATTTGGGATGTAAACGGGTATCGAAGATGCATGCACAAAACGACTTTTTGGGCGCAAAAAACGTGTTTTAGCATTTTTTTTGCCTGAAAAATGAAATTTTTCTAGCACAGTGTGTACAAATCGCTTCTGAGACCCAAAAAACTCGATTTTTCGGTGTTCTTAGGCTAAATTTGGGATATAAACGGGTATCGAAGATGCATACACAAATCGACTTTTTGGGCCAAAAAAACGTGTTTTAGCAATTTTTTTGCCTGAAAATTGAAATTTTTCTAGCACAGTATAAACATGTACAAATCGCTTCTGAGACCCAAAAAACTCGATTTTTCGGTGTTTTTAGCTAAATTTGGGATATAAACGTGTATCGAAGATGCATACACAAATCGACTTTTTGGGCCAAAAAAACGTGTTTTAGCATTTTTTTTGCCAGAAAATTGAAATTTTTCTAGCACAGTACAAAATGCTTCTGAGACCCCCAAAACTCGATTTTTCGGTGTTTTTAGGCTAAATTTGGGATATAAACGGGTATCGAAGATGCATGCACAAATCGACTTTTTGGGCCAAAAAAACGTGTTTTAGCATTTTTTTTGCCTGAAAATTGAAATTTTTCTAGCACAGTACAAATCGCTTCTGAGACCAAAAAAACTCGATTTTTCGGTGTTTTTAGGCTAAATTTGGGATATAAACGAGTATTGAAGATGCATGCACAAATCGACTTTTTGGGCCCTAAAAATGTGTTTTAGCATTTTTTTTGCCTGAAAATTGAAATTTTCCTAGAACAGTGTAGACATGTACAAATCGCTTCTGAGACCCGAAAAACTCAATTTTTCGGTGTTTTTAGGCTAAATTTGGGATATAAACGTGTATCGAAGAAGCATGCACAAATCGACTTTTTGGGCCCAAAAAACGTGTTTTAGCATTTTTTTTGCCTGAAAATTGAAATTTTTCTAGCACAGTGTAAACATGTACAAATCGCTTCTGAGACCCAAAAAACTCGATTTTTCGGTGTTTCTAGGCTAAATTTGGGATATAAACGGGTATCGAAGATGCATGCACAAATCGACTTTTTGGGCCAAAAAAACGTGTTTTAGAATTTTTTTTGCCTGAAAATTGAAATTTTTCTAGCACAGTACAAATCGCTTCTGAGACCCAAAAAACTCGATTTTTCGGTGTTTTTAGGCTAAATTTGGGATATAAACGGGTATCGAAGATGCATGCACAAATCAACTTTTTGGGCCCAAAAAACGTGTTTTAGCATTTTTTTTGCCTGAAAATTGAATTTTTTCTAGCACAGTGTAAACATGTACAAATCGCTTTTGAGACCCAAAAAACTCGATTTTTCGGTGTTTTTAGGCTAAATTTGGGATATAAACGGGTATCGAAGATGCATGCACAAATCGACTTTTTGGGCCCAAAAAACGTGTTTAAAATTTTTTTTTGCTTGAAAATTGATTTTTTTCTAAAACAGTGTAGACATGTACAAATCGCTTCTGAGACACAAAAAACTCGATTTTTCGGTGTTTTTAGCTAAATTTGGGATATAAACGTGTATCGAAGATGCATACACAAATCGACTTTTTGGGCCAAAAAAACGTGTTTTAGCATTCTTTTTGTCAGAAAACTGAAATTTTTCTAGCACAGTATAAACATGTACAAATCGCTTCTGAGACCCAAAAAACTCGATTTTTCGGTGTTTTTAGCTAAATTTGGGATATAAACGTGTATCGAAGATGCATACACAAATCGACTTTTTGGGCCAAAAAAACGTGTTTTAGCATTTTTTTTGCCTGAAAATTGAAATTTTTCTAGCACAGTACAAATCGCTTCTGAAACCCCAAAAACTCGATTTTTCGGTGTTTTTAGGCTAAATTTGGGATATAAACGGGTATCGAAGATGCATGCACAAATCGACTTTTTGGGCCAAAAAAACGTGATTTAGCATTTTTTTTGCCTGAAAATTGAAATTTTTCTAGCACAGTACAAATCGCTTCTGAGACCAAAAAAACTCGATTTTTCGGTGTTTTTAGGCTAAATTTGGGATATACACGAGTATTGAAGATGCATGCACAAATCGACTTTTTGGGCCCTAAAAACGTATTTTAGCATTTTTTTTGCCTGAAAATTGAAATTTTCCTAGAACAATGTAGACATGTACAAATCGCTTCTGAGACCCGAAAAACTCGATTTTTCGGTGTTTTTAGGCTAAATTTGGGATATAAACGGGTATCGAAGATGCATGCACAAATCGATTTTTTGGGCCCAAAAAACGTGTTTTAGCATTTTTTTTGCCTGAAAATTGAAATTTTTCTAGCACAGTGTAAACATGTGCAAATCGCTTCTGAGACCCAAAAAACTCGATTTTTCAGTGTTCTAAGGCTAAATTTGGGATATAAACGGGTATCGAAGATGCATGCACAAATCGACTTTTTGGGCCAAAAAAACGTGTTTTAGCATTTTTTTTGTCAGAAAACTGAAATTTTTCAACCACAGTACAAATCGCTTCTGAGACCAAAAAAACTCGATTTTTCGGTATTTTTAGGCTAAATTTGGGATGTAAACGGGTATCGAAGATGCATGCACAAAACGACTTTTTGGGCGCAAAAAACGTGTTTTAGCATTTTTTTTGCCTGAAAAATGAAATTTTTCTAGCACAGTGTGTACAAATCGCTTCTGAGACCCAAAAAACTCGATTTTTCGGTGTTCTTAGGCTAAATTTGGGATATAAACGGGTATCGAAGATGCATACACAAATCGACTTTTTGGGCCAAAAAAACGTGTTTTAGCAATTTTTTTGCCTGAAAATTGAAATTTTTCTAGCACAGTATAAACATGTACAAATCGCTTCTGAGACCCAAAAAACTCGATTTTTCGGTGTTTTTAGCTAAATTTGGGATATAAACGTGTATCGAAGATGCATACACAAATCGACTTTTTGGGCCAAAAAAACGTGTTTTAGCATTTTTTTTGCCAGAAAATTGAAATTTTTCTAGCACAGTACAAATCGCTTCTGAGACCCCCAAAACTCGATTTTTCGGTGTTTTTAGGCTAAATTTGGGATATAAACGGGTATCGAAGATGCATGCACAAATCGACTTTTTGGGCCAAAAAAACGTGTTTTAGCATTTTTTTTGCCTGAAAATTGAAATTTTTCTAGCACAGTACAAATCGCTTCTGAGACCAAAAAAACTCGATTTTTCGGTGTTTTTAGGCTAAATTTGGGATATAAACGAGTATTGAAGATGCATGCACAAATCGACTTTTTGGGCCCTAAAAATGTGTTTTAGCATTTTTTTTGCCTGAAAATTGAAATTTTCCTAGAACAGTGTAGACATGTACAAATCGCTTCTGAGACCCGAAAAACTCAATTTTTCGGTGTTTTTAGGCTAAATTTGGGATATAAACGTGTATCGAAGAAGCATGCACAAATCGACTTTTTGGGCCCAAAAAACGTGTTTTAGCATTTTTTTTGCCTGAAAATTGAAATTTTTCTAGCACAGTGTAAACATGTACAAATCGCTTCTGAGACCCAAAAAACTCGATTTTTCGGTGTTTCTAAGCTAAATTTGGGATATAAACGGGTATCGAAGATGCATGCACAAATCGACTTTTTGGGCCAAAAAAACGTGTTTTAGAATTTTTTTTGCCTGAAAATTGAAATTTTTCTAGCACAGTACAAATCGCTTCTGAGACCCAAAAAACTCGATTTTTCGGTGTTTTTAGGCTAAATTTGGGATATAAACGGGTATCGAAGATGCATGCACAAATCGACTTTTTGAGCCAAAAAAAAGTGTTTTAAATTTTTTTTTGCTTGAAAATTGATTTTTTTCTAAAACAGTGTAGACATGTACAAATCGCTTCTGAGACCCAAAAAACACGATGTTTCGGTGTTTTTAGGCTAAATTTGGGATATAAACGGGTATCGAAGAAGCATGCACAAATCGACTTTTTGGGCCCAAAAGAAGTGTTTTAGCATTTTTTTTTGCCTGAAAATTGAAATTTTTCTAGCACAGTGTAAACATGTACAAATCGCTTCTGAGACCCAAAGAACTCGATTTTTCGGTGTTTTTAGGCTAAATTTGGGATATAAACGGGTATCGAAGATGCATGCACAAATCGACTTTTTGGGCAAAAAAAACGTGTTTTAGCATTTTTTTTGCCTGAAAATTGATTTTTTTCTAGCACAGTACAAATCGCTTCTGAGACCCAAAAAACTCGATTTTTCGGTGTTTTTAGGCTAAATTTGGGATATAAACGGGTATCGAAGATGCATGCACAAATCGATTTTTTGGGCCCAAAAAACGTGTTTTAGCATTTTTTTTGCCTGAAAATTGAAATTTTTCTCGCACAGTGTAAACATGTGCAAATCGCTTCTGAGACCCAAAAAACTCGATTTTTCAGTGTTTTTAGGCTAAATTTGGGATGTAAACGGGTATCGAAGATGCATGCACAAATCGACTTTTTGGGCCCAAAAAACGAGTTTTAACATTTTTTTTGCCTGAAAATTGATTTTTTTATAGCACAGTGTAGAAATGTACAAATCACTTCTGAGACCCAAAAAACTCGATTTTTCGGTGTTTTTAGGCTAAATTTGGGATATAAACGGGTATCGAAGATGCATGCACAAATCGACTTTTTTGGCCCAAAAAACGTGTTTAAATTTTTTTTTTGCCTGAAAATTGAAATTTTTCTAGCACAGTACAAATCGCTTCTGAGACCCAAAAAACTCGATTTTTCGGTGTTTTTAGGCTAAATTTGGGATATAAACGGGTATCTAAGATGCATGCACAAATCGACTTTTTGGGTCAAAAAAACGTGTTTTAGCATTTTTTTTGCCTGAAAATTGAAATTTTTCTAGCACAGTATAAACATGTACAAATCGCTTCTGAGACCCAAAAAACTCGATTTTTCGGTGTTTTTAGCTAAATTTGGGATATAAACGTGTATCGAAGATGCATACACAAATCGACTTTTTGGGCCCTAAAAACGTGTTTTAGCATTTTTTTTGCCTGAAAATTGAAATTTTCCTAGAACAGTGTAGACATGTACAAATCGCTTCTGAGACCCGAAAAACTCAATTTTTCGGTGTTTTTAGGCTAAATTTGGGATATAAACGGGTATCGAAGAAGCATGCACAAATCGACTTTTTGGGCCCAAAAAACGTGTTTTAGCATTTTTTTTGCCTGAAAATTGAAATTTTTCTAGCACAGTGTAAACATGTGCAAATCGCTTCTGAGACACAAAAAACTCGATTTTTCGGTGTTTCTAGGCTAAATTTGGGATATAAACGGGTATCGAAGATGCATGCACAAATCGACTTTTGGGGCCAAAAAAACGTGTTTTAGCATTTTTTTTGCCTGAAAATTGATTTTTTTCTAGAACAGTACAAATTGCTTCTGAGACCCAAAAAACTCGATTTTTCGGTGTTTTTAGGCTAAATTTGGGATATAAACGGGTATCGAAGATGCATGCACAAATCGACTTTTTGGGCCCAAAAAACGTGTTTAAATTTTTTTTTTCCTTGAAAATTGATTTTTTTCTAAAACAGTGTAGACATGTACAAATCGCTTTTGAGACCCAAAAAACACGATTTTTCGGTGTTTTTAGGCTAAATTTGGGATATAAACGGGTAACGAAGAAGCATGCACAAATCGACTTTTTGGGCCCAAAAAAAGTGTTTTAGCATTTTTTTTGCCTGAAAATTGGAATTTTTCTAGCACAGTATAAACATGTACAAATCGCTTTTGAGACCCGAAAAACTCGATTTTTCGGTGTTTTTAGGCTAAATTTGGGATATAAACGGGTATCGAAGATGCATGCACAAATCGACTTTTTGGGCCCAAAAAACGTGTTTAAAATTTTTTTTTGCTTGAAAATTGATTTTTTTCTAAAACAGTGTAGACATGTACAAATCGCTTCTGAGACACAAAAAACTCGATTTTTCGGTGTTTTTAGGCTAAATTTGGGATATAAACGGGTATCGAAGATGCATGCACAAATCGACTTTTTGGGCAAAAAAAACGTGTTTTACCATTTTTTTTGCCTGAAAATTGAAATTTTTCTAGCACAGTACAAATCTATTCTGAGACCAAAAAAACTCGATTTTTCGGTGTTTTTAGGCTAAATTTGGGATATAAACGGGTATCGAAGATGCATGCACAAATCGATTTTTTGGGCCAAAAAAACGTGTTTTAGCATTTTTTTTGCCTGAAAATTGAAATTTTTCTAGCACAGTGTAAACATGTGCAAATCGCTTCTGAGACCCAAATAACTCGATTTTTCAGTGTTCTAAGGCTAAATTTGGGATATAAACGGGTATCGAAGATGCATGCACAAATCGACTTTTTGGGCCAAAAAAACGTGTTTTAGCATTTTTTTTGTCAGAAAACTGAAATTTTTCTACCACAGTACAAATCGCTTCTGAGACCAAAAAAACTCGATTTTTCGGTATTTTTAGGCTAAATTTGGGATGTAAACGGGTATCGAAGATGCATGCACAAATCGACTTTTTGGGCCCAAAAAACGTGTTTTAACATTTTTTTTGCCTGAAAATTGAAATTTTTCTAGCACAGTGTAGACATGTACAAATCACTTCTGAGACCCAAAAAACTCGATTTTTCGGTGTTTTTAGGCTAAATTTGGGATATAAACGGGTATCTAAGATGCATGCACAAATCGACTTTTTGGGCCAAAAAAACGTGTTTTAGCATTTTTTTGGCCTGAAAATTGAAATTTTTCTAGCACAGTATAAACATGTACAAATCGCTTCTGAGACCCAAAAAACTCGATTTTTCGGTGTTTTTAGCTAAATTTGGGATATAAACGTGTATCGAAGATGCATACACAAATCGACTTATTGGGCCAAAAAAACGTGTTTTAGCATTTTTTTTGCCTGAAAATTGAAATTTTTCTAGCACAGTACAAATCGCTTCTGAGACCAAAAAAACTCGATTTTTCGGTGTTTTTAGGCTAAATTTGGGATATAAACGAGTATTGAAGATGCATGCACAAATCGACTTTTTGGGCCCTAAAAATGTGTTTTAGCATTTTTTTTGCCTGAAAATTGAAATTTTCCTAGAACAGTGTAGACATGTACAAATCGCTTCTGAGACCCGAAAAACTCAATTTTTCGGTGTTTTTAGGCTAAATTTGGGATATAAACGGGTATCGAAGAAGCATGCACAAATCGACTTTTTGGGCCCAAAAAACGTGTTTTAGCATTTTTTTTGCCTGAAAATTGAAATTTTTCTAGCACAGTGTAAACATGTACAAATCGCTTCTGAGACCCAAAAAACTCGATTTTTCGGTGTTTTTAGGCTAAATTTGGGATATAAACGGGTATCGAAGATGCATGCACAAATCGACTTTTGGGGCCCAAAAAACGTGTTTTAGCATTTTTTTTGCCTGAAAATTGAAATTTTTCTCGCACAGTGTAAACATGTGCAAATCGCTTCTGAGACCCAAAAAACTCGATTTTTCAGTGTTTTTAGGCTAAATTTGGGATGTAAACGGGTATCGAAGATGCATGCACAAATCGACTTTTTGGGCCCAAAAAACGAGTTTTAACATTTTTTTTGCCTGAAAATTGAATTTTTTATAGCACAGTGTAGAAATGTACAAATCACTTCTGAGACCAAAAAAACTCGATTTTTCGGTGTTTTTAGGCTAAATTTGGGATATAAACGGGTATCGAAGATGCATGCACAAATCGACTTTTTTGGCCCAAAAAACGTGTTTAAATTTTTTTTTTGCCTGAAAATTGAAATTTTTCTAGCACAGTACAAATCGCTTCTGAGACCCAAAAAACTCGATTTTTCGGTGTTTATAGGCTAAATTTGGGATATAAACGGATATCGAAGATGCATGCACAAATCGACTTTTTAGGCCAAAAAAACTTGTTTTAACATTTTTTTTGCCTGAAAATTGAAATTTTTCTAGCACAGTATAAACATGTACAAATCGCTTCTGAGACCCAAAAAACTCGATTTTTCGGTGTTTTTAGCTAAATTTGGGATATAAACGTGTATCGAAGATGCATACACAAATCGACTTTTGGGGCCCTAAAAACGTGTTTTAGCATTTTTTTTGCCTGAAAATTGAAATTTTCCTAGAACAGTGTAGACATGTACAAATCGCTTCTGAGACCCGAAAAACTCAATTTTTCGGTGTTTTTAGGCTAAATTTGGGATATAAACGGGTATCGAAGAAGCATGCACAAATCGACTTTTTGGGCCCAAAAAACGTGTTTTAGCATTTTTTTGGCCTGAAAATTTAAATTTTTCTAGCACAGTGTAAACATGTACAAATCGCTTCTGAGACCCAAAAAACTCGATTTTTCGGTGTTTCTAGGCTAAATTTGGGATATAAACGGGTATCGAAGATGCATGCACAAATCGACTTTTGGGGCCAAAAAAACGTGTTTTAGCATTTTTTTTGCCTGAAAATTGATTTTTTTCTAGAACAGTACAAATTGCTTCTGAGACCCAAAAAACTCGATTTTTCGGTGTTTTTAGGCTAAATTTGGGATATAAACGGGTATCGAAGATGCATGCACAAATCGACTTTTTGGGCCCAAAAAACGTGTTTAAAATTTTTTTTTGCTTGAAAATTGATTTTTTTCTAAAACAGTGTAGACATGTACAAATCGCTTCTGAGACCCAAAAAACACGATTTTTCGGTGTTTTTAGGCTAAATTTGGGATATAAACGGGTAACGAAGAAGCATGCACAAATCGACTTTTTTGGCCCAAAAAAAGTGTTTTAGCATTTTTTTTGCCTGAAAATTGAATTTTTTTCTAGCACAGTATAAACATGTACAAATCGCTTTTGAGACCCGAAAAACTCGATTTTTCGGTGTTTTTAGGCTAAATTTGGGATATAAACGGGTATCGAAGATGCATGCACAAATCGACTTTTTGGGCCCAAAAAACGTGTTTAAAATTTATTTTTGCTTGAAAATTGAATTTTTTCTAAAACAGTGTAGACATGTACAAATCGCTTCTGAGACACAAAAAACTCGATTTTTCGGTGTTTTTAGGCTAAATTTGGGATATAAACGGGTATCGAAGATGCATGCACAAATCGACTTTTTGGGCAAAAAAAACGTGTTTTACCATTTTTTTTGCCTGAAAATTGAAATTTTTCTAGCAGAGTACAAATTGCTTCTGAGACCCAAAAAACTCGATTTTTCGGTGTTTTTAGGCTAAATTTGGGATATAAACGGGTATCGAAGATGCATGCACAAATCGATTTTTTGGGCCCAAAAAACGTGTTTTAGCATTTTTTTTGCCTGAAAATTGAAATTTTTCTATCACAGTGCAAACATGTGCAAATCGCTTCTGAGACCCAAAAAACTCGATTTTTCAGTGTTCTAAGGCTAAATTTGGGATATAAACGGGTATCGAAGATGCATGCACAAATCGACTTTTTGGGCCAAAAAAACGTGTTTTAGCATTCTTTTTGTCAGAAAACTGAAATTTTTCTACCACAGTGCAAATCGCTTCTGAGACCAAAAAAACTCGATTTTTCGGTATTTTTAGGCTAAATTTGGGATGTAAACGGGTATCGAAGATGCATGCACAAAACGACTTTTTGGGCCCAAAAAACGTGTTTTAACATTTTTTTTGCCTGAAAATTGAAATTTTCCTAGCACAGTGTGTACAAATCGCTTCTGAGACCCAATAAACTCGATTTTTCGGTGTTTTTAGGCTAAATTTGGGATATAAACGGATATCGAAGATGCATGCACAAATCGACTTTTTAGGCCAAAAAAACTTGTTTTAACATTTTTTTTGCCTGAAAATTGATTTTTTTCTAGCACAGTATAAACATGTACAAATTTTTTCTGAGACCCAAAAAACTCGATTTTTCGGTGTTTTTAGCTAAATTTGGGATATAAACGTGTATCGAAGATGCATACACAAATCGACTTTTTGGGCCAAAAAAACGTGTTTTAGCATTTTTTTTGCCTGAAAATTGAAATTTTTCTAGCACAGTACAAATCGCTTCTGAAACCCCAAAAACTCGATTTTTCGGTGTTTTTAGGCTAAATTTGGGATATAAACGGGTATCGAAGATGCATGCACAAATCGACTTTTTGGGCCAAAAAAACGTGTTTTAGCATTTTTTTTTGCCTGAAAATTGAAATTTTTCTAGCACAGTACAAATCGCTTCTGAGACCAAAAAAACTCGATTTTTCGGTGTTTTTAGGCTAAATTTGGGATATACACGAGTATTGAAGATGCATGCACAAATCGACTTTTTGGGCCCTAAAAACGTATTTTAGCATTTTTTTTGCCTGAAAATTGAAATTTTCCTAGAACAATGTAGACATGTACAAATCGCTTCTGAGACCCGAAAAACTCGATTTTTCGGTGTTTTTAGGCTAAATTTGGGATATAAACGAGTATCGAAGATGCATGCACAAATCGACTTTTTGGGGCAAAAAAACGTGTTTTAGCATTTTTTTTGCCTGAAAATTGAAATTTTTCTAGCCCAGTACAAATCGCTTCTGAGACCCAAAAAACTCGATTTTTCGGTGTTTTTAGGCTAAATTTGGGATATAAACGGGTATCGAAGATGCATGCACAAATCAACTTTTTGGGCCCAAAAAACGTGTTTTAGCATTTTTTTTGCCTGAAAATTGATTTTTTTCTAGCACAGTGTAAACATGTACAATTCGCTTCTGAGACCCAAAAAACTGGATTTTTCGGTGTTTTTAGGCTAAATTTGGGATATAAACGAGTATTGAAGATGCATGCACAAATCGACTTTTTGGGCCCTAAAAACGTATTTTAGCATTTTTTTTGCCTGAAAATTGAAATTTTCCTAGAACAGTGTAGACATGTACAAATCGCTTGTGAGACCCGAAAAACTCGATTTTTCGGTGTTTTTAGGCTAAATTTGGGATATAAACGGGTATCGAAGATGCATGCACAAATCGACTTTTTCGGCCCAAAAAACGTGTTTTAGCATTTTTTTTGCCTGAAAATTGAATTTTTTCTAGCACAGTGTAAACATGTACAAATCGCTTCTGAGACCCATAAAACTCGATTTTTCGGTGTTTTTAGGCTAAATTTGGGAAATAAACGGGTATCGAAGATGCATGCACAAATCGACTTTTTGGGCCAAAAAAACGTGTTTTAGCATTTTTTTTGCCTGAAAATTGAAATTTTTCTAGCACAGTATAAACATGTACAAATCGCTTCTGAGACCCAAAAAACTCGATTTTTCGGTGTTTTTAGCTAAATTTGGGATATAAACGTGTATCGAAGATGCATACACAAATCGACTTATTGGGCCAAAAAAACGTGTTTTAGCATTTTTTTTGCCTGAAAATTGAAATTTTTCTAGCACAGTGTAAACATGTACAAATCGCTTCTGAGACTCAAAAAACTCGATTTTTCGGTTTTTCTAGGCTAAATTTGGGATATAAACGGGTATCGAAGATGCATACACAAATCGACTTTTGGGGCCAAAAAAACGTGTTTTAGCATTTTTTTTGCCTGAAAATTGAATTATTTCTAGAACAGTACAAATTGCTTCTGAGACCCGAAAAACTCAATTTTTCGGTGTTTTTAGGCTAAATTTGGGATATAAATGGGTATCGAAGATGCATGCACAAATCGACTTTTTGGGCCCAAAAAACGTGTTTAAATTTTTTTTTTGCTTGAAAATTGATTTTTTTCTAAAACAGTGTAGACATGTACAAATCGCTTCTGAGACACAAAAAACTCGATTTTTCGGTGTTTTTAGGCTAAATTTGGGATATAAACGGGTATCGAAGATGCATGCACAAATCGACTTTTTGGGCAAAAAAAAACGTGTTTTAGCATTTTTTTTGCCTGAAAATTGAAATTTTTCTAGCACAGTACAAATCGCTTCTGAGACCCAAAAAACTCGATTTTTCGGTGTTTTTAGGCTAAATTTGGGATATAAACGGGTATCGAAGATGCATGCACAAATCGATTTTTTGGGCCCAAAAAACGTGTTTTAGCATTTTTTTTGCCTGAAAATTGAAATTTTTCTAGCACAGTGTAAACATGTGCAAATCGCTTCTGAGACCCAAAAAACTCGATTTTTCAGTGTTCTAAGGCTAAATTTGGGATATAAACGGGTATCGAAGATGCATGCACAAATCGACTTTTTGGGCCAAAAAAACGTGTTTTAGCATTTTTTTTGTCAGAAAACTGAAATTTTTCAACCACAGTACAAATCGCTTCTGAGACCAAAAAAACTCGATTTTTCGGTATTTTTAGGCTAAATTTGGGATGTAAACGGGTATCGAAGATGCATGCACAAAACGACTTTTTGGGCGCAAAAAACGTGTTTTAGCATTTTTTTTGCCTGAAAAATGAAATTTTTCTAGCACAGTGTGTACAAATCGCTTCTGAGACCCAAAAAACTCGATTTTTCGGTGTTCTTAGGCTAAATTTGGGATATAAACGGGTATCGAAGATGCATACACAAATCAACTTTTTGGGCCAAAAAAACGTGTTTTAGCAATTTTTTTGCCTGAAAATTGAAATTTTTCTAGCACAGTATAAACATGTACAAATCGCTTCTGAGACCCAAAAAACTCGATTTTTCGGTGTTTTTAGCTAAATTTGGGATATAAACGTGTATCGAAGATGCATACACAAATCGACTTTTTGGGCCAAAAAAACGTGTTTTAGCATTTTTTTTGCCAGAAAATTGAAATTTTTCTAGCACAGTACAAATCGCTTCTGAGACCCCCAAAACTCGATTTTTCGGTGTTTTTAGGCTTAATTTGGGATATAAACGGGTATCGAAGATGCATGCACAAATCGACTTTTTGGGCCAAAAAAACGTGTTTTAGCATTTTTTTTGCCGGAAAATTGAAATTTTTCTAGCACAGTACAAATCGCTTCTGAGACCAAAAAAACTCGATTTTTCGGTGTTTTTAGGCTAAATTTGGGATATAAACGAGTATTGAAGATGCATGCACAAATCGACTTTTTGGGCCCTAAAAATGTGTTTTAGCATTTTTTTTTGCCTGAAAATTGAAATTTTCCTAGAACAGTGTAGACATGTACAAATCGCTTCTGAGACCCGAAAAACTCAATTTTTCGGTGTTTTTAGGCTAAATTTGGGATATAAACGTGTATCGAAGAAGCATGCACAAATCGACTTTTTGGGCCCAAAAAACGTGTTTTAGCATTTTTTTTGCCTGAAAATTGAAATTTTTCTAGCACAGTGTAAACATGTACAAATCGCTTCTGAGACCCAAAAAACTCGATTTTTCGGTGTTTCTAGGCTAAATTTGGGATATAAACGGGTATCGAAGATGCATGCACAAATCGACTTTTTGGGCCAAAAAAACGTGTTTTAGAATTTTTTTTGCCTGAAAATTGAAATTTTTCTAGCACAGTACAAATCGCTTCTGAGACCCAAAAAACTCGATTTTTCGGTGTTTTTAGGCTAAATTTGGGATATAAACGGGTATCGAAGATGCATGCACAAATCAACTTTTTGGGCCCAAAAAACGTGTTTTAGCATTTTTTTTGCCTGAAAATTGAATTTTTTCTAGCACAGTGTAAACATGTACAAATCGCTTTTGAGACCCAAAAAACTCGATTTTTCGGTGTTTTTAGGCTAAATTTGGGATATAAACGGGTATCGAAGATGCATGCACAAATCGACTTTTTGGGCCCAAAAAACGTGTTTAAAATTTTTTTTTGCTTGAAAATTGATTTTTTTTCTAAAACAGTGTAGACATGTACAAATCGCTTCTGAGACACAAAAAACTCGATTTTTCGGTGTTTTTAGGCTAAATTTGGGATATAAACGGGTATCGAAGATGCATGCACAAATCGATTTTTTGGGCCCAAAAAACGTGTTTTAGCATTTTTTTTGCCTGAAAATTGAAATTTTTCTATCACAGTGCAAACATGTGCAAATCGCTTCTGAGACCCAAAAAACTCGATTTTTCAGTGTTCTAAGGCTAAATTTGGGATATAAACGGGTATCGAAGATGCATGCACAAATCGACTTTTTGGGCCAAAAAAACGTGTTTTAGCATTCTTTTTGTCAGAAAACTGAAATTTTTCTAGCACAGTATAAACATGTACAAATCGCTTCTGAGACCCAAAAAACTCGATTTTTCGGTGTTTTTAGCTAAATTTGGGATATAAACGTGTATCGAAGATGCATACACAAATCGACTTTTTGGGCCAAAAAAACGTGTTTTAGCATTTTTTTTGCCTGAAAATTGAAATTTTTCTAGCACAGTACAAATCGCTTCTGAAACCCCAAAAACTCGATTTTTCGGTGTTTTTAGGCTAAATTTGGGATATAAACGGGTATCGAAGATGCATGCACAAATCGACTTTTTGGGCCAAAAAAACGTGATTTAGCATTTTTTTTGCCTGAAAATTGAAATTTTTCTAGCACAGTACAAATCGCTTCTGAGACCAAAAAAACTCGATTTTTCGGTGTTTTTAGGCTAAATTTGGGATATACACGAGTATTGAAGATGCATGCACAAATCGACTTTTTGGGCCCTAAAAACGTATTTTAGCATTTTTTTTGCCTGAAAATTGAAATTTTCCTAGAACAATGTAGACATGTACAAATCGCTTCTGAGACCCGAAAAACTCGATTTTTCGGTGTTTTTAGGCTAAATTTGGGATATAAACGGGTATCGAAGATGCATGCACAAATCGATTTTTTGGGCCCAAAAAACGTGTTTTAGCATTTTTTTTGCCTGAAAATTGAAATTTTTCTAGCACAGTGTAAACATGTGCAAATCGCTTCTGAGACCCAAAAAACTCGATTTTTCAGTGTTCTAAGGCTAAATTTGGGATATAAACGGGTATCGAAGATGCATGCACAAATCGACTTTTTGGGCCAAAAAAACGTGTTTTAGCATTTTTTTTGTCAGAAAACTGAATTTTTTCAACCACAGTACAAATCGCTTCTGAGACCAAAAAAACTCGATTTTTCGGTATTTTTAGGCTAAATTTGGGATGTAAACGGGTATCGAAGATGCATGCACAAAACGACTTTTTGGGCGCAAAAAACGTGTTTTAGCATTTTTTTTGCCTGAAAAATGAAATTTTTCTAGCACAGTGTGTACAAATCGCTTCTGAGACCCAAAAAACTCGATTTTTCGGTGTTCTTAGGCTAAATTTGGGATATAAACGGGTATCGAAGATGCATACACAAATCGACTTTTTGGGCCAAAAAAACGTGTTTTAGCAATTTTTTTGCCTGAAAATTGAAATTTTTCTAGCACAGTATAAACATGTACAAATCGCTTCTGAGACCCAAAAAACTCGATTTTTCGGTGTTTTTAGCTAAATTTGGGATATAAACGTGTATCGAAGATGCATACACAAATCGACTTTTTGGGCCAAAAAAACGTGTTTTAGCATTTTTTTTGCCAGAAAATTGAAATTTTTCTAGCACAGTACAAATCGCTTCTGAGACCCCCAAAACTCGATTTTTCGGTGTTTTTAGGCTAAATTTGGGATATAAACGGGTATCGAAGATGCATGCACAAATCGACTTTTTGGGCCAAAAAAACGTGTTTTAGCATTTTTTTTGCCTGAAAATTGAAATTTTTCTAGCACAGTACAAATCGCTTCTGAGACCAAAAAAACTCGATTTTTCGGTGTTTTTAGGCTAAATTTGGGATATAAACGAGTATTGAAGATGCATGCACAAATCGACTTTTTGGGCCCTAAAAATGTGTTTTAGCATTTTTTTTGCCTGAAAATTGAAATTTTCCTAGAACAGTGTAGACATGTACAAATCGCTTCTGAGACCCGAAAAACTCAATTTTTCGGTGTTTTTAGGCTAAATTTGGGATATAAACGTGTATCGAAGAAGCATGCACAAATCGACTTTTTGGGCCCAAAAAACGTGTTTTAGCATTTTTTTTGCCTGAAAATTGAAATTTTTCTAGCACAGTGTAAACATGTACAAATCGCTTCTGAGACCCAAACAACTCGATTTTTCGGTGTTTCTAAGCTAAATTTGGGATATAAACGGGTATCGAAGATGCATGCACAAATCGACTTTTTGGGCCAAAAAAACGTGTTTTAGAATTTTTTTTGCCTGAAAATTGAAATTTTTCTAGCACAGTACAAATCGCTTCTGAGACCCAAAAAACTCGATGTTTCGGTGTTTTTAGGCTAAATTTGGGATATAAACGGGTATCGAAGATGCATGCACAAATCAACTTTTTGGGCCCAAAAAACGTGTTTTAGCATTTTTTTTGCCTGAAAATTGAATTTTTTCTAGCACAGTGTAAACATGTACAAATCGCTTTTGAGACCCAAAAAAATCGATTTTTCGGTGTTTTTAGGCTAAATTTGGGATATAAACGGGTATCGAAGATGCATGCACAAATCGACTTTTTGGGCCCAAAAAACGTGTTTAAAATTTTTTTTTGCTTGAAAATTGATTTTTTTCTAAAACAGTGTAGACATGTACAAATCGCTTCTGAGACACAAAAAACTCGATTTTTCGGTGTTTTTAGGCTAAATTTGGGATATAAACGGGTATCGAAGATGCATGCACAAATCGACTTTTTGGGCAAAAAAAACGTGTTTTAGCATTTTTTTTGCCTGAAAATTGAAATTTTTCTAGCAGAGTACAAATTGCTTCTGAGACCCAAAAAACTCGATTTTTCGGTGTTTTTAGGCTAAATTTGGGATATAAACGGGTATCGAAGATGCATGCACAAATCGATTTTTTGGGCCCAAAAAACGTGTTTTAGCATTTTTTTTGCCTGAAAATTGAAATTTTTCTATCACAGTGCAAACATGTGCAAATCGCTTCTGAGACCCAAAAAACTCGATTTTTCAGTGTTCTAAGGCTAAATTTGGGATATAAACGGGTATCGAAGATGCATGCACAAATCGACTTTTTGGGCCAAAAAAACGTGTTTTAGCATTCTTTTTGTCAGAAAACTGAAATTTTTCTAGCACAGTATAAACATGTACAAATCGCTTCTGAGACCCAAAAAACTCGATTTTTCGGTGTTTTTAGCTAAATTTGGGATATAAACGTGTATCGAAGATGCATACACAAATCGACTTTTTGGGCCAAAAAAACGTGTTTTAGCATTTTTTTTGCCTGAAAATTGAAATTTTTCTAGCACAGTACAAATCGCTTCTGAAACCCCAAAAACTCGATTTTTCGGTGTTTTTAGGCTAAATTTGGGATATAAACGGGTATCGAAGATGCATGCACAAATCGACTTTTTGGGCCAAAAAAACGTGTTTTAGCATTTTTTTTGCCTGAAAATTGAAATTTTTCTAGCACAGTACAAATCGCTTCTGAGACCAAAAAAACTCGATTTTTCGGTGTTTTTAGGCTAAATTTGGGATATACACGAGTATTGAAGATGCATGCACAAATCGACTTTTTGGGCCCTAAAAACGTATTTTAGCATTTTTTTTGCCTGAAAATTGAAATTTTCCTAGAACAATGTAGACATGTACAAATCGCTTCTGAGACCCGAAAAACTCGATTTTTCGGTGTTTTTAGGCTAAATTTGGGATATAAACGGATATCGAAGATGCATGCACAAATCGACTTTTTAGGCCAAAAAAACTTGTTTTAACATTTTTTTTGCCTGAAAATTGAAATTTTTCTAGCACAGTATAAACATGTACAAATCGCTTCTGAGACCCAAAAAACTCGATTTTTCGGTGTTTTTAGCTAAATTTGGGATATAAACGTGTATCGAAGATGCATACACAAATCGACTTTTGGGGCCCTAAAAACGTGTTTTAGCATTTTTTTTGCCTGAAAATTGAAATTTTCCTAGAACAGTGTAGACATGTACAAATCGCTTCTGAGACCCGAAAAACTCAATTTTTCGGTGTTTTTAGGCTAAATTTGGGATATAAACGGGTATCGAAGAAGCATGCACAAATCGACTTTTTGGGCCCAAAAAACGTGTTTTAGCATTTTTTTGGCCTGAAAATTTAAATTTTTCTAGCACAGTGTAAACATGTACAAATCGCTTCTGAGACCCAAAAAACTCGATTTTTCGGTGTTTCTAGGCTAAATTTGGGATATAAACGGGTATCGAAGATGCATGCACAAATCGACTTTTGGGGCCAAAAAAACGTGTTTTAGCATTTTTTTTGCCTGAAAATTGATTTTTTTCTAGAACAGTACAAATTGCTTCTGAGACCCAAAAAACTCGATTTTTCGGTGTTTTTAGGCTAAATTTGGGATATAAACGGGTATCGAAGATGCATGCACAAATCGACTTTTTGGGCCCAAAAAACGTGTTTAAAATTTTTTTTTGCTTGAAAATTGATTTTTTTCTAAAACAGTGTAGACATGTACAAATCGCTTCTGAGACCCAAAAAACACGATTTTTCGGTGTTTTTAGGCTAAATTTGGGATATAAACGGGTAACGAAGAAGCATGCACAAATCGACTTTTTTGGCCCAAAAAAAGTGTTTTAGCATTTTTTTTGCCTGAAAATTGAATTTTTTCTAGCACAGTATAAACATGTACAAATCGCTTTTGAGACCCGAAAAACTCGATTTTTCGGTGTTTTTAGGCTAAATTTGGGATATAAACGGGTATCGAAGATGCATGCACAAATCGACTTTTTGGGCCCAAAAAACGTGTTTAAAATTTATTTTTGCTTGAAAATTGATTTTTTTCTAAAACAGCGTAGACATGTACAAATCGCTTCTGAGACACAAAAAACTCGATTTTTCGGTGTTTTTAGGCTAAATTTGGGATATAAACGGGTATCGAAGATGCATGCACAAATCGACTTTTTGGGCAAAAAAAACGTGTTTTACCATTTTTTTTGCCTGAAAATTGAAATTTTTCTAGCAGAGTACAAATTGCTTCTGAGACCCAAAAAACTCGATTTTTCGGTGTTTTTAGGCTAAATTTGGGATATAAACGGGTATCGAAGATGCATGCACAAATCGATTTTTTGGGCCCAAAAAACGTGTTTTAGCATTTTTTTTGCCTGAAAATTGAAATTTTTCTATCACAGTGCAAACATGTGCAAATCGCTTCTGAGACCCAAAAAACTCGATTTTTCAGTGTTCTAAGGCTAAATTTGGGATATAAACGGGTATCGAAGATGCATGCACAAATCGACTTTTTGGGCCAAAAAAACGTGTTTTAGCATTCTTTTTGTCAGAAAACTGAAATTTTTCTACCACAGTGCAAATCGCTTCTGAGACCAAAAAAACTCGATTTTTCGGTATTTTTAGGCTAAATTTGGGATGTAAACGGGTATCGAAGATGCATGCACAAAACGACTTTTTGGGCCCAAAAAACGTGTTTTAACATTTTTTTTGCCTGAAAATTGAAATTTTCCTAGCACAGTGTGTACAAATCGCTTCTGAGACCCAATAAGCTCGATTTTTCGGTGTTTTTAGGCTAAATTTGGGATATAAACGGATATCGAAGATGCATGCACAAATCGACTTTTTAGGCCAAAAAAACTTGTTTTAACATTTTTTTTGCCTGAAAATTGATTTTTTTCTAGCACAGTATAAACATGTACAAATTTTTTCTGAGACCCAAAAAACTCGATTTTTCGGTGTTTTTAGCTAAATTTGGGATATAAACGTGTATCGAAGATGCATACACAAATCGACTTTTTGGGCCAAAAAAACGTGTTTTAGCATTTTTTTTGCCTGAAAATTGAAATTTTTCTAGCACAGTACAAATCGCTTCTGAAACCCCAAAAACTCGATTTTTCGGTGTTTTTAGGCTAAATTTGGGATATAAACGGGTATCGAAGATGCATGCACAAATCGACTTTTTGGGCCAAAAAAACGTGTTTTAGCATTTTTTTTGCCTGAAAATTGAAATTTTTCTAGCACAGTACAAATCGCTTCTGAGACCAAAAAAACTCGATTTTTCGGTGTTTTTAGGCTAAATTTGGGATATACACGAGTATTGAAGATGCATGCACAAATCGACTTTTTGGGCCCTAAAAACGTATTTTAGCATTTTTTTTGCCTGAAAATTGAAATTTTCCTAGAACAATGTAGACATGTACAAATCGCTTCTGAGACCCGAAAAACTCGATTTTTCGGTGTTTTTAGGCTAAATTTGGGATATAAACGGGTATCGAAGATGCATGCACAAATCGACTTTTTCGGCCCAAAAAATGTGTTTTAGCATTTTTTTTGCCTGAAAATTGACATTTTTCTAGCACAGTGTAAACATGTACAAATCGCTTCTGAGACCCATAAAACTCGATTTTTCGGTGTTTTTAGGCTAAATTTGGGATATAAACGAGTATCGAAGATGCATGCACAAATCGACTTTTTGGGGCAAAAAAACGTGTTTTAGCATTTTTTTTGCCTGAAAATTGAAATTTTTCTAGCCCAGTACAAATCGCTTCTGAGACCCAAAAAACTCGATTTTTCGGTGTTTTTAGGCTAAATTTGGGATATAAACGGGTATCGAAGATGCATGCACAAATCAACTTTTTGGGCCCAAAAAACGTGTTTTAGCATTTTTTTTGCCTGAAAATTGATTTTTTTCTAGCACAGTGTAAACATGTACAATTCGCTTCTGAGACCCAAAAAACTGGATTTTTCGGTGTTTTTAGGCTAAATTTGGGATATAAACGAGTATTGAAGATGCATGCACAAATCGACTTTTTGGGCCCTAAAAACGTATTTTAGCATTTTTTTTGCCTGAAAATTGAAATTTTCCTAGAACAGTGTAGACATGTACAAATCGCTTGTGAGACCCGAAAAACTCGATTTTTCGGTGTTTTTAGGCTAAATTTGGGATATAAACGGGTATCGAAGATGCATGCACAAATCGACTTTTTCGGCCCAAAAAACGTGTTTTAGCATTTTTTTTGCCTGAAAATTGAATTTTTTCTAGCACAGTGTAAACATGTACAAATCGCTTCTGAGACCCATAAAACTCGATTTTTCGGTGTTTTTAGGCTAAATTTGGGAAATAAACGGGTATCGAAGATGCATGCACAAATCGACTTTTTGGGCCAAAAAAACGTGTTTTAGCATTTTTTTTGCCTGAAAATTGAAATTTTTCTAGCACAGTATAAACATGTACAAATCGCTTCTGAGACCCAAAAAACTCGATTTTTCGGTGTTTTTAGCTAAATTTGGGATATAAACGTGTATCGAAGATGCATACACAAATCGACTTATTGGGCCAAAAAAACGTGTTTTAGCATTTTTTTTGCCTGAAAATTGAAATTTTTCTAGCACAGTACAAATCGCTTCTGAGACCAAAAAAACTCGATTTTTCGGTGTTTTTAGGCTAAATTTGGGATATAAACGAGTATTGAAGATGCATGCACAAATCGACTTTTTGGGCCCTAAAAATGTGTTTTAGCATTTTTTTTGCATGAAAATTGAAATTTTCCTAGAACAGTGTAGACATGTACAAATCGCTTCTGAGACCCGAAAAACTCAATTTTTCGGTGTTTTTAGGCTAAATTTGGGATATAAACGGGTATCGAAGAAGCATGCACAAATCGACTTTTTGGGCCCAAAAAACGTGTTTTAGCATTTTTTTTGCCTGAAAATTGAAATTTTTCTAGCACAGTGTAAACATGTACAAATCGCTTCTGAGACTCAAAAAACTCGATTTTTCGGTTTTTCTAGGCTAAATTTGGGATATAAACGGGTATCGAAGATGCATACACAAATCGACTTTTGGGGCCAAAAAAACGTGTTTTAGCATTTTTTTTGCCTGAAAATTGAATTATTTCTAGAACAGTACAAATTGCTTCTGAGACCCGAAAAACTCAATTTTTCGGTGTTTTTAGGCTAAATTTGGGATATAAATGGGTATCGAAGATGCATGCACAAATCGACTTTTTGGGCCCAAAAAACGTGTTTAAATTTTTTTTTTGCTTGAAAATTGATTTTTTTCTAAAACAGTGTAGACATGTACAAATCGCTTCTGAGACACAAAAAACTCGATTTTTCGGTGTTTTTAGGCTAAATTTGGGATATAAACGGGTATCGAAGATGCATGCACAAATCGACTTTTTGGGCAAAAAAAACGTGTTTTAGCATTTTTTTTGCCTGAAAATTGAAATTTTTCTAGCACAGTACAAATCGCTTCTGAGACCCAAAAAACTCGATTTTTCGGTGTTTTTAGGCTAAATTTGGGATATAAACGGGTATCGAAGATGCATGCACAAATCGATTTTTTGGGCCCAAAAAACGTGTTTTAGCATTTTTTTTGCCTGAAAATTGAAATTTTTCTAGCACAGTGTAAACATGTGCAAATCGCTTCTGAGACCCAAAAAACTCGATTTTTCAGTGTTCTAAGGCTAAATTTGGGATATAAACGGGTATCGAAGATGCATGCACAAATCGACTTTTTGGGCCAAAAAAACGTGTTTTAGCATTTTTTTTGTCAGAAAACTGAAATTTTTCAACCACAGTACAAATCGCTTCTGAGACCAAAAAAACTCGATTTTTCGGTATTTTTAGGCTAAATTTGGGATGTAAACGGGTATCGAAGATGCATGCACAAAACGACTTTTTGGGCGCAAAAAACGTGTTTTAGCATTTTTTTTGCCTGAAAAATGAAATTTTTCTAGCACAGTGTGTACAAATCGCTTCTGAGACCCAAAAAACTCGATTTTTCGGTGTTCTTAGGCTAAATTTGGGATATAAACGGGTATCGAAGATGCATACACAAATCGACTTTTTGGGCCAAAAAAACGTGTTTTAGCAATTTTTTTGCCTGAAAATTGAAATTTTTCTAGCACAGTATAAACATGTACAAATCGCTTCTGAGACCCAAAAAACTCGATTTTTCGGTGTTTTTAGCTAAATTTGGGATATAAACGTGTATCGAAGATGCATACACAAATCGACTTTTTGGGCCAAAAAAACGTGTTTTAGCATTTTTTTTGCCAGAAAATTGAAATTTTTCTAGCACAGTACAAATCGCTTCTGAGACCCCCAAAACTCGATTTTTCGGTGTTTTTAGGCTAAATTTGGGATATAAACGGGTATCGAAGATGCATGCACAAATCGACTTTTTGGGCCAAAAAAACGTGTTTTAGCATTTTTTTTGCCTGAAAATTGAAATTTTTCTAGCACAGTACAAATCGCTTCTGAGACCAAAAAAACTCGATTTTTCGGTGTTTTTAGGCTAAATTTGGGATATAAACGAGTATTGAAGATGCATGCACAAATCGACTTTTTGGGCCCTAAAAATGTGTTTTAGCATTTTTTTTGCCTGAAAATTGAAATTTTCCTAGAACAGTGTAGACATGTACAAATCGCTTCTGAGACCCGAAAAACTCAATTTTTCGGTGTTTTTAGGCTAAATTTGGGATATAAACGTGTATCGAAGAAGCATGCACAAATCGACTTTTTGGGCCCAAAAAACGTGTTTTAGCATTTTTTTTGCCTGAAAATTGAAATTTTTCTAGCACAGTGTAAACATGTACAAATCGCTTCTGAGACCCAAAAAACTCGATTTTTCGGTGTTTCTAGGCTAAATTTGGGATATAAACGGGTATCGAAGATGCATGCACAAATCGACTTTTTGGGCCAAAAAAACGTGTTTTAGAATTTTTTTTGCCTGAAAATTGAAATTTTTCTAGCACAGTACAAATCGCTTCTGAGACCCAAAAAACTCGATTTTTCGGTGTTTTTAGGCTAAATTTGGGATATAAACGGGTATCGAAGATGCATGCACAAATCAACTTTTTGGGCCCAAAAAACGTGTTTTAGCATTTTTTTTGCCTGAAAATTGAATTTTTTCTAGCACAGTGTAAACATGTACAAATCGCTTTTGAGACCCAAAAAACTCGATTTTTCGGTGTTTTTAGGCTAAATTTGGGATATAAACGGGTATCGAAGATGCATGCACAAATCGACTTTTTGGGCCCAAAAAACGTGTTTAAAATTTTTTTTTGCTTGAAAATTGATTTTTTTCTAAAACAGTGTAGACATGTACAAATCGCTTCTGAGACACAAAAAACTCGATTTTTCGGTGTTTTTAGGCTAAATTTGGGATATAAACGGGTATCGAAGATGCATGCACAAATCGACTTTTTGGGCAAAAAAAACGTGTTTTAGCATTTTTTTTGCCTGAAAATTGAAATTTTTCTAGCAGAGTACAAATTGCTTCTGAGACCCAAAAAACTCGATTTTTCGGTGTTTTTAGGCTAAATTTGGGATATAAACGGGTATCGAAGATGCATGCACAAATCGATTTTTTGGGCCCAAAAAACGTGTTTTAGCATTTTTTTTGCCTGAAAATTGAAATTTTTCTATCACAGTGCAAACATGTGCAAATCGCTTCTGAGACCCAAAAAACTCGATTTTTCAGTGTTCTAAGGCTAAATTTGGGATATAAACGGGTATCGAAGATGCATGCACAAATCGACTTTTTGGGCCAAAAAAACGTGTTTTAGCATTCTTTTTGTCAGAAAACTGAAATTTTTCTAGCACAGTATAAACATGTACAAATCGCTTCTGAGACCCAAAAAACTCGATTTTTCGGTGTTTTTAGCTAAATTTGGGATATAAACGTGTATCGAAGATGCATACACAAATCGACTTTTTGGGCCAAAAAAACGTGTTTTAGCATTTTTTTTGCCTGAAAATTGAAATTTTTCTAGCACAGTACAAATCGCTTCTGAAACCCCAAAAACTCGATTTTTCGGTGTTTTTAGGCTAAATTTGGGATATAAACGGGTATCGAAGATGCATGCACAAATCGACTTTTTGGGCCAAAAAAACGTGATTTAGCATTTTTTTTGCCTGAAAATTGAAATTTTTCTAGCACAGTACAAATCGCTTCTGAGACCAAAAAAACTCGATTTTTCGGTGTTTTTAGGCTAAATTTGGGATATACACGAGTATTGAAGATGCATGCACAAATCGACTTTTTGGGCCCTAAAAACGTATTTTAGCATTTTTTTTGCCTGAAAATTGAAATTTTCCTAGAACAATGTAGACATGTACAAATCGCTTCTGAGACCCGAAAAACTCGATTTTTCGGTGTTTTTAGGCTAAATTTGGGATATAAACGGGTATCGAAGATGCATGCACAAATCGATTTTTTGGGCCCAAAAAACGTGTTTTAGCATTTTTTTTGCCTGAAAATTGAAATTTTTCTAGCACAGTGTAAACATGTGCAAATCGCTTCTGAGACCCAAAAAACTCGATTTTTCAGTGTTCTAAGGCTAAATTTGGGATATAAACGGGTATCGAAGATGCATGCACAAATCGACTTTTTGGGCCAAAAAAACGTGTTTTAGCATTTTTTTTGTCAGAAAACTGAAATTTTTCAACCACAGTACAAAACGCTTCTGAGACCAAAAAAACTCGATTTTTCGGTTTTTTTAGGCTAAATTTGGGATGTAAACGGGTATCGAAGATGCATGCACAAAACGACTTTTTGGGCGCAAAAAACGTGTTTTAGCATTTTTTTTGCCTGAAAAATGAAATTTTTCTAGCACAGTGTGTACAAATCGCTTCTGAGACCCAAAAAACTCGATTTTTCGGTGTTCTTAGGCTAAATTTGGGATATAAACGGGTATCGAAGATGCATACACAAATCGACTTTTTGGGCCAAAAAAACGTGTTTTAGCAATTTTTTTGCCTGAAAATTGAAATTTTTCTAGCACAGTATAAACATGTACAAATCGCTTCTGAGACCCAAAAAACTCGATTTTTCGGTGTTTTTAGCTAAATTTGGGATATAAACGTGTATCGAAGATGCATACACAAATCGACTTTTTGGGCCAAAAAAACGTGTTTTAGCATTTTTTTTGCCAGAAAATTGAAATTTTTCTAGCACAGTACAAATCGCTTCTGAGACCCCCAAAACTCGATTTTTCGGTGTTTTTAGGCTAAATTTGGGATATAAACGGGTATCGAAGATGCATGCACAAATCGACTTTTTGGGCCAAAAAAACGTGTTTTAGCATTTTTTTTGCCTGAAAATTGAAATTTTTCTAGCACAGTACAAATCGCTTCTGAGACCAAAAAAACTCGATTTTTCGGTGTTTTTTGGCTAAATTTGGGATATAAACGAGTATTGAAGATGCATGCACAAATCGACTTTTTGGGCCCTAAAAATGTGTTTTAGCATTTTTTTTGCCTGAAAATTGAAATTTTCCTAGAACAGTGTAGACATGTACAAATCGCTTCTGAGACCCGAAAAACTCAATTTTTCGGTGTTTTTAGGCTAAATTTGGGATATAAACGTGTATCGAAGAAGCATGCACAAATCGACTTTTTGGGCCCAAAAAACGTGTTTTAGCATTTTTTTTGCCTGAAAATTGAAATTTTTCTAGCACTGTGTAAACATGTACAAATCGCTTCTGAGACCCAAAAAACTCGATTTTTCGGTGTTTCTAAGCTAAATTTGGGATATAAACGGGTATCGAAGATGCATGCACAAATCGACTTTTTGGGCCAAAAAAACGTGTTTTAGAATTTTTTTTGCCTGAAAATTGAAATTTTTCTAGCACAGTACAAATCGCTTCTGAGACCCAAAAAACTCGATTTTTCGGTGTTTTTAGGCTAAATTTGGGATATAAACGGGTATCGAAGATGCATGCACAAATCAACTTTTTGGGCCCAAAAAACGTGTTTTAGCATTTTTTTTGCCTGAAAATTGAATTTTTTCTAGCACAGTGTAAACATGTACAAATCGCTTTTGAGACCCAAAAAAATCGATTTTTCGGTGTTTTTAGGCTAAATTTGGGATATAAACGGGTATCGAAGATGCATGCACAAATCGACTTTTTGGGCCCAAAAAACGTGTTTAAAATTTTTTTTTGCTTGAAAATTGATTTTTTTCTAAAACAGTGTAGACATGTACAAATCGCTTCTGAGACACAAAAAACTCGATTTTTCGGTGTTTTTAGGCTAAATTTGGGATATAAACGGGTATCGAAGATGCATGCACAAATCGACTTTTTGGGCAAAAAAAACGTGTTTTAGCATTTTTTTTGCCTGAAAATTGAAATTTTTCTAGCAGAGTACAAATTGCTTCTGAGACCCAAAAAACTCGATTTTTCGGTGTTTTTAGGCTAAATTTGGGATATAAACGGGTATCGAAGATGCATGCACAAATCGATTTTTTGGGCCCAAAAAACGTGTTTTAGCATTTTTTTTGCCTGAAAATTGAAATTTTTCTATCACAGTGCAAACATGTGCAAATCGCTTCTGAGACCCAAAAAACTCGATTTTTCAGTGTTCTAAGGCTAAATTTGGGATATAAACGGGTATCGAAGATGCATGCACAAATCGACTTTTTGGGCCAAAAAAACGTGTTTTAGCATTCTTTTTGTCAGAAAACTGAAATTTTTCTAGCACAGTATAAACATGTACAAATCGCTTCTGAGACCCAAAAAACTCGATTTTTCGGTGTTTTTAGCTAAATTTGGGATATAAACGTGTATCGAAGATGCATACACAAATCGACTTTTTGGGCCAAAAAAACGTGTTTTAGCATTTTTTTTGCCTGAAAATTGAAATTTTTCTAGCACAGTACAAATCGCTTCTGAAACCCCAAAAACTCGATTTTTCGGTGTTTTTAGGCTAAATTTGGGATATAAACGGGTATCGAAGATGCATGCACAAATCGACTTTTTGGGCCAAAAAAACGTGTTTTAGCATTTTTTTTGCCTGAAAATTGAAATTTTTCTAGCACAGTACAAATCGCTTCTGAGACCAAAAAAACTCGATTTTTCGGTGTTTTTAGGCTAAATTTGGGATATACACGAGTATTGAAGATGCATGCACAAATCGACTTTTTGGGCCCTAAAAACGTATTTTAGCATTTTTTTTGCCTGAAAATTGAAATTTTCCTAGAACAATGTAGACATGTACAAATCGCTTCTGAGACCCGAAAAACTCGATTTTTCGGTGTTTTTAGGCTAAATTTGGGATATAAACGGGTATCGAAGATGCATGCACAAATCGACTTTTTCGGCCCAAAAAATGTGTTTTAGCATTTTTTTTGCCTGAAAATTGACATTTTTCTAGCACAGTGTAAACATGTACAAATCGCTTCTGAGACCCATAAAACTCGATTTTTCGGTGTTTTTAGGCTAAATTTGGGATATAAACGAGTATCGAAGATGCATGCACAAATCGACTTTTTGGGCCAAAAAAACGTGTTTTAGCATTTCTTTTGCCTGAAAATTGAAATTTTTCTAGCCCAGTACAAATCGCTTCTGAGACCCAAAAAACTCGATTTTTCGGTGTTTTTAGGTTAAATTTGGGATATAAACGGGTATCGAAGATGCATGCACAAATCAACTTTTTGGGCCCAAAAAACGTGTTTTAGCATTTTTTTTGCCTGAAAATTGATTTTTTTCTAGCACAGTGTAAACATGTACAATTCGCTTCTGAGACCCAAAAAACTCGATTTTTCGGTGTTTTTAGGCTAAATTTGGGATACGGGTATCGAAGATGCATGAACAAAACGACTTTTTGGACAAAAAAACGTGTTTTAGCATTTTTTTTGTCTGAAAATTGAAATTTTTCTATTACAGTGTAAACATGTTCAAATCGCTTCTGAGACCAAAAAACTCGATTTTTCGGTGTTTTTAGGCTAAATTTGGGATATAAACGGGTATCGAAGATGCATGCACAAATCGACTTTTTGGGCCAAAAAAACGTGTTTTAGCATTTTTTTTGCCTGAAAATTGAAATTTTTCTAGCACAGTACAAATCGCTTCTGAGACCAAAAAAACTCGATTTTTCGGTGTTTTTAGGCTAAATTTGGGATATAAACGAGTATTGAAGATGCATGCACAAATCGACTTTTTGGGCCCTAAAAACGTATTTTAGCATTTTTTTTGCCTGAAAATTGAAATTTTCCTAGAACAGTGTAGACATGTACAAATCGCTTGTGAGACCCGAAAAACTCGATTTTTCGGTGTTTTTAGGCTAAATTTGGGATATAAACGGGTATCGAATATGCATGCACAAATCGACTTTTTCGGCCCAAAAAACGTGTTTTAGCATTTTTTTTGCCTGAAAATTGAATTTTTTCTAGCACAGTGTAAACATGTACAATTCGCTTCTGAGACCCAAAAAACTCGATTTTTCGGTGTTTTTAGGCTAAATTTGGGATACGGGTATCGAAGATGCATGAACAAAACGACTTTTTGGACAAAAAAACGTGTTTTAGCATTTTTTTTGTCTGAAAATTGAAATTTTTCTATTACAGTGTAAACATGTTCAAATCGCTTCTGAGACCAAAAAACTCGATTTTTCGGTGTTTTTAGGCTAAATTTGGGATATAAACGGGTATCGAAGATGCATGCACAAATCGACTTTTTGGGCCAAAAAAACGTGTTTTAGCATTTTTTTTGCCTGAAAATTGAAATTTTTCTAGCACAGTACAAATCGCTTCTGAGACCAAAAAAACTCGATTTTTCGGTGTTTTTAGGCAAAATTTGGGATATAAACGAGTATTGAAGATGCATGCACAAATCGACTTTTTGGCCCCTAAAAACGTATTTTAGCATTTTTTTTGCCTGAAAATTGAAATTTTCCTAGCACAGTGTGTACAAATCGCTTCTGAGACCCAATAAACTCGATTTTTCGGTGTTTTTAGGCTAAATTTGGGATATAAACGGGTATCGAAGATGCATGCACAAATCGACTTTTTAGGCCAAAAAAACTTGTTTTAACATTTTTTTTGCCTGAAAATTGAAATTTTTCTAGCACAGTATAAACATGTACAAATCGCTTCTGAGACCCAAAAAACTCGATTTTTCGGTGTTTTTAGCTAAATTTGGGATATAAACGTGTATCGAAGATGCATACACAAATCGACTTTTTGGGCCAAAAAAACGTGTTTTAGCATTTTTTTTGCCTGAAAATTGAAATTTTTCTAGCACAGTACAAATCGCTTCTGAAACCCCAAAAACTCGATTTTTCGGTGTTTTTAGGCTAAATTTGGGATATAAACGGGTATCGAAGATGCATGCACAAATCGACTTTTTGGGCCAAAAAAACGTGTTTTAGCATTTTTTTTGCCTGAAAATTGAAATTTTTCTAGCACAGTACAAATCGCTTCTGAGACCAAAAAAACTCGATTTTTCGGTGTTTTTAGGCTAAATTTGGGATATACACGAGTATTGAAGATGCATGCACAAATCGACTTTTTGGGCCCTAAAAACGTATTTTAGCATTTTTTTTGCCTGAAAATTGAAATTTTCCTAGAACAATGTAGACATGTACAAATCGCTTCTGAGACCCGAAAAACTCGATTTTTCGGTGTTTTTAGGCTAAATTTGGGATATAAACGGGTATCGAAGATGCATGCACAAATCGACTTTTTCGGCCCAAAAAATGTGTTTTAGCATTTTTTTTGCCTGAAAATTGACATTTTTCTAGCACAGTGTAAACATGTACAAATCGCTTCTGAGACCCATAAAACTCGATTTTTCGGTGTTTTTAGGCTAAATTTGGGATATAAACGAGTATCGAAGATGCATGCACAAATCGACTTTTTGGGCCAAAAAAACGTGTTTTAGCATTTCTTTTGCCTGAAAATTGAAATTTTTCTAGCCCAGTACAAATCGCTTCTGAGACCCAAAAAACTCGATTTTTCGGTGTTTTTAGGTTAAATTTGGGATATAAACGGGTATCGAAGATGCATGCACAAATCAACTTTTTGGGCCCAAAAAACGTGTTTTAGCATTTTTTTTGCCTGAAAATTGATTTTTTTCTAGCACAGTGTAAACATGTACAATTCGCTTCTGAGACCCAAAAAACTCGATTTTTCGGTGTTTTTAGGCTAAATTTGGGATACGGGTATCGAAGATGCATGAACAAAACGACTTTTTGGACAAAAAAACGTGTTTTAGCATTTTTTTTGTCTGAAAATTGAAATTTTTCTATTACAGTGTAAACATGTTCAAATCGCTTCTGAGACCAAAAAACTCGATTTTTCGGTGTTTTTAGGCTAAATTTGGGATATAAACGGGTATCGAAGATGCATGCACAAATCGACTTTTTGGGCCAAAAAAACGTGTTTTAGCATTTTTTTTGCCTGAAAATTGAAATTTTTCTAGCACAGTACAAATCGCTTCTGAGACCAAAAAAACTCGATTTTTCGGTGTTTTTAGGCTAAATTTGGGATATAAACGAGTATTGAAGATGCATGCACAAATCGACTTTTTGGGCCCTAAAAACGTATTTTAGCATTTTTTTTGCCTGAAAATTGAAATTTTCCTAGAACAGTGTAGACATGTACAAATCGCTTGTGAGACCCGAAAAACTCGATTTTTCGGTGTTTTTAGGCTAAATTTGGGATATAAACGGGTATCGAATATGCATGCACAAATCGACTTTTTCGGCCCAAAAAACGTGTTTTAGCATTTTTTTTGCCTGAAAATTGATTTTTTTCTAGCACAGTGTAAACATGTACAAATCGCTTCTGAGACCCATAAAACTCGATTTTTCGGTGTTTTTAGGCTAAATTTGGGAAATAAACGGGTATCGAAGATGCATGCACAAATCGACTTTTTGGGCCAAAAAAACGTGTTTTAGCATTTTTTTTGCCTGAAAATTGAATTTTTTCTAGCACAGTGTAAACATGTACAATTCGCTTCTGAGACCCAAAAAACTCGATTTTTCGGTGTTTTTAGGCTAAATTTGGGATACGGGTATCGAAGATGCATGAACAAAACGACTTTTTGGACAAAAAAAACGTGTTTTAGCATTTTTTTTGTCTGAAAATTGAAATTTTTCTATTACAGTGTAAACATGTTCAAATCGCTTCTGAGACCAAAAAACTCGATTTTTCGGTGTTTTTAGGCTAAATTTGGGATATAAACGGGTATCGAAGATGCATGCACAAATCGACTTTTTGGGCCAAAAAAACGTGTTTTAGCATTTTTTTTGCCTGATAATTGAAATTTTTCTAGCACAGTACAAATCGCTTCTGAGACCAAAAAAACTCGATTTTTCGGTGTTTTTAGGCTAAATTTGGGATATAAACGAGTATTGAAGATGCATGCACAAATCGACTTTTTGGCCCCTAAAAACGTATTTTAGCATTTTTTTTGCATGAAAATTGAAATTTTCCTAGAACAGTGTAGACATGTACAAATCGCTTCTGAGACCCGAAAAACTCAATTTTTCGGTGTTTTTAGGCTAAATTTGGGATATAAACGGGTATCGAAGAAGCATGCACAAATCGACTTTTTGGGCCCAAAAAACGTGTTTTAGCATTTTTTTTGCCTGAAAATTGAAATTTTTCTAGCACAGTGTAAACATGTACAAATCGCTTCTGAGACTCAAAAAACTCGATTTTTCGGTTTTTCTAGGCTAAATTTGGGATATAAACGGGTATCGAAGATGCATACACAAATCGACTTTTGGGGCCAAAAAAACGTGTTTTAGCATTTTTTTTGCCTGAAAATTGAATTATTTCTAGAACAGTACAAATTGCTTCTGAGACCCGAAAAACTCAATTTTTCGGTGTTTTTAGGCTAAATTTGGGATATAAATGGGTATCGAAGATGCATGCACAAATCGACTTTTTGGGCCCAAAAAACGTGTTTAAATTTTTTTTTTGCTTGAAAATTGATTTTTTTCTAAAACAGTGTAGACATGTACAAATCGCTTCTGAGACACAAAAAACTCGATTTTTCGGTGTTTTTAGGCTAAATTTGGGATATAAACGGGTATCGAAGATGCATGCACAAATCGACTTTTTGGGCAAAAAAAACGTGTTTTAGCATTTTTTTTGCCTGAAAATTGAAATTTTTCTAGCACAGTACAAATCGCTTCTGAGACCCAAAAAACTCGATTTTTCGGTGTTTTTAGGCTAAATTTGGGATATAAACGGGTATCGAAGATGCATGCACAAATCGATTTTTTGGGCCCAAAAAACGTGTTTTAGCATTTTTTTTGCCTGAAAATTGAAATTTTTCTAGCACAGTGTAAACATGTGCAAATCGCTTCTGAGACCCAAAAAACTCGATTTTTCAGTGTTCTAAGGCTAAATTTGGGATATAAACGGGTATCGAAGATGCATGCACAAATCGACTTTTTGGGCCAAAAAAACGTGTTTTAGCATTTTTTTTGTCAGAAAACTGAAATTTTTCAACCACAGTACAAATCGCTTCTGAGACCAAAAAAACTCGATTTTTCGGTATTTTTAGGCTAAATTTGGGATGTAAACGGGTATCGAAGATGCATGCACAAAACGACTTTTTGGGCGCAAAAAACGTGTTTTAGCATTTTTTTTGCCTGAAAAATGAAATTTTTCTAGCACAGTGTGTACAAATCGCTTCTGAGACCCAAAAAACTCGATTTTTCGGTGTTCTTAGGCTAAATTTGGGATATAAACGGGTATCGAAGATGCATACACAAATCGACTTTTTGGGACAAAAAAACGTGTTTTAGCAATTTTTTTGCCTGAAAATTGAAATTTTTCTAGCACAGTATAAACATGTACAAATCGCTTCTGAGACCCAAAAAACTCGATTTTTCGGTGTTTTTAGCTAAATTTGGGATATAAACGTGTATCGAAGATGCATACACAAATCGACTTTTTGGGCCAAAAAAACGTGTTTTAGCATTTTTTTTGCCAGAAAATTGAAATTTTTCTAGCACAGTACAAATCGCTTCTGAGACCCCCAAAACTCGATTTTTCGGTGTTTTTAGGCTAAATTTGGGATATAAACGGGTATCGAAGATGCATGCACAAATCGACTTTTTGGGCCAAAAAAACGTGTTTTAGCATTTTTTTTGCCTGAAAATTGAAATTTTTCTAGCACAGTACAAATCGCTTCTGAGACCAAAAAAACTCGATTTTTCGGTGTTTTTAGGCTAAATTTGGGATATAAACGAGTATTGAAGATGCATGCACAAATCGACTTTTTGGGCCCTAAAAATGTGTTTTAGCATTTTTTTTGCCTGAAAATTGAAATTTTCCTAGAACAGTGTAGACATGTACAAATCGCTTCTGAGACCCGAAAAACTCAATTTTTCGGTGTTTTTAGGCTAAATTTGGGATATAAACGTGTATCGAAGAAGCATGCACAAATCGACTTTTTGGGCCCAAAAAACGTGTTTTAGCATTTTTTTTGCCTGAAAATTGAAATTTTTCTAGCACAGTGTAAACATGTACAAATCGCTTCTGAGACCCAAAAAACTCGATTTTTCGGTGTTTCTAGGCTAAATTTGGGATATAAACGGGTATCGAAGATGCATGCACAAATCGACTTTTTGGGCCAAAAAAACGTGTTTTAGAATTTTTTTTGCCTGAAAATTGAAATTTTTCTAGCACAGTACAAATCGCTTCTGAGACCCAAAAAACTCGATTTTTCGGTGTTTTTAGGCTAAATTTGGGATATAAACGGGTATCGAAGATGCATGCACAAATCAACTTTTTGGGCCCAAAAAACGTGTTTTAGCATTTTTTTTGCCTGAAAATTGAATTTTTTCTAGCACAGTGTAAACATGTACAAATCGCTTTTGAGACCCAAAAAACTCGATTTTTCGGTGTTTTTAGGCTAAATTTGGGATATAAACGGGTATCGAAGATGCATGCACAAATCGACTTTTTGGGCCCAAAAAACGTGTTTAAAATTTTTTTTTGCTTGAAAATTGATTTTTTTCTAAAACAGTGTAGACATGTACAAATCGCTTCTGAGACACAATAAACTCGATTTTTCGGTGTTTTTAGGCTAAATTTGGGATATAAACGGGTATCGAAGATGCATGCACAAATCGACTTTTTGGGCAAAAAAAACGTGTTTTAGCATTTTTTTTGCCTGAAAATTGAAATTTTTCTAGCAGAGTACAAATTGCTTCTGAGACCCAAAAAACTCGATTTTTCGGTGTTTTTAGGCTAAATTTGGGATATAAACGGGTATCGAAGATGCATGCACAAATCGATTTTTTGGGCCCAAAAAACGTGTTTTAGCATTTTTTTTGCCTGAAAATTGAAATTTTTCTATCACAGTGCAAACATGTGCAAATCGCTTCTGAGACCCAAAAAACTCGATTTTTCAGTGTTCTAAGGCTAAATTTGGGATATAAACGGGTATCGAAGATGCATGCACAAATCGACTTTTTGGGCCAAAAAAACGTGTTTTAGCATTCTTTTTGTCAGAAAACTGAAATTTTTCTAGCACAGTATAAACATGTACAAATCGCTTCTGAGACCCAAAAAACTCGATTTTTCGGTGTTTTTAGCTAAATTTGGGATATAAACGTGTATCGAAGATGCATACACAAATCGACTTTTTGGGCCAAAAAAACGTGTTTTAGCATTTTTTTTGCCTGAAAATTGAAATTTTTCTAGCACAGTACAAATCGCTTCTGAAACCCCCAAAACTCGATTTTTCGGTGTTTTTAGGCTAAATTTGGGATATAAACGGGTATCGAAGATGCATGCACAAATCGACTTTTTGGGCCAAAAAAACGTGTTTTAGCATTTTTTTTGCCTGAAAATTGAAATTTTTCTAGCACAGTACAAATCGCTTCTGAGACCAAAAAAACTCGATTTTTCGGTGTTTTTAGGCTAAATTTGGGATATACACGAGTATTGAAGATGCATGCACAAATCGACTTTTTGGGCCCTAAAAACGTATTTTAGCATTTTTTTTGCCTGAAAATTGAAATTTTCCTAGAACAATGTAGACATGTACAAATCGCTTCTGAGACCCGAAAAACTCGATTTTTCGGTGTTTTTAAGCTAAATTTGGGATATAAACGGGTATCGAAGATGCATGCACAAATCGACTTTTTCGGCCCAAAAAATGTGTTTTAGCATTTTTTTTGCCTGAAAATTGACATTTTTCTAGCACAGTGTAAACATGTACAAATCGCTTCTGAGACCCATAAAACTCGATTTTTCGGTGTTTTTAGGCTAAATTTGGGATATAAACGAGTATCGAAGATGCATGCACAAATCGACTTTTTGGGCCAAAAAAACGTGTTTTAGCATTTCTTTTGCCTGAAAATTGAAATTTTTCTAGCCCAGTACAAATCGCTTCTGAGACCCAAAAAACTCGATTTTTCGGTGTTTTTAGGTTAAATTTGGGATATAAACGGGTATCGAAGATGCATGCACAAATCAACTTTTTGGGCCCAAAAAACGTGTTTTAGCATTTTTTTTGCCTGAAAATTGATTTTTTTCTAGCACAGTGTAAACATGTACAATTCGCTTCTGAGACCCAAAAAACTCGATTTTTCGGTGTTTTTAGGCTAAATTTGGGATATAAACGGGTATCGAAGATGCATGCACAAATCGACTTTTTGGGCCAAAAAAACGTGTTTTAGCATTTTTTTTGCCTGAAAATTGAAATTTTTCTAGCACAGTACAAATCGCTTCTGAGACCAAAAAAACTCGATTTTTCGGTGTTTTTAGGCTAAATTTGGGATATAAACGAGTATTGAAGATGCATGCACAAATCGACTTTTTGGGCCCTAAAAACGTATTTTAGCATTTTTTTTGCCTGAAAATTGAAATTTTCCTAGAACAGTGTAGACATGTACAAATCGCTTGTGAGACCCGAAAAACTCGATTTTTCGGTGTTTTTAGGCTAAATTTGGGATATAAACGGGTATCGAATATGCATGCACAAATCGACTTTTTCGGCCCAAAAAACGTGTTTTAGCATTTTTTTTGCCTGAAAATTGAATTTTTTCTAGCACAGTGTAAACATGTACAATTCGCTTCTGAGACCCAAAAAACTCGATTTTTCGGTGTTTTTAGGCTAAATTTGGGATACGGGTATCGAAGATGCATGAACAAAACGACTTTTTGGACAAAAAAACGTGTTTTAGCATTTTTTTTGTCTGAAAATTGAAATTTTTCTATTACAGTGTAAACATGTTCAAATCGCTTCTGAGACCAAAAAACTCGATTTTTCGGTGTTTTTAGGCTAAATTTGGGATATAAACGGGTATCGAAGATGCATGCACAAATCGACTTTTTGGGCCAAAAAAACGTGTTTTAGCATTTTTTTTGCCTGAAAATTGAAATTTTTCTAGCACAGTACAAATCGCTTCTGAGACCAAAAAAACTCGATTTTTCGGTGTTTTTAGGCTAAATTTGGGATATAAACGAGTATTGAAGATGCATGCACAAATCGACTTTTTGGCCCCTAAAAACGTATTTTAGCATTTTTTTTGCCTGAAAATTGAAATTTTCCTAGCACAGTGTGTACAAATCGCTTCTGAGACCCAATAAACTCGATTTTTCGGTGTTTTTAGGCTAAATTTGGGATATAAACGGGTATCGAAGATGCATGCACAAATCGACTTTTTAGGCCAAAAAAACTTGTTTTAACATTTTTTTTGCCTGAAAATTGAAATTTTTCTAGCACAGTATAAACATGTACAAATCGCTTCTGAGACCCAAAAAACTCGATTTTTCGGTGTTTTTAGCTAAATTTGGGATATAAACGTGTATCGAAGATGCATACACAAATCGACTTTTTGGGCCAAAAAAACGTGTTTTAGCATTTTTTTTGCCTGAAAATTGAAATTTTTCTAGCACAGTACAAATCGCTTCTGAAACCCCAAAAACTCGATTTTTCGGTGTTTTTAGGCTAAATTTGGGATATAAACGGGTATCGAAGATGCATGCACAAATCGACTTTTTGGGCCAAAAAAACGTGTTTTAGCATTTTTTTTGCCTGAAAATTGAAATTTTTCTAGCACAGTACAAATCGCTTCTGAGACCAAAAAAACTCGATTTTTCGGTGTTTTTAGGCTAAATTTGGGATATACACGAGTATTGAAGATGCATGCACAAATCGACTTTTTGGGCCCTAAAAACGTATTTTAGCATTTTTTTTGCCTGAAAATTGAAATTTTCCTAGAACAATGTAGACATGTACAAATCGCTTCTGAGACCCGAAAAACTCGATTTTTCGGTGTTTTTAGGCTAAATTTGGGATATAAACGGGTATCGAAGATGCATGCACAAATCGACTTTTTCGGCCCAAAAAATGTGTTTTAGCATTTTTTTTGCCTGAAAATTGACATTTTTCTAGCACAGTGTAAACATGTACAAATCGCTTCTGAGACCCATAAAACTCGATTTTTCGGTGTTTTTAGGCTAAATTTGGGATATAAACGAGTATCGAAGATGCATGCACAAATCGACTTTTTGGGCCAAAAAAACGTGTTTTAGCATTTCTTTTGCCTGAAAATTGAAATTTTTCTAGCCCAGTACAAATCGCTTCTGAGACCCAAAAAACTCGATTTTTCGGTGTTTTTAGGTTAAATTTGGGATATAAACGGGTATCGAAGATGCATGCACAAATCAACTTTTTGGGTCCAAAAAACGTGTTTTAGCATTTTTTTTGCCTGAAAATTGATTTTTTTCTAGCACAGTGTAAACATGTACAATTCGCTTCTGAGACCCAAAAAACTCGATTTTTCGGTGTTTTTAGGCTAAATTTGGGATACGGGTATCGAAGATGCATGAACAAAACGACTTTTTGGACAAAAAAACGTGTTTTAGCATTTTTTTTGTCTGAAAATTGAAATTTTTCTATTACAGTGTAAACATGTTCAAATCGCTTCTGAGACCAAAAAACTCGATTTTTCGGTGTTTTTAGGCTAAATTTGGGATATAAACGGGTATCGAAGATGCATGCACAAATCGACTTTTTGGGCCAAAAAAACGTGTTTTAGCATTTTTTTTGCCTGAAAATTGAAATTTTTCTAGCACAGTACAAATCGCTTCTGAGACCAAAAAAACTCGATTTTTCGGTGTTTTTAGGCTAAATTTGGGATATAAACGAGTATTGAAGATGAATGCACAAATCGACTTTTTGGGCCCTAAAAACGTATTTTAGCATTTTTTTTGCCTGAAAATTGAAATTTTCCTAGAACAGTGTAGACATGTACAAATCGCTTGTGAGACCCGAAAAACTCGATTTTTCGGTGTTTTTAGGCTAAATTTGGGATATAAACGGGTATCGAATATGCATGCACAAATCGACTTTTTCGGCCCAAAAAACGTGTTTTAGCATTTTTTTTGCCTGAAAATTGATTTTTTTCTAGCACAGTGTAAACATGTACAAATCGCTTCTGAGACCCATAAAACTCGATTTTTCGGTGTTTTTAGGCTAAATTTGGGAAATAAACGGGTATCGAAGATGCATGCACAAATCGACTTTTTGGGCCAAAAAAACGTGTTTTAGCATTTTTTTTGCCTGAAAATTGAATTTTTTCTAGCACAGTGTAAACATGTACAATTCGCTTCTGAGACCCAAAAAACTCGATTTTTCGGTGTTTTTAGGCTAAATTTGGGATACGGGTATCGAATATGCATGCACAAAACGACTTTTTGGACAAAAAAACGTGTTTTAGCATTTTTTTTGTCTGAAAATTGAAATTTTTCTATTACAGTGTAAACATGTTCAAATCGCTTCTGAGACCAAAAAACTCGATTTTTCGGTGTTTTTAGGCTAAATTTGGGATATAAACGGGTATCGAAGATGCATGCACAAATCGACTTTTTGGGCCAAAAAAACGTGTTTTAGCATTTTTTTTGCCTGATAATTGAAATTTTTCTAGCACAGTACAAATCGCTTCTGAGACCAAAAAAACTCGATTTTTCGGTGTTTTTAGGCTAAATTTGGGATATAAACGAGTATTGAAGATGCATGCACAAATCGACTTTTTGGCCCCTAAAAACGTATTTTAGCATTTTTTTTGCCTGAAAATTGAAATTTTCCTAGAACAGTGTAGACATGTACAAATCGCTTGTGAGACCCGAAAAACTCGATTTTTCGGTGTTTTTAGGCTAAATTTGGGATATAAACGGGTATCGAAGATGCATGCACAAATCGACTTTTTCGGCCCAAAAAACGTGTTTTAGCATTTTTTTTGCCTGAAAATTGAAATTTTTCTAGCACAGTGTAAACATGTACAAATCGCTTCTGAGACCCATAAAACTCGATTTTTCGGTGTTTTTAGGCTAAATTTGGGAAATAAACGGGTATCGAAGATGCATGCACAAATCGACTTTTTGGGCCAAAAAAACGTGTTTTAGCATTTTTTTTGCCTGAAAATTGAAATTTTTCTAGCACAGTACAAATCGCTTCTGAGACCCAAAAAACTCGATTTTTCGGTGTTTTTAGGCTAAATTTGGGATATAAACGGGTATCGAAGATGCATGCACAAATCAACTTTTTGGGCCCCAAAAACGTGTTTTAGCATTTTTTTTGCCTGAAAATTGATTTTTTTCTAGCACAGTGTAAACATGTACAATTCGCTTCTGAGACCCAAAAAACTCGATTTTTCGGTGTTTTTAGGCTAAATTTGGGATATAAACGGGTATCGAAGATGCATGAACAAAACGACTTTTTGGACAAAAAAATGTGTTTTAGCATTTTTTTTGTCTGAAAATTGAAATTTTTCTATTACAGTGTAAACATGTTCAAATCGCTTCTGAGACCAAAAAACTCGATTTTTCGGTGTTTTTAGGCTAAATTTGGGATATAAACGGGTATCGAAGATGCATGCACAAATCGACTTTTTGGGCCAAAAAAACGTGTTTTAGCATTTTTTTGCCTGAAAATTGAAATTTTTCTAGATCAGTGTAGACATGTACAAATCGCTTCTGAGACCCAAAAAACTCAATTTTTCGGTGTTTTTTGGCTAAATTGGCGATATTAACGGGTATCGAAGATGCATGCACAAATCGACTTTTTGGGCCAAAAAAACGTGTTTTAGCATTTTTTTGCCTGAAAATTGAAATTTTTCTATTACAGTGTAAACATGTACAAATCGTTCTGAGATCAAAAAACTCGATTTTTCGGTGTTTTTAGTCTAAATTTGGGATATAAACGGGTATCGAAGATGCATGCACAAATCAACTTTTTGGGCCCAAAAAACGTGTTTTAGCATTTTTTTTGCATGAAAATTGATTTTTTTCTAGCACAGTGTAAACATGTACAATTCGCTTCTGAGACCCAAAAAACTCGATTTTTCGGTGTTTTTAGGCTAAATTTGGGATACGGGTATCGAAGATGCATGAACAAAACGACTTTTTGGGCAAAAACACGTGTTTTAGCATTTTTTTTTGTCTGAAAATTGAAATTTTTCTATTACAGTGTAAACATGTTTAAATCGCTTCTGAGACCAAAAAACTCGATTTTTCGGTGTTTTTAGGCTAAATTTGGGATATAAACGGGTATCGAACATGCATGCACAAATCGACTTTTTGGGCCAAAAAACGTGTTTTAGCATTTTTTTGCCTGAAAATTGAAATTTTTCTATTACAGTGTAAACATGTACAAATCGTTCTGAGATCAAAAAAAATCGATTTTTCGGTGTTTTTAGTCTAAATTTGGGATATAAACGGGTATCGAAGATGCATGCACAAATCGACTTTTTGGGCAAAAAAAACATGTTTTAGCATTTTTTTTTGCCTGAAAATTGATTTTTTTCTAGATCAGTGTAGACATGTACAAATCGCTTCTGAGACCCAAAAAACTCGATTTTTCGGTGTTTTTTGGCTAAATTTGCGATATTAACGGGTATCAAAGATGCATGCACAAATCGACTATTTGGGCCCAAAAAACGTGTTTTAGCATTTTTTTGCCTGAAAATTGAAATTTTTCTAGCACAGTGTAAACATGTACAAATCGCTTCTGAGACACAAAAAACTCGATTTTTCGGTGTTTTTAGGCTAAATTTGGGATATAAACGGGTCTAGAAGATGGATGCACAAATCGACTTTTTGGGCCCCAAAAACGTGTTATAAATTTTTTTTTGCCTGAAAATTGAAATTTTTCTAGCAGAGTGTAGACATGTGCAAAACGCTTCAGAGACCAAAAAAACTTGATTTTTCGGTGTTTTTAGGCTAAATTTGGGATATAAACGGGTATCGAAGATGCATGCACAAATCGACTTTTTGGGCGTAAAAAATGTGTTTTAGCTTTTTTTTTGCCTGAAAATTAAAAAAATTCTAGCACAGTGTAAACATGTACAAATCGCTTCTGAGACCCAAAAAACTCGATTTTTCGGTGTTTTTAGGCTAAATTTGGGATATAAACGGGTCTAGAAGATTCATGCACAAATCGACTTTTTGGGGCCTAAAAAACGTGTTTTAAATTTTGTTTTGCCTAAAAATTGAAAATTTTCTAGCAAAGTGTAGACATGTACAAATCGCTTCTGAGACACAAAAAACTCGATTTTTCGATGTTTTTAGGCTAAATTTGGGATATAAACGGGTATCGAAGATGCATGCACAAATCGACTTTTTGGGCAAAAAAAACGTGTTTTAGCATTTTTTTTGCCTGAAAATTGATTTTTTTCTAGCACAGTACAAATCGCTTCTGGGACCAATAAAACTCGATTTTTCGGTGTTTTTAGGCTAAATTTGGGATATAAACGGGTATCGAAGATGCATGCACAAATCGATTTTTTGGACCCAAAAAACGTGTTTTAGCATTTTTTTTGCCTGAAAATTGAAATTTTTCTAGCACAGTGTAAACATGTGCAAATCGCTTCTGAGACCCAAAAAACTCGATTTTTCAGTGTTCTAAGGCTAAATTTGGGATATAAACGGGTATCGAAGATGCATGCACAAATCGACTTTTTGGGCCAAAAAAACGTGTTTTAGCATTTTTTTTGTCAGAAAACTGAAATTTTTCTACCACAGTACAAATCGCTTCTGAGACCAAAAAAACTCGATTTTCGGTATTTTTAGGCTAAATTTGGGATGTAAATGGGTATCGAAGATGCATGCACAAATCGACTTTTTGGGCCCAAAAAACGTGTTTTAACATTTTTTTTGCCTGAAATTTGAATTTTTTCTAGCACAGTGTAGACATGTACAAATCACTTCTGAGACCCAAAAAATTCGATTTTTCGGTGTTTTTAGGCTAAATTTGGGATATAAACGGGTATCTAAGATGCATGCACAAATCGACTTTTTGGGCCAAAAAAACGTGTTTTAGCATTTTTTTTGCCTAAAAATTGAAATTTTTCTAGCACAGTATAAACATGTACAAATCGCTTCTGAGACCCAAAAAACTCGATTTTTCGGTGTTTTTAGCTAAATTTGGGATATAAACATGTATCGAAGATGCATACACAAATCGACTTATTGGGCCAAAAAAACGTGTTTTAGCATTTTTTTTGCCAGAAAATTGAAATTTTTCTAGCACAGTACAAATCGCTTCTGAGACCAAAAAAACTCGATTTTTCGGTGTTTTTAGGCTAAATTTGGGATATAAACGAGTATTGAAGATGCATGCACAAATCGACTTTTTGGGCACAAAAAACGTGTTTTAGCATTTTTTTTGCCTGAAAATTGACATTTTCCTAGAACAGTGTAGACATGTACAAATCGCTTCTGAGACCCGAAAAACTCGATTTTTCGGTGTTTTTAGGCTAAATTTGGAATTTAAACGGGTATCGAAGAAGCATGCACAAATCGACTTTTGGGGCCCAAAAAACGTGTTTTAACATTTTTTTTGCCTGAAATTTGAGTTTTTTCTAGCACAGTGTAGACATGTACAAATCACTTCTGAGACCTAAAAAACTCGATTTTTCGGTGTTTTTAGGCTAAATTTGGGATATAAACGGGTATCTAAGATGCATGCACAAATCGACTTTTTGGGCCAAAAAAACGTGTTTTAGCATTTTTTTTGCCTGAAAATTGATTTTTTTCTAGCACAGTATAAACATTTACAAATCGCTTCTGAGACCCAAAAAACTCGATTTTTCGGTGTTTTTAGCTAAATTTGGGATATAAACGTGTATCGAAGATGCATACACAAATCGACTTATTGGGCCAAAAAAACGTGTTTTAGCATTTTTTTTGCCAGAATATTAAAATTTTTCTAGCACAGTACAAATCGCTTCTAAGACCCAAAAAACTCGATTTTTCGGTGTTTTTAGGCTAAATTTGGGATATAAACTGGTATCAAAGATGCATGCACAAATCGACTTTTTGGGCAAAAAAAACGTGTTTTAGCATTTTTTTTGCCTGAAAATTGAAATTTTTCTAGCACAGTACAAATCGCTTCTGAGACCAAAAAAACTCGATTTTTCGGCGTTTTTAGGCTAAATTTGGGATATAAACGAGTATTGAAGATGCATGCACAAATCGACTTTTTGGGCCCAAAAAACGTGTTTTAGCATTTTTTTTGCCTGAAAATTGAAATTTTTCTAGCACAGTGTAAACATGTACAAATCGCTTCTGAAACCCCCAAAACTCGATTTTTCGGTGTTTTTAGGCTAAATTTGGGATATAAACGGGTATCGAAGATGCATGCACAAATCGACTTTTGGGGCCAAAAAAACGTGTTTTAGCATTTTTTTTGCCTGAAAATTGATTTTTTTCTAGAACAGTACAAATTGCTTCTGAGACCCAAAAAACTCGATTTTTCGGTGTTTTTAGGCTAAATTTGGGATATAAACTGGTATCGAAGATGCATGCACAAATCGACTTTTTGGGCCAAAAAAACGTGTTTTAGCATTTTTTTTGCCTGAAAATTGATTTTTTTCTAGAACAGTGTAGACATATACAAATCGCTTCTGAGACCCAAAAAACTCTATTTTTCGGTGTTTTAGGCTAAATTTGGGATATAAACGGGTATCGAAGATGCATGCACAAATCGACTTTTTGGGCAAGAAAAACGTGTTTTAGCATTTTTTTTGCCTGAAAATTGAAATTTTTCTAGCACAGTACAAATCGCTTCTGAGACCCAAAAAACTCGATTTTTCGGTGTTTTTAGGCTAAATTTGGGATATAAACGGGTATCGAAGATGCATGCACAAATCGATTTTTTGGGCCCAAAAAACGTGTTTTAGCATTTTTTTTGCCTGAAAATTGAAATTTTTCTAGCACAGTGTAAACATGTGCAAATCGCTTCTGAGACCCAAAAAACTCGATTTTTCAGTGTTCTAAGGCTAAATTTGGGATATAAACGGGTATCGAAGATGCATGCACAAATCGACTTTTTGGGCCAAAAAAACGTGTTTTAGCATTTTTTTTGTCAGAAAACTGAAATTTTTCTACCACAGTACAAATCGCTTCTGAGACCCAAAAAACTCGATTTTTCGGTATTTTTAGGCTAAATTTGGGATGTAAACGGGTATCGAAGATGCATGCACAAATCGACTTTTTGGGCCCAAAAAACGTGTTTTAACATTTTTTTTGCCTGAAAATTGAAATTTTTCTAGCACAGTGTGTATAAATCGCATCTGAGACCAAAAAAACTCGATTTTTCGGTGTTTTTAGCTAAATTTGGGATATAAACGTGTATCGAAGATGCATACACAAATCGACTTTTTGGGCCAAAAAAACGTGTTTTAGCATTTTTTTTGCCAGAAAATTGAAATTTTTCTAGCACAGTACAAATCGCTTCTGAGACCCCAAAAACTCGATTTTTCGGTGTTTTTAGGCTAAATTTGGGATATAAACGGGTATCGAAGATGCATGCACAAATCGACTTTTTGGGCCAAAAAAACGTGTTTTAGCATTTTTTTTGCCTGAAAATTGAAATTTTTCTAGCACAGTACAAATCGCTTCTGAGACCAAAAAAACTCGATTTTTCGGTGTTTTTAGGCTAAATTTGGGATATAAACGGGTATCGAAGATGCATGCACAAATCGACTTTTTCGGCCCAAAAAACGTGTTTTTGGTATTTTTTTTGCCTGAAAATTGAAATTTTTCTAGCACAGTGTAAACATGTACAAATTGCTTCTGAGACCCATAAAACTCGATTTTTCGGTGTTTTTAGGCTAAATTTGGGATATAAACGGGTATCGAAGATGCATGCACAAATCGACTTTTTGGGCCAAAAAAACGTGTTTTAGCATTTTTTTTGCCTGAAAATTGAAATTTTTCTAGCACAGTACAAATCGCTTCTGAGACCCAAAAAACTCGATTTTTAGGTGTTTTTAGGCTAAATTTGGGATATAAACGGGTATCGAAGATGCATGCACAAATCGACTTTTTGGGCCCAAAAAACGTATTTTAGCATTTTTTTGGCCTGAAAATTGATTTTTTTCTAGCACAGTGTAAACATGTACAATTCGCTTCTGAAACCCAAAAAACTCGATTTTTCGGTGTTTTTAGGCTAAATTTGGGATATAAACGGGTATCGAAGATGCATGAACAAAACGACTTTTTGTACAAAAAAACGTGTTTTAGCATTTTTTTTGTCTGAAAATTGAAATTTTTCTATTACAGTGTAAACATGTTCTAATCGCTTCTGAGACCAAAAAACTCGATTTTTCGGTGTTTTTAGGCTAAATTTGGGATATAAACGGGTATCGAAGATGCATGCACAAATCGACTTTTTTGGCCAAAAAAACGTGTTTTAGCATTTTTTTGCCTGAAAATTGAAATTTTTCTATTACAGTGTAAACATGTACAAATCGTTCTGAGATAAAAAAACTCGATTTTTCGGTGTTTTTAGTCTAAATTTGGGATATAAACGGGTATCGAAGATGCATGCACAAATCGACTTTTTGGGCCCCAAAAACGTGTTTTAAATTTTTTTTTGCCTGAAAATTGAAATATTTCTAGCAGAGTGTAGACATGTGCAAAACGCTTCAGAGACCAAAAAAACTTGATTTTTCGGTGTTTTTAGGCTAAATTTGGGATATAAACGGGTATCGAAGATGCATGCACAAATCGACTTTTTGGGCGTAAAAAATGTGTTTTAGCTTTTTTTTTGCCTGAAAATTAAAATTTTTCTAGCACAGTGTAAACATGTACAAATCGCTTCTGAGACCCAAAAAACTCGATTTTTCGGTGTTTTTAGGCTAAATTTGGGATATAAACGGGTCTAGAAGATTCATGCACAAATCGACTTTTTGGGCCTAAAAAACGTGTTTTAAATTTTATTTTGCCTAAAAATTGAAAATTTTCTAGCAAAGTGTAGACATGTGCAAATTGCTTCTGAGACCCAAAAAACTCGATTTTTCGGTGTTTTTAGGCTAAATTTGGGATATAAACAGGTATCGAAGATGCATGCACAAATCGACTTTTTGGGCCCAAAAAACGTGTTTTAGCATTTTTTTTGCCAGAAAATTGATTTTTTTCTAGAACAGTGTAGACATGTACAAATCGCTTCTGAGACCCAAAAAACTCGATTTTTAGGTGTTTTAGGCTAAATTTGGGATATAAACGGGTATCGAAGATGCATGCACAAATCGACTTTTTGGGCACAAAAAACGTGTATTAGCATTTTTTTTGCCTGAAAATTGAAATTTTTCTAGCACAGTGTAAACATGTACATGTAAACATGTACACTGTGCTAGAAAATTTTCAATTTTCAGGCAAAAAAAAATTTAAAACACGTTTTTTTGGCCCAAAAAATCGATTTGTGCATGCATCTTCGATACCCGTTTATATCCCAAATTTAGCCTAAAAACACCCAAAAATCAAGTTTTTTGGGTCTTAGAAGCGATTTCTACATGTTTACACTGTGCTAGAAAAATTTCAATTTTCAGGCAAAAAAAATGCTAAAACACGTTTTTTGGGCCCAAAAAGTCGATTTGTGCATGCATCTTCGATACCCGTTTATATCCCAAATTTAGCCTAAAACACCGAAAAATCGAGTTTCTTGGGTCTCAGAAGCGATTTGTACATGTCTACACTGTTCTAGAAAACATTCAATTTTCTTTCAAAAAAAATGCTAAAACACGTTTTTTGGGCCAAAAAAGTCGATTTGTGCATGCATTTTCGATACCTGTTTATATCCCAAATTTAGCCTAAAAACACAGAAGAATCGAGTTTTTTGGGTCTCAGAAGCGATTTGTACTGTGCTAGAAAAATTTCAATTTTCAGGCAAAAAAAATGCTAAAACACATTTTTTAGGCCCAAAAAGTCGATTTGTGCATGCATCTTCGATACCCGTTTATATTCCAAATTTGTCCTGAAAACACCGAAAAATCGAGTTTTTTTGGTCTCTGAAGCGATTTGCACATGTTTACACTGTGCTAGAAAAAAATCAATTTTCTGGCAAAAAAAATTTTAAAACACGTTTTTTTGGCACAAAAAATCGATTTGTGCATGCATCTTCGATACCCGTTTATATCCCAAATTTAGCCTAAAAACACCGAAAAATCGAGTTTTTTGGGTCTCAGAAGCGATTTGTACATGTTTACACTGTGCTAGAAAAATTTCAATTTTCAGGCAAAAAAAATGCTAAAACACATTTTTTGTGCCCAAAAAGTCGATTTGTGCATGCATCTTCGATACCCGTTTATATCCCAAATTTAGCCTAAAACACCGAAAATCGAGTTTTTTGGGTCTCAGAAGCGATTTGTACATGTCTACACTGTTCTAAAAAAATTTCAATTTTCTGGCAAAAAAAATGCTAAAACACGTTTTTTGGGCCTAAAAAGTCGATTTGTGCATGCATCTTCGATACCTGTTTATATCCCAAATTTAGCCTAAAAACACCGAAAAATCGAGTTTTTTGGGTCTCAGAAGCAATTTGCACATATCTACACTTTGCTAGAAAATTTTCAATTTTTAGGCAAAATAAAATTTAAAACACGTTTTTTAGGCCCAAAAAGTCGATTTGTGCATGCATCTTCTAGACCCGTTTATATCCCAAATTTAGCCTAAAAACACCGAAAAATCGAGTTTTTTTGGTCACAGAAGCGATTTGTACATGTTTACACTGTGCTAGAAAAATTTCAATTTTCAGGCAAAAAAATGCTAAAACACGTTTTTTGGGCCCAAATAGTCGATTTGTGCATGCATCTTTGATACCCGTTAATATCCCAAATTTAGCCTAATAACCCCGAAAAATCGAGTTTTTTTGGTCTCAGAAGCGATTTGTACATATCTACACTGTTCTAGAAAAAAATCAATTTTCTGGCAAAAAAAATGCTAAAACACGTTTTTTTTGCCCAAAAAGTCGATTTGTGCATGCATCTTCGATACCCGTTTATATCCCAAATTTAGCCTAAAAACACCGAAAAATCGAGTTTTTTTGGTCTCTAAAGCGATTTGCACATGTCTACACTGTGCTAGAAAATTTTCAATTTTCAGGCAAAAAAAATTTAAAACACGTTTTTTGGGCCCAAAAAGTTGATTTGTGCATGCATCTTCGATACCCGTTTATATCCCAAATTTAGACTAAAAAAAACGAAAAATCGAGTTTTTTGGTCTCAGAAGCGATTTGTACATGTTTACACTGTAATAGAAAAATTTCAATTTTTAGACAAAAAAAATGCTAAAACACGTTTTTTTGTCCAAAAAGTCGTTTTGTTCATGCATCTTCGATACCCGTTTATATCCCAAATTTAGCCTAAAAATACCGAAAAATCGAGTTTTTAGGGTCTCAGAAGCGAATTGTACATGTTTACACTGTACTAGAAAAAAATCAATTTTCAGGCAAAAAAAATGCTAAAACACGTTTTTTGGGCCCAAAAAGTCGATTTGTGCATGCATCTTCGATACCCGTTTATATCCCAAATTTAGCCTAAAAACACAGAAAAATCGAGTTTTTTGGGTCTCAGAAGCAATTTGTACATGTCTACACTGTGCTAGAAAATTTTTAATTTTCAGACAAAAAAAATGCTAAAACACGTTTTTTGGGCCCAAAAAGTCGATTTGTGCATGCATCTTCGATACCCGTTTATATCCCAAATTTAGCCTAAGAACATCGAAAAATCGAGTTTTTTGGGTCTCAGAAGCAATTTGCACATGTCTACTCTGTGCTAGAAAATTTTCAATTTTTAGGCAAAAAAAAATTAAAACACATTTTTTGGGCCCAAAAAGTCGATTTGTGCATGCATCTTCGATACCCGTTTATATCCCAAATTTAGCCTAAGAACACCGAAAAATTGAGTTTTTTGGGTCTCAGAAGCGATTTGTACATGTTTACACTGTGCTAGAAATATTTCAATTTTCAGGCAAAAAAAATGCTAGAACACGTTTTTTGTGCCCAAAAAGTCGATTTGTGCATGCATCTTCGATACCCGTTTATATCCCAAATTTAGCCTAAAACACCGAAAATCGAGTTTTTTGGGTCTCACAAGCGATTTGTACATGTCTACACTGTTCTAGAAAAATTTCAATTTTTTGGCAAAAAAAATGCTAAAACACGTTTTAGAGGCCCAAAAAGTCGATTTGTGCATGCATCTTCTAGACCCGTTTATATCCCAAATTTAGCCTAAAAACACCGAAAAATCGATTTTTTTTTATCTCAGAAGCGATTTGTACATGTTTACACTGTGCTAGAAAAAAAATAATTTTCAGGCAAAAATAATGCTAAACACGTTTTTTACGCCCAAAAAGTCGATTTGTGCATGCATCTTCGATACCCGTTTATATCCCAAATTTAGCCTAAAAACACCGAAAAATCAAGTTTTTTTGGTCTCTGAAGCGATTTGCACATATTTACTCTGTACTAGAAAAATTTCAATTTTCAGGCAAAACAAATTTTAAAACACGTTTTTTGGGCCCAAAAAGTCGATTTGTTCATCCATCTTCTAGACCCGTTTATATCCCAAATTTAGCCTTATAACACCGAAAAATCGAGTTTTTTTGGTCTCTAAAGCGATTTGCACATGTCTACACTGTGCTAGAAAATTTTCAATTTTCAGGCAAAAAAAATTTAAAACACGTTTTTTGGGCCCAAAAAGTCGATTTGTGCATGCATCTTCGATACCCGTTTCTATCCCAAATTTAGACTAAAAACACCGAAAAATCGAGTTTTTTGGTCTCAGAACGATTTGTACATGTTTACACTGTAATAGAAAAATTTCAATTTTCAGGCAAAAAAATGCTAAAACAAGTTTTTTTGGCCCAAAATGTCGATTTGTGCATGCATCTTCGATACCCGTTTATATCCCAAATTTAGCCTAAAAACACCGAAAAATCGAGTTTTTTGGTCTCAGAAGCGATTTGTACATGTTTACACTGTACAAGAAAAAAATCAATTTTCAGGCAAAAAAAATGCTAAAACACGTTTTTTGGGCCCAAAAAGTCGATTTGTGCATGCATCTTCGATACCCGTTTATATCCCAAATTTAGCCTAAAAACATCGAAAAATCGAGTTTTTTGGGTTTCAGAAGCAATTTGTACATGTCTACACTGTGCTAGAAAAATTTCAATTTTCAGGCAAAAAAAATGCTAAAACACGTTTTTTGGGCCCAAAATGTCGATTTGTGCATGCATCTTCGATACCCGTTTATATCCCAATTTTAGCCTAAAAACACCGAAAAATCGAGTTTTTTGGGTCTCAGAAGCAATTTGCACATGTCTACTCTGTGCTAGAAAATTTTCAATTTTCAGGCAAAAAAAATGCTAAAACACGTTTTTTGGGCCCAAAAAGTCGATTTGTGCATGCATCTTCGATACCCGTTTATATCCCAAATTTAGCCTAAAAACACCGAAAAATCAAGTTTTTTGGGTCTCAGAAGCGATTTGTACTGTGCTAGAAAAATTTCAATTTTCAGGCATAAAAAATGCTAAAACACATTTTTTACGCCCAAAAAGTCGATTTGTGCATGCATCTTCAATACCCGTTTATATCCCAAATTTAGCCTAAAAACACCGAAATCGACTTTTTTGGGTCTCAGAAGCGATTTGTACATGTCTACACTGTTCTAGAAAAATTTCAATTTTCAGGCCAAAAAAATGCTAAAACACGTTTTTTAGGCCCAAAAAGTCGATTTGTGCATGCATTTTTCGATACCCGTTTATATCCCAAATTTAGCCTAAAAACACCGAAAAATCCAGTTTTTTTGGTCTCCGAAGCGATTTGCACATGTCTACACTGTGCTAGAAAATTTTCAATTTTAAGGCAAAACAAATGCTAAAACACGTTTTTTTGGCCCAAAAAGTCGATTTGTGCATGCATCTTCGATACCCGTTTATATCCCAAATTTAGCCTAAAAACACCGAAAAATCGAGTTTTTTGGGTCTCAGAAGCAATTTGCACATGTCTACTCTGTGCTAGAAAATATTCAATTTTTAGGCAAAAATAAATTTAAAAAACATTTTTTGGGCCCAAAAAGTCGATTTGTGCATGCATCTTCGATACCCGTTTATATCCCAAATTTAGCCTAAAAACACCGAAAATCGAGTTTTTTGGGTCTCAGAAGCGATTTGTACATGTCTACACTGTTCTAGAAAAAAATCAATTTTCAGGCAAAAAAAATGCTAAAACACGTTTTTGAGGCCCAAAAAATCGATTTGTGCATGCATCTTCGATACCCGTTTATATCCCAAATTTAGCCTAAAAACACCGAAAAATCGAGTTTTTTTGGTCTCAGAAGCGATTTGTACTGTGCTAGAAAAATTTCAATTTTCAGGAAAAAAAAATGCTAAAACACATTTTTTAGACCCAAAAAGTCGATTTGTGCATGCATCTTCGATACCCGTTTATATCCCAAATTTAGCCTGAAAACACCGAAAAATCGAGTTTTTTGGGTCTCAGAAGTGATTTGTACATGTTTACACTGTGCTAGAAAAATTTCAATTTTCAGGCAAAAAAAATGCTAAAACACGTTTTTTGGGCCCAAAAAGTCGATTTGTGCATGCATCTTCGATACCCGTTTATATCCCAAATTTAGCCTAAAAACACCGAAAAATCGAGTGTTTTGGGTCTCAGAAGCGATTTGTACATGTCTACACTGTTCTAGAAAAATTTCAATTTTCAGGCAAAAAAAAATGCTAAAACACGTTGTTTTGGCTCAAAAAGTCAATTTGTGCATGCATCTTTGATACCCGTTTATATCCCAAATTTAGCCTAAAAACACCGAAAAATCGAGTTTTTTGGGTTTCAGAAGCGATTTGTACTGTGCTAGAAAAATTTCAATTTTCAGGCAAAAAAAATGCTAAAACACGTTTTTTTGGCCCAAAAAGTCGATTTGTGCATGCATCTTCGATACCCGTTTATATCCCAAATTTTGCCTAAAAACACCGAAAAATCGAGTTTTTTGGGTGTCAGAAGCGATTTGTACATGTTTACACTGTGCTAGAATAATTTCAATTTTCAGGCAAAAAAAATGCTAAAACACGTTTTTTGTGCCCAAAAAGTCGATTTGTGCATGCATCTTCGATACCCGTTTATATCTCAAATTTAGCCTAAAAACACCGAAAAATCGAGTTTTTTGGGTCTCAGAAGCGATTTGTACAGTGCTAGAAAAATTTCAATTTTCAGGCAAAAAAAATGCTAAAACACGTTTTTTTGGCCCAAAAAGTCGATTTGTGCATGCATCTTCGATACCCGTTTATATCCCAAATTTTGCCTAAAAACACCGAAAAATCGAGTTTTTTGGGTGTCAGAAGCGATTTGTACATGTTTACACTGTGCTAGAATAATTTCAATTTTCAGGCAAAAAAAATGCTAAAACACGTTTTTTGTGCCCAAAAAGTCGATTTGTGCATGCATCTTCGATACCCGTTTATATCTCAAATTTAGCCTAAAAACACCGAAAAATCGAGTTTTTTGGGTCTCAGAAGCGATTTGTACAGTGCTAGAAAAATTTCAATTTTCAGGCAAAAAAAATGCTAAAACACGTTTTTTGGGCCCAAAAAGTCGATTTGTGCATGCATCTTCGATATTCGTTTATATCCCAAATTTAGCCTAAAAACACAGAAAAATCGAGTTTTTTTGGTCTCAGAAGTGATTTGTACTGTGCTAGAAAAATATCAATTTTCAGGCAAAAAAAATGCTAAAACACGTTTTTTTGGCCCAAAAAATCGATTTGTGCATGCATCTTCGATACCCGTTTATATCCCAAATTTAGCCTAAAAACACTGAAAAATCGAGTTTTTTGGGTCTCAGAAGCGATTTGTACTGTGCTAGAAAAAATTCAATTTTCTGGCAAAAAAAAAGGTAAAACACGTTTTTTTGGCCCAAAAAGTCGATTTGTGTATGCATCTTCGATACCCGTTTATATCCCAAATTTAGCTAAAAACACCGAAAAACCGAGTTTTTGGGTCTCAGAAGCGATTTGTACATGTTTACACTGTGCTAGAAAAATTTCAATTTTCAGGCAAAAAAAATGCTAAAACACGTTTTTTGGGCCCAAAAAGTCGATTTGTGCATGCATCTTCGATACCTGTTTATATCGCAAATTTAGCCTAAAAACACCGAAACATCGAGTTTGTTTTGGTCTCAGAAGCAATTAGCACATGTCTACACTTTGCTAGAAAATTTTCAATTTTTAGGCAAAATAAAATTTAAAACACGTTTTTTAGGCCCAAAAAGTCGATTTGTGCATGCATCTTCTAGACCCGTTTATATCCCAAATTAAGCCTAAAAACACCGAAAAATCGAGTTTTGGGGGTCTCAGAAGCGATTTGTACATGTTTACACTGTGCTAGAATTTTTTTTATTTTCAGGCAAAAAAAATGCTAAAACACATTTTTTACGCCCAAAAAGTCGATTTGTGCATGCATCTTCGATACCCGTTTATATCCCAAATTTAGCCTAAAAATACCGAAAAATCGAGTTTTTTGGGTCTCAGAAGCGATTTGTACTGTGCTAGAAAAATTTCAATTTTCTGGCAAAAAAAATGCTAAAACACGTTTTTTTGGCCCAAAAAGTCGATTTGTGTATGCATCTTCGATACCCGTTTATATCCCAAATTTAGCTAAAAACACCGAAAAACCGAGTTTTTTTGGTTTCTGAAGCGATTTGCACATGTCTACACTGTGCTAGAAAAAAATCAATTTTCAGGTAAAAAAAAAATTAAAACAAGTTTTTGGGGCCCAAAAAGTCGATTTGTGCATCCATCTTCTAGACCCGTTTATATCCCAAATTTAGCCTAAAAACACCGAAATCGAGTTTTTTGGGTCTCAGAAGCGATTTGTACATGTTTACACTGTGCTAGAAAAATTTCAATTTTCAGGAAAAAAAATGCTAAAACACGTGTTTTTGGCCCAAATAGTCGATTTGTGCATGCATCTTTGATACCCGTTAATATCCCAAATTTAGCCTAAAAACACCGAAAAATCTAGTTTTTTGGGTCTCAGAAGCGATTTGTACACGTCTACACTGTTCTAGAAAAATTTCAATTTTCATGCCAAAAAAATGCTAAAACACGGTTTTTAGGCCCAAAAAGTCGATTTGTGCATGCATTTTTCGATACCCGTTTATATCCCAAATTTAGCCTAAAAACACCGAAAAATCGAGTTTTTTTGGTCTCCGAAGCGATTTGCACATGTCTACACTGTGCTAGAAAATTTTCAATTTTAAGGCAAAACAAATGCTAAAACACGTTTTTTGGGCCCAAAAAGTCGATTTGTGCATGCATCTTCGATACCCGTTTATATCCCAAATTTAGCCTAAAAACACCGAAAAATCGAGTTTTTTGGGTCTCAGAAGCAATTTGCACATGTCTACTCTGTGCTAGAAAATATTCAATTTTTAGGCAAAAAAAAATTTAAAAAACATTTTTTGGGCCCAAAAAGTCGATTTGTGCATGCATCTTCGATACCCGTTTATATCCCAAATTTAGCCTAAAAACACCGAAAATCGATTTTTTTGGGTCTCAGAAGCGATTTGTACATGTCTACACTGTTCTAGAAAAAAATCAATTTTCAGGCAAAAAAAATGCTAAAACACGTTTTTGAGGCCCAAAAATTCGATTTGTGCATGCATCTTCGATACCCGTTTATATCCCAAATTTAGCCTAAAAACACCGAAAAATCGAGTTTTTTTGGTCTCAGAAGCGATTTGTACTGTGCTAAAAAAAAATCAATTTTCAGGAAAAAAAAATGCTAAAACACATTTTTCAGACCCAAAAAGTCGATTTGTGCATGCATCTTCGATACCCGTTTATATCCCAAATTTAGCCTAAAAACACCGAAAAATCGAGTTTTTTTGGTCTCAGAAGCGATTTGTACTGTGCTAGAAAAATTTCAATTTTCAGGAAAAAAAAATGCTAAAACACATTTTTTAGACCCAAAAAGTCGATTTGTGCATGCATCTTCGATACCCGTTTATATCCCAAATTTAGCCTGAAAACACCGAAAAATCGAGTTTTTTGGGTCTCAGAAGTGATTTGTACATGTTTACACTGTGCTAGAAAAATTTCAATTTTCAGGCAAAAAAAAATGCTAAAACACGTTGTTTTGGCTCAAAAAGTCAATTTGTGCATGCATCTTTGATACCCGTTTATATCCCAAATTTAGCCTAAAAACACCGAAAAATCGAGTTTTTTGGGTTTCAGAAGCGATTTGTACTGTGCTAGAAAAATTTCAATTTTCAGGCAAAAAAAATGCTAAAACACGTTTTTTTGGCCCAAAAAGTCGATTTGTGCATGCATCTTCGATACCCGTTTATATCCCAAATTTTGCCTAAAAACACCGAAAAATCGAGTTTTTTGGGTGTCAGAAGCGATTTGTACATGTTTACACTGTGCTAGAATAATTTCAATTTTCAGGCAAAAAAAATGCTAAAACACGTTTTTTGTGCCCAAAAAGTCGATTTGTGCATGCATCTTCGATACCCGTTTATATCTCAAATTTAGCCTAAAAACACCGAAAAATCGAGTTTTTTGGGTCTCAGAAGCGATTTGTACATGTCTACACTGTTCTAGAAAAATTTCAATTTTCAGGCAAAAAAAATGCTAAAACACGTTTTTTGGGCCCAAAAAGTCGATTTGTGCATGCATCTTCGATATTCGTTTATATCCCAAATTTAGCCTAAAAACACAGAAAAATCGAGTTTTTTTGGTCTCAGAAGTGATTTGTACTGTGCTAGAAAAATATCAATTTTCAGGCAAAAAAAATGCTAAAACACGTTTTTTTGGCCCAAAAAATCGATTTGTGCATGCATCTTCGATACCCGTTTATATCCCAAATTTAGCCTAAAAACACTGAAAAATCGAGTTTTTTGGGTCTCAGAAGCGATTTGTACTGTGCTAGAAAAATTTCAATTTTCTGGCAAAAAAAAAGGTAAAACACGTTTTTTTGGCCCAAAAAGTCGATTTGTGTATGCATCTTCGATACCCGTTTATATCCCAAATTTAGCTAAAAACACCGAAAAACCGAGTTTTTTGGGTCTCAGAAGCGATTTGTACATGTTTACACTGTGCTAGAAAAATTTCAATTTTCAGGCAAAAAAAATGCTAAAACACGTTTTTTGGGCCCAAAAAGTCGATTTGTGCATGCATCTTCGATACCTGTTTATATCGCAAATTTAGCCTAAAAACACCGAAACATCGAGTTTGTTTTGGTCTCAGAAGCAATTTGCACATGTCTACACTTTGCTAGAAAATTTTCAATTTTTAGGCAAAATAAAATTTAAAACACGTTTTTTAGGCCCAAAAAGTCGATTTGTGCATGCATCTTCTAGACCCGTTTATATCCCAAATTAAGCCTAAAAACACCGAAAAATCGAGTTTTGGGGGTCTCAGAAGCGATTTGTACATGTTTACACTGTGCTAGAATTTTTTTTATTTTCAGGCAAAAAAAATGCTAAAACACATTTTTTACGCCCAAAAAGTCGATTTGTGCATGCATCTTCGATACCCGTTTATATCCCAAATTTAGCCTAAAAATACCGAAAAATCGAGTTTTTTGGGTCTCAGAAGCGATTTGTACTGTGCTAGAAAAATTTCAATTTTCTGGCAAAAAAAATGCTAAAACACGTTTTTTTGGCCCGAAAAGTCGATTTGTGTATGCATCTTCGATACCCGTTTATATCCCAAATTTAGCTAAAAACACCGAAAAACCGAGTTTTTTTGGTTACTGAAGCGATTTGCACATGTCTACACTGTGCTAGAAAAAATTCAATTTTCAGGTAAAAAAAAAATTAAAACAAGTTTTTGGGGCCCAAAAAGTCGATTTGTGCATCCATCTTCTAGACCCGTTTATATCCCAAATTTAGCCTAAAAACACCGAAATCGAGTTTTTTGGGTCTCAGAAGCGATTTGTACATGTTTACACTGTGCTAGAAAAATTTCAATTTTCAGGAAAAAAAATGCTAAAACACGTGTTTTTGGCCCAAATAGTCGATTTGTGCATGCATCTTTGATACCCGTTAATATCCCAAATTTAGCCTAAAAACACCGAAAAATCTAGTTTTTTGGGTCTCAGAAGCGATTTGTACACGTCTACACTGTTCTAGAAAAATTTCAATTTTCATGCCAAAAAAATGCTAAAACACGGTTTTTAGGCCCAAAAAGTCGATTTGTGCATGCATTTTTCGATACCCGTTTATATCCCAAATTTAGCCTAAAAACACCAAAAAATCGAGTTTTTTTGGTCTCCGAAGCGATTTGCACATGTCTACACTGTGCTAGAAAATTTTCAATTTTAAGGCAAAACAAATGCTAAAACACGTTTTTTGGGCCCAAAAAGTCGATTTGTGCATGCATCTTCGATACCCGTTTATATCCCAAATTTAGCCTAAAAACACTGAAAAATCGAGTTTTTTGGGTCTCAGAAGCGATTTGTACATGTCTACACTGTTCTAGAAAAATTTCAATTTTCAGGCAAAAAAAATGCTAAAACACGTTTTTTGGGCCCAAAAAGTCGATTTGTGCATGCATCTTCGATATTCGTTTATATCCCAAATTTAGCCTAAAAACACAGAAAAATCGAGTTTTTTTGGTCTCAGAAGTGATTTGTACTGTGCTAGAAAAATATCAATTTTCAGGCAAAAAAAATGCTAAAACACGTTTTTTTGGCCCAAAAAATCGATTTGTGCATGCATCTTCGATACCCGTTTATATCCCAAATTTAGCCTAAAAACACTGAAAAATCGAGTTTTTTGGGTCTCAGAAGCGATTTGTACTGTGCTAGAAAAATTTCAATTTTCTGGCAAAAAAAAAGGTAAAACACGTTTTTTTGGCCCAAAAAGTCGATTTGTGTATGCATCTTCGATACCCGTTTATATCCCAAATTTAGCTAAAAACACCGAAAAACCGAGTTTTTTGGGTCTCAGAAGCGATTTGTACATGTTTACACTGTGCTAGAAAAATTTCAATTTTCAGGCAAAAAAAATGCTAAAACACGTTTTTTGGGCCCAAAAAGTCGATTTGTGCATGCATCTTCGATACCTGTTTATATCGCAAATTTAGCCTAAAAACACCGAAACATCGAGTTTGTTTTGGTCTCAGAAGCAATTTGCACATGTCTACACTTTGCTAGAAAATTTTCAATTTTTAGGCAAAATAAAATTTAAAACACGTTTTTTAGGCCCAAAAAGTCGATTTGTGCATGCATCTTCTAGACCCGTTTATATCCCAAATTAAGCCTAAAAACACCGAAAAATCGAGTTTTGGGGGTCTCAGAAGCGATTTGTACATGTTTACACTGTGCTAGATTTTTTTTTTATTTTCAGGCAAAAAAAATGCTAAAACACATTTTTTACGCCCAAAAAGTCGATTTGTGCATGCATCTTCGATACCCGTTTATATCCCAAATTTAGCCTAAAAATACCGAAAAATCGAGTTTTTTGGGTCTCAGAAGCGATTTGTACTGTGCTAGAAAAATTTCAATTTTCTGGCAAAAAAAATGCTAAAACACGTTTTTTTGGCCCAAAAAGTCGATTTGTGTATGCATCTTCGATACCCGTTTATATCCCAAATTTAGCTAAAAACACCGAAAAACCGAGTTTTTTTGGTTTCTGAAGCGATTTGCACATGTCTACACTGTGCTAGAAAAAATTCAATTTTCAGGTAAAAAAAAAATTAAAACAAGTTTTTGGGGCCCAAAAAGTCGATTTGTGCATCCATCTTCTAGACCCGTTTATATCCCAAATTTAGCCTAAAAACACCGAAATCGAGTTTTTTGGGTCTCAGAAGCGATTTGTACATGTTTACACTGTGCTAGAAAAATTTCAATTTTCAGGAAAAAAAATGCTAAAACACGTGTTTTTGGCCCAAATAGTCGATTTGTGCATGCATCTTTGATACCCGTTAATATCCCAAATTTAGCCAAAAAACACCGAAAAATCTAGTTTTTTGGGTCTCAGAAGCGATTTGTACACGTCTACACTGTTCTAGAAAAATTTCAATTTTCATGCCAAAAAAATGCTAAAACACGGTTTTTAGGCCCAAAAAGTCGATTTGTGCATGCATTTTTCGATACCCGTTTATATCCCAAATTTAGCCTAAAAACACCGAAAAATCGAGTTTTTTTGGTCTCCGAAGCGATTTGCACATGTCTACACTGTGCTAGAAAATTTTCAATTTTAAGGCAAAACAAATGCTAAAACACGTTTTTTGGGCCCAAAAAGTCGATTTGTGCATGCATCTTCGATACCCGTTTACATCCCAAATTTAGCCTAAAAACACCGAAAAATCGAGTTTTTTGGGTCTCAGAAGCAATTTGCACATGTCTACTCTGTGCTAGAAAATTTTCAATTTTTAGGCAAAAAAAAATTTAAAAAACATTTTTTGGGCCCAAAAAGTCGATTTGTGCATGCATCTTCGATACCCGTTTATATCCCAAATTTAGCCTAAAAACACCGAAAATCGATTTTTTTGGGTCTCAGAAGCGATTTGTACATGTCTACACTGTTCTAGAAAAAAATCAATTTTCAGGCAAAAAAAATGCTAAAACACGTTTTTGAGGCCCAAAAATTCGATTTGTGCATGTATCTTCGATACCCGTTTATATCCCAAATTTAGCCTAAAAACACCGAAAAATCGAGTTTTTTTGGTCTCAGAAGCGATTTGTACTGTGCTAAAAAAATTTCAATTTTCAGGAAAAAAAAATGCTAAAACACATTTTTTAGACCCAAAAAGTCGATTTGTGCATGCATCTTCGATACCCGTTTATATCCCAAATTTAGCCTGAAAACACCGAAAAATCGAGTTTTTTGGGTGTCAGAAGCGATTTGTACATGTTTACACTGTGCTAGAATAATTTCAATTTTCAGGCAAAAAAAATGCTAAAACACGTTTTTTGTGCCCAAAAAGTCGATTTGTGCATGCATCTTCGATATTCGTTTATATCCCAAATTTAGCCTAAAAACACAGAAAAATCGAGTTTTTTTGGTCTCAGAAGTGATTTGTACTGTGCTAGAAAAATATCAATTTTCAGGCAAAAAAAATGCTAAAACACGTTTTTTTGGCCCAAAAAATCGATTTGTGCATGCATCTTCGATACCCGTTTATATCCCAAATTTAGCCTAAAAACACCGAAAAATCGAGTTTTTTGGGTCTCAGAAGCGATTTGTACTGTGCTAGAAAAATTTCAATTTTCTGGCAAAAAAAAAGGTAAAACACGTTTTTTTGGCCCAAAAAGTCGATTTGTGTATGCATCTTCGATACCCGTTTATATCCCAAATTTAGCTAAAAACACCGAAAAACCGAGTTTTTTGGGTCTCAGAAGCGATTTGTACATGTTTACACTGTGCTAGAAAAAATTCAATTTTCAGGCAAAAAAAATGCTAAAACACGTTTTTTGGGCCCAAAAAGTCGATTTGTGCATGCATCTTCGATACCTGTTTATATCGCAAATTTAGCCTAAAAACACCGAAACATCGAGTTTGTTTTGGTCTCAGAAGCAATTTGCACATGTCTACACTTTGCTAGAAAATTTTCAATTTTTAGGCAAAATAAAATTTAAAACACGTTTTTTAGGCCCAAAAAGTCGATTTGTGCATGCATCTTCTAGACCCGTTTATATCCCAAATTAAGCCTAAAAACACCGAAAAATCGAGTTTTGGGGGTCTCAGAAGCGATTTGTACATGTTTACACTGTGCTAGATTTTTTTTTTATTTTCAGGCAAAAAAAATGCTAAAACACATTTTTTACGCCCAAAAAGTCGATTTGTGCATGCATCTTCGATACCCGTTTATATCCCAAATTTAGCCTAAAAATACCGAAAAATCGAGTTTTTTGGGTCTCAGAAGCGATTTGTACTGTGCTAGAAAAATTTCAATTTTCTGGCAAAAAAAATGCTAAAACACGTTTTTTTGGCCCAAAAAGTCGATTTGTGTATGCATCTTCGATACCCGTTTATATCCCAAATTTAGCTAAAAACACCGAAAAACCGAGTTTTTTTGGTTTCTGAAGCGATTTGCACATGTCTACACTGTGCTAGAAAAAATTCAATTTTCAGGTAAAAAAAAAATTAAAACAAGTTTTTGGGGCCCAAAAAGTCGATTTGTGCATCCATCTTCTAGACCCGTTTATATCCCAAATTTAGCCTAAAAACACCGAAATCGAGTTTTTTGGGTCTCAGAAGCGATTTGTACATGTTTACACTGTGCTAGAAAAATTTCAATTTTCAGGAAAAAAAATGCTAAAACACGTGTTTTTGGCCCAAATAGTCGATTTGTGCATGCATCTTTGATACCCGTTAATATCCCAAATTTAGCCAAAAAACACCGAAAAATCTAGTTTTTTGGGTCTCAGAAGCGATTTGTACACGTCTACACTGTTCTAGAAAAATTTCAATTTTCATGCCAAAAAAATGCTAAAACACGGTTTTTAGGCCCAAAAAGTCGATTTGTGCATGCATTTTTCGATACCCGTTTATATCCCAAATTTAGCCTAAAAACACCGAAAAATCGAGTTTTTTTGGTCTCCGAAGCGATTTGCACATGTCTACACTGTGCTAGAAAATTTTCAATTTTAAGGCAAAACAAATGCTAAAACACGTTTTTTGGGCCCAAAAAGTCGATTTGTGCATGCATCTTCGATACCCGTTTACATCCCAAATTTAGCCTAAAAACACCGAAAAATCGAGTTTTTTGGGTCTCAGAAGCAATTTGCACATGTCTACTCTGTGCTAGAAAATTTTCAATTTTTAGGCAAAAAAAAATTTAAAAAACATTTTTTGGGCCCAAAAAGTCGATTTGTGCATGCATCTTCGATACCCGTTTATATCCCAAATTTAGCCTAAAAACACCGAAAATCGATTTTTTTGGGTCTCAGAAGCGATTTGTACATGTCTACACTGTTCTAGAAAAAAATCAATTTTCAGGCAAAAAAAATGCTAAAACACGTTTTTGAGGCCCAAAAATTCGATTTGTGCATGTATCTTCGATACCCGTTTATATCCCAAATTTAGCCTAAAAACACCGAAAAATCGAGTTTTTTTGGTCTCAGAAGCGATTTGTACTGTGCTAAAAAAATTTCAATTTTCAGGAAAAAAAAATGCTAAAACACATTTTTTAGACCCAAAAAGTCGATTTGTGCATGCATCTTCGATACCCGTTTATATCCCAAATTTAGCCTGAAAACACCGAAAAATCGAGTTTTTTGGGTGTCAGAAGCGATTTGTACATGTTTACACTGTGCTAGAATAATTTCAATTTTCAGGCAAAAAAAATGCTAAAACACGTTTTTTGTGCCCAAAAAGTCGATTTGTGCATGCATCTTCGATATTCGTTTATATCCCAAATTTAGCCTAAAAACACAGAAAAATCGAGTTTTTTTGGTCTCAGAAGTGATTTGTACTGTGCTAGAAAAATATCAATTTTCAGGCAAAAAAAATGCTAAAACACGTTTTTTTGGCCCAAAAAATCGATTTGTGCATGCATCTTCGATACCCGTTTATATCCCAAATTTAGCCTAAAAACACCGAAAAATCGAGTTTTTTGGGTCTCAGAAGCGATTTGTACTGTGCTAGAAAAATTTCAATTTTCTGGCAAAAAAAAAGGTAAAACACGTTTTTTTGGCCCAAAAAGTCGATTTGTGTATGCATCTTCGATACCCGTTTATATCCCAAATTTAGCTAAAAACACCGAAAAACCGAGTTTTTTGGGTCTCAGAAGCGATTTGTACATGTTTACACTGTGCTAGAAAAAATTCAATTTTCAGGCAAAAAAAATGCTAAAACACGTTTTTTGGGCCCAAAAAGTCGATTTGTGCATGCATCTTCGATACCTGTTTATATCGCAAATTTAGCCTAAAAACACCGAAACATCGAGTTTGTTTTGGTCTCAGAAGCAATTTGCACATGTCTACACTTTGCTAGAAAATTTTCAATTTTTAGGCAAAATAAAATTTAAAACACGTTTTTTAGGCCCAAAAAGTCGATTTGTGCATGCATCTTCTAGACCCGTTTATATCCCAAATTAAGCCTAAAAACACCGAAAAATCGAGTTTTGGGGGTCTCAGAAGCGATTTGTACATGTTTACACTGTGCTAGAATTTTTTTTTATTTTCAGGCAAAAAAAATGCTAAAACACATTTTTTACGCCCAAAAAGTCGATTTGTGCATGCATCTTCGATACCCGTTTATATCCCAAATTTAGCCTAAAAATACCGAAAAATCGTGTTTTTTGGGTCTCAGAAGCGATTTGTACTGTGCTAGAAAAAAATCAATTTTCTGGCAAAAAAAATGCTAAAACACGTTTTTTTGGCCCAAAAAGTCGATTTGTGTATGCATCTTCGATACCCGTTTATATCCCAAATTTAGCTAAAAACACCGAAAAACCGAGTTTTTTTGGTTTCTGAAGCGATTTGCACATGTCTACACTGTGCTAGAAAAAATTCAATTTTCAGGTAAAAAAAAAATTAAAACAAGTTTTTTGGGCCCAAAAAGTCGATTTGTGCATCCATCTTCTAGACCCGTTTATATCCCAAATTTAGCCTAAAAACACCGAAATCGAGTTTTTTGGGTCTCAGAAGCGATTTGTACATGTTTACACTGTGCTAGAAAAATTTCAATTTTCAGGAAAAAAAATGCTAAAACACGTGTTTTTGGCCCAAATAGTCGATTTGTGCATGCATCTTTGATACCCGTTAATATCCCAAATTTAGCCTAAAAACACCGAAAAATCTAGTTTTTTGGGTCTCAGAAGCGATTTGTACACGTCTACACTGTTCTAGAAAAATTTCAATTTTCATGCCAAAAAAATGCTAAAACACGGTTTTTAGGCCCAAAAAGTCGATTTGTGCATGCATTTTTCGATACCCGTTTATATCCCAAATTTAGCCTAAAAACACCGAAAAATCGAGTTTTTTTGGTCTCCGAAGCGATTTGCACATGTCTACACTGTGCTAGAAAATTTTCAATTTTAAGGCAAAACAAATGCTAAAACACGTTTTTTGGGCCCAAAAAGTCGATTTGTGCATGCATCTTCGATACCCGTTTATATCCCAAATTTAGCCTAAAAACACCGAAAAATCGAGTTTTTTGGGTCTCAGAAGCAATTTGCACATGTCTACTCTGTGCTAGAAAATATTCAATTTTTAGGCAAAAAAAAATTTAAAAAACATTTTTTGGGCCCAAAAAGTCGATTTGTGCATGCATCTTCGATACCCGTTTATATCCCAAATTTAGCCTAAAAACACCGAAAATCGATTTTTTGGGGTCTCAGAAGCGATTTGTACATGTCTACACTGTTCTAGAAAAAAATCAATTTTCAGGCAAAAAAAATGCTAAAACACGTTTTTGAGGCCCAAAAATTCGATTTGTGCATGCATCTTCGATACCCGTTTATATCCCAAATTTAGCCTAAAAACACCGAAAAATCGAGTTTTTTTGGTCTCAGAAGCGATTTGTACTGTGCTAAAAAAAATTCAATTTTCAGGAAAAAGAAATGCTAAAACACATTTTTCAGACCCAAAAAGTCGATTTGTGCATGCATCTTCGATACCCGTTTATATCCCAAATTTAGCCTGAAAACACCGAAAAATCGAGTTTTTTGGGTGTCAGAAGCGATTTGTACATGTTTACACTGTGCTAGAATAATTTCAATTTTCAGGCAAAAAAAATGCTAAAACACGTTTTTTGTGCCCAAAAAGTCGATTTGTGCATGCATCTTCGATACCCGTTTATATCCCAAATTTAGCCTAAAAACACCGAAAAATCGAGTTTTTTGGGTCTCAGAAGCGATTTGTACATGTCTACACTGTTCTAGAAAAATTTCAATTTTCAGGCAAAAAAAATGCTAAAACACGTTTTTTGGGCCCAAAAAGTCGATTTGTGCATGCATCTTCGATATTCGTTTATATCCCAAATTTAGCCTAAAAACACAGAAAAATCGAGTTTTTTTGGTCTCAGAAGTGATTTGTACTGTGCTAGAAAAATATCAATTTTCAGGCCAAAAAAATGCTAAAACACGTTTTTTTGGCCCAAAAAATCGATTTGCGCATGCATCTTCGATACCCGTTTATATCCCAAATTTAGCCTAAAAACACCGAAAAATCGAGTTTTTTGGGTCTCAGAAGCGATTTGTACTGTGCTAGAAAAATTTCAATTTTCTGGCCAAAAAAATGCTAAAACACGTTTTTTTGGCCCAAAAAGTCGATTTGTGTATGCATCTTCGATACCCGTTTATATCCCAAATTTAGCTAAAAACACCGAAAACCGAGTTTTTTGGGTCTCAGAAGCGATTTGTACATGTTTACACTGTGCTAGAAAAATTTCAATTTTCAGGCAAAAAAAATGCTAAAACACGTTTTTTGGGCCCAAAAAGTCGATTTGTGCATGCATCTTCGATACCTGTTTATATCGCAAATTTAGCCTAAAAACACCGAAACATCGAGTTTGTTTTGGTCTCAGAAGCATTTTGCACATGTCTACACTTTGCTAGAAAATTTTCAATTTTTAGGCAAAATAAAATTTAAAACACGTTTTTTTGGCCCAAAAAGTCGATTTGTGCATGCATCTTCCAGACCCGTTTATATCCCAAATTTAGCCTAAAAACACCGAAAAATCGAGTTTTTTGGGTCTCAGAAGCAATTTGCAAATGTCTTCTCTGTGCTAGAAAATGTTCAATTTTTAGGCAAAAAAAAAATTAAAAAAACATTTTTTGGGCCCAAAAAGTCGATTTGTGCATGCATCTTCGATACCCGTTTATATCCCAAATTTAGCCTAAAAACACCGAAAATCGATTTTTTTGGGTCTCAGAAGCGATTTGTACATGTCTACACTGTTCTAGAAAAATTTCAATTTTCAGGCAAAAAAAATGCTAAAACACGTTTTTGGGGCCCAAAAAGTCGATTTGTGCATGCATCTTCGATACCCGTTTATATCCCAAATTTAGCCTAAAAACACCGAAAAATCGAGTTTTTTTGGTCTCAGAAGCGATTTGTACTGTACTAGAAAAATTTCAATTTTCAGGCAAAAAAAATGCTAAAACACATTTTTTAGGCCCAAAAAGTCGATTTGTGCATGCATCTTCCAGACCCGTTTATATCCCAAATTTAGCCTAAAAACACCGAAAAATCGAGTTTTTTGGGTCTCAGAAGCAATTTGCAAATGTCTTCTCTGTGCTAGAAAATGTTCAATTTTTAGGCAAAAAAAAAATTAAAAAAACATTTTTTGGGCCCAAAAAGTCGATTTGTGCATGCATCTTCGATACCCGTTTATATCCCAAATTTAGCCTAAAAACACCGAAAATCGATTTTTTTGGGTCTCAGAAGCGATTTGTACATGTCTACACTGTTCTAGAAAAATTTCAATTTTCAGGCAAAAAAAATGCTAAAACACGTTTTTGGGGCCCAAAAAGTCGATTTGTGCATGCATCTTCGATACCCGTTTATATCCCAAATTTAGCCTAAAAACACCGAAAAATCGAGTTTTTTTGGTCTCAGAAGCGATTTGTACTGTACTAGAAAAATTTCAATTTTCAGGCAAAAAAAATGCTAAAACACATTTTTTAGGCCCAAAAAGTCGATTTGTGCATGCATCTTCGATACCCGTTTATATCCCAAATTTAGCCTAAAAACACCGAAAAATCGAGTTTTTTGGGTCTCAGAAGCGATTTGTACATGTCTACACTGTGCTTGAAAAATTTCAATTTTCAGGCAAAAAAAATGCTAAAACACGTTGTTTTGGCCTAAAAAGTCAATTTGTGCATGCATCTTTGATACCCGTTTATATCCCAAATTTAGCCTAAAAACACCGAAAAATCGAGTTTTTTTGGGTTTCATAAGCGATTTGTACTGTGCTAGAAAAATTTCAATTTTCAGGCAAAAAAAATGCTAAAACACGTTTTTTTGGCCCAAAAAGTCGATTTGTGCATGCATCTTCGATACCCGTTTATATCCCAAATTTTGCCTAAAAACACCGAAAAATCGAGTTTTTTGGGTGTCAGAAGCGATTTGTACATGTTTACACTGTGCTAGAATAATTTCAATTTTCAGGCAAAAAAAATGTTAAAACACGTTTTTGGGGCCCAAAAAGTCGATTTGTGCATGCATCTTCGATACCCGTTTATATCCCAAATTTAGCCTAAAAACACCGAAAAATCGAGTTTTTTTGGTCTCAGAAGCGATTTGTACTGTACTAGAAAAATTTCAATTTTCAGGCAAAAAAAATGCTAAAACACATTTTTTAGGCCCAAAAAGTCGATTTGTGCATGCATCTTCGATACTCGTTTATATCCCAAATTTAGCCTAAAAACACCGAAAAATCGAGTTTTTTTGGTCTCAGAAGTGATTTGTACTGTGCTAGAAAAATTTCAATTTTCAGGCAAAAAAAATGCTAAAACACGTTTTTTTGGCCCAAAAAATCGATTTGTGCATGCATCTTCGATACCCGTTTATATCCCAAATTTAGCCTAAAAACACCGAAAAATCGAGTTTTTTGGGTCTCAGAAGCGATTTGTACTGTGCTAAAAAAAAATCAATTTTCTGGCAAAAAAAATGCTAAAACACGTTTTTTTGGCCCAAAAAGTCGATTTGTGTATGCATCTTCGATACCCGTTTATATCCCAAATTTAGCTAAAAACACCGAAAAATCGAGTTATTTGGGTCTCAGAAGCGATTTGTACATGTCTACACTTTGCTAGAAAATTTTCAATTTTTAGGCAAAATAAAATTTAAAACACGTTTTTTAGGCCCAAAAAGTCGATTTGTGCATGCATCTTTGATACCCGTTTATATCCCAAATTAAGCCTAAAAACACCGAAAAATCGAGTTTTTTGGGTCTCAGAAGCGATTTGTACATGTCTACACTGTGCTAGAAAATTTTCAATTTTAAGGCAAAACAAATGCTAAAACACGTTTTTTGGGCCCAAAAAGTCGATTTGTGCATGCATATTCGATACCCGTTTATATCCCAAATTTAGCCTAAAAACACCGAAAATCGAATTTTTGGGGTCTCAGAAGCGATTTGTACATGTCTACACTGTTCTAGAAAAATTTCAATTTTCAGGCAAAAAAAATGCTAAAACACGTTTTTGGGGCCCAAAAAGTCGATTTGTGCATGCATCTTCGATACCCGTTTATATCCCAAATTTAGCCTAAAAACACCGAAAAATCGAGTTTTTTTGGTCTCAGAAGCGATTTGTACTGTGCTAGAAAAATTTCAATTTTCAGGCAAAAAAAATGCTAAATCACATTTTTTAGGCCCAAAAAGTCGATTTGTGCATGCATCTTCGATACGCGTTTATATCCCAAATTTAGCCTGAAAACACCGAAAAATCGAGTTTTTTGGGTCTCAGAAGTGATTTGTACATGTTTACACTGTGCTAGAAAAATTTCAATTTTCAGGCAAAAAAAATGCTAAAACACGTTTTTTGGGCCCAAAAAGTCGATTTGTGCAAGCATCTTCGATACCCGTTTATATCCCAAATTTAGCCTAAAAACACCGAAAAATCGAGTTTTTTGGGCCTCAGAAGCGATTTGTACATGTCTACACTGTGCTAGAAAAAAATCAATTTTCAGGCAAAATAAATGCTAAAACACGTTGTTTTGGCCTAAAAAGTCAATTTGTGCATGCATCTTTGATACCCGTTTATATCCCAAATTTAGCCTAAAAACACCGAAAAATCGAGTTTTTTTGGGTTTCATAAGCGATTTGTACTGTGCTAGAAAAATTTCAATTTTCAGGCAAAAAAAATGCTAAAACACGTTTTTTTGGCCCAAAAAGTCGATTTGTGCATGCATCTTCGATACCCGTTTATATCCCAAATTTTGCCTAAAAACACCGAAAAATCGAGTTTTTTGGGTGTCAGAAGCGATTTGTACATGTTTACACTGTGCTAGAATAATTTCAATTTTCAGGCAAAAAAAATGTTAAAACACGTTTTTGGGGCCCAAAAAGTCGATTTGTGCATGCATCTTCGATACCCGTTTATATCCCAAATTTAGCCTAAAAACACCGAAAAATCGAGTTTTTTTGGTCTCAGAAGCGATTTGTACTGTACTAGAAAAATTTCAATTTTCAGGCAAAAAAAATGCTAAAACACATTTTTTAGGCCCAAAAAGTCGATTTGTGCATGCATCTTCGATACTCGTTTATATCCCAAATTTAGCCTAAAAACACCGAAAAATCGAGTTTTTTTGGTCTCAGAAGTGATTTGTACTGTGCTAGAAAAATTTCAATTTTCAGGCAAAAAAAATGCTAAAACACGTTTTTTTGGCCCAAAAAATCGATTTGTGCATGCATCTTCGATACCCGTTTATATCCCAAATTTAGCCTAAAAACACCGAAAAATCGAGTTTTTTGGGTCTCAGAAGCGATTTGTACTGTGCTAAAAAAAAATCAATTTTCTGGCAAAAAAAATGCTAAAACACGTTTTTTTGGCCCAAAAAGTCGATTTGTGTATGCATCTTCGATACCCGTTTATATCCCAAATTTAGCTAAAAACACCGAAAAATCGAGTTATTTGGGTCTCAGAAGCGATTTGTACATGTCTACACTTTGCTAGAAAATTTTCAATTTTTAGGCAAAATAAAATTTAAAACACGTTTTTTAGGCCCAAAAAGTCGATTTGTGCATGCATCTTTGATACCCGTTTATATCCCAAATTAAGCCTAAAAACACCGAAAAATCGAGTTTTTTGGGTCTCAGAAGCGATTTGTACATGTCTACACTGTGCTAGAAAATTTTCAATTTTAAGGCAAAACAAATGCTAAAACACGTTTTTTGGGCCCAAAAAGTCGATTTGTGCATGCATATTCGATACCCGTTTATATCCCAAATTTAGCCTAAAAACACCGAAAATCGAATTTTTGGGGTCTCAGAAGCGATTTGTACATGTCTACACTGTTCTAGAAAAATTTCAATTTTCAGGCAAAAAAAATGCTAAAACACGTTTTTGGGGCCCAAAAAGTCGATTTGTGCATGCATCTTCGATACCCGTTTATATCCCAAATTTAGCCTAAAAACACCGAAAAATCGAGTTTTTTTGGTCTCAGAAGCGATTTGTACTGTGCTAGAAAAATTTCAATTTTCAGGCAAAAAAAATGCTAAATCACATTTTTTAGGCCCAAAAAGTCGATTTGTGCATGCATCTTCGATACGCGTTTATATCCCAAATTTAGCCTGAAAACACCGAAAAATCGAGTTTTTTGGGTCTCAGAAGTGATTTGTACATGTTTACACTGTGCTAGAAAAATTTCAATTTTCAGGCAAAAAAAATGCTAAAACACGTTTTTTGGGCCCAAAAAGTCGATTTGTGCAAGCATCTTCGATACCCGTTTATATCCCAAATTTAGCCTAAAAACACCGAAAAATCGAGTTTTTTGGGCCTCAGAAGCGATTTGTACATGTCTACACTGTGCTAGAAAAAAATCAATTTTCAGGCAAAATAAATGCTAAAACACGTTGTTTTGGCCTAAAAAGTCAATTTGTGCATGCATCTTTGATACCCGTTTATATCCCAAATTTAGCCTAAAAACACCGAAAAATCGAGTTTTTTTGGGTTTCAGAAGCAATTTGTACTGTGCTAGAAAACTTTCAATTTTCAGGCAAAAAAAATGCTAAAACACATTTTTTTGGCCCAAAAAGTCGATTTGTGCATGCATCTTCGATACCCGTTTATATCCCAAATTTTGCCTAAAAACACCGAAAAATCGAGTTTTGGGGTGTCAGAAGCGATTTGTACATGTTTACACTGTGCTAGAATAATTTCAATTTTCAGGCAAAAAAAATGCTAAAACACGTTTTTTGGGCCCAAAAAGTCGATTTGTGCATGCATCTTCGATACTCGTTTATATCCCAAATTTAGCCTAAAAACACCGAAAAATCGAGTTTTTTTGGTCTCAGAAGTGATTTGTACTGTGCTAGAAAAATTTCAATTTTCAGGCAAAAAAAATGCTAAAACACGTTTTTTTGGCCCAAAAAGTCGATTTGTGCATGCATCTTCGATACCCGTTTATATCCCAAATTTAGCCTAAAAACACCGAAAAATCGATTTTTTGGGGTCTCAGAAGCGATTTGTACAGTGCTAGAAAAATTTCAATTTTCAGGCAAAAAAAATGCTAAAACACGTTTTTTTGGCCCAAAAAGTCGATTTGTGCATGCATCTTTGATACCCGTTAATATCCCAAATTTAGCTTAAAAACACCGAAAAATCGAGTTTTTTGGGTCTCAGAAGCGATTTGTACATGTTTACACTGTGCTAGAAAAATTTCAATTTTCAGGCAAAAAAAATGCTAAAACACGTTTTTTGGGCCCAAAAAGTCGATTTGTGCATGCATCTTCGATACCCGTTTATATCCCAAATTTAGCCTAAAAACACCGAAAAATCGATTTTTTGGGGTCTCAGAAGCGATTTGTACAGTGCTAGAAAAATTTCAATTTTCAGGCAAAAAAAATGCTAAAACACGTTTTTTTGGCCCAAAAAGTCGATTTGTGCATGCATCTTCGATACACGTTTATATCCCAAATTTAGCCTAAAAACACCGAAAAATCGAGTTTTTGGGTCTCAGAAGCGATTTGTACATGTTTACACTGTGCTAGAAAAATTTCAATTTTCAGGCAAAAAAATGCTAAAACACGTTTTTTGGGCCCAAAAAGTCGATTTGTGCATGCATCTTCGATACCCGTTTATATCCCAAATTTAGCCTAAAAACACCGAAAAATCGAGTTTTTTGGGTCTCAGAAGCGATTTGTACATGTTTACACTGTGCTAGAACAATTTCAATTTTCAGGCAAAAAAAATGCTAAAACACGTTTTTTGGGCCCAAAAAGTCGATTTGTGCATGCATCTTCGATACCCGTTTATATCCCAAATCTAGCCTAAAAACACCGAAAAATCGAGTTTTTTGGGTCTCAGAAGCGATTTGTACAGTGTTAGAAAAATTTCAATTTTCAGGCAAAAAAAATGCTAAAACACGTTTTTTTGGCCAAAAAAGTCGATTTGTGCATGCATCTTTGATACCCGTTAATATCCCAAATTTAGCTTAATAACACCGAAAAATCGATTTTTTTGGGTCTCAGAAGCGATTTGTACATGTTTACACTGTGCTAGAAAAATTTCAATTTTCAGGCAAAAAAAATGCTAAAACACGTTTTTTGGGCCCAAAAAGTCGATTTGTGCATGCATCTTCGATACCTGTTTATATCCCAAATTTAGCCTAAAAACACCGAAAAATCGATTTTTTTGGGTCTCAGAAGCGATTTGTACAGTGCTAGAAAAATTTCAATTGTCAGGCAAAAAAAATGCTAAAACACGTTTTTTTGGCCCAAAAAGTCGATTTGTGCATGCATCTTCGATACCCGTTTATATCCCAAATTTAGCCTAAAAACACCGAAAAATCGAGTTTTTTGGGTCTCAGAAGCGATTTGTACATGTTTACACTGTGCTAGAAAAATTTCAATTTTCAGGCAAAAAAATGCTAAAACACGTTTTTTGGGCCCAAAAAGTCGATTTGTGCATGCATCTTCGATACCCGTTTATATCCCAAATTTAGCCTAAAAACACCGAAAAATCGAGTTTTTTGGGTCTCAGAAGCGATTTGTACAGTACTAGAAAAATTTCAATTTTCAGGCAAAAAAAATGCTAAAACACGTTTTTTTGGCCCAAAAAGTCGATTTGTGCATGCATCTTTGATACCCGTTAATATCCCAAATTTAGCTTAAAAACACCGAAAAATCGAGTTTTTTGGGTCTCAGAAGCGATTTGTACATGTTTACACTGTGCTAGAAAAATTTCAATTTTCGGGCAAAAAAAATGCTAAAAAACGTTTTTTTGGCCCAAAAAGTCGATTTGTGCATGCATCTTCGATACCCGTTTATATCCCAAATTTAGCCTAAAAACACCGAAAAATCGAGTTTTTTGGGTCTCAGAAGCGATTTGTACTGTGCTAGAAAAATGTCAATTTTCAGGCAAAAAAAATGCTAAAACACGTTTTTTTGGCCCAAAAAGTCGATTTGTGCATGCATCTTCGAAACCCCTTTATATCCCAAATTTAGCCTAAAAACACCGAAAAATCAAGTTTTTTGGGTCTCAGAAGCGATTTGTACATGTCTACACTGTTCTAGAAAAAAATCAATTTTCAGGCAAAAAAAATGCTAAAACACGTTTTTTGGGCCCAAAAAGTCGATTTGTGCATGCATCTTCGATACCCGTTTATATCCCAAATTTAGCCTAAAAGCACCGAAAAATTGAGTTTTTTGGGTCTCAGAAGCGATTTGTACATGTCTACACTGTGCTAGAAAAATTTCAATTTTCAGGCAAAAAAAATGCTAAAACACGTTTTTTGGGCCCAAAAAGTCGATTTGTGCATGCATCTTCGATACCCGTTTATATCCCAAATTTAGCCTAAAAACACCGAAAAATCGAGTTTTTTGGGTCTCAGAAGCGATTTGTACATGTTTACACTGTGCTAGAAAAATTTCAATTTTCAGGCAAGAAAAATGCTAAAACACGTTTTTTTGGCCCAAAAAGTCGATTTGTGCATGCATCTTCGATACCCGTTTATATCCCAAATTTAGCCTAAAAACACCGAAAAATCGATTTTTTTGGGTCCCAGAAGCGATTTGTACAGTGCTAGAAAAAATTCAATTTTCAGGCAAAAAAAATGCTAAAACACGTTTTTTTGGCCCAAAAAGTCGATTTGTGCATGCATCTTTGATACCCGTTAATATCCCAAATTTAGCTTAAAAACACCGAAAAATCGTGTTTTTTGGGTCTCAGAAAAGATTTGTACATGTTTACACTGTGCTAGAAAAATTTCAATTTTCAGGCAAAAAAAATGCTAAAACACGTTTTTTGGGCCCAAAAAGTCGGTTTGTGCATGCATCTTCGATACCCGTTTATATCCCAAATTTAGCCTAAAAACACCGAAAAATCGAGTTTTTTTGGTCTCAGAAGCGATTTGTACTGTGCTAGAAAAATTTCAATTTTCAGGAAAAAAAAAAATGCTAAAACACGTTGTTTTGGCCCAAAAAGTCGATTTGTGCATGCATCTTCGATACCCGTTTATATCCCAAATTTAGCCTAAAAACACCGAAAAATCGAGTTTTTTGGGTCTCAGAAGCGATTTGTACATGTTTACACTGTGCTAGAAAAATTTCAATTTTCAGGCAAAAAAAATGCTAAAACACGTTTTTTGGGCCCAAAAAGTCGATTTGTGCATGCATCTTCGATACCCGTTTATATCCCAAATTTAGCCTAAAAACACCGAAAAATCGATTTTTTTGGGTCTCAGAAGCGATTTGTACAGTGCTAGAAAAATTTCAATTTTCAGGCAAAAAAAATGCTAAAACACGTTTTTTGGGCCCAAAAAGTCGATTTGTGCATGCATCTTCGATACCCGTTTATATCCCAAATTTAGCCTAAAAACACCGAAAAATCGAGTTTTTTGGGTCTCAGAAGCGATTTGTACATGTTTACACTGTGCTAGAAAAATTTCAATTTTCAGGCAAAAAAATGCTAAAACACGTTTTTTGGGCCCAAAAAGTCGATTTGTGCATGCATCTTCGATACCCGTTTATATCCCAAATTTAGCCTAAAAACACCGAAAAATCGATTTTTTTGGGTCTCAGAAGCGATTTGTACAGTGCTAGAAAAATTTCAATTTTCAGGCAAAAAAAATGCTAAAACACGTTTTTTTGGCCCAAAAAGTCGATTTGTGCATGCATCTTTGATACCCGTTAATATCCCAAATTTACCCTAAAAACACCGAAAAATCGAATTTTTTGGGTCTCAGAAGCGATTTGTACATGTTTACACTGTGCTAGAGAAATTTCAATTTTCAGGCAAAAAAAATGCTAAAACACGTTTTTTGGGCCCAAAAAGTCGATTTGTGCATGCATCTTCGATACCCGTTTATATCCCAAATTTAGCCTAAGAACACCGAAAAATCGATTTTTTGGGTCTCAGAAGCGATTTGTACATGTTTACACTGTGCTAGAAAAATTTCAATTTTCAGGCAAAAAAAATGCTAAAACACGTTTTTTGGGCCCAAAAAGTCGATTTGTGCATGCATCTTCGATACCTGTTTATATCCCAAATTTAGCCTAAAAACACCGAAAAATCGATTTTTTTGGGTCTCAGAAGCGATTTGTACAGTGCTAGAAAAAAATCAATTGTCAGGCAAAAAAAATGCTAAAACACGTTTTTTTGGCCCAAAAAGTCGATTTGTGCATGCATCTTCGATACCCGTTTATATCCCAAATTTAGCCTAAAAACACCGAAAAATCGAGTTTTTTGGGTCTCAGAAGCGATTTGTACATGTTTACACTGTGCTAGAAAAATTTCAATTTTCAGGCAAAAAAATGCTAAAACACGTTTTTTGGGCCCAAAAAGTCGATTTGTGCATGCATCTTCGATACCCGTTTATATCCCAAATTTAGCCTAAAAACACCGAAAAATCGAGTTTTTTGGGTCTCAGAAGCGATTTGTACAGTACTAGAAAAATTTCAATTTTCAGGCAAAAAAAATGCTAAAACACGTTTTTTTGGCCCAAAAAGTCGATTTGTGCATGCATCTTTGATACCCGTTAATATCCCAAATTTAGCTTAAAAACACCGAAAAATCGAGTTTTTTGGGTCTCAGAAGCGATTTGTACATGTTTACACTGTGCTAGAAAAATTTCAATTTTCGGGCAAAAAAAATGCTAAAAAACGTTTTTTTGGCCCAAAAGGTCGATTTGTGCATGCATCTTCGATACCCGTTTATATCCCAAATTTAGCCTAAAAACACCGAAAAATCGAGTTTTTTGGGTCTCAGAAGCGATTTGTACTGTGCTAGAAAAATGTCAATTTTCAGGCAAAAAAAATGCTAAAACACGTTTTTTTGGCCCAAAAAGTCGATTTGTGCATGCATCTTCGAAACCCCTTTATATCCCAAATTTAGCCTAAAAACACCGAAAAATCAAGTTTTTTGGGTCTCAGAAGCGATTTGTACATGTCTACACTGTTCTAGAAAAAAATCAATTTTCAGGCAAAAAAAATGCTAAAACACGTTTTTTGGGCCCAAAAAGTCGATTTGTGCATGCATCTTCGATACCCGTTTATATCCCAAATTTAGCCTAAAAACACCGAAAAATTGAGTTTTTTGGGTCTCAGAAGCGATTTGTACATGTCTACACTGTGCTAGAAAAATTTCAATTTTCAGGCAAAAAAAATGCTAAAACACGTTTTTTGGGCCCAAAAAGTCGATTTGTGCATGCATCTTCGATACCCGTTTATATCCCAAATTTAGCCTAAAAACACCGAAAAATCGAGTTTTTTGGGTCTCAGAAGCGATTTGTACATGTTTACACTGTGCTAGAAAAATTTCAATTTTCAGGCAAGAAAAATGCTAAAACACGTTTTTTTGGCCCAAAAAGTCAATTTGTGCATGCATCTTCGATACCCGTTTATATCCCAAATTTAGCCTAAAAACACCGAAAAATCGATTTTTTTGGGTCCCAGAAGCGATTTGTACAGTGCTAGAAAAATTTCAATTTTCAGGCAAAAAAAATGCTAAAACACGTTTTTTTGGCCCAAAAAGTCGATTTGTGCATGCATCTTTGATACCCGTTAATATCCCAAATTTAGCTTAAAAACACCGAAAAATCGTGTTTTTTGGGTCTCAGAAAAGATTTGTACATGTTTACACTGTGCTAGAAAAATTTCAATTTTCAGGCAAAAAAAATGCTAAAACACGTTTTTTGGGCCCAAAAAGTCGGTTTGTGCATGCATCTTCGATACCCGTTTATATCCCAAATTTAGCCTAAAAACACCGAAAAATCGAGTTTTTTTGGTCTCAGAAGCGATTTGTACTGTGCTAGAAAAATTTCAATTTTCAGGAAAAAAAAAAATGCTAAAACATGTTGTTTTGGCCCAAAAAGTCGATTTGTCCATGCATCTTCGATACCCGTTTATATCCCAAATTTAGCCTAAAAACACCGAAAAATCGAGTTTTTTGGGTCTCAGAAGCGATTTGTACATGTTTACACTGTGCTAGAAAAATTTCAATTTTCAGGCAAAAAAAATGCTAAAACACGTTTTTTGGGCCCAAAAAGTCGATTTGTGCATGCATCTTCGATACCCGTTTATATCCCAAATTTAGCCTAAAAACACCGAAAAATCGATTTTTTTGGGTCTCAGAAGCGATTTGTACAGTGCTAGAAAAATTTCAATTTTCAGGCAAAAAAAATGCTAAAACACGTTTTTTGGGCCCAAAAAGTCGATTTGTGCATGCATCTTCGATACCCGTTTATATCCCAAATTTAGCCTAAAAACACCGAAAAATCGAGTTTTTTGGGTCTCAGAAGCGATTTGTACATGTTCACACTGTGCTAGAAAAATTTCAATTTTCAGGCAAAAAAATGCTAAAACACGTTTTTTGGGCCCAAAAAGTCGATTTGTGCATGCATCTTCGATACCCGTTTATATCCCAAATTTAGCCTAAAAACACCGAAAAATCGATTTTTTTGGGTCTCAGAAGCGATTTGTACAGTGCTAGAAAAATTTCAATTTTCAGGCAAAAAAAATGCTAAAACACGTTTTTTTGGCCCAAAAAGTCGATTTGTGCATGCATCTTTGATACCCGTTAATATCCCAAATTTACCCTAAAAACACCGAAAAATCGAATTTTTTGGGTCTCAGAAGCGATTTGTACATGTTTACACTGTGCTAGAAAAATTTCAATTTTCAGGCAAAAAAAATGCTAAAACACGTTTTTTGGGCCCAAAAAGTCGATTTGTGCATGCATCTTCGATACCCGTTTATATCCCAAATTTAGCCTAAGAACACCGAAAAATCGAGTTTTGTGGGTCTCAGAAGCGATTTGTACATGTTTACACTGTGCTAGAAAAACTTAAATTTTCAGGCAAATATATGCTAAAACACGTTTTTTGGGCCCAAAAAGTCGATTTGTGCATGCATCTTCGATACCCGTTTATATCCCAAATTTAGCCTAAAAACACCGAAAAATCGATTTTTTTGGGTCTCAGAAGCGATTTGTACAGTGCTAGAAAAATTTCAATTTTCAGGCAAATAAAATGCTAAAACACGTTTTTTTGGCCCAAAAAGTCGATTTGTGCATGCATCTTTGATACCCGTTAATATCCCAAATTTAGCTTAAAAACACCGAAAAATCGAGTTTTTTGGGTCTCAGAAGCGATTTGTACATGTTTACACTGTGCTAGAAAAAATTCAATTTTCAGGCAAAAAAAATGCTAAAACACGTTTTTTTGGCCCAAAAAGTCGATTTGTGCATGCATCTTCGATACCCGTTTATATCCCAAATTTAGCCTAAAAACACCGAAAAATCGAGTTTTTTGGGTCTCAGAAGCGATTTGTACTGTGCTAGAAAAATTTCAATTTTCAGGCAAAAAAAATGCTAAAACACGTTTTTTTGGCCCAAAAAGTCGATTTGTGCATGCATCTTCGATACCCCTTTATATCCCAAATTTAGCCTAAAAACACCGAAAAATCAAGTTTTTTGGGTCTCAGAAGCGATTTGTACATGTCTACACTGTTCTAGAAAAATTTCAATTTTCAGGCCAAAAAAATGCTAAAACACGTTTTTTTGGCCCAAAAAGTCGATTTGTGCATGCATCTTCGATACTCGTTTATATCCCAAATTTAGCCTAAAAACACCGAAAAATCGATTTTTTTGGGTCTCAGAAGCGATTTATACAGTGCTAGAAAAATTTCAATTTTCAGGCAAATAAAATGCTAAAACACGTTTTTTTGGCCCAAAAAGTCGATTTGTGCATGCATCTTCGATACCCGTTTATATCACAAATTTAGCTTAAAAACACCGAAAAATCGAGTTTTTTGGGTCTCAGAAGCGATTTGTACATGTTTACACTGTGCTAGAAAAATTTCAATTTTCAGGCAAAAAAAATGCTAAAACACGTTTTTTTGGCCCAAAAAGTCGATTTGTGCATGCATCTTCGATACCCGTTTATATCCCAAATTTAGCCTAAAAACACCGAAAAATCGAGTTTTTTGGGTCTCAGAAGCGATTTGTACTGTGCTAGAAAAATGTCAATTTTCAGGCAAATAAAATGCTAAAACACGTTTTTTTGGCCCAAAAAGTCGATTTGTGCATGCATCTTCGAAACCCCTTTATATCCCAAATTTAGCCTAAAAACACCGAAAAATCAAGTTTTTTGGGTCTCAGAAGCGATTTGTACATGTCTACACTGTTCTAGAAAAAAATCAATTTTCAGGCAAAAAAAATGCTAAAACACGTTTTTTGGACCCAAAAAGTCGATTTGTGCATGCATCTTCGATACCCGTTTATATCCTAAATTTAGCCTAAAAACACCGAAAAATCGAGTTTTTTGGGTCTCAGAAGCGATTTGTACATGTCTACACTGTGCTAGAAAAATTTCAATTTTCAGGCAAAAAAAATGCTAAAACACGTTTTTTGGGCCCAAAAAGTCGATTTGTGCATGCATCTTCGATACCCGTTTATATCCCAAATTTAGCCTAAAAACACCGAAAAATCGAGTTTTTTGGGTCTCAGAAGCGATTTGTACATGTTTACACTGTGCTAGAAAAATTTCAATTTTCAGGCAAGAAAAATGCTAAAACACGTTTTTTTGGCCCAAGAAGTCGATTTGTGCATGCATCTTCGATACCCGTTTATATCCCAAATTTAGCCTAAGAACACCGAAAAATCGAGTTTTTTGGGTCTCAGAAGCGATTTGTACAGTGCTAGAAAAATTTAAATTTTCAGGCAAAAAAAATGCTAAAACACGTTTTTTTGGCCCAAAAAGTCGATTTGTGCATGCATCTTTGATACCCGTTAATATCCCAAATTTAGCTTAAAAACACCGAAAAATCGAGTTTTTTGGGTCTCAGAAGCGATTTGTACATGTTTACACTGTGCTAGAAAAATTTCAATTTTCAGGCAAAAAAAATGCTAAAACACGTTTTTTGGGCCCAAAAAGTCGATTTGTGCATGCATCTTCGATACCCGTTTATATCCCAAATTTAGCCTAAAAACACCGAAAAATCGAGTTTTTTTGGTCTCAGAAGCGATTTGTACTGTGCTAGAAAAATTTCAATTTTCAGGCAAAAAAAAAAATGCTAAAACACGTTGTTTTGGCCCAAAAAGTCGATTTGTGCATGCATCTTCGATACCCGTTTATATCCCAAATTTAGCCTAAAAACACCGAAAAATCGAGTTTTTTGGGTCTCAGAAGCGATTTGTACATGTTTACACTGTGCTAGAAAAATTTCAATTTTCAGGAAAAAAAAATGCTAAAACACGTTTTTTGGGCCCAAAAAGTCGATTTGTGCATGCATCTTCGATACCCGTTTATATCACAAATTTAGCCTAAAAACACCGAAAAATCGATTTTTTTGGGTCTCAGAAGCAATTTGTACAGTGCTAGAAAAATTTCAATTTTCAGGAAAAAAAAATGCTAAAACACGTTTTTTTGGCCCAAAAAGTCGATTTGTGCATGCATCTTTGATACCCGTTAATATCCCAAATATAGCTTAAAAACACCGAAAAATCGATTTTTTTGGGTCTCAGAAGCGATTTGTACATGTTTACACTGTGCTAGAAAAATTTCAATTTTCAGGCAAAAAAAATGCTAAAACACGTTTTTTGGGCCCAAAAAGTCGATTTGTGCATGCATCTTCGATACCCGTTTATATCCCAAATTTAGCCTAAAAACACCGAAAAATCGAGTTTTTTTGGTCTCAGAAGCGATTTGTACTGTGCTAGAAAAATTTCAATTTTCAGGCAAAAAAAAAAATGCTAAAACACGTTGTTTTGGCCCAAAAAGTCGATTTGTGCATGCATCTTCGATACCCGTTTATATCCCAAATTTAGCCTAAAAACACCGAAAAATCGAGTTTTTTGGGTCTCAGAAGCGATTTGTACATGTTTACACTGTGCTAGAAAAATTTCAATTTTCAGGAAAAAAAAATGCTAAAACACGTTTTTTGGGCCCAAAAAGTCGATTTGTGCATGCATCTTCGATACCCGTTTATATCCCAAATTTAGCCTAAAAACACCGAAAAATCGATTTTTTTTGGGTCTCAGAAGCGATTTGTACAGTGCTAGAAAAATTTCAATTTTCAGGCAAAAAAAATGCTAAAACACGTTTTTTTGGCCCAAAAAGTCGATTTGTGCATGCATCTTTGATACCCGTTAATATCCCAAATTTACCCTAAAAACACCGAAAAATCGAATTTTTTGGGTCTCAGAAGCGATTTGTACATGTTTACACTGTGCTAGAAAAATTTCAATTTTCAGGCAAAAAAAATGCTAAAACACGTTTTTTGGGCCCAAAAAGTCGATTTGTGCATGCATCTTCGATACCCGTTTATATCCCAAATTTAGCCTAAAAACACCGAAAAATCGAGTTTTGTGGGTCTCAGAAGCGATTTGTACATGTTTACACTGTGCTAGAAAAATTTAAATTTTCAGGCAAATAAATGCTAAAACACGTTTTTTGGGCCCAAAAAGTCGATTTGTGCATGCATCTTCGATACCCGTTTATATCCCAAATTTAGCCTAAAAACACCGAAAAATCGATTTTTTTGGGTCTCAGAAGCGATTTGTACAGTGCTAGAAAAATTTCAATTTTCAGGCAAATAAAATGCTAAAACACGTTTTTTTGGCCCAAAAAGTCGATTTGTGCATGCATCTTTGATACCCGTTAATATCCCAAATTTAGCTTAAAAATAACGAAAATTCGAGTTTTTTGGGTCTCAGAAGCGATTTGTACATGTTTACACTGTGCTAGAAAAATTTCAATTTTCAGGCAAAAAAAATGCTAAAACACGTTTTTTTGGCCCAAAAAGTCGATTTGTGCATGCATCTTCGATACCCGTTTATATCCCAAATTTAGCCTAAAAACACCGAAAAATCGAGTTTTTTTGGTCTCAGAAGCGATTTGTACTGTGCTAGAAAAATTTCAATTTTCAGGCAAAAAAAATGCTAAAACACGTTTTTTTGGCCCAAAAAGTCGATTTGTGCATGCATCTTCGATACCCGTTTATATCCCAAATTTAGCCTAAAAACACCGAAAAATCAAGTTTTTTGGGTCTCAGAAGCGATTTGTACATGTCTACACTGTTCTAGAAAAATTTCAATTTTCAGGCAAAAAAAATGCTAAAACACGTTTTTTTGGCCCAAAAAGTCGATTTGTGCATGCATCTTCGATACTCGTTTATATCCCAAATTTAGCCTAAAAACACCGAAAAATCGAGTTTTTTGGGTCTCAGAAGCAATTTGTACATGTTTACATTGTGCTAGAAAAATTTCAATTTTCAGGCAAAAAAAATGCTAAAACACGTTTTTTGGGCCCAAAAAGTCGATTTGTGCATGCATCTTCGATACTCGTTTATATCCCAAATTTAGCCTAAAAACACCGAAAAATCGATTTTTTTGGGTCTCAGAAGCGATTTATACAGTGCTAGAAAAATTTCAATTTTCAGGCAAATAAAATGCTAAAACACGTTTTTTTGGCCCAAAAAGTCGATTTGTGCATGCATCTTCGATACCCGTTTATATCACAAATTTAGCCTAAAAACACCGAAAAATCGAGTTTTTTGGGTCTCAGAAGCGATTTGTACATGTTTACACTGTGCTAGAAAAATTTCAATTTTCAGGCAAAAAAAATGCTAAAACACGTTTTTTTGGCCCAAAAAGTCGATTTGTGCATGCATCTTCGATACCCGTTTATATCCCAAATTTAGCCTAAAAACACTGAAAAATCGAGTTTTTTAGGTCTCAGAAGCGATTTGTACATGTCTACACTGTGCTAGAAAAATTTCAATTTTCAGGCAAAAAAAATGCTAAAACACGTTTTTTTTGGCCCAAAAAGTCGATTTGTGCATGCATCTTCGATACCCGTTTATATCCCAAATTTAGCCTAAAAACACCGAAAAATCGAGTTTTTTGGGTCTCAGAAGCGATTTGTACTGTGCTAGAAAAATTTCAATTTTCCGGCAAAAAAAAATGCTAAAACACGTTTTTTTGGCCCAAAAAATCGATTTGTGCATGCATCTTCGATACCCGTTAATATCCCAAATTTAGCCTAAAAACACCGAAAAATCGAGTTTTTTGGGTCTCAGAAGCGATTTGTACATGTTTACACTGTGCTAGAAAAATTTCACTTTTCAGGCAAAAAAAATGCTAAAACACGTTTTAGGCCCAAATAGTCGATTTCTGCATGCATCTTCGATACCCGTTTATATCCCAAATTTAGCCTAAAAACACCGAAAAATCGAGTTTTTTGGGTCACAGAAGCGATTTGTACATGTCTACAATGTGCTAGAAAAATTTCAATTTTCAGGCAAAAAAAATGCTAAAACACGTTTTTTTGGGCCCAAAAAGTCGATTTGTGCATGCATCTTCGATACCCGTTTATATCCCAAATTTAGCCTAAAAACACCGAAAAATCGAGTTTTTTTGGTCTCAGAAGCGATATGTACTGTGCTAGAAAAATTTCAATTTTCAGGCAAAAAAAATGCTAAAACACGTTTTTTTTGCCCAAAAAGTCGATTTGTGCATGCATCTTCGATACCCGTTTATATCCCAAATTTAGCCTAAAAAAAACGTAAAATCGTGTTTTTTGGGTATCAGAAGCGATTTGTACTGTACTAGAAAAATTTCAATTTTCAGGCAAAAAAAATGCTAAAACACGTTTTTTTTGCCCAAAAAGTCGATTTGTGCATGCATCTTCGATACCCGTTTATATCCCAAATTTAGCCTAAAAACACCTAAAAATCGAGTTTTTTGGGTCTCAGAAGCGATTTGTACTGTGCTAGAAAAATGTCAATTTTCAGGCAAAAAAAATGCTAAAACACGTTTTTTTGGCCCAAAAAGTCGATTTGTGCATGCATCTTCGATACCCGTTTAAATCCCAAATTTAGCCTAAAAACACCTAAAAATCGAGTTTTTTGGGTCTCAGAAGCGATTTGTACTGTGCTAGAAAAATGTCAATTTTCAGGCAAAAAAAATGCTAAAACACGTTTTTTTGGCCCAAAAAGTCGATTTGTGCATGTATCTTCGATACCCGTTTATATCCCAAATTTAGCCTAAAAACACCGAAAAATCTAGTTTTTTGGGTCTCAGAAGCGATTTGTACTGTGCTAGAAAAATTTCAATTTTCAGGCAAAAAAAATGCTAAAACACATTTTTTTGGACCAAAAAGTCGATTTGTGCATGCATCTTCGATACCCGTTTATATCCCAAATTTAGCCTAAAAACACCGAAAAATCGAGTTTTTTGGGTCTCAGACGCGATTTGTACATGTTTACACTGTGCTAGAAAAAATTCAATTTTCAGGCAAAAAAAATGCTAAAACACGTTTTTAGGCCCAAATAGTCGATTTCTGCATGCATCTTCGATACCCGTTTATATCCCAAATTTAGCCTAAAAACACCGAAAAATCGAGTTTTTTGGGTCTCAGAAGCGATTTGTACATGTCTACAATGTGCTAGAAAAATTTCAATTTTCAGGCAAATAAAATGCTAAAACACGTTTTTTGGGCCCAAAAAGTCGATTTGTGCATGCACCTTCGATACCCGTTTATATCCCAAATTTAGCCTAAAAACACCGAAAAATCGAGTTTTTTTGGTCTCAGAAGCGATTTGTACTGTGCTAGAAAAATTTCAATTTTCTGGCAAAAAAAAATGGTAAAACACGTTGTTTTGGCCCAAAAAGTCGATTTGTGCATGCATCTTCGATACCCGTTTATATCCCAAATTTAGCCTAAAAACACCGAAAAATCGAGTTTTTTGGGTCTCAGAAGCAATTTGTACATGTTTACACTGTGCTAGAAAAATTTCAATTTTCAGGCAAAAAAAATGCTAAAACACGTTTTTTGGGCCGAAAAAGTCGATTTGTGCATGCATCTTCGATACCCGTTTATATCCCAAATTTAGCCTAAAAACACCGAAAAATCGTTTTTTTTGGGTCTCATAAGCGATTTGTACTGTGCTAGAAAAATTTCAATTTTCAGGCAAAAAAAATGCTAAAACACGTTTTTTTTTGCCCAAAAAGTCGATTTGTGCATGCATCTTCGATACCCGTTTATATCCCAAATTTAGCCTAAAAACACCGAAAAATCGAGTTTTTTGGGTCTCAAAAGCGATTTGTACATGTTTACACTGTGCTAGAAAATTTCAATTTTCAGGCAAAAAAAATGCTAGAACACGTTTTTTGGGCCCAAAAAGTCGATTTGTGCATGCATCTTCGATACCCGTTTATATCCCAAATTTAGCCTAAAAACACCGAAAAATCGTGTTTTTTGGGTCTCAGAAGCGATTTGTACATGTCTACACTGTGCTAGAAAAATTTCAATTTTCAGGCAAAAAAATGCTAAAACACGTTTTTTGGGCCCAAAAAGTCGATCTGTGCATGCATCTTCGATACCCGTTTATATCCCAAATTTAGCCTAAAAACACCGAAAAATCGAGTTTTTTTGGTCTCAGAAGCGATTTGTACTGTGCTAGAAAAAAATCAATTTTCAGGCAAAAAAAAAAAATGCTAAAACACGTTGTTTTGGCCCAAAAAGTCGATTTGTGCATGTATCTTCGATACCCGTTTATATCCCAAATTTAGCCTAAAAACACCGAAAAATCGAGTTTTTTGGGTCTCAGAAGCGATTTGTACATGTTTACACTGTGCTAGAAAAATTTCAATTTTCAGGCAAAAAAAATGCTAAAACACGTTTTTTGGGCCCAAAAAGTCGATTTGTGCATGCATCTTCGATACCCGTTTATATCCCAAATTTAGCCTAAAAACACCGAAAAATCGATTTTTTTGGGTCTCAGAAGCGATTTGTACAGTGCTAGAAAAATTTCAATTTTCAGGCAAAAAAAATGCTAAAACACGTTTTTTTGGCCCAAAAAGTCGATTTGTGCATGCATCTTTGATACCCGTTAATATCCCAAATTTAGCTTAAAAACACCGAAAAATCGAGTTTTTTGGGTTTCAGAAGCGATTTGTACATGTTTACACTGTGCTAGAAAAATTTCAATTTTCAGGAAAAAAAAATGCTAAAACACGTTTTTTTGGGCCCAAAAAGTCGATTTGTGCATGCATCTTCGATACCCGTTTATATCCCAAATTTACCCTAAAAACACCGAAAAATCGAGTTTTTTGGGTCTCAGAAGCGATTTGTACATGTTTACACTGTGCTAGAAAAATTTCAATTTTCAGGCAAAAAAAATGCTAAAACACGTTTTTTGGGCCCAAAAAGTCGATTTGTGCATGCATCTTCGATACCCGTTTATATACCAAATTTAGCCTAAAAACACCGAAAAATCGATTTTTTTGGGTCTCAGAAGCGATTTGTACATGTTTACACTGTGCAAGAAAAATTTCAATTTTCAGTCAAAAAAAATGCTAAAACACGTTTTTTTGGCCCAAAAAGTCGATTTGTGCATGCATCTTCGATACCCGTTTATATCCCAAATTTAGCCTAAAAACACCGAAAAATCGAGTTTTTTGGGTCTCAGAAGCGATTTGTACATGTTTACACTGTGCTAGAAAAATTTCAATTTTCAGGCAAAAAAAATGCTAAAACACGTTTTTTTGGCCCAAAAAGTCGATTTGTGCATGCATCTTCGATACCCGTTTATATCCCAAATTTAGCCTAAGAACACCGAAAAATCGTGTTTTTTGGGTCTCATAAGCGATTTGTACATGTTTACACTGTGCTAGAAAAATTTCAATTTTCAGGCAAAAAAAAATGCAAAAACACGTTTTTTTGGCCCAAAAAGTCGATTTGTGCATGCATCTTCGATACACGTTTATATCCCAAATTTAGCCTAAAAACACCGAAAAATCGAGTTTTTTTGGTCTCAGAAGCGATTTGTACTGTGATAGAAAAATTTAAATTTTCAGGCAAAAAAAATGCTAAAACACGTTTTTTAGGCCCAAAAAGTCGATTTGTGCATGCTTCTTCGATACCCGTTTATATCCCAAATTTAGCCTAAAAACACCGAAAAATCGAGTTTTTTGGGTCTCAGAAGCGATTTGTACATGTCTACACTGTTCTAGAAAAAAATCAATTTTCAGGCAAAAAAAATGCTAAAACACGTTTTTTGGGCCCAAAAAGTCGATTTGTGCATGCATCTTCGATACCCGTTTATATCCCAAATTTAGCCTAAAAACACCGAAAAATCGAGTTTTTTGGGTCTCAGAAGCGATTTGTACTGTGCTAGAAAATTTCAATTTTTAGGCAAAAAAAATGCTAAAACACGTTTTTTGGGCCCAAAAAGTCGATTTGTGCATGCATCTTCGATACCCGTTTATATACCAAATTTAGCCTAAAAACACCGAAAAATCGATTTTTTTGGGTCTCAGAAGCGATTTGTACATGTTTACACTGTGCAAGAAAAATTTCAATTTTCAGTCAAAAAAAATGCTAAAACACGTTTTTTTGGCCCAAAAAGTCGATTTGTGCATGCATCTTCGATACCCGTTTATATCCCAAATTTAGCCTAAAAACACCGAAAAATCGAGTTTTTTGGGTCTCAGAAGCGATTTGTACAGTGCTAGAAAAATTTCAATTTTCAGGCAAAAAAAATGCTATAACACGTTTTTTTGGCCCAAAAAGTCGATTTGTGCATGCATCTTCGATACCCGTTTATATCCCAAATTTAGCCTAAAAACAACGAATAATCGAGTTTTTTGGGTCTCAGAAGCGATTTGTACATGTTTACACTGTGCTAGAAAAATTTCAATTTTCAGGCAAAAAAAATGCTAAAACACGTTTTTTTGGCCCAAAAAGTCGATTTGTGCATGCATCTTCGATACCCGTTTATATCCCAAATTTAGCCTAAGAACACCGAAAAATCGTGTTTTTTGGGTCTCATAAGCGATTTGTACATGTTTACACTGTGCTAGAAAAATTTCAATTTTCAGGCAAAAAAAAATGCAAAAACACGTTTTTTTGGCCCAAAAAGTCGATTTGTGCATGCATCTTCGATACACGTTTATATCCCAAATTTAGCCTAAAAACACCGAAAAATCGAGTTTTTTTGGTCTCAGAAGCGATTTGTACTGTGATAGAAAAATTTCAATTTTCAGGCAAAAAAAATGCTAAAACACGTTTTTTAGGCCCAAAAAGTCGATTTGTGCATGCTTCTTCGATACCCGTTTATATCCCAAATTTAGCCTAAAAACACCGAAAAATCGAGTTTTTTGGGTCTCAGAAGCGATTTGTACATGTCTACACTGTTCTAGAAAAAAATCAATTTTCAGGCAAAAAAAATGCTAAAACACGTTTTTTGGGCCCAAAAAGTCGATTTGTGCATGCATCTTCGATACCCGTTTATATCCCAAATTTAGCCTAAAAACACCGAAAAATCGAGTTTTTTGGGTCTCAGAAGCGATTTGTACTGTGCTAGAAAATTTCAATTTTTAGGCAAAAAAAATGCTAAAACACGTTTTTTTGGCCCAAAAAGTCGATTTCTGCATGCATCTTCGATACCCGTTTATATCCTAAATTTTGCCTAAAAACACCGAAAAATCGAGTTTTTTGGGTCTCAGAAGCGATTTGTACATGTTTACACTGTGCTAGAAAAATTTCAATTTTCAGGCAAAAAAAATGCTAAAACACGTTTTTTGGGCCCAAAAAGTCGATTTGTGCGTGCATCTTCGATACCCGTTTATATCCCAAATTTAGCCTAAAAACACCGAAAAATCGAGTTTTTTGGGTCTCAGAAGCGATTTGTACATGTTTACACTGTGCTAGAAAAATTTCAATTTTCAGGCAAAAAAAATGCTAAAACACGTTTTTTTGGCCCAAAAAGTCGATTTGTGCATGCATCTTCGATACCCGTTTATATCCCAAATTTAGCCTAAGAACACCGAAAAATCGTGTTTTTTGGGTCTCATAAGCGATTTGTACATGTTTACACTGTGCTAGAAAAATTTCAATTTTCAGGCAAAAAAAAATGCAAAAACACGTTTTTTTGGCCCAAAAAGTCGATTTGTGCATGCATCTTCGATACACGTTTATATCCCAAATTTAGCCTAAAAACACCGAAAAATCGAGTTTTTTTGGTCTCAGAAGCGATTTGTACTGTGATAGAAAAATTTCAATTTTCAGGCAAAAAAAATGCTAAAACACGTTTTTTAGGCCCAAAAAGTCGATTTGTGCATGCTTCTTCGATACCCGTTTATATCCCAAATTTAGCCTAAAAACACCGAAAAATCGAGTTTTTTGGGTCTCAGAAGCGATTTGTACATGTCTACACTGTTCTAGAAAAAAATCAATTTTCAGGCAAAAAAAATGCTAAAACACGTTTTTTGGGCCCAAAAAGTCGATTTGTGCATGCATCTTCGATACCCGTTTATATCCCAAATTTAGCCTAAAAACACCGAAAAATCGAGTTTTTTGGGTCTCAGAAGCGATTTGTACTGTGCTAGAAAATTTCAATTTTTAGGCAAAAAAAATGCTAAAACACGTTTTTTTGGCCCAAAAAGTCGATTTCTGCATGCATCTTCGATACCCGTTTATATCCTAAATTTTGCCTAAAAACACCGAAAAATCGAGTTTTTTGGGTCTCAGAAGCGATTTGTACATGTTTACACTGTGCTAGAAAAATTTCAATTTTCAGGCAAAAAAAATGATAAAACACGTTTTTTGGGCCCAAAAAGTCGATTTGTGCGTGCATCTTCGATACCCGTTTATATCCCAAATTTAGCCTAAAAACACCGAAAAATCGAGTTTTTTGGGTCTCAGAAGCGATTTGTACATGTTTACACTGTGCTAGAAAAATTTCAATTTTCAGGCAAAAAAAATGCTAAAACACGTTTTTTTGGCCCAAAAAGTCGATTTGTGCATGCATCTTCGATACCCGTTTATATCCCAAATTTAGCCTAAGAACACCGAAAAATCGTGTTTTTTGGGTCTCATAAGCGATTTGTACATGTTTACACTGTGCTAGAAAAATTTCAATTTTCAGGCAAAAAAAAATGCAAAAACACGTTTTTTTGGCCCAAAAAGTCGATTTGTGCATGCATCTTCGATACACGTTTATATCCCAAATTTAGCCTAAAAACACCGAAAAATCGAGTTTTTTTGGTCTCAGAAGCGATTTGTACTGTGATAGAAAAATTTCAATTTTCAGGCAAAAAAAATGCTAAAACACGTTTTTTAGGCCCAAAAAGTCGATTTGTGCATGCTTCTTCGATACCCGTTTATATCCCAAATTTAGCCTAAAAACACCGAAAAATCGAGTTTTTTGGGTCTCAGAAGCGATTTGTACATGTCTACACTGTTCTAGAAAAAAATCAATTTTCAGGCAAAAAAAATGCTAAAACACGTTTTTTGGGCCCAAAAAGTCGATTTGTGCATGCATCTTCGATACCCGTTTATATCCCAAATTTAGCCTAAAAACACCGAAAAATCGAGTTTTTTGGGTCTCAGAAGCGATTTGTACTGTGCTAGAAAATTTCAATTTTTAGGCAAAAAAAATGCTAAAACACGTTTTTTTGGCCCAAAAAGTCGATTTCTGCATGCATCTTCGATACCCGTTTATATCCTAAATTTTGCCTAAAAACACCGAAAAATCGAGTTTTTTGGGTCTCAGAAGCGATTTGTACATGTTTACACTGTGCTAGAAAAATTTCAATTTTCAGGCAAAAAAAATGCTAAAACACGTTTTTTGGGCCCAAAAAGTCGATTTGTGCGTGCATCTTCGATACCCGTTTATATCCCAAATTTAGCCTAAAAACACCGAAAAATCGAGTTTTTTGGGTCTCAGAAGCGATTTGTACATGTCTACACTGTTCTAGAAAAATTTCAATTTTCAGGCAAAAAAAATGCTAAAACACGTTTTTTGGGCCCAAAAAGTCGATTTGTGCATGCATCTTCGATACCCGTTTATATCCCAAATTTAGCCTAAGAACACCGAAAAATCGTGTTTTTTGGGTCTCATAAGCGATTTGTACATGTTTACACTGTGCTAGAAAAATTTCAATTTTCAGGCAAAAAAAAATGCAAAAACACGTTTTTTTGGCCCAAAAAGTCGATTTGTGCATGCATCTTCGATACACGTTTATATCCCAAATTTAGCCTAAAAACACCGAAAAATCGAGTTTTTTTGGTCTCAGAAGCGATTTGTACTGTGATAGAAAAATTTAAATTTTCAGGCAAAAAAAATGCTAAAACACGTTTTTTAGGCCCAAAAAGTCGATTTGTGCATGCTTCTTCGATACCCGTTTATATCCCAAATTTAGCCTAAAAACACCGAAAAATCGAGTTTTTTGGGTCTCAGAAGCGATTTGTACATGTCTACACTGTTCTAGAAAAAAATCAATTTTCAGGCAAAAAAAATGCTAAAACACGTTTTTTGGGCCCAAAAAGTCGATTTGTGCATGCATCTTCGATACCCGTTTATATCCCAAATTTAGCCTAAAAACACCGAAAAATCGAGTTTTTTGGGTCTCAGAAGCGATTTGTACTGTGCTAGAAAATTTCAATTTTTAGGCAAAAAAAATGCTAAAACACGTTTTTTGGGCCCAAAAAGTCGATTTGTGCATGCATCTTCGATACCCGTTTATATACCAAATTTAGCCTAAAAACACCGAAAAATCGATTTTTTTGGGTCTCAGAAGCGATTTGTACATGTTTACACTGTGCAAGAAAAATTTCAATTTTCAGTCAAAAAAAATGCTAAAACACGTTTTTTTGGCCCAAAAAGTCGATTTGTGCATGCATCTTCGATACCCGTTTATATCCCAAATTTAGCCTAAAAACACCGAAAAATCGAGTTTTTTGGGTCTCAGAAGCGATTTGTACAGTGCTAGAAAAATTTCAATTTTCAGGCAAAAAAAATGCTATAACACGTTTTTTTGGCCCAAAAAGTCGATTTGTGCATGCATCTTCGATACCCGTTTATATCCCAAATTTAGCCTAAAAACAACGAATAATCGAGTTTTTTGGGTCTCAGAAGCGATTTGTACATGTTTACACTGTGCTAGAAAAATTTCAATTTTCAGGCAAAAAAAATGCTAAAACACGTTTTTTTGGCCCAAAAAGTCGATTTGTGCATGCATCTTCGATACCCGTTTATATCCCAAATTTAGCCTAAGAACACCGAAAAATCGTGTTTTTTGGGTCTCATAAGCGATTTGTACATGTTTACACTGTGCTAGAAAAATTTCAATTTTCAGGCAAAAAAAAATGCAAAAACACGTTTTTTTGGCCCAAAAAGTCGATTTGTGCATGCATCTTCGATACACGTTTATATCCCAAATTTAGCCTAAAAACACCGAAAAATCGAGTTTTTTTGGTCTCAGAAGCGATTTGTACTGTGATAGAAAAATTTCAATTTTCAGGCAAAAAAAATGCTAAAACACGTTTTTTAGGCCCAAAAAGTCGATTTGTGCATGCTTCTTCGATACCCGTTTATATCCCAAATTTAGCCTAAAAACACCGAAAAATCGAGTTTTTTGGGTCTCAGAAGCGATTTGTACATGTCTACACTGTTCTAGAAAAAAATCAATTTTCAGGCAAAAAAAATGCTAAAACACGTTTTTTGGGCCCAAAAAGTCGATTTGTGCATGCATCTTCGATACCCGTTTATATCCCAAATTTAGCCTAAAAACACCGAAAAATCGAGTTTTTTGGGTCTCAGAAGCGATTTGTACTGTGCTAGAAAATTTCAATTTTTAGGCAAAAAAAATGCTAAAACACGTTTTTTTGGCCCAAAAAGTCGATTTCTGCATGCATCTTCGATACCCGTTTATATCCTAAATTTTGCCTAAAAACACCGAAAAATCGAGTTTTTTGGGTCTCAGAAGCGATTTGTACATGTTTACACTGTGCTAGAAAAATTTCAATTTTCAGGCAAAAAAAATGCTAAAACACGTTTTTTGGGCCCAAAAAGTCGATTTGTGCGTGCATCTTCGATACCCGTTTATATCCCAAATTTAGCCTAAAAACACCGAAAAATCGAGTTTTTTGGGTCTCAGAAGCGATTTGTACATGTTTACACTGTGCTAGAAAAATTTCAATTTTCAGGCAAAAAAAATGCTAAAACACGTTTTTTTGGCCCAAAAAGTCGATTTGTGCATGCATCTTCGATACCCGTTTATATCCCAAATTTAGCCTAAGAACACCGAAAAATCGTGTTTTTTGGGTCTCATAAGCGATTTGTACATGTTTACACTGTGCTAGAAAAATTTCAATTTTCAGGCAAAAAAAAATGCAAAAACACGTTTTTTTGGCCCAAAAAGTCGATTTGTGCATGCATCTTCGATACACGTTTATATCCCAAATTTAGCCTAAAAACACCGAAAAATCGAGTTTTTTTGGTCTCAGAAGCGATTTGTACTGTGATAGAAAAATTTCAATTTTCAGGCAAAAAAAATGCTAAAACACGTTTTTTAGGCCCAAAAAGTCGATTTGTGCATGCTTCTTCGATACCCGTTTATATCCCAAATTTAGCCTAAAAACACCGAAAAATCGAGTTTTTTGGGTCTCAGAAGCGATTTGTACATGTCTACACTGTTCTAGAAAAAAATCAATTTTCAGGCAAAAAAAATGCTAAAACACGTTTTTTGGGCCCAAAAAGTCGATTTGTGCATGCATCTTCGATACCCGTTTATATCCCAAATTTAGCCTAAAAACACCGAAAAATCGAGTTTTTTGGGTCTCAGAAGCGATTTGTACTGTGCTAGAAAATTTCAATTTTTAGGCAAAAAAAATGCTAAAACACGTTTTTTTGGCCCAAAAAGTCGATTTCTGCATGCATCTTCGATACCCGTTTATATCCTAAATTTTGCCTAAAAACACCGAAAAATCGAGTTTTTTGGGTCTCAGAAGCGATTTGTACATGTTTACACTGTGCTAGAAAAATTTCAATTTTCAGGCAAAAAAAATGCTAAAACACGTTTTTTGGGCCCAAAAAGTCGATTTGTGCGTGCATCTTCGATACCCGTTTATATCCCAAATTTAGCCTAAAAACACCGAAAAATCGAGTTTTTTGGGTCTCAGAAGCGATTTGTACATGTTTACACTGTGCTAGAAAAATTTCAATTTTCAGGCAAAAAAAATGCTAAAACACGTTTTTTTGGCCCAAAAAGTCGATTTGTGCATGCATCTTCGATACCCGTTTATATCCCAAATTTAGCCTAAGAACACCGAAAAATCGTGTTTTTTTGGTCTCATAAGCGATTTGTACATGTTTACACTGTGCTAGAAAAATTTCAATTTTCAGGCAAAAAAAAATGCAAAAACACGTTTTTTTGGCCCAAAAAGTCGATTTGTGCATGCATCTTCGATACACGTTTATATCCCAAATTTAGCCTAAAAACACCGAAAAATCGAGTTTTTTTGGTCTCAGAAGCGATTTGTACTGTGATAGAAAAATTTCAATTTTCAGGCAAAAAAAATGCTAAAACACGTTTTTTAGGCCCAAAAAGTCGATTTGTGCATGCTTCTTCGATACCCGTTTATATCCCAAATTTAGCCTAAAAACACCGAAAAATCGAGTTTTTTGGGTCTCAGAAGCGATTTGTACATGTCTACACTGTTCTAGAAAAAAATCAATTTTCAGGCAAAAAAAATGCTAAAACACGTTTTTTGGGCCCAAAAAGTCGATTTGTGCATGCATCTTCGATACCCGTTTATATCCCAAATTTAGCCTAAAAACACCGAAAAATCGAGTTTTTTGGGTCTCAGAAGCGATTTGTACTGTGCTAGAAAATTTCAATTTTTAGGCAAAAAAAATGCTAAAACACGTTTTTTTGGCCCAAAAAGTCGATTTCTGCATGCATCTTCGATACCCGTTTATATCCTAAATTTTGCCTAAAAACACCGAAAAATCGAGTTTTTTGGGTCTCAGAAGCGATTTGTACATGTTTACACTGTGCTAGAAAAATTTCAATTTTCAGGCAAAAAAAATGCTAAAACACGTTTTTTGGGCCCAAAAAGTCGATTTGTGCGTGCATCTTCGATACCCGTTTATATCCCAAATTTAGCCTAAAAACACCGAAAAATCGAGTTTTTTGGGTCTCAGAAGCGATTTGTACATGTCTACACTGTTCTAGAAAAATTTCAATTTTCAGGCAAAAAAAATGCTAAAACACGTTTTTTGGGCCCAAAAAGTCGATTTGTGCATGCATCTTCGATACCCGTTTATATCCCAAATTTAGCCTAAAAACACCGAAAAATCGAGTTTTTTTGGTCTCAGAAGCAATTTGTACTGTGCTAGAAAAATTTCAATTTTCAGGCAAAAAAAATGCTAAACACGAATTTTTGGCCCAAAAAGTCGATTTCTGCATGCATCTTCGATACCCGTTTATATCCTAAATTTTGCCTAAAAACACCGAAAAATCGAGTTTTTTGGGTCTCAGAAGCGATTTGTACATGTTTACACTGTGCTAGAAAAATTTCAATTTTCAGGCAAAAAAAATGCTAAAACACGTTTTTTGGGCCCAAAAAGTCGATTTGTGTGTGCATCTTCGATACCCGTTTATATCCCAAACTTAGCCTAAAAACACCGAAAAATCGAGTTTTTTGGGTCTCAGAAGCGATTTGTACTGTGCTAGAAAAATTTCAATTTCTTGGCAAAAAAAATGTTAAAACACGTTTTTTTGGCCCAAAAAGTCGATTTGTGCATGCATCTTCGATACCCGTTTATATCCCAAATTTAGCCTAAAAACACCGAAAAATCGAGTTTTTTTGGTCTCAGAAGCAATTTGTACTGTGCTAGAAAAATTTCAATTTTCAGGCAAAAAAAATGCTAAACATGTATTTTTGGCCCAAAAAGTCGATTTGTGCATGCATCTTCGATACCCGTTTATATCCCAAACTTAGCCTAAAAACACCGAAAAATCGAGTTTTTTGGGTCTCAGAAGCGATTTGTACTGTGCTAGAAAAATTTCAATTTCTTGGCAAAAAAAATGCTAAAACACGTTTTTTTGGCCCAAAAAGTCGATTTGTGCATGCATCTTCGATACCCGTTTATATCCCAAATTTAGCCTAAAAACACCGAAAAATCGAGTTTTTTTGGTCTCAGAAGCGATTTGTACATGTCTACACTGTTCTAGAAAAATTTCAATTTTCAGGCAAAAAAAATGCTTAACACGTTTTTTTGGCCCAAAAAGTCGATTTGTGCATGCATCTTCGATACCAGTTTATATGCCAAATTTAGCCTAAAAACACATAAAATCGAGTTTTTTGGGTCTCAGAAGCGATTTGTACATGTTTACACTGTGCTAGAAAAATTTCAATTTTCAGGCAAAAAAAATGCTAAAACACGTTTTTTTGGCCCAAATAGTCGATTTGTGCATGCATCTTCGATACCCCTTTATATCCCAAATTTAGCCTAAAAACACCGAAAAATCGAGTATTTTGGGTCTCAGAAGCGATTTGTACATGTCTACACTGTTCTAGAAAAATTTCAATTTTCAGGCAAAAAAAATGCTAAAACACGTTTTTTGGGCCCAAAAAGTCGATTTGTGCATGAATCGTCGATTCTCGTTTATATCCCAAATTTAGCCTAAAAACACCGAAAAATCGAGTTTTTTTGGTCTCAGAAGCGATTTGCACTGTGCTAGAAAAATTTCAATTTTCAGGCAAAAACAATGCTAAAACACGTTTTTTTGGCCCAAAAAGTCGATTTGTGCATGCATCTTCGATACCCGTTTATATCCCAAATTTAACTTAAAAACACCGAAAAATCGAGTTTTTTGGGTCTCAGAAGCGATTTGTACTGTGCAAGAAAAATTTCAATTTTCAGGCAAAAAAAATGCTAAAACACGTTTGTAGGCCCAAATAGTCGATTTCTGCATGCATCTTCGATACCCGTTTATATCCCAAATTTAGCCTAAAAACACCGAAAAATCGAGTATTTTGGGTCTCAGAAGCGATTTGTACATGTCTACACTGTGCTAGAAAAATTTCAATTTTTAGGCAAAACAAATGCTAAAACACGTTTTTTGGGCCCAAAAAGTCGATTTGTGCATGCATCTTCGATACCCGTTTATATCCCAAATTTAGCCTAAAAACACCGAAAAATCGAGTTTTTTGGGTCTCAGAAGCGATTTGTACTGTGCTAGAAAAATTTCAATTTTCAGGCAAAAAAAATGCTAAAACACGTTGTTTTGGCCCAAAAAGTCGATTTGTGCATGCATCTTCGATACCCGTTTATATCCCAAATTTACCCTAAAAACACCGAAAAATCGAGTTTTTTGGGTCTCAGAAGCATTTTGTACATGTTTACACTGTGCTAGAAAAATTTCAATTTTAAGGCAAAAAAAATGCTAAAACACGTTTTTTGGGCCCAAAAAGTCGATTTGTGCATGCATCTTCGATACTCGTTTATATCCCAAATTTAGCCTAAAAACACCGAAAAATCGTGTTTTTTTGGTCTCAGAAGCGATTTGCACTGTGCTAGAAAAATTTCAATTTTCAGGCAAAAACAATGCTAAAACACGTTTTTTTGGCCCAAAAAGTCGATTTGTGCATGCATCTTCGATACACGTTTATATCCCAAATTTAGCCTAAAAACACCGAAAAATCGAGTTTTTTGGGTCTCAGAAGCGATTTGTACATGTTTACACTGTGCTAGAAATTTTTTAATTTTCAGGCAAAAAAAAAGCTAAAACACATTTTTTACGCCCAAAAAGTCGATTTGTGCATGCATCTTCGATACCCGTTTATATCCCAAATTTAGCCTAAAAACACCGAAAAATCGAGTTTTTTGGGACTCAGAAGCGATTTGTACATGTCTACACTGTTCTAGAAAAATTTCAATTTTCAGGCAAAAAAAATGCTAAAACACGTTTTTTGGGCCCAAAAAGTCGATTTGTGCATGCATCTTCGATACCCGTTTATATCCCAAATTTTGCCTAAAAACACCGAAAAATCGAGTTTTTTGGGTCTCAGAAGCGATTTGTACTGTGCTAGAAAAATTTCAATTTTCAGGCAAAAAAAAATGCTAAAACACGTTTTTTTGGCCCAAAAAATCGATTTGTGCATGCATCTTCGATACCCGTTTATATCCCAAATTTAGCCTAAAAACACCAAAAAATCGAGTTTTTTGGGTCTCAGAAGCGATTTGTACATGTTTACACTGTGCTAGAAAAATTTCAATTTTCAGGCAAAAAAAATGCTAAAACACGTTTTAGGCCCAAATAGTCGATTTGTGCATGCATCTTCGATACCCGTTTATATCCCAAATTTAGCCTAAAAACACCGAAAACTCGAGTTTTTTGGGTCTCAGAAGCGATTTGTACATGTCTACAATGTGCTAGAAAAATGTCAATTTTCAGGCAAAAAAAATGCTAAAACACGTTTTTTGGGCCCAAAAAGTCGATTTGTGCATGCATCTTCGATACCCGTTTATATCCCAAATTTAGCCTAAAAACACCGAAAAATCGAGTTTTTTTGGTCTCAGAAGCGATATGTACTGTGCTAGAAAAATTTCAATTCTCAGGCAAAAAAAATGCTAAAACACTTTTTTTTTGCCCAAAAAGTCGATTTGTGCATGCATCTTCGATACCCGTTTATATCCCAAATTTAGCCTAAAAAAAAACGAAAAATTGTGTTTTTTGGGTATCAGAAGCGATTTGTACTGTACTAGAAAAATTTCAATTTTCAGGCAAAAAAAATGCTAAAACACGTTTTTTTTTGCCCAAAAAGTCGATTTGTGCATGCATCTTCGATACCCGTTAATATCCCAAATTTAGCTTAAAAACACCGAAAAATCGAGTTTTTTGGGTCTCAGAAGCGATTTGTACATGTTTACACTGTGCTAGAAAAATTTCAATTTTCAGGCAAAAAAAATGCTAAAACACGTTTTTTTGGCCCAAAAAGTCGATTTGTGCATGCATCTTCGATACCCGTTTATATCCCAAATTTAGCCTAAAAACACCTAAAAATCGAGTTTTTTGGGTCTCAGAAGCGATTTGTACTGTGATAGAAAAATGTCAATTTTCAGGCAAAAAAAATGCTAAAACACGTTTTTTTGGCCCAAAAAGTCGATTTGTGCATGCATCTTCGATACCCGTTTATATCCCAAATTTAGCCTAAAAACACCGAAAAATCAAGTTTTTTGGGTCTCAGAAGCGATTTGTACTGTGCTAGAAAAATTTCAATTTTCAGGCAAAAAAAATGCTAAAACACGTTTTTTTGGACCAAAAATTCGATTTGTGCATGCATCTTCGATACCCGTTTATATCCCAAATTTAGCCTAAAAACACCGAAAAATCGAGTTTTTTGGGTCTCAGACGCGATTTGTACATGTTTACACTGTGCTAGAAAAAATTCAATTTTCAGGCAAAAAAAATGCTAAAACACGTTTTTTGGGCCCAAAAAGTCGATTTGTGCATGCATCTTCGATACCCGTTTATATCCCAAATTTAGCCTAAAAACACCGAAAAATCGAGTTTTTTTGGTCTCAGAAGCGATATGTACTGTGCTAGAAAAATTTCAATTCTCAGGCAAAAAAAATGCTAAAACACTTTTTTTTTGCCCAAAAAGTCGATTTGTGCATGCATCTTCGATACCCGTTTATATCCCAAATTTAGCCTAAAAAAAAACGAAAAATTGTGTTTTTTGGGTATCAGAAGCGATTTGTACTGTACTAGAAAAATTTCAATTTTCAGGCAAAAAAAATGCTAAAACACGTTTTTTTTTGCCCAAAAAGTCGATTTGTGCATGCATCTTCGATACCCGTTAATATCCCAAATTTAGCTTAAAAACACCGAAAAATCGAGTTTTTTGGGTCTCAGAAGCGATTTGTACATGTTTACACTGTGCTAGAAAAATTTCAATTTTCAGGCAAAAAAAATGCTAAAACACGTTTTTTTGGCCCAAAAAGTCGATTTGTGCATGCATCTTCGATACCCGTTTATATCCCAAATTTAGCCTAAAAACACCTAAAAATCGAGTTTTTTGGGTCTCAGAAGCGATTTGTACTGTGATAGAAAAATGTCAATTTTCAGGCAAAAAAAATGCTAAAACACGTTTTTTTGGCCCAAAAAGTCGATTTGTGCATGCATCTTCGATACCCGTTTATATCCCAAATTTAGCCTAAAAACACCGAAAAATCAAGTTTTTTGGGTCTCAGAAGCGATTTGTACTGTGCTAGAAAAATTTCAATTTTCAGGCAAAAAAAATGCTAAAACACGTTTTTTTGGACCAAAAATTCGATTTGTGCATGCATCTTCGATACCCGTTTATATCCCAAATTTAGCCTAAAAACACCGAAAAATCGAGTTTTTTGGGTCTCAGACGCGATTTGTACATGTTTACACTGTGCTAGAAAAAATTCAATTTTCAGGCAAAAAAAATGCTAAAACACGTTTTTAGGCCCAAATAGTCGATTTCTGCATGCATCTTCGATACCCGTTTATATCCCAAATTTAGCCTAAAAACACCGAAAAATCGAGTTTTTTGGGTCTCAGAAGCGATTTGTACATGTCTACAATGTGCTAGAAAAATTTCAATTTTCAGGCAAATAAAATGCTAAAACACGTTTTTTGGGCCCAAAAAGTCGATTTGTGCATGCACCTTCGATACCCGTTTATATCCCAAATTTAGCCTAAAAACACCGAAAAATCGAGTTTTTTGGTCTCAGAAGCGATTTGTATTGTGCTAGAAAAATTTCAATTTTCGGGCAAATAAAATGCTAAAACACGTTTTTTGGGCCCAAAAAGTCGATTTGTGCATGCACCTTCGATACCCGTTTATATCCCAAATTTAGCCTAAAAACACCGAAAAATCGAGTTTTTTGGGTCTCAGAAGCAATTTGTACATGTTTACACTGTGCTAGAAAAAAATCAATTTTCAGGCAAAAAAAATGCTAAAACATGTTTTTTGGGCCCAAAAAGTCGATTTGTGCATGCATCTTCGATACCCGTTTATATCCCAAATTTAGCCTAAAAACACCGAAAAATCGTTTTTTTTTTGGGTCTCATAAGCGATTTGTACTGTGCTAGAAAAATTTCAATTTTCAGGCAAAAAAAATGCTAAAACACGTTTTTTTTTGCCCAAAAAGTCGATTTGTGCATGCATCTTCGATACCCGTTTATATCCCAAATTTAGCCAAAAAACACCGAAAAATCGAGTTTTTTGGGACTCAAAAGCGATTTGTACTGTGCTAGAAAATTTCAATTTTCAGGCAAAAAAAATGCTAAACATGTATTTTTGGCCCAAAAAGTCGATTTGTGCATGCATCTTCGATACCCGTTTATATCCCAAACTTAGCCTAAAAACACCGAAAAATCGAGTTTTTTGGGTCTCAGAAGCGATTTGTACTGTGCTTGAAAAATTTCAATTTCTTGGCAAAAAAAATGCTAAAACACGTTTTTTTGGCCCAAAAAGTCGATTTGTGCATGCATCTTCGATACCCGTTTATATCCCAAATTTAGCCTAAAAACACCGAAAAATCGAGTTTTTTTGGTCTCAGAAGCGATTTGTACATGTCTACACTGTTCTAGAAAAATTTCAATTTTCAGGCAGAAAAAATGCTTAACACGTTTTTTTGGCCCAAAAAGTCGATTTGTGCATGCATCTTCGATACCCGTTTATATCCCAAATTTAGCCTAAAAACACCGAAAAATCGAGTTTTTTGGGTCTCAGAAGTGATTTGTACTGTGCTAGAAAAATTTCAATTTTCAGGCAAAAAAAAATGCTAAAACACGTTGTTTTGGCCCAAAAAGTCGATTTGTGCATGCATCTTCGATACCCGTTTATATCCCAAATTTAGCCTAAAAACACTGAAAAATCGTGTTTTTTGGGTCTCAGAAGCGATTTGTACTGTGCTAGAAAAATTTCAATTTTCAGGCAAAAAAAATGCTAAAACACGTTTTTTTGGCCCAAAAAGTCGATTTGTGCATGCATCTTCGATACCCGTTTATATCCCAAATTTAGCCTAAAAACACCAAAAAAGTCGAGTTTTTTGGGACTCAGAAGCGATTTGTACATGTCTACACTGTTCTAGAAAAATTTCAATTTTCAGGCAAAAAAAATGCTAAAACACGTTTTTTTGGCCCAAAAAGTCGATTTGTGCATGCATCTTCGATACCCGTTTATATCCCAAATTTAGCCTAAAAACACCGAAAAATCGAGTTTTTTGGGTCTCAGAAGCTATTTGTACTGTGCTAGAAAAATTTCAATTTTCAGGCAAAAAAAAATGCTAAAACACGTTTTTTTGGCCCAAAAAATCGATTTGTGCATGCATCTTCGATACCCGTTTATATCCCAAATTTAGCCTAAAAACACCGACAAATCGAGTTTTTTGGGTCTCAGAAGCGATTTGTACATGTTTACACTGTGCTAGAAAAATTTCAATTTTCAGGCAAATAAAATGCTAAAACACGTTTTAGGCCCAAATAGTCGATTTCTGCATGCATCTTCGATACCCGTTTATATCCCAAATTTAGCCTAAAAACACCGAAAAATCGAGTTTTTTGGGTCTCAGAAGCGATTTGTACATGTCTACAATGTGCTAGAAAAATTTCAATTTTCAGGCAAAAAAAATGCTAAAACACGTTTTTTGGGCCCAAAAAGTCGATTTGTGCATGCATCTTCGATACCCGTTTATATCCCAAATTTAGCCTAAAAACCCCGAAAAATCGAGTTTTTTTGGTCTCAGAAGCGATATGTACTGTGCTAGAAAAATTTCAATTTTTAGGCAAAAAAAATGCTGAAACACGTTTTTTTTGCCCAAAAAGTCGATTTGTGCATGCATCTTCGATACCCGTTTATATCCCAAATTTAGCCTAAAAAAAACGAAAAATCGTGTTTTTTGGGTATCAGAAGCGATTTGTACTGTACTAGAAAAATTTCAATTTTCAGGCAAAAAAAATGCTAAAACACGTTTTTTTTGCCCAAAAAGTCGATTTGTGCATGCATCTTCGATACCCGTTAATATCCCAAATTTAGCTTAAAAACACCGAAAAATCGAGTTTTTTGGGTCTCAGAAGCGATTTGTACATGTTTACACTGTGCTAGAAAAATTTCAATTTTCAGGCAAAAAAAATGCTAAAACACGTTTTTTTGGCCCAAAAAGTCGATTTGTGCATGCATCTTCGATACCCGTTTATATCCCAAATTTAGCCTAAAAACACCGAAAAATCGAGTTTTTTGGGTCTCAGAAGCGATTTGTACTGTGCTAGAAAAATTTCAATTTTCAGGCAAAAAAAATGCTAAAACACGTTTTTTTGGCCCAAAAAGTCGATTTGTGCATGCATCTTCGATACCCGTTTATATCCCAGATTTAGCCTAAAAACACCGAAAAATCAAGTTTTTTGGGTCTCAGAAGCGATTTGTACTGTGCTAGAAAAATTTCAATTTTCAGGCAAAAAAAATGCTAAAACACGTTTTTTTGGACCAAAAAGTCTGTTTGTGCATGCATCTTCGATACCCGTTTATATCCCAAATTTAGCCTAAAAACACCGAAAAATCGAGTTTTTTGGGTCTCAGACGCGATTTGTACATGTTTACACTGTGCTAGAAAAAAATCAATTTTCAGGCAAAAAAAATGCTAAAACAAGTTTTTAGGCCCAAATAGTCGATTTCTGCATGCATCTTCGATACCCGTTTATATCCCAAATTTAGCCTAAAAACACCGAAAAATCGAGTTTTTTGGGTCTCAGAAGCGATTTGTACATGTCTACAATGTGCTAGAAAAATTTCAATTTTCAGGCAAATAAAATGCTAAAACACGTTTTTTGGGCCCAAAAAGTCGATTTGTGCATGCATCTTCGATACCCGTTTATATCCCAAATTTAGCCTAAAAACACCGAAAAATCGAGTTTTTTGGGTCTCAGAAGCAATTTGTACATGTTTACACTGTGCTAGAAAAATTTCATTTTCAGGCAAAAAAAATGCTAAAACACGTTTTTTTGGCCCAAAAAGTCGATTTGTGCATGCATCTTCGATACCCGTTTATATCCCAAATTTAAACTAAAAACACCGAAAAATCGAGTTTTTTGGGTCTCAGAAGTGATTTGTACTGTGCTAGAAAAATTTCAATTTTCAGGCAAAAAAAAATGCTAAAACACGTTGTTTTGGCCCAAAAAGTCGATTTGTGCATGCATCTTCGATACCCGTTTATATCCCAAATTTAGCCTAAAAACACTGAAAAATCGTGTTTTTTGGGTCTCAGAAGCGATTTGTACTGTGCTAGAAAAATTTCAATTTTCAGGCAAAAAAAATGCTAAAACACGTTTTTTTGGCCCAAAAAGTCGATTTGTGCATGCATCTTCGATACCCGTTTATATCCCAAATTTAGCCTAAAAACACCAAAAAAGTCGAGTTTTTTGGGACTCAGAAGCGATTTGTACATGTCTACACTGTTCTAGAAAAATTTCAATTTTCAGGCAAAAAAAATGCTAAAACACGTTTTTTTGGCCCAAAAAGTCGATTTGTGCATGCATCTTCGATACCCGTTTATATCCCAAATTTAGCCTAAAAACACCGAAAAATCGAGTTTTTTGGGTCTCAGAAGCTATTTGTACTGTGCTAGAAAAATTTCAATTTTCAGGCAAAAAAAAATGCTAAAACACGTTTTTTTGGCCCAAAAAATCGATTTGTGCATGCATCTTCGATACCCGTTTATATCCCAAATTTAGCCTAAAAACACCGACAAATCGAGTTTTTTGGGTCTCAGAAGCGATTTGTACATGTTTACACTGTGCTAGAAAAATTTCAATTTTCAGGCAAATAAAATGCTAAAACACGTTTTAGGCCCAAATAGTCGATTTCTGCATGCATCTTCGATACCCGTTTATATCCCAAATTTAGCCTAAAAACACCGAAAAATCGAGTTTTTTGGGTCTCAGAAGCGATTTGTACATGTCTACAATGTGCTAGAAAAATTTCAATTTTCAGGCAAAAAAAATGCTAAAACACGTTTTTTGGGCCCAAAAAGTCGATTTGTGCATGCATCTTCGATACCCGTTTATATCCCAAATTTAGCCTAAAAACCCCGAAAAATCGAGTTTTTTTGGTCTCAGAAGCGATATGTACTGTGCTAGAAAAATTTCAATTTTTAGGCAAAAAAAATGCTGAAACACGTTTTTTTTGCCCAAAAAGTCGATTTGTGCATGCATCTTCGATACCCGTTTATATCCCAAATTTAGCCTAAAAAAAACGAAAAATCGTGTTTTTTGGGTATCAGAAGCGATTTGTACTGTACTAGAAAAATTTCAATTTTCAGGCAAAAAAAATGCTAAAACACGTTTTTTTTGCCCAAAAAGTCGATTTGTGCATGCATCTTCGATACCCGTTAATATCCCAAATTTAGCTTAAAAACACCGAAAAATCGAGTTTTTTGGGTCTCAGAAGCGATTTGTACATGTTTACACTGTGCTAGAAAAATTTCAATTTTCAGGCAAAAAAAATGCTAAAACACGTTTTTTTGGCCCAAAAAGTCGATTTGTGCATGCATCTTCGATACCCGTTTATATCCCAAATTTAGCCTAAAAACACCGAAAAATCGAGTTTTTTGGGTCTCAGAAGCGATTTGTACTGTGCTAGAAAAATTTCAATTTTCAGGCAAAAAAAATGCTAAAACACGTTTTTTTGGCCCAAAAAGTCGATTTGTGCATGCATCTTCGATACCCGTTTATATCCCAGATTTAGCCTAAAAACACCGAAAAATCAAGTTTTTTGGGTCTCAGAAGCGATTTGTACTGTGCTAGAAAAATTTCAGTTTTCAGGCAAAAAAAATGCTAAAACACGTTTTTTTGGACCAAAAAGTCTGTTTGTGCATGCATCTTCGATACCCGTTTATATCCCAAATTTAGCCTAAAAACACCGAAAAATCGAGTTTTTTGGGTCTCAGACGCGATTTGTACATGTTTACACTGTGCTAGAAAAAATTCAATTTTCAGGCAAAAAAAATGCTAAAACAAGTTTTTAGGCCCAAATAGTCGATTTGTGCATGCATCTTCGATACCCGTTTATATCCCAAATTTAGCCTAAAAACACCGAAAAATCGAGTTTTTTGGGTCTCAGAAGCAATTTGTACATGTTTACACTGTGCTAGAAAAATTTCATTTTCAGGCAAAAAAAATGCTAAAACACGTTTTTTGGGCCCAAAAAGTCGATTTGTGCATGCATCTTCGATACCCGTTTATATCCCAAATTTTGCCTACAAACACCGAAAAATCGTTTTTTTTGGGTTTCATAAGCGATTTGTACTGTGCTAGAAAAATTTCAATTTTCAGGCAAAAAAAATGCTAAAACACATTTTTTTTTGCCCAAAAAGTCGATTTGTGCATGCATCTTCGATACCCGTTTATATCCCAAATTTAGCCTAAAAACACCGAAAAATCGAGTTTTTTGGGTCTCAAAAGCGATTTGTACATGTTTACACTGTGCTAGAAAAATTTCAATTTTCAGGCAAAAAAAATGCTAGAACACGTTTTTTGGGCCCAAAAAGTCGATTTGTGCATGCATCTTCGATACCCGTTTATATCCCAAATTTAGCCTAAAAACACCGAAAAATCGAGTTTTTTGGGTCTCAGAAGCGATTTGTACATGTCTACACTGTGCTAGAAAAATTTCAATTTTCAGGCAAAAAAAATGCTAAAACACGTTTTTTGGGCCCAAAAAGTCGATCTGTGCATGCATCTTCGATACCCGTTTATATCCCAAATTTAGCCTAAAAACACCGAAAAATCGAGTTTTTTTGGTCTCAGAAGCCATTTGTACTGTGCTAGAAAAATTTCAATTTTCAGGCAAAAAAAAAATGCTAAAACACGTTGTTTTGGCCCAAAAAGTCGATTTGTGCATGCATCTTCGATACCCGTTTATATCCCAAATTTAGCCTAAAAACACCGAAAAATCGAGTTTTTTGGGTTTCAGAAGCGATTTGTACATGTTTACACTGTGCTAGAAAAATTTCAATTTTCAGGCAAAAAAAATGCTAAAACACGTTTTTTGGGCCCAAAAAGTCGATTTGTGCATGCATCTTCGATACCCGTTTATATCCCAAATTTAGCCTAAAAACACCGAAAAATCGATTTTTTTGGGTCTCAGAAGCGATTTGTACAGTGCTAGAAAAATTTCAATTTTCAGGCATAAAAAATGCTAAAACACGTTATTTTGGCCCAAAAAGTCGATTTGTGCATGCATCTTTGATACCCGTTAATATCCCAAATTTAGCTTAAAAACACCGAAAAATCGAGTTTTTTGGGTTTCAGAAGCGATTTGTACATGTTTACACTGTGCTAGAAAAATTTCAATTTTCAGGCAAAAAAAATGCTAAAACACGTTTTTTTGGGCCCAAAAAGTCGATTTGTGCATGCATCTTCGATACCCGTTTATATCCCAAATTTACCCTAAAAACACCGAAAAATCGAGTTTTTTGGGTCTCAGAAGCGATTTGTACATGTTTACACTGTGCTAGAAAAATTTCAATTTTCAGGCAAAAAAAATGCTAAAACACGTTTTTTGGGCCCAAAAAGTCGATTTGTGCATGCATCTTCGATACCCGTTTATATCCCAAATTTAGCCTAAAAACACCGAAAAATCGATTTTTTTGGGTCTCAGAAGCGATTTGTACAGTGCTAGAAAAATTTCAATTTTCAGGCAAAAAAAATGCTAAAACTCGTTTTTTTGGCCCAAAAAGTCGATTTGTGCATGCATCTTTGATACCCGTTAATATCCGAAATTTAGCTTAAAAACACCGAAAAATCGAGTTTTTTGGGTCTCAGAAGCGATTTGTACATGTTTACACTGTGCAAGAAAAATTTCAATTTTCAGGCAAAAAAAATGCTAAAACACGTTTTTTTGGCCCAAAAAGTCGATTTGTGCATGCATCTTCGATACCCGTTTATATCCCAAATTTAGCCTAAAAACACCGAAAAATCGAGTTTTTTGGGTCTCAGAAGCGATTTGTACAGTGCTAGAAAAAATTCAATTTTCAGGCAAAAAAAATGCTAAAACACGTTTTTTTGGCCCAAAAAGTCGATTTGTGCATGCATCTTCGATACCCGTTTATATCCCAAATTTAGCCTAAAAACACCGAAAAATCGAGTTTTTTGGTTCTCAGAAGCGATTTGTACATGTTTACACTGTGTTAGAAAAATTTCAGTTTTCAGGCAAAAAAAATGCTAAAACACGTTTTTTTGGCCCAAAAAGTCGATTTGTGCATGCATCTTCGATACCCGTTTATATCCTAAATTTTGCCTAAAAACACCGAAAAATCGAGTTTTTTGGGTCTCAGAAGCGATTTGTACATGTTTACACTGTGCTAGAAAAATTTCAATTTTCAGGCAAAAAAAATGCTAAAACACGTTTTTTGGGCCCAAAAAGTCGATTTGTGCATGCATCTTCGATACCCGTTTATATCCCAAGTTTAGCCTAAAAACACCGAAAAATCGAGTTTTTTTGGTCTCAGAAGCAATTTGTACTGTGCTAGAAAAATTTCAATTTTCAGGCAAAAAAAATGCTAAACATGTATTTTTGGCCCAAAAAGTCGATTTGTGCATGCATCTTCGATACCCGTTTATATCCCAAACTTAGCCAAAAAACACCGAAAAATCGAGTTTTTTGGGTCTCAGAAGCGATTTGTACTGTGCTAGAAAAATTTCAATTTCTTGGCAAAAAAAATGCTAAAACACGTTTTTTTGGCCCAAAAAGTCGATTTGTGCATGCATCTTCGATACCCGTTTATATCCCAAATTTAGCCTAAAAACACCGAAAAATCGAGTTTTTTTGGTCTCAGAAGCGATTTGTACATGTCTACACTGTTCTAGAAAAATTTCAATTTTCAGGCAAAAAAAATGCTTAACACGTTTTTTTGGCCCAAAAAGTCGATTTGTGCATGCATCTTCGATACCAGTTTATATGCCAAATTTAGCCTAAAAATACATAAAATCGAGTTTTTTGGGTCTCAGAAGCGATTTGTACATGTTTACACTGTGCTAGAAAAATTTCAATTTTCAGGCAAAAAAATGCTAAAACACGTTTTTTTGGCCCAAATAGTCGATTTGTGCATGCATCTTCGATACCCCTTTATATCCCAAATTTAGCCTAAAAACACCGAAAAATCGAGTTTTTTGGGTCTTAGAAGCGATTTGTACATGTCTACGCTGTTCTAGAAAAATTTCAATTTTCAGGCAAAAAAAATGCTAAAACACGTTTTTTGGGCCCAAAAAGTCGATTTGTGCATGAATCTTCGATACTCGTTTATATCCCAAATTTAGCCTAAAAACACCGAAAAATCGATTTTTTTTGGTCTCAGAAGCGATTTGCACTGTGCTAGAAAAAATTCAATTTTCAGGCAAAAACAATGCTAAAACACGTTTTTTTGGCCCAAAAAGTCGATTTGTGCATGCATCTTCGATACCCGTTTATATCCCAAATTTAACTTAAAAACACCGAAAAATCGAGTTTTTTTGGGTCTCAGAAGCGATTTGTACTGTGCTAGAAAAATTTCAATTTTCAGGCAAAAAAAATGCTAAAACACGTTTTTTTGGCCCAAAAAGTCGATTTGTGCATGCATCTTCGATACCCGTTTATATCCCAAATTTAGCCTAAAAACACCGAAAAATCGAGTTTTTTGGGACTCAGAAGCGATTTGTACATGTTTACACTGTGCTAGAAAAATTTCAATTTTCAGGCAAAAAAAATGCTAAAACACATTTTTTGGGCCCAAAAAGTCGATTTGTGCATGCATCTTCGATACCCGTTTATATCCCAAATTTAGCCTAAACACACCGAAAAATCGAGTTTTTTGGGTCTCAGAAGCGATTTGTACTGTGCTAGAAAAATTTCAATTTTCAGGCAAATAAAATGCTAAAACACGTTTTTTTGGCCCAAAAAGTCGATTTGTGCATGCATCTTTGATACCCGTTAATATCCCAAATTTAGTTTAAAAACACCGAAAAATCGAGTTTTTTGGGTCTCAGAAGCGATTTGTACATGTTTACACTGTGCTAGAAAAATTTCAATTTTCAGGCAAAAAAAATGCTAAAACACGTTTTTTGGGCCCAAAAAGTTGATTTGTGCATGCATCTTCGATACCCGTTTATATCCCAAATTAAGCCTAAAAACACCGAAAAATCGAGTTTTTTGGGTCACAGAAGCGATTTGTACTGTGCTAGAAAAATTTCAATTTTCAGGCAAAAAAAATGCTAAAACTCGTTTTTTTGGCCCAAAAAGTCGATTTGTGCATGCATCTTCGATACCCGTTTATATCCCAAATTTAGCCAAAAAACACCGAAAAATCGAGTTTTTTGGGTCTCAGAAGCGATTTGTATGTGTTTACACTGTGCTAGAAAAAATTAAATTTTCAGGCCAAAAAATGCTAAAACACGTTTTTTGGGCCCAAAAAGTCGATTTGTGCATGCATCTTCGATACCCGTTTATATCCCAAATTTAGCCTAAAAACACCGAAATATCGAGTTTTTTTGGTCTCAGAAGCGATTTGCACTCTGCTAGAAAAATTTCAATTTTCAGGCAAAAACAATGCTAAAACACCTTTTTTTGGCCCAAAAAGTCGATTTGTGCATCCATCTTCGATACCCGTTTATATCCCAAATTTAGCCTAAAAACACTGAAAAATCGTGTTTTTTGGGTCTCAGAAGCGATTTGTACTGTGCTAGAAAAATTTCAATTTTCAGGCAAAAAAAATGCTAAAACACGTTTTTTTGGCCCAAAAAGTCGATTTGTGCATGCATCTTCGATACCCGTTTATATCCCAAATCTAGCCTAAAAACACCGAAAAATCGAGTTTTTTGGGACTCAGAAGCGATTTGTACATGTTTACACTGTGCTAGAAAAATTTCAATTTTCAGGCAAAAAAAATGCTAAAACACATTTTTTGGGCCCAAAAAGTCGATTTGTGCATGCATCTTCGATACCCGTTTATATCCCAAATTTAGCCTAAAAACACCGAAAAATCGAGTTTTTTTGGTCTCAGAAGCGATTTGCACTGTGCTAGAAAAATTTCAATTTTCAGGCAAAAACAATTTTAAAACACCTTTTTTTGGCCCAAAAAGTCGATTTGTGCATGCATCTTCGATACCCGTTTATATCCCAAATAAAGCCTAAAAACACTGAAAAATCGTGTTTTTTGGGTCTCAGAAGCGATTTGTACTGTGCTAGAAAAATTTCAATTTTCAGGCAAAAAAAATGCTAAAACACGTTTTTTTGGCCCAAAAAGTCGATTTGTGCATGCATCTTCGATACCCGTTTATATCCCAAATTTAGCCTAAAAACACCGAAAAATCGAGTTTTTTGGGACTCAGAAGCGATTTGTACATGTTTACACTGTGCTAGAAAAATTTCAATTTTCAATCAAAAAAAATGCTAAAACACATTTTTTGGGCCCAAAAAGTCGATTTGTGCATGCATCTTCGATACCCGTTTATATCCCAAATTTAGCCTAAAAACACAGAAAAATCGAGTTTTTTGGGTCTCAGAAGCGATTTGTACTGTGCTAGAAAAATTTCAATTTTCAGGCAAATAAAATGCTAAAACACGTTTTTTTGGCCCAAAAAGTCGATTTGTGCATGCATCTTTGATACCCGTTAATATCCCAAATTTAGCTTAAAAACACCGAAAAATCGAGTTTTTTGGGTCTCAGAAGCGATTTGTACATGTTTACACTGTGCTAGAAAAAATTCAATTTTCAGGCAAAAAAAATGCTAAAACACGTTTTTTGGGCCCAAAAAGTTGATTTGTGCATGCATCTTCGATACCCGTTTATATCCCAAATTAAGCCTAAAAACACCGAAAAATCGAGTTTTTTGGGTCACAGAAGCGATTTGTACTGCGCTAGAAAAATTTCAATTTTCAGGCAAAAAAAATGCTAAAACTCGTTTTTTTGGCCCAAAAAGTCGATTTGTGCATGCATCTTCGATACCCGTTTATATCCCAAATTTAGCCAAAAAACACCGAAAAATCGAGTTTTTTGGGTCTCAGAAGCGATTTGTATGTGTTTACACTGTGCTAGAAAAAATTCAATTTTCAGGCCAAAAAATATCTAAAACACGTTTTTTGGGCCCAAAAAGTCGATTTGTGCATGCATCTTCGATACCCGTTTATATCCCAAATTTAGCCTAAAAACACCGAAAAATCGAGTTTTTTGGGTCTCTGAAGCGATTTGTACATGTCTACACTGTGCTAGAAAAATTTCAATTTCCGGCAAAAAAAATGCTAAAACACGTTTTTTGGGCCCAAAAAGTCGATTTGTGCATGCATCTTCGATACCCGTTTATATCCCAAATTTAGCCTAAAAACACCGAAATATCGAGTTTTTGAGTCTCAGAAGCGATTTGTACATGTTTACACTGTGATAGAAAAATTTCAATTTTCAGGCAAAAAAAATGCTAAAACACGTTTTTTGGGCCCAAAAAGTCGATTTGTGCATGCATCTTCGATACTCGTTTATATACCAAATTTAGCCTAAAAACACCGAAAAATTGAGTTTTTTGGGTCTCAGAAGCGATTTGCACTGTGCTAGAAAAATTTCAATTTTCAGGCAAAAACAATGCTATAACACGTTTTTTTGGCCCAAAAAGTCGATTTGTGCATGCATCTTCGATACCCGTTTATATCCCAAATTTAGCCTAAAAACACCGTAAAATCGAGTTTTTTGGGTCTCAGAAGCAATTTGTATATGTTTACACTGTGCTAGAAAAATTTCAATTTTAAGGCAAAAAAAATGCTAAAACACGTTTTTTGGGCCCAAAAAGTCGATTTGTGCATGCATCTTCGATACTCGTTTATATCCCAAATTTAGCCTAAAAACACCGAAAAATCGAGTTTTTTGGGACTCAGAAGCGATTTGTACATGTTTACACTGTGCTAGAAAAATTTCAATTTTCAGGCAAAAAAAATGCTAAAACACATTTTTTGGGCCCAAAAAGTCGATTTGTGCATGCATCTTCGATACCCGTTTATATCCCAAATTTAGCCTAAAAACACCGAAAAATCGAGTTTTTTGGGTCTCAGAAGCGATTTGTACTGTGCTAGAAAAATTTCAATTTTCAGGCAAATAAAATGCTAAAACACGTTTTTTTGGCCCAAAAAGTCGATTTGTGCATGCATCTTTGATACCCGTTAATATCCCAAATTTAGTTTAAAAACACCGAAAAATCGAGTTTTTTGGGTCTCAGAAGCGATTTGTACATGTTTACACTGTGCTAGAAAAGTTTCAATTTTCAGGCAAAAAAAATGCTAAAACACGTTTTTTGGGCCCAAAAAGTTGATTTGTGCATGCATCTTCGATACCCGTTTATATCCCAAATTAAGCCTAAAAACACCGAAAAATCGAGTTTTTTGGGTCACAGAAGCGATTTGTACTGTGCTAGAAAAATTTCAATTTTCAGGCAAAAAAAAATGCTAAAACTCGTTTTTTTGGCCCAAAAAGTCGATTTGTGCATGCATCTTCGATACCCGTTTATATCCCAAATTTAGCCAAAAAACACCGAAAAATCGAGTTTTTTGGGTCTCAGAAGCGATTTGTATGTGTTTACACTGTGCTAGAAAAAATTAAATTTTCAGGCCAAAAAATGCTAAAACACGTTTTTTGGGCCCAAAAAGTCGATTTGTGCATGCATCTTCGATACCCGTTTATATCCCAAATTTAGCCTAAAAACACCGAAAAATCGAGTTTTTTTGGTCTCAGAAGCGATTTGCACTGTGCTAGAAAAATTTCAATTTTCAGGCAAAAACAATGCTAAAACACCTTTTTTTGGCCCAAAAAGTCGATTTGTGCATCCATCTTCGATACCCGTTTATATCCCAAATTTAGCCTAAAAACACTGAAAAATCGTGTTTTTTGGGTCTCAGAAGCGATTTGTACTGTGCTAGAAAAATTTCAATTTTCAGGCAAAAAAAATGCTAAAACACGTTTTTTTGGCCCAAAAAGTCGATTTGTGCATGCATCTTCGATACCCGTTTATATCCCAAATCTAGCCTAAAAACACCGAAAAATCGAGTTTTTTGGGACTCAGAAGCGATTTGTACATGTTTACACTGTGCTAGAAAAATTTCAATTTTCAGGCAAAAAAAATGCTAAAACACATTTTTTGGGCCCAAAAAGTCGATTTGTGCATGCATCTTCGATACCCGTTTATATCCCAAATTTAGCCTAAAAACACCGAAAAATCGAGTTTTTTTGGTCTCAGAAGCGATTTGCACTGTGCTAGAAAAATTTCAATTTTCAGGCAAAAACAATTTTAAAACACCTTTTTTTGGCCCAAAAAGTCGATTTGTGCATGCATCTTCGATACCCGTTTATATCCCAAATTTAGCCTAAAAACACTGAAAAATCGTGTTTTTGGGTCTCAGAAGCGATTTGTACTGTGCTAGAAAAATTTCAATTTTCAGGCAAAAAAAATGCTAAAACACGTTTTTTTGGCCCAAAAAGTCGATTTGTGCATGCATCTTCGATACCCGTTTATATCCCAAATTTAGCCTAAAAACACCGAAAAATCGAGTTTTTTGGGACTCAGAAGCGATTTGTACATGTTTACACTGTGCTAAAAAAATTTCAATTTTCAATAAAAAAAAATGCTAAAACACATTTTTTGGGCCCAAAAAGTCGATTTGTGCATGCATCTTCGATACCCGTTTATATCCCAAATTTAGCCTAAAAACACCGAAAAATCTAGTTTTTTGGGTCTCAGAAGCGATTTGTACTGTGCTAGAAAAATTTCAATTTTCAGGCAAATAAAATGCTAAAACACGTTTTTTTGGCCCAAAAAGTCGATTTGTGCATGCATCTTTGATACCCGTTAATATCCCAAATTTAGCTTAAAAACACCGAAAAATCGAGTTTTTTGGGTCTCGAAAGCGATTTGTACATGTTTACACTGTGCTAGAAAAAATTCAATTTTCAGGCAAAAAAAATGCTAAAACACGTTTTTTGGGCCCAAAAAGTTGATTTGTGCATGCATCTTCGATACCCGTTTATATCCCAAATTAAGCCTAAAAACACCGAAAAATCGAGTTTTTTGGGTCACAGAAGCGATTTGTACTGTGCTAGAAAAATTTCAATTTTCAGGCAAAAAAAATGCTAAAACTCGTTTTTTTGGCCCAAAAAGTCGATTTGTGCATGCATCTTCGATACCCGTTTATATCCCAAATTTAGCCAAAAAACACCTAAAAATCGAGTTTTTTGGGTCTCAGAAGCGATTTGTATGTGTTTACACTGTGCTAGAAAAAAATCAATTTTCAGGCCAAAAAATATCTAAAACACGTTTTTTGGGCCCAAAAAGTCGATTTGTGCATGCATCTTCGATACCCGTTTATATCCCAAATTTAGCCTAAAAACACCGAAAAATCGAGTTTTTTGGGTCTCTGAAGCGATTTGTACATGTCTACACTGTGCTAGAAAAATTTCAATTTCCGGCAAAAAAAATGCTAAAACACGTTTTTTGGGCCCAAAAAGTCGATTTGTGCATGCATCTTCGATACCCGTTTATATCCCAAATTTAGCCTAAAAACACCGAAAAATCGAGTTTTTTTGGTCTCAGAAGCGATTTGTACTGTGCTAGAAAAATTTCAATTTTCTAGCAAAATAAATGCTAAAACACGTTGTTTTGGCCCAAAAAGTCGATTTGTGCATGCATCTTCGATACCCGTTTATATCCCAAATTTAGCCTAAAAACACCGAAATATCGAGTTTTTGAGTCTCAGAAGCGATTTGTACATGTTTACACTGTGATAGAAAAATTTCAATTTTCAGGCAAAAAAAATGCTAAAACACGTTTTTTGGGCCCAAAAAGTCGATTTGTGCATGCATCTTCGATACTCGTTTATATCCCAAATTTAGCCTAAAAACACCGAAAAATTGAGTTTTTTGGGTCTCAGAAGCGATTTGCACTGTGCTAGAAAAATTTCAATTTTCAGGCAAAAACAATGCTATAACACGTTTTTTTGGCCCAAAAAGTCGATTTGTGCATGCATCTTCGAAACCCGTTTATATCCCAAATTTAGCCTAAAAACACCGATAAATCGAGTTTTTTGGGTCTCAGAAGCGATTTGTACATGTTTACACTGTGCTAGAAAAATTTCAATTTTCAGGCAAAAAAAATGCTAAAACACGTTTTTTGGGCCCAAAAAGTCGATTTGTGCATGCATCTTCGATACCCGTTTATATCCCAAATTTAGCCTAAAAACACCGATAGATCGAGTTTTTTGGGTCTCAGAAGCGATTTATACATGTTTACACTGTGCTAGAAAAAATTCAATTTTCAGGCAAAAAAAATGCTAAAACACGTTTTTTGGGCCCAAAAAGTCGATTTGTGCATGCATCTTCGATACCCGTTTATATCCCAAATTTAGCCTAAAAACACCGAAAAGTCGAGTTTTTTGGTCTCAGAAGCGATTTGTACATGTTTACACTGTAATAGAAAAATTTCAATTTTCAGGCAAAAAAAATGCTAAAACACGTTTTTTGGGCCCAAAAAGTCGTTTTGTTAATGCATCTTCGATACACGTTTATATCCCAAATTTAGCCTAAAAACTCCGAAAAATCGAGTTTTTTGGGTCTCAGAAGCGATTTGTACATGTTTACACTCTGCTAGAAAAATTTTAATTTTCAGGCAAAAAAAGTGCTAAAACACGTTTTTTGGGCCCAAAAAGTCGATTTGTGCATGCATCTTCGATATTCGTTTATATCCCAAATTTAGCCTAAAAACACCGAAAAATCGATTTTTTTTGGTCTCAGAAGCGATTTGTACTGTTCTAGAAAAAATTCAATTTTCAGGCAAAAAAAATGCTATAACATGTTTTTTTTGCCCAAAAAGTCGATTTGTGCATGCATCTTCGATACCCGTTTATATCCCAAATTTAGCCTAAAAACACCGAAAAATCGAGTTTTTTGGGTCTCAGAAGCGGTTTGCACTGTGCTAGAAAAATTTCAATTTTCAGGCCAAAAAAATGCTAAAACACTTTTTTTTGGCCCAAAAAGTCGATTTGTGCATGCATCTTCGATACCCGTTTATATCCCAAATTTAGCCTAAAAACACCGAAAAATCAAGTTTTTTTGGTTTCAGAAGCAATTTGTACATGTCTACACTGTGCTAGAAAAATTTCAATTTTCAGGCAACAAAAATGCTAAAACACGTTTTTTGGGCCCAAAAAGTCGATTTGTGCATGCATCTTCGATACTCGTTTATATCCCAAATTTAGCCTAAAAGCACCGAAAAATCGAGTTTATTTGGTCTCAGAAGCGATTTGTACTATGCTAGAAAAATTTCAATTTTCAGGCAAAAACAATGCTAAAACACGTTTTTTTGGCCCAAAAAGTCGATTTGTGCATGCATCTTCGATACCCGTTTATATCCCAAATTTATCCTAAAAACACCGAAAAATCGAGTTTTTTGAGTCTCAGAAGCGATTTGTACTGTGCTAGAAAAATTTCAATTTTCAGGCAAAAAAAATGCTAAAACACGTTTTTTTGGCCCAAGAAGTCGATTTGTGCATGCATCTTCGATACCCGTTTATATCCCAAATTTAGCCTAAAAACACCGAAAAATCGAGTTTTTTGGTCTCAGAAGCGATTTGTACATGTTTACACTGTAATAGAAAAAAATCAATTTTCAGGCAAAAAAAATGCTAAAACACGTTTTTTTGGCCCAAAAATTCGTTTTGTGCATGCATATTCGATACCCGTTTATTTCCCAAATTTAGCCTAAAAACACCGAAAAATCGAGATTTTTGGGTCTCAGAAGCAATTTGTACATGTTTACACTGTGCTAGAAAAAATTCAATTTTCAGGCAAAAAAAATGCTAAAACACGTTTTTTGGGCCCCAAAAGTCGATTTGTGCATCCAAATTTAGGCTAAAAACACCGAAAAATCGAGTTTCTTTGGTCTCAGAAGCGATTTGTACTATGCTAGAAAAATTTCAATTTTCAGGCAAAAAAAATGCTGAAACACGTTTTTTTGGCCCAAAAAGTCGATTTGTGCATGCATCTTCGATACCCGTTTATATCCCAAATTTAGTCTAAAAACACCGAAAAATCGAGTTTTTTGGGTCTCAAAGCGATTTGTACTGTGCTAGAATAAATTCAATTTTCAGGCAAAAAAAATGCTAAAACACGTTTTTTTGGCCCAAAAAGTCGATTTGTGCATGCATCTTCGATACCCGTTTATATCCCAAATTTAGCCTAAAAACACCGAAAAATCGAGTTTTTTGGGTCTCAGAAGCGATTTGTACATGTTTACACTGTGCTAGAAAAATTTCAATTTTCAGGCAAAAAAAATGCTAAAACACGTTTTTTGGGCCCAAAAAGTCGATTTGTGCATGCATCTTCGATACCCGTTTATATCCCAAATTTAGCCTAAAAACACCGAAAAATCGAGTTTTTTGGGTCTCAGAAGCAATTTGCACTGTGCTAGAAAAATTTCAATTTTCAGGCAAAAACAATGCTATAACACGTTTTTTTGGCCCAAAAAGTCGATTTGTGCATGCATCTTCGATACCCGTTTATATCCCAAATTTAGCCTAAAAACACAGAAAAATCGAGTTTTTTTGGTCCCAGAAGCGATTTGTACTGTGCTAGAAAAAATTCAATTTTCAGGCAAAAAAAATGCTAAAACACGTTTTTTTGGCCCAAAAAGTCGATTTGTGCATGCATCTTCGATACCCGTTTATATCCCAAATTTAGCCTAAAAACACAGAAAAATCGAGTTTTTTTGGTCCCAGAAGCGATTTGTACTGTGCTAGAAAAATTTCAATTTTCAGGCAAAAATAATGCTAAAACACGTTTTTTGGGCCCAAAAAGTCGATTTGTGCATGCATCTTCGATACTCGTTTATATCCCAAATTTAGCCTAAAAACACCGAAAAATCGAATTTTTTTGGTCTCAGAAGCGATTTGTACTGTTCTAGAAAAATTTCAATTTTCAGGCAAAAAAAATGCTATAACATGTTTTTTTGGCCCAAAAAGTCGATTTGTGCATGCATCTTCGATACCCGTTTATATCCCAAATTTAGCCTAAAAACACCGAAAAATCGAGTTTTTTGGGTCTCAGAAGCGGTTTGCTTTGTGCTAGAAAAATTTCAATTTTCAGGCCAAAAAAATGCTAAAACACTTTTTTTTGGCCCAAAAAGTCGATTTGTGCATGCATCTTCGATACCCGTTTATATCCCAAATTTAGCCTAAAAACACCGAAAAATCAAGTTTTTTGGGTTTCAGAAGCGATTTGTACATGTCTACACTGTGCTAGAAAAATTTCAATTTTCAGGCAACAAAAATGCTAAAACACGTTTTTTGGGCCCAAAAAGTCGATTTGTGCATGCATCTTCGATACTCGTTTATATCCCAAATTTAGCCTAAAAGCACCGAAAAATCGAGTTTATTTAGTCTCAGAAGCGATTTGTACTATGCTAGAAAAATTTCAATTTTCAGGCAAAAACAATGCTAAAACACGTTTTTTTGGCCCAAAAAGTCGATTTGTGCATGCATCTTCGATACCCGTTTATATCCCAAATTTCTCCTAAAAACACCGAAAAATCGAGTTTTTTGGGTCTCAGAAGCGATTTGTACTGTGCTAGAAAAATTTCAATTTTCAGGCAAAAAAAATGCTAAAACACGTTTTTTGGGCCCCAAAAGTCGATTTGTGCATCCAAATTTAGCCTAAAAACACCGAAAAATCGAGTTTCTTTGGTCTCAGAAGCGATTTGTACTATGCTAGAAAAAATTCAATTTTCAGGCAAAAAAAATGCTGAAACACGTTTTTTTTGGCCCAAAAAGTCGATTTGTGCATGCATCTTCGATACCCGTTTATATCCCAAATTTAGTCTAAAAACACCGAAAAATCGAGTTTTTTGGGTCTCAAAGCGATTTGTACTGTGCTAGAATAAATTCAATTTTCAGGCAAAAAAAATGCTAAAACACGTTTTTTTGGCCCAAAAAGTCGATTTGTGCATGAATCTTCGATACCCGTTTATATCCCAAATTTAGCCTAAAAACACCGAAAAATCGAGTTTTTTGGGTCTCAGAAGCGATTTGTACATGTTTACACTGTGTTAGAAAAATTTCAATTTTCAGGCAAAAAAAATGCTAAAACACGTTTTTTGGGCCCAAAAAGTCGATTTGTGCATGCATCTTCGATACCCGTTTATATCCCAAATTTAGCCTAAAAACACCGAAAAATCGAGTTTTTTGGGTCTCAGAAGCGATTTGCACTGTGCTAGAAAAAAATCAATTTTCAGGCAAAAACAATGCTATAACACGTTTTTTTGGCCCAAAAAGTCGATTTGTGCATGCATCTTCGATACCCGTTTATATCCCAAATTTAGCCTAAAAACACAGAAAAATCGAGTTTTTTTGGTCCCAGAAGCGATTTGTACTGTGCTAGAAAAATTTCAATTTTCAGGCAAAAAAAATGCTAAAACACGTTTTTTTGGCCCAAAAAGTCGATTTGTGCATGCATCTTCGATACCCGTTTATATCCCAAATTTAGCCTAAGAACACCGATAAATCGAGTTTTTTGGGTCTCAGAAGCGATTTGTACATGTTTACACTGTGCTAGAAAAATTTCAATTTTCAGGCAAAAAAAATGCTAAAACACGTTTTTTGGGCCCAAAAAGTCGATTTGTGCATGCTTCTTCGATACCCGTTTATATCCCAAATTTAGCCTAAAAACACCGAAAAATCGAGTTTTTTGGGTCTTAGAAGCGATTTGTGCATGTTTACACTGTGCTAGAAAAAAATCAATTTTCAGGCCAAAAAAATGCTAAAACACGTTTTTTGGGCCCAAAAAGTCGATTTGTGCATGCATCTTCGATACCCGTTTATATCCCAAATTTAGCCTAAAAACACCGAAAAATCGAGTTTTTTGGTCTCAGAAGCGATTTGTACATGTTTACACTGTAATAGAAAAATTTCAATTTTCAGGCAAAAAAATGCTAAAACACGTTTTTTTGGCCCAAAATGTCGTTTTGTTAATGCATCTTCGATACCCGTTTATATCCCAAATTTAGCCTAAAAACACCGAAAAATCGAGTTTTTTGGGTCTCAGAAGCGATTTGTACATGTTTACACTGTGCTAGAAAAATTTCAATTTTCAGGCAAAAAAATGCTAAAACACGTTTTTTTGGCCCAAAATGTCGTTTTGTTAATGCATCTTCGATACTCGTTTATATCCCAAATTTAGCCTAAAAACACCGAAAAATCGAATTTTTTTGGTCTCAGAAGCGATTTGTACTATTCTAGAAAAATTTCAATTTTCAGGCAAAAAAAAAGCTATAACATGTTTTTTTGGCCCAAAAAGTCGATTTGTGCATGCATCTTCGATACCCGTTTATATCCCAAATTTAGCCTAAAAACACCGAAAAATCGAGTTTTTTGGGTCTCAGAAGCGGTTTGCACTGTGCTAGAAAAATTTCAATTTTCAGGCCAAAAAAATGCTAAAACACATTTTTTTGGCCCAAAAAGTCGATTTGTGCATGCATCTTCGATACCCGTTTATATCCCAAATTTAACCTAAAAACACCGAAAAATCAAGTTTTTTGGGTCTCAGAAGCGATTTGTACATGTACACTACACTGTGCTAGAAAAATTTCAATTTTCAGGCAACAAAAATGCTAAAACACGTTTTTTGGGCCCAAAAAGTCGATTTGTGCATGCATCTTCGATACTCGTTTATATCCCAAATTTAGCCTAAAAGCACCGAAAAATCGAGTTTATTTGGTCTCAGAAGCGATTTGTACTATGCTAGAAAAATTTCAATTTTCAGGCAAAAACAATGCTAAAATACGTTTTTTTGGCCCAAAAAGTCGATTTGTGCATGCATCTTCGATACCCGTTTATATCCCAAATTTATCCTAAAAACACCGAAAAATCGAGTTTTTTGGGTCTCAGAAGCGATTTGTACTGTGCTAGAAAAATTTCAATTTTCAGGCAAAAAAAATGCTAAAAAACGTTTTTTTGGCCCAAGAAGTCGATTTGTGCATGCATCTTCGATACCCGTTTATATCCCAAATTTAGCCTAAAAACACCGAAAAATCGAGTTTTTTGGTCTCAGAAGCGATTTGTACATGTTTACACTGTAATAGAAAAAAATCAATTTTCAGGCAAAAAAAATGCTAAAACACGTTTTTTTGGCCCAAAAATTCGTTTTGTGCATGCATCTTCGATACCCGTTTATATCCCAAATTTAGCCTAAAAACACCGAAAAATCGAGTTTTTTGGGTCTCAGAAGCAATTTGTACATGTTTACACTGTGCTAGAAAAAATTCAATTTCAAGGCAAAAAAAATGCTAAAACACGTTTTTTTGGCCCAAAAAGTCGATTTGTGCATGCATCTTCGATACCCGTTTATATCCCAAATTTAGCCTAAAAACACCGAAAAATAGAGGTTTTTGGGTCTCAGAAGCGGTTTTCACTGTGCTAGAAAAAATTCAATTTTCAGGCCAAAAAAATGATAAAACACATTTTTTTGGCCCAAAAAGTCGATTTGTGCATGCATCTTCGATACCCGTTTATATCCCAAATTTAGCCTAAAAACACCGAAAAATCAAGTTTTTTGGGTCTCAGAAGCGATTTGTACATGTCTACACTGTGCTAGAAAAATTTCAATTTTCAGGCAACAAAAATGCTAAAACACGTTTTTTGGGCCCAAAAAGTCGATTTGTGCATGCATCTTCGATACTCGTTTATATCCCAAATTTAGCCTAAAAGCACCGAAAAATCGAGTTTATTTGGTCTCAGAAGCGATTTGTACTATGCTAGAAAAATTTCAATTTTCAGGCAAAAACAATGCTAAAACACGTTTTTTTGGCCCAAAAAGTCGATTTGTGCATGCATCTTCGATACTCGTTTATATCCCAAATTTATCCTAAAAACACCGAAAAATCGAGTTTTTTGGGTCTCAGAAGCGATTTGTTCTGTGCTAGAAAAATTTCAATTTTCAGGCAAAAAAAATGCTAAAAAACGTTTTTTTGGCCCAAGAAGTCGATTTGTGCATGCATCTTCGATACCCGTTTATATCCCAAATTTAGCCTAAAAACACCGAAAAATCGAGTTTTTTGGTCTCAGAAGCGATTTGTACATGTTTACACTGTAATAGAAAAAAATCAATTTTCAGGCAAAAAAAATGCTAAAACACGTTTTTTTGGCCCAAAAATTCGTTTTGTGCATGCATCTTCGATACCCGTTTATATCCCAAATTTATCCTAAAAACACCGAAAAATCGAGTTTTTTGGGTCTCAGAAGCAATTTGTACATGTTTACACTGTGCTAGAAAAAATTCAATTTCAAGGCAAAAAAAATGCTAAAACACGTTTTTTTGGCCCAAAAAGTCGATTTATGCATGCATCTTCGATACCCGTTTATATCCCAAATTTAGCCTAAAAACACCGAAAAATCGAGGTTTTTGGGTCTCAGAAGCGATTTGTACATGTTTACACTGTGCTAGAAAAATTTCAATTTTCAGGCAAAAAAAATGCTAGAACACGTTTTTTTGGCCCAAAAAGTCGATTTGTGCATGCATCTTCGATACCCGTTTATATCCCAAATTTAGCCTAAAAACACCGAAAAATCGAGTTTTTTGGGTCTCAGAAGCGATTTGTACATGTTTACACTGTGATAGAAAAATTTCAATTTTCAGGCAAAAAAAAGGCTAAAACACGTTTTTTGGGCCCAAAAAGTCGATTTGTGCATGCATATTTGATACCCTTTAATATCCCAAATTTAGCTTAAAAACACCGAAAAATCGAGTGTTTTGGGTCTCAGAAGCGGTTTGTACATGTTTAAACTGTGCTAGAAAATTTTCAATTTTCAGGCAAAAAAAAATGCTAAAACACGTTTTTTGGTCCCAAAAAGTCGATTTGTGCATGCATCTTTGATACCCGTTAATATCCCAAATTTAGCTTAAAAACACCGAAAAATCGAGTTTTTTGGGTGTCAGAAGCGATTTGTACATGTCTACACTGTGCTAGAAAATTTTCAATTTTCAGGCAAAAAAAATGCTAAAACACGTTTTTTTGGCCCAAAAAGTCGATTTGTGCATGTATCTTCGATACTCGTTTATATCCCAAATTTAGCCTAAAAACACCGAAAAATCGAGTTTTTTTTGTCTCAGAAGCGATTTGTACTGTGCTAGAAAAATTTCAATTTTCAGGCAAAAAAAATGCTAAAACACGTTTTTTGGGCCCAAAAAGTCGATTTGTGCATGCATCTTCGATACCCGTTTATATCCCAAATTTAACCTAAAAACACCGAAAAATCAAGTTTTTTGGGTCTCAGAAGCGATTTGTACATGTCTACACTGTGCTAGAAAAATTTCAATTTTCAGGCAACAAAAATGCTAAAACACGTTTTTTGGGCCCAAAAAGTCGATTTGTGCATGCATCTTCGATACTCGTTTATATCCCAAATTTAGCCTAAAAGCACCGAAAAATCGAGTTTATTTGGTCTCAGAAGCGATTTGTACTATGCTAGAAAAATTTCAATTTTCAGGCAAAAACAATGCTAAAATACGTGTTTTTGGCCCAAAAAGTCGATTTGTGCATGCATCTTCGATACCCGTTTACATCCCAAATTTATCCTAAAAACACCGAAAAATCGAGTTTTTTGGGTCTCAGAAGCGATTTGTACTGTGCTAGAAAAATTTCAATTTTCAGGCAAAAAAAATGCTAAAAAACGTTTTTTTGGCCCAAGAAGTCGATTTGTGCATGCATCTTCGATACCCGTTTATATCCCAAATTTAGCCTAAAAACACCGAAAAATCGAGTTTTTTGGTCTCAGAAGCGATTTGTACATGTTTACACTGTAATAGAAAAAAATCAATTTTCAGGCAAAAAAAATGCTAAAACACGTTTTTTTGGCCCAAAAATTCGTTTTGTGCATGCATCTTCGATACCCGTTTATATCCCAAATTTAGCCTAAAAACACCGAAAAATCGAGTTTTTTGGGTCTCAGAAGCAATTTGTACATGTTTACACTGTGCTAGAAAAATTTCAATTTCAAGGCAAAAAAAATGCTAAAACACGTTTTTTTGGCCCAAAAAGTCGATTTGTGCATGCATCTTCGATACCCGTTTATATCCCAAATTTAGCCTAAAAACACCGAAAAATAGAGGTTTTTGGGTCTCAGAAGCGGTTTTCACTGTGCTAGAAAAATTTCAATTTTCAGGCCAAAAAAATGCTAAAACACATTTTTTTGGCCCAAAAAGTCGATTTGTGCATGCATCTTCGATACCCGTTTATATCCCAAATTTAGCCTAAAAACACCGAAAAATCAAGTTTTTTGGGTCTCAGAAGCGATTTGTACATGTCTACACTGTGCTAGAAAAATTTCAATTTTCAGGCAACAAAAATGCTAAAACACGTTTTTTGGGCCCAAAAAGTCGATTTGTGCATGCATCTTCGATACTCGTTTATATCCCAAATTTAGCCTAAAAGCACCGAAAAATCGAGTTTATTTGGTCTCAGAAGCGATTTGTACTATGCTAGAAAAATTTCAATTTTCAGGCAAAAACAATGCTAAAACACGTTTTTTTGGCCCAAAAAGTCGATTTGTGCATGCATCTTCGATACTCGTTTATATCCCAAATTTATCCTAAAAACACCGAAAAATCGAGTTTTTTGGGTCTCAGAAGCGATTTGTTCTGTGCTAGAAAAATTTCAATTTTCAGGCAAAAAAAATGCTAAAAAACGTTTTTTTGGCCCAAGAAGTCGATTTGTGCATGCATCTTCGATACCCGTTTATATCCCAAATTTAGCCTAAAAACACCGAAAAATCGAGTTTTTTGGTCTCAGAAGCGATTTGTACATGTTTACACTGTAATAGAAAAAAATCAATTTTCAGGCAAAAAAAATGCTAAAACACGTTTTTTTGGCCCAAAAATTCGTTTTGTGCATGCATCTTCGATACCCGTTTATATCCCAAATTTATCCTAAAAACACCGAAAAATCTAGTTTTTTGGGTCTCAGAAGCAATTTGTACATGTTTACACTGTGCTAGAAAAATTTCAATTTCAAGGCAAAAAAAATGCTAAAACACGTTTTTTTGGCCCAAAAAGTCGATTTATGCATGCATCTTCGATACCCGTTTATATCCCAAATTTAGCCTAAAAACACCGAAAAATCGAGGTTTTTGGGTCTCAGAAGCGATTTGTACATGTTTACACTGTGCTAGAAAAATTTCAATTTTCAGGCAAAAAAAATGCTAGAACACGTTTTTTTGGCCCAAAAAGTCGATTTGTGCATGCATCTTCGATACCCGTTTATATCCCAAATTTAGCCTAAAAACACCGAAAAATCGAGTTTTTTGGGTCTCAGAAGCGATTTGTACATGTTTACACTGTGATAGAAAAATTTCAATTTTCAGGCAAAAAAAAGGCTAAAACACGTTTTTTGGGCCCAAAAAGTCGATTTGTGCATGCATATTTGATACCCTTTAATATCCCAAATTTAGCTTAAAAACACCGAAAAATCGAGTTTTTTGGGTCTCAGAAGCGGTTTGTACATGTTTACACTGTGCTAGAAAATTTTCAATTTTCAGGCAAAAAAAAATGCTAAAACACGTTTTTTGGTCCCAAAAAGTCGATTTGTGCATGCATCTTTGATACCCGTTTATATCCCAAATTTAGCCTAGAAACACCGAAAAATCGAGTTATTTGGGTCTCAGAAGCGATATGTACATGTTTACACTGTGCTAGAAAAATTTCAATTTTCAGGCAAAAAAAATGCTAGAACACGTTTTTTTGGCCTAAAAAGTCGATTTGTGCATGCATCTTCGATACCCGTTTATATCCCAAATTTAGCCTAAAAACACCGAAAAATCGAGTTTTTTGGGTCTCAGAAGCGATTTGTACATGTTTACACTGTGCTAGAAAATTTTCAATTTTAGGCAAAAATTTGTTTAAAACACATTTTTTGGGCCCAAAAAGTCGATTTGTGCATGCATCTTCGATACCCGTTTATATCCCAAATTTAGCCTAAAAACACCGAAAAATCGAGTTTTGTGGGTCTCAGAAGCGATTTGTACATGTTTACACTGTGCTAGAAAAATTTCAATTTTCAGGCCAAAAAAATGCTAAAACACGTTTTTTGGGCCCAAAAAGTCGATTTGTGCATGCATCTTCGATACCCGTTTATATCCCAAATTTAGCCTAAAAACACCGAAAAATCGAATTTTTTGGTTCTCAGAAGCGGTTTGTACTGTGCTAGAAAAATTTCAATTTTCAGGCAAATAAAATGCTAAAACACGTTTTTTTGGCCCAAAAAGTAGATTTGTGCATGCATCTTTGATACCCGTTAATATCCCAAATTTAGCTTAAAAACACCGAAAAATCGAGTTTTTTGTGTTTCAGAAGCGATTTGTACATGTTTACACTGTGCTAGAAAAAAATCAATTTTCAGGCAAAAAAAATGCTAAAACACGTTTTTTGGGCCCAAAAAGTCGATTTGTGCATGCATCTTCGATACCCGTTTATATCCCAAATTTAGCCTAAAAATACCGAAAAATCGATTTTTTTTGTCTCAGAAGCGATTTGTACATGTTTACACTGTAAGAGAAAAAAATCAATTTTCAGGCAAAAAAAATGCTAAAACACGTTTTTTTGGCCCAAAAAGTCATTTTGTGCATGCATCTTCGATACCCGTTTATATCCCAAATTTAGCCTAAAAACACCGAAAAATCGAGTTTTTTGGGTCTCAGAAGCGATTTGTACATGTTTACACTGTGCTAGAAAAATTTCAATTTTCAGGCAAAAAAAATGCTAAAACACGTTTTTTGGGCCCAAAAAGTCGATTTGTGCATGCATCCTCGATACCCGTTTATATCCCAAATTTAGCTTAAAAGCACCGAAAAATCGAGTTTTTTTGGTCTCAGAAGCGATTTGTACTATGCTAGAAAAATTTCAATTTTCAGGCAAAAACAATGCTAAAATACGTTTTTTTGGCCCAAAAAGTCGATTTGTGCATGCATCTTCGATACCCGTTTATATCCCAAATTTAGCCTAAAAACACCGAAAAATCGAGTTTTTTGGTCTCAGAAGCGATTTGTACATGTTTACACTGTAATAGAAAAATTTCAATTTTCAGGCAAAAAAAATGCTAAAACACGTTTTTTGGGACCAAAAAGTCGATTTGTGCATGCATCTTCGATACTCGTTTATATCCCAAATTTAGCCTAAAAACACCGAAAAATCGAGTTTTTTGGGTCTCAGAAGCGATTTGTACATGTTTACACTGTTCTAGAAAAAAATCAATTTTCAGGCCAAAAAAATTCTAAAACACGTTTTTTGGGCCCCAAAAGTCGATATATGCATGCATCTTCGATACCCGTTTATATCCCAAATTTAGCTTAAAAACACCGAAAAATCGAGTTTTTTGGGTCTCAGAAGCGATTTGTACAGTGCTAGAAAAATTTCAATTTTCAGGCAAAAAAAATGCTGAAACACGTTTTTTTGGCCCAAAAAGTCGATTTGTTCATGCATCTTCGATACCCGTTTATATCCCAAATTTAGCCTAAAAACACCGAAAAATCGAGTTTTTTGGGTCTCAGAAGCAATTTGCACATGTCTACACTGTGCTAGAAAATTTTCAATTTTAGGCAAAAAAAAATTTAAAACACATTTTTTGGGCCCAAAAAGTCGATTTGTGCATGCATCTTCGATACCCGTTTATATCCCAAATTTAGCCTAAAAACACCGAAAAATCGAGTTTTGTGGGTCTCAGAAGCGATTTGTACTGTGCTAGAAAAATTTCAATTTTCAGGCAAATAAAATGCTAAAACACGCTTTTTTGGCCCAAAAAGTCGATTTGTGCATGCATATTCGATACCCGTTTATATCCCAAATTTAGCCTAAAAACACCGAAAAATCGAGTTTTTTGGTCTCAGAAGCGATTTGTACATGTTTACACTGTAAGAGAAAAAAGATGCATGCACAAATCGACTTTTTGGGCCCAAAAAACGTGTTTTAGCATTTTTTTTTGCCTGAAAATTGAAAATTTTCTAGCACAGTGTAAACATGAAAAAACCGCTTCTGAGACCCACAAAACTCGATTTTTCGGTGTTTTTAATCTAAATTTGGGATATTAACGGGTATCAAATATGCATGCACAAATCGACTTTTTGGGCCAAAAAAACGTGTTTTAGCATTTTTTTTGCCTGAAAATTGAATTTTTTCTAGCACATTACAAATCGCTTCTGAGACCCAAAAAACTCGATTTTTCGGTGTTTTTAGGCTAGATTTGGGATATAAACGGGTATCGAAGATGCATGCACAAATCGACTTTTTGGGCCAAAAAAACGTGTTTTAGCTTTTTTTTTGCCTTGAAATTGAAATTTTTCTAGCACAGTACAAATCGCTTCTGAGACCAAAAAAACTGAATTTTTCGGTGTTTTTAGGCTAAATTTGGGAAATAAACGAGTATCGAAGATGCATGCACAAATCGACTTTTTGGGCCCAAAAAACGTGTTTTAGCATTTTTTTTGCCTGAAAATTGAAATTTTTCTATCACAGTGTAAACATGTACAAATCGCTTCTGAGACCCAAAAAACTCGATTTTTCGGTGTTTTTAGGCTAAGTTTGGGATATAAACGGGTATCGAAGATGCATGCACAAATCGACTTTTTGGGCCCAAAAAACGTGTTTTAGCATTTTTTTGCCTGAAAATTGAAATTTCTCTAGCACAGTGTAAACATGTACAAATCGCTTCTGAGACCAAAAAAACTCGATTTTTCGGTGTTTTTAGGATAAATTTGGGATATAAACGGGTATCGAAGATACATGCACAAATCGACTTTTTGGGCCAAAAAAACGTGTTTTAGCATTTTTTTTGCCTGAAAATTGAAATTTTTCTAGCACTGTACAAATCCCTTCTGAGACCAAAAAACCCCGATTTTTCGGTGTTTTTAGGTTAAATTTGGGATATAAACGGGTATCGAAGATGCATGCTCAAATCGACTTTTTGGGCCAAAAAAACGTGTTTTAGCATTTTTTTTGCCTGAAAATTGAAATTTTTCTAGAACAGTGTAGACATGTACAAATCGCTTCTGAGACCAAAAAAACTCGATTTTTTCGGTGTTTTCAGGCTAAATTTGGGATATAAACGGGTATCGAAGATGCATGCACAAATCGACTTTTTGGGCCCAAAAAACGTGTTTTAGCATTTTTTTTTCCCTGAAAATTGAAATTTTTCAAGCACAGTGTAAACATGTACAAATCGCTTCTGAGACCCAAAAAACTCGATTTTTCGGTGTTTTTAGGCTAAATTTGGGATATAAACGGGTATCGAAGATGCATGCACAAATCGACTTTTTGGGCCAAAAAAACGTGTTTTAGCATTTTTTTTGCCTGAAAATTGAAATTTTTCTAGCACAGTACAAATCGCTTCTGAGACCCAAAAAACTCGATTTTTTGGTGTTTTTAGGCTAAATTTGGGATATAAACGGGTATCGAAGATGCATGCACAAATCGACTTTTTGGGCCAAAAAAACGTGTTTTAGCTTTTTTTTTGCCTTGAAATTGAAATTTTTCTAGCATAGTACAAATCGCTTCTGAGACCAAAAAAACTGGATTTTTCGGTGTTTTTAGGCTAAATTTGGGATATAAACGAGTATCGAAGATGCATGCACAAATCGACTTTTTGGGCCCAAAAATAGTGTTTTAGCATTTTTTTTGCCTGAAAATTGAAATTTTTCTATCACAGTGTAAACATGTACAAATCGCTTCTGAGACCCAAAAAACTCGATTTTTCGGTGTTTTTAGGCTAAGTTTGGGATATAAACGGGTATCGAAGATGCATGCACAAATCGACTTTTTGGGCCCAAAAAACGTGTTTTTGCATTTTTTTTGCCTGAAAATTGAAATTTCTCTAGCACAGTGTAAACATGTACAAATCGCTTCTGAGACCCAAAAAACTCGATTTTTCGGTGTTTTTAGGCGAAATTTGGGATATAAACGGGTATCGAAGATACATGCACAAATCAACTTTTTGGGCCAAAAAAACGTGTTTTAGCTTTTTTTTTGCCTTGAAATTGAAATTTTTCTAGCACAGTACAAATCGCTTCTGAGACCAAAAAAACTGAATTTTTCGGTGTTTTTAGGCTAAATTTGGGAAATAAACGAGTATCGAAGATGCATGCACAAATCGACTTTTTGGGCCCAAAAAACGTGTTTTAGCATTTTTTTTGCCTGAAAATTGAATTTTTTCTATCACAGTGTAAACATGTACAAATCGCTTCTGAGACCCAAAAAACTCGATTTTTCGGTGTTTTTAGGCTAAGTTTGGGATATAAACGGGTATCGAAGATGCATGCACAAATCGACTTTTTGGGCCCAAAAAACGTGTTTTAGCATTTTTTTTGCCTGAAAATTGAAATTTCTCTAGCACAGTGTAAACATGTACAAATCGCTTCTGAGACCCAAAAAACTCGATTTTTCGGTGTTTTTAGGATAAATTTGGGATATAAACGGGTATCGAAGATACATGCACAAATCGACTTTTTGGGCCAAAAAAACGTGTTTTAGCATTTTTTTTGCCTGAAAATTGAAATTTTTCTAGCACTGTACAAATCGCTTCTGAGACCAAAAAAAACAATTTTTCGGTGTTTTTAGGTTAAATTTGGGATATAAACGGGTATCGAAGATGCATGCTCAAATCGACTTTTTGGGCCAAAAAAACGTGTTTTAGCATTTTTTTTGCCTGAAAATTGAAATTTTTCTAGAACAGTGTAGACATGTACAAATCGCTTCTGAGACCAAAAAAACTCGACTTTTTCGGTGTTTTCAGGCTAAATTTGGGATATAAACGGGTATCGAAGATGCATGCACAAATCGACTTTTTGGGCCCAAAAAACGTGTTTTAGCATTTTTTTTTCCCTGAAAATTGAAATTTTTCAAGCACAGTGTAAACATGTACAAATCGCTTCTGAGACCCAAAAACCTCGATTTTTCGGTGTTTTTAGGCTAAATTTGGGATATAAACGGGTATCGAAGATGCATGCACAAATCGACTTTTTGGGCCAAAAAAACGTGTTTAAGCATTTTTTTGGCCCAAAAAGTCGATTTGTGCATGCATCTTCGATACCCGTTTATATCCCAAATTTAGCCTAAAAACACCGAAAAATCGAGTTTTTTGGGTCTCAGAAGCGATTTGTACATGTTTACACTGTGCTAGAAAAATTTCAATTTTGAGGAAAAAAAAATGCTAAAAAACATTTTTTGGGCCCAAAAAGTCGATTTGTGCATGCATCTTCGATACCCGTTTATATCCCAAATTTAGCCTAAAAACACCGAAAAATCGAGTTTTTTGGGTCTCAAAAGCGATTTGTACATGTTTACACTGTGCTAGAAAAATATCAATTTTCAGGCAAAAAAAATGCTAAAACACGTTTTTGGGGCCCCAAAAGGCGATTTGTGCATGCATCTTCGATACCCGTTTATATCCCAAATTTAGCCTAAAAACACCAAAAAATCGAGTTTTTTGGGTCTCAGAAGCGATTTGTACTGTGCTAGAAAAATTTCAATTTTCAGGCAAAAAAAATGCTAAAACACGTTTTTTTGGCCCAAAAAGTCGATTTGTGCATGCATCTTCGATACCCGTTTATATCCCAAATTTACCCTAAAAACACCGAAAAATCGAGTTTTTTGGGTCTCAGAAGCGATTTGTACATGTTTACACTGTGCTTGAAAAATTTCAATTTTCAGGCAAAAAAAATGCTAAAACACGTTTTTTGGGCCCAAAAAGTCGATTTGTGCATGCATCTTCGATACCCGTTTATATCCCAAATTTAGCCTGAAAACACCGAAAAAATCGAGTTTTTTGGGTCTCAGAAGCGATTTGTACATGTTTACACTGTGATAGAAAAATTTCAATTTTCAGGCAAAAAAAATGCTAAAACACGTTTTTTTGGCCCAAAAAGTCGATTTGTGCATGCATCTTTGATACCCGTTTATATCCCAAACTTAGCCTAAAAACACCGAAAAATCGAGTTTTTTGGGTCTCAGAAGCGATTTGTACATGTTTACACTGTGATAGAAAAATTTCAATTTTCAGGCAAAAAAAATGCTAAAACACGTTTTTTGGGCCCAAAAAGTCGATTTGTGCATGCATCTTCGATACTCGTTTATATCCCAAATTTAGCCTAAAAACACCGAAAAATCCAGTTTTTTTGGTCTCAGAAGCGATTTGTACTGTGCTAGAAAAATTTCAATTTTCAGGCAAAAAAAATGCTAAAACACGTTTTTTTGGCCCAAAAAGTCGATTTGTGCATGCATATTTGATACCCGTTAATATCCCAAATTTAGATTAAAAACACCGAAAAATCGAGTTTTTTGGGTCTCAGAAGCGGTTTTTACATGTTTACACTGTGCTAGAAAATTTTCAATTTTCAGGCAAAAAAAAATGCTAAAACACGTTTTTTGGGCCCAAAAAGTCGATTTGTGCATGCATCTTCGATACCCGTTTATATCCCAAATTTAGCCTAAAAACACCGAAAAAATCGAGTTTTTTGGGTCTCAAAAGCGATTTGTACATGTTTACACTGTTCTAGAAAAATTTCAATTTTCAGGCAAAAAAAATGCTAAAACACGTTTTTTGGGCCTAAAAAGTCGATTTGTGCATGTATCTTCGATACCCGTTTATATCCCAAATTTAGTCTAAAAACACCGAAAAATCGAGTTTTTTTGGTCTCATAAGCGATTTGTACTGTGCTATAAAAATTTCAATTTTCAGGCAAAAAAAATGGTAAAACACGTTTTTTTGGCCCAAAAAGTCGATTTGTGCATGTATCTTCGATACCCGTTTATATCACAAATTTATCCTAAAAACACCGAAAAATCGAGTTTTTTGGGTCTCAGAAGCGATTTGTACATGTTTACACTGTGCTAGAGAAATTTCAATTTTCAGGCAAAAAAAATGCTAAAACACGTTTTTTGGGCCCAAAAAGTCGATTTGTGCATGCATCTTCGATACCCGTTTATATCCCAAACTTAGCCTAAAAACACCGAAAAATCGAGTTTTTTGGGTCTCAGAAGCGATTTGTACATGTTTACACTGTGATAGAAAAATTTCAATTTTCAGGCAAAAAAAATGCTAAAACACGTTTTTTGGGCCCAAAAAGTCGATTTGTGCATGCATCTTCGATACTCGTTTATATCCCAAATTTAGCCTAAAAACACCGAAAAATCCAGTTTTTTTGGTCTCAGAAGCGATTTGTACTGTGCTAGAAAAATTTCAATTTCAAGGCAAAAAAAAAGCTAAAACACGTTTTTTTGGCCCAAAAAGTCGATTTGTGCATGCATCTTCGATACCCGTTTATATCCCAAATCTAGCCTAAAAACACCGAAAAATCGAGTTTTTTGGGTCTCAGGAGCGATTTTTACTGTGCTAGAAAAATTTCAATTTTCAGGCAAAAAAAATGCTAAAACACGTTTTTTTGGCCCAAAAAGTCGATTTGTGCATGCATATTTGATACCCGTTAATATCCCAAATTTAGATTAAAAACACCGAAAAATCGAGTTTTTTGGGTCTCAGAAGCGGTTTTTACATGTTTACACTGTGCTAGAAAATTTTCAATTTTCAGGGAAAAAAAAATGCTAAAACACGTTTTTTGGGCCCAAAAAGTCGATTTGTGCATGCATCTTCGATACCCGTTTATATCCCAAATTTTGCCTAAAAACACCGAAAAATCGAGTTTTTTGGGTCTCAAAAGCGATTTGTACATGTTTACACTGTGCTAGAAAAATTTCAATTTTCAGGCAAAAAAAATACTAAAACACGTTTTTTGGGCCCAAAAAGTCGATTTGTGCATGCATCTTCGATACCCGTTTATATCCCAAATTTAGCCTAAAAACACCAAAAAATCGAGTTTTTTGGGTCTCAGAAGCGATTTGTACTGTGCTAGAAAAATTTCAATTTTCAGGCAAAAAAAATGCTAAAACACGTTTATTTGGCCCAAAAAGTCGATTTGTGCATGCATCTTCGATACCCGTTTATATCCCAAATTTAGCCTAAAAACACTGAAAAATCGAGTTTTTTGGGTCTCAGAAGCAATTTGTACATGTTTACACTGTGCTTGAAAAATTTCAATTTTCAGGCAAAAAAAAATGCTAAAACACGTTTTTTGGGCCCAAAAATTCGATTTGTGCATGCATCTTCGATACCCGTTTATATCCCAAAATTAGCCTGAAAACACCAAAAAAATCGAGTTTTTTTGGTCTCAGAAGCGATTTGTACATGTCTACACTGTTCTAGAAAAATTTCAATTTTCAGGCAAAAAAAATGCTAAAACACGTTTTTTGGGCCTAAAAAGTCGATTTGAGCATGCATCTTCGATACCCGTTTATATCCCAAATTTAACCTGAAAACACCGAAAAATCGAGTTTTTTGGGTCTCAGAAGCGATTTGTACATGTTTACACTTTGCTAGAGAAATTTCAATTTTCAGGCAAAAAAAATGCTAAAACACGTTTTTTGGGCCCAAAAAGTCGATTTGTGCATGCATCTTCGATACCCGTTTATATCCCAAACTTAGCCTAAAAACACCGAAAAATCGAGTTTTTTGGGTCTCAGAAGCGATTTGTACATGTTTACACTGTGATAGAAAAATTTCAATTTTCAGGCAAAAAAAATGCTAAAACACGTTTTTTTGGCCCAAAAAGTCGATTTGTGCATGCATCTTCGATACTCGTTTATATCCCAAATTTAGCCTAAAAACACCGAAAAATCCATTTTTTTGGTCTCAGAAGCGATTTGTACTGTGCTAGAAAAATTTCAATTTCAAGGCAAAAAAAAAGCTAAAACACGTTTTTTTGGCCCAAAAAGTCGATTTGTGCATGCATCTTCGAAACCCGTTTATATCCCAAATCTAGCCTAAAAACACCGAAAAATCGAGTTTTTTGGGTGTCAGAAGCGATTTGTACTGTGCTAGAAAAAATTCAATTTTCAGGCAAAAAAAATGCTAAAACACGTTTTTTTGGCCCAAAAAGTCGATTTGTGCATGCATATTTGATACCCGTTAATATCCCAAATTTGGATTAAAAACACCGAAAAATCGAGTTTTTTGTTTCTCAGAAGCGGTTTTTACATGTTTACACTGTGCTAGAAAATTTTCAATTTTCAGGCAAAAAAAAAGCTAAAACACGTTTTTTGGGCCCAAAAAGTCGATTTGTGCATGCATATTTGATACCCGTTAATATCCCAAATTTAGATTAAGAACACCGAAAAATCGAGTTTTTTGGGTCTCAGAAGCGGTTTTTACATGTTTACACTGTGCTAGAAAATTTTCAATTTTCAGGCAAAAAAAAATGCTAAAACACGTTTTTTGGACCCAAAAAGTCGATTTGTGCATGTATCTTCGATACCCGTTTATATCCCAAATTTAGCCTAAAAACACCAAAAAATCGAGTTTTTTGGGTCTCAGAAGCGATTTGTACTGTGCTAGAAAAATTTCAATTTTCAGGCCAAAAAAATGCTAAAACACGTTTTTTTGGCCTAAAAAGTCGATTTGTGCATGTATCTTCGATACCCGTTTATATCCCAAATTTAGTCTAAAAACACCGAAAAATCGAGTTTTTTGGGTCTCAGAAGCGATTTGTACATGTTTACACTGTGATAGAAAAATTTCAATTATCAGGCAAAAAAAATGCTAAAACACGTTTTTTGGGCCCAAAAAGTCGATTTGTGCATGCATCATCGATACTCGTTTATATCCCAAATTTAGCCTAAAAACACCGAAAAATCCAGTTTTTTTGGTCTCAGAAGCGATTTGTACTGTGCTAGAAAAATTTCAATTTCAAGGCAAAAAAAAAGCTAAAACACGTTTTTTTGGCCCAAAAAGTCGATTTGTGCATGCATCTTCGATACCCGTTTATATCCCAAATCTAGCCTAAAAACACCGAAAAATCGAGTTTTTTGGGTCTCAGAAGCGATTTGTACTGTGCTAATAAAATTTCAATTTTCAGGCAAAAAAAATGCTAAAACACGTTTTTTTGGCCCAAAAAGTCGATTTGTGCATGCATCTTCGATACCCGTTTATATCCCAAATCTAGCCTAAAAACACCGTAAAATCGAGTTTTTTGGGTCTCAGAAGCGATTTGTACATGTTTACACTGTGCTAGAAAAATTTCAATTTTCAGGCAAAAAAAATGCTAAAACACGTTTTTTTGGCCCAAAAAGTTGATTTGTGCATGCATCTTCGATACCCGTTTATATCCCAAATTTAGCCTAAAAACACCGAAAAATCGAGTTTTTTGGGTCTCAGAAGCGATTTGTACTGTGCTAGAAAAAATTCAATTTTCAGGCAAAAAAAATGCTAAAACACGTTTTTTTGGCCCAAAAAGTCGATTTGTGCATGCATCTTCGATACCCGTTTATATCCCAAATTTAGCCTAAAAACACCGAAAAATCGAGTTTTTTGGGTCTCAGAAGCGATTTGTACATGTTTACACTGTGCTAGAAAAATGTCAATTTTCAGGCAAAAAAAATGCTAAAACACGTTTTTTTGGCCCAAAAAGTCGATATGTGCATGCATCTTCGATACCCGTTTATATCCCAAATTTAGCCTAAAAACACCGAAAAATCGAGTTTTTTGGGTCTCAGAAGCGATTTGTACATGTTTACACTGTGCTAGAAAAATTTCAATTTTCAGGCAAAAAAAATGCTAAAACACGTTTTTTTGGCCCAAAAAGTCGATTTGTGCATGCATCTTCGATACCCGTTTATATCCCAAATTTAGCCTAAAAACACCGAAAAATCGAGGTTTTTGGTCTCAGAAGCGATTTGTACTGTGCTAGAAAAATTTCAATTTTCAGGCAAAAACAATGCTAGAACACGTTTTTTTGGCCCAAAAAGTCGATTTGTGCATGCATCTTCGATACCCGTTTATATCCCAAAATTAGCCTAAAAACACCGAAAAATCGAGTTTTTTGGGTCTCAGAAGCGATTTGTACTGTGCTAGAAAAATTTCAATTTTCAGGCAAAAAAAAATGCTAAAACACGTTTTTTTGGCCCAAAAAGTCGATTTGTGCATGCATCTTCGATACCCGTTTATATCCCAAATTTAACCTAAAAACACCGAAAAATCGAGTTTTTTGGTCTCAGAAGCGATTTGTACATGTTTACACTGTAATAGAAAAAATTCAATTTTCAGGCAAAAAAAATGCTAAAAGACGTTTTTTTGGCACAAAAAGTCGTTTTGTGCATGCATCTTCGATACCCGTTTATATCCCAAATTTAGCCTAAAAACACCGAAAAATCGAGTTTTTTGGGTCTCAGAAGTGATTTGTACATGTTTACACTGTGCTAGAAAAATTTTAATTTTCAGGCAAAAAAAATGCTAAAACACGTTTTTTGGGCCCAAAAAGTCGATTTGTGCATTCATCTTCGATACTCTTTTATATCCCAAATTTAGCCTAAAAACACCGAAAAAATCGAGTGTTTTTGGTCTCAGAAGCGATTTGTACTATGCTAGAAAAATTTAAATTTTCAGGCAAAAAAAATGCTGAAACACGTTTTTTTGGCCCAGAAAGTCGATTTGTGCATGCATCTTCGATACCCGTTTATATCCCAAATTTAGTCTAAAAACACCGAAAAATCGAGTTTTTTGGGACTCAAAGCGATTTGTACTGTGCTAGAAAAATTTCAATTTTCAGGCAAAAAAAATGCTAAAACACGTTTTTTTGGCCCAAAAAGTCGATTTGTGCATGCATCTTCGATACCCGTTTATATCCCAAAATTAGCCTAAAAACACCGAAAAATCGAGTTTTTTGGGTCTCAGAAGCGATTTGTACTGTGCTAGAAAAAATTCAATTTTCAGGCAAAAAAAAATGCTAAAACACATTTTTTTGGCCCAAAAAGTCGATTTATGCATGCATCTTCGATACCCGTTTATATCCCAAATTTAACCTAAAAACACCGAAAAATCGAGTTTTTTGGTCTCAGAAGCGATTTGTACATGTTTACACTGTAATAGAAAAAAATCAATTTTCAGGCAAAAAAAATGCTAAAAGACGTTTTTTTGGCCCAAAAAGTCGTTTTGTGCATGCATCTTCGATACCCGTTTATATCCCAAATTTAGCCTAAAAACACCGAAAAATCGAGTTTTTTGGGTCTCAGAAGTGATTTGTACATGTTTACACTGTGCTAGAAAAAATTTAATTTTCAGGCAAAAAAAATGCTAAAACACGTTTTTTGGGCCCAAAAAGTCGATTTGTGCATTCATCTTCGATACTCGTTTATATCCCAAATTTAGCCTAAAAACACCGAAAAAATCGAGTGTTTTTGGTCTCAGAAGCGATTTGTACTATGCTAGAAAAATTTAAATTTTCAGGCAAAAAAAATGCTGAAACACGTTTTTTTGGCCCAGAAAGTCGATTTGTGCATGCATCTTCGATACCCGTTTATATCCCAAATTTAGTCTAAAAACACCGAAAAATCGAGTTTTTTGGGTCTCAAAGCGATTTGTACTGTGCTAGAAAAATTTCAATTTTCAGGCAAAAAAAATGCTAAAACACGTTTTTTTGGCCCAAAAAGTCGATTTGTGCATGCATCTTCGATACCCGTTTATATCCCAAATTTAGCCTAAAAACACCGAAAAATCGAGTTTTTTGGGTCTCAGAAGCGATTTGTACATGTATTCACTGTGCTAGAAAAATTTCAATTTTCAGGCAAAAAAAATGCTAAAACACGTTTTTTGGGCCCAAAAAGTCGATTTGTGCATGCATCTTCGATACCCGTTTATATCCCAAATTTAGCCTAAAAACACCGAAAAATCGAGTTTTTTGGTCTCAGAAGCGATTTGTACATGTTTACACTGTAATAGAAAAAAAATCAATTTTCAGTAAAAAAAAATGCTAAAACACGTTTTTTTGGCCCAAAAAGTCGTTTTGTGCATGCATCTTCGATACCCGTTTATATCCCAAATTTAGCCTAAAAACACCGAAAAATCGAGTTTTTTGGGTCTCAGAAGCGATTTGTACATGTTTACACTGTGCTAGAAAAATTTCAATTTTCAGGCAAAAAAAATGCTAAAACACGTTTTTTGGGCCCAAAAAGTCGATTTGTGCATTCATCTTCGATACTCGTTTTTATCCCAAATTTAGCCTAAAAACACCGAAAAATCGAGTTTTTTGGGTCTCAGAAGCGATTTGTACTATGCTAGAAAAATTTCAATTTTCACGCAAAAAAAATGCTGAAACACGTTTTTTTGGCCCAAAAAGTCGATTTGTGCATGCATCTTCGATACCCGTTTATATCCCAAATTTAGTCTAAAAACACCGAAAAATCGAGTTTTTTGGGTCTCAAAGCGATTTGTACTGTGCTAGAAAAATTTCAATTTTCAGGCAAAAAAAATGCTAAAACACGTTTTTTTGGCCCAAAAAGTCGATTTGTGCATGCATCTTCGATACCCGTTTATATCCCAAATTTAGCCTAAAAACACCGAAAAATCGAGTTTTTTGGGTCTCAGAAGCGATTTGTACATGTTTACACTGTGCTAGAAAAATTTCAATTTTGAGGCAAAAAAGAATGCTAAAACACGTTTTTTGGGCCCAAAAAGTCGATTTGTGCATGCATCTTCGATACCCGTTTATATCCCAAATTTAGCCTAAAAACACCAAAAAATCGAGTTTTTTGGGCCTCAGAAGCGATTTGTACTGTGCTAGAAAAATTTCAATTTTCAGGCAAAAAAAATGCTAAAACACGTTTTTTTGGCCCAAAAAGTCGATTTGTGCATGCATCTTCGTTACCCGTTTATATCCCAAATTTAGCCTAAAAACACTGAAAAATCGAGTTTTTTTGGTCTCAGAAGCGATTTGTACATGTTTACACTGTGCTTGAAAAATTTCAATTTTCAGGCAAAACAAAATGCTAAAACACGTTTTTTGGGCCCAAAAAGTCGATTTGTGCATACATCTTCGATACCCGTTTATATCCCAAATTTAGCCTGAAAACACAGAAAAAATCGAATTTTTTTGGTCTCAGAAGCGATTTGTACATGTCTACACTGTTCTAGAAAAATTTCAATTTTCAGGCAAAAAAAATGCTAAAACACGTATTTTGGGCCCAAAAAGTCGATTTGAGCATGCATCTTCGATACCCGTTTATATCCAAAATTTAACCTAAAAACACCGAAAAATCGAGTTTTTTTGGTCTCAGAAGCGATTTGTACTGTGCTAGAAAAATTTCAATTTTCAGGCAAAAAAAATGCTAAAACACGTTTTTTTGGCCCAAAAAGTCGATTTGTGCATGTATCTTCGATACCCGTTTATATCCCAAATTTAGCCTAAAAACACCGAAAAATCGAGGTTTTTGGGTCTCAGAAGCGATTTGTACATGTTTACACTGTGCTAGAGAAATTTCAATTTTCAGGCAAAAAAAATGCTAAAACACGTTTTTTGGGCCCAAAAAGTCGATTTGTGCATGCATCTTCGATACCCGTTTATATCCCAAACTTAGCCTAAAAACACCGAATAATCGAGTTTTTTGGGTCTCAGAAGCGATTTGTACATGTTTACACTGTGATAGAAAAAATTCAATTTTCAGGCAAAAAAAATGCTAAAACACGTTTTTTGGGCCCAAAAAGTCGATTTGTGCATGCATCTTCGATACTCGTTTATATCCCAAATTTAGCCTAAAAACACCGAAAAATCCAGTTTTTTTGGTCTCAGAAGCGATTTGTACTGTGCTAGAAAAATTTCAATTTCAAGGCAAAAAAAAAGCTAAAACACGTTTTTTTGGCCCAAAAAGTCGATTTGTGCATGCATCGTCGATACCCGTTTATATCCCAAATCTAGCCTAAAAACACCGAAAAATCGAGTTTTTTGGGTCTCAGAAGCGATTTGTACTGTGCTAGAAAAAATTTCAATTTTCAGGCAAAAAAAATGCTGAAACACGTTTTTTTGGCCCAAAAAGTCGATTTGTGCATGCATCTTCGATACCCGTTTATATCCCAAATTTAGTCTATAAACACCGAAAAATCGAGTTTTTTGGGTCTCAAAGCGATTTGTACTGTGCTAGAAAAATTTCAATTTTCAGGCAAAAAAAATGCTAAAACACGTTTTTTTGGCCCAAAAAGTCTATTTGTGCATGCATCTTCGATACCCGTTTATATCCCAAATTTAGCCTAAAAACACCGAAAAATCGAGTTTTTTGAGTCTCAGAAGCGATTTGTACATGTTTACACTGTGCTAGAAAAATTTCAATTTTGAGGCAAAAAGAATGCTAAAACACGTTTTTTGGGCCCAAAAAGTCGATTTGTGCATGCATCTTCGATACCCGTTTATATCCCAAATTTTGCCTAAAAACACCGAAAAATCGAGTTTTTTGGGTCTCAAAAGCGATTTGTACATGTTTACACTGTGCTAGAAAAATTTCAATTTTCAGGCAAAAAAAATGCTAAAACACGTTTTTTGGGCCCAAAAAGTCGATTTGTGCATGCATCTTCGATACCCGTTTATATCCCAAATTTAGCCTAAAAGCACCAAAAAATCGAGTTTTTTGGGTCTCAGAAGCGATTTGTACTGTGCTAGAAAAATTTCAATTTTCAGGCAAAAAAAATGCTAAAACACGTTTTTTTGGCCCAAAAAGTCGATTTGTGCATGCATCTTCGATACCCGTTTATATCCCAAATTTAGCCTAAAAACACTGAAAAATCGAGTTTTTTGGGACTCAGAAGCGATTTGTACATGTTTACACTGTGCTTGAAAAATTTCAATTTTCAGGCAAAAAAAAATGCTAAAACACGTTTTTTGGGCCCAAAAAGTCGATTTGTGCATGCATCTTCGATACCCGTTTATATCCCAAATTTAGCCTGAAAACACAGAAAAAATCGATTTTTTTTGGTCTCAGAAGCGATTTGTACATGTCTACACTGTTCTAGAAAAATTTCAATTTTCAGGCAAAAAAAATGCTAAAACACGTTTTTTGGGCCCAAAAAGTCGATTTGAGCATGCATCTTCGATACCCGTTTATATCCAAAATTTAACCTAAAAACACCGAAAAATCGAGTTTTTTTGGTCTCAGAAGCGATTTGTACTGTGCTAGAAAAATTTCAATTTTCAGGCAAAAAAAATGCTAAAACACGTTTTTTTGGCCCAAAAAGTCGATTTGTGCATGTATCTTCGATACCCGTTTATATCCCAAATTTTGCCTAAAAACACCGAAAAATCGAGTTTTTTGGGTCTCAAAAGCGATTTGTACATGTTTACACTGTGCTAGAAAAATTTCAATTTTCAGGCAAAAAAAATGCTAAAACACGTTTTTTGGGCCCAAAAAGTCGATTTGTGCATGCATCTTCGATACCCGTTTATATCCCAAATTTAGCCTAAAAGCACCAAAAAATCGAGTTTTTTGGGTCTCAGAAGCGATTTGTACTGTGCTAGAAAAATTTCAATTTTCAGGCAAAAAAAATGCTAAAACACGTTTTTTTGGCCCAAAAAGTCGATTTGTGCATGTATCTTCGATACCCGTTTATATCCCAAATTTAGTCTAAAAACACCGAAAAATCGAGTTTTTTGGGTCTCAGAAGCGATTTGTACATGTTTACACTGTGATAGAAAAATTTCAATTTTCAGGCAAAAAAAATGCTAAAACACGTTTTTTGGGCCCAAAAATTCGATTTGTGCATGCATCTTCGATACTCGTTTATATCCCAAATTTAGCCTAAAAACACCGAAAAATCCAGTTTTTTTGGTCTCAGAAGCGATTTGTACTGTGCTAGAAAAATATCAATTTCAAGGCTAAAAAAAAGCTAAAACACGTTTTTTTGGCCCAAAAAGTCGATTTGTGCATGCATCGTCGATACCCGTTTATATCCCAAATCTAGCCTAAAAACACCGAAAAATCGAGTTTTTTGGGTCTCAGAAGCGATTTGTACTGTGCTAGAAAAATTTCAATTTTCAGGCAAAAAAAATGCTAAAACACGTTTTTTTGGCCCAAAAAGTCGATTTGTGCATGCATATTTGATACCCGTTAATATCCCAAATTTAGCTTAAAAACACCGAAAAATCGAGTTTTTTGGGTCTCAGAAGCGGTTTTTACATGTTTACACTGTGCTAGAAAATTTTCAATTTTCAGGCAAAAAAAAATGCTAAAACACGTTTTTTGGGCCCAAAATGTCGATTTGTGCATGCATCTTTGATACCCGTTAATATCCCAAATTTAGCTTAAAAACACCGAAAAATCGAGTTTTTTGGGTCTCAGAAGCGGTTTGTACATGTTTACACTGTGCTAGAAAATTTTCAATTTTCAGGCAAAAAAAATGCTAAAACACGTTTTTTGGGCCCAAAAAGTCGATTTGTGCATGCATCTTCGATACCCGTTTATATCCCAAATTTAGCCTAAAAACACCGAAAAATCGAGTTTTTTGGTCTCAGAAGCGATTTGTACATGTTTACACTAATAGAAAAATTTCAATTTTCAGACAAAAAAAATGCTAAAACACGTTTTTTGGGCCCAAAAAGTCGTTTTGTGCATACATCTTCGATACCCGTTTATATCCCAAATTTAGCCTAAAAGCACCAAAAAATCGAGTTTTTTGGGTCTCAGAAACGATTTGTACTGTGCTAGAAAAATTTCAATTTTCAGGCAAAAAAAATGCTAAAACACATTTTTTTGGCCGAAAAAGTCGATTTGTGCATGCATCTTCGATACCCGTTTATATCCCAAATTTAGCCTAAAAACACTGAAAAATCGAGTTTTTTGGGTCTCAGAAGCGATTTGTACATGTTTACACTGTGGTTGAAAAATTTCAATTTTCAGGCAAAAAAAAATGCTAAAACACGTTTTTTGGGCCCAAAAAGTCGATTTGTGCATGCATCTTCGATACCCGTTTATATCCCAAATTTAGCCTGAAAGCACAGAAAAAATCGAATTTTTTTGGTCTCAGAAGCGATTTGTACATGTCTACACTGTTCTAGAAAAATTTCAATTTTCAGGCAAAAAAAATGCTAAAACACGTTTTTTGGGCCAAAAAGTTGATTTGAGCATGCATCTTCGATACCCGTTTATATCCAAAATTTAACCTAAAAACACCGAAAAATCGAGTTTTTTTGGTCTCAGAAGCGATTTGTACTGTGCTAGAAAAATTTCAATTTTCAGGCAAAAAAAATGCTAAAACACGTTTTTTTGGCCCAAAAAGTCGATTTGTGCATGTATCGTCGATACCCGTTTATATCCAAAATTTAACCTAAAAACACCGAAAAATCGAGTTTTTTTGGTCTCAGAAGCGATTTGTACTGTGCTAGAAAAATTTCAATTTTCAGGCAAAAAAAATGCTAAAACACGTTTTTTTGGCCCAAAAAGTCGATTTGTGCATGTATCTTCGATACCCGTTTATATCCCAAATTTAGTCTAAAAACACCGAAAAATCGAGTTTTTTGGGTCTCAGAAGCGATTTGTACATGTTTACACTGTGATAGAAAAATTTCAATTTTCAGGCAAAAAAAATGCTAAAACACGTTTTTTGGGCCCAAAAATTCGATTTGTGCATGCATCTTCGATACTCGTTTATATCCCAAATTTAGCCTAAAAACACCGAAAAATCCAGTTTTTTTGGTCTCAGAAGCGATTTGTACTGTGCTAGAAAAATATCAATTTCAAGGCTAAAAAAAAGCTAAAACACGTTTTTTTGGCCCAAAAAGTCGATTTGTGCATGCATCGTCGATACCCGTTTATATCCCAAATCTAGCCTAAAAACACCGAAAAATCGAGTTTTTTGGGTCTCAGAAGCGATTTGTACTGTGCTAGAAAAATTTCAATTTTCAGGCAAAAAAAATGCTAAAACACGTTTTTTTGGCCCAAAAAGTCGATTTGTGCATGCATATTTGATACCCGTTAATATCCCAAATTTAGCTTAAAAACACCGAAAAATCGAGTTTTTTGGGTCTCAGAAGCGGTTTTTACATGTTTACACTGTGCTAGAAAATTTTCAATTTTCAGGCAAAAAAAAATGCTAAAACACGTTTTTTGGGCCCAAAAAGTCGATTTGTGCATGCATCTTTGATACCCGTTAATATCCCAAATTTAGCTTAAAAACACCGAAAAATCGAGTTTTTTGGGTCTCAGAAGCGGTTTGTACATGTTTACACTGTGCTAGAAAATTTTCAATTTTCAGGCAAAAAAAATGCTAAAACACGTTTTTTGGGCCCAAAAAGTCGATTTGTGCATGCATCTTCGATACCCGTTTATATCCCAAATTTAGCCTAAAAACACCGAAAAATCGAGTTTTTTGGTCTCAGAAGCGATTTGTACATGTTTACACTAATAGAAAAATTTCAATTTTCAGACAAAAAAAATGCTAAAACACGTTTTTTGGGCCCAAAAAGTCGTTTTGTGCATACATCTTCGATACCCGTTTATATCCCAAATTTAGCCTAAAAGCACCAAAAAATCGAGTTTTTTGGGTCTCAGAAACGATTTGTACTGTGCTAGAAAAATTTCAATTTTCAGGCAAAAAAAATGCTAAAACACATTTTTTTGGCCGAAAAAGTCGATTTGTGCATGCATCTTCGATACCCGTTTATATCCCAAATTTAGCCTAAAAACACTGAAAAATCGAGTTTTTTGGGTCTCAGAAGCGATTTGTACATGTTTACACTGTGGTTGAAAAATTTCAATTTTCAGGCAAAAAAAAATGCTAAAACACGTTTTTTGGGCCCAAAAAGTCGATTTGTGCATGCATCTTCGATACCCGTTTATATCCCAAATTTAACCTGAAAGCACAGAAAAAATCGAATTTTTTTGGTCTCAGAAGCGATTTGTACATGTCTACACTGTTCTAGAAAAATTTCAATTTTCAGGCAAAAAAAATGCTAAAACACGTTTTTTGGGCCAAAAAGTTGATTTGAGCATGCATCTTCGATACCCGTTTATATCCAAAATTTAACCTAAAAACACCGAAAAATCGAGTTTTTTTGGTCTCAGAAGCGATTTGTACTGTGCTAGAAAAATTTCAATTTTCAGGCAAAAAAAATGCTAAAACACGTTTTTTGGGCCCAAAAAGTCGATTTGTGCATGCATCTTCGATACCCGTTTATATCCCAAATTTAGCCTAAAAACACCGAAAAATCGAGTTTTTTGGTCTCAGAAGCGATTTGTACATGTTTACACTAATAGAAAAATTTCAATTTTCAGACAAAAAAAATGCTAAAACACGTTTTTTGGGCCCAAAAAGTCGTTTTGTGCATACATCTTCGATACCCGTTTATATCCCAAATTTAGCCTAAAAGCACCAAAAAATCGAGTTTTTTGGGTCTCAGAAACGATTTGTACTGTGCTAGAAAAATTTCAATTTTCAGGCAAAAAAAATGCTAAAACACATTTTTTTGGCCGAAAAAGTCGATTTGTGCATGCATCTTCGATACCCGTTTATATCCCAAATTTAGCCTAAAAACACTGAAAAATCGAGTTTTTTGGGTCTCAGAAGCGATTTGTACATGTTTACACTGTGGTTGAAAAATTTCAATTTTCAGGCAAAAAAAAATGCTAAAACACGTTTTTTGGGCCCAAAAAGTCGATTTGTGCATGCATCTTCGATACCCGTTTATATCCCAAATTTAGCCTGAAAGCACAGAAAAAATCGAATTTTTTTGGTCTCAGAAGCGATTTGTACATGTCTACACTGTTCTAGAAAAATTTCAATTTTCAGGCAAAAAAAATGCTAAAACACGTTTTTTGGGCCAAAAAGTTGATTTGAGCATGCATCTTCGATACCCGTTTATATCCAAAATTTAACCTAAAAACACCGAAAAATCGAGTTTTTTTGGTCTCAGAAGCGATTTGTACTGTGCTAGAAAAATTTCAATTTTCAGGCAAAAAAAATGCTAAAACACGTTTTTTTGGCCCAAAAAGTCGATTTGTGCATGTATCTTCGATACCCGTTTATATCCCAAATTTAGCCTAAAAACACCGAAAAATCGAGTTTTTTGGGTCTCAGAAGCGATTTGTACATGTTTACACTGTGCTAGAGAAATTTCAATTTTCAGGCAAAAAAAATGCTAAAACACGTTTTTTGGGCCCAAAAAGTCGATTTGTGCATGCATCTTCGATACCCGTTTATATCCCAAACTTAGCCTAAAAACACCGAAAAATCGAGTTTTTTGGGTCTCAGAAGCGATTTGTACATGTTTACACTGTGATAGAAAAATTTCAATTTTCAGGCAAAAAAAATGCTAAAACACGTTTTTTGGGCCCAAAAAGTCGATTTGTGCATGCATCTTCGATACTCGTTTATATCCCAAATTTAGCCTAAAAACACCGAAAAATCCAGTTTTTTTGGTCTCAGAAGCGATTTGTACTGTGCTAGAAAAATTTCAATTTCAAGGCAAAAAAAAAGCTAAAACACGTTTTTTTGGCCCAAAAAGTCGATTTGTGCATGCATCGTCGATACCCGTTTATATCCCAAATCTAGCCTAAAAACACCAAAAAATCGAGTTTTTTGGGTCTCAGAAGCGATTTGTACTGTGCTAGAAAAATTTCAATTTTCAGGCAAAAAAAATGCTAAAACACGTTTTTTTGGCCCAAAAAGTCGATTTGTGCATGCATATTTGATACCCGTTAATATCCCAAATTTAGCTTAAAAACACCGAAAAATCGAGTTTTTTGGGTCTCAGAAGCGGTTTTTACATGTTTACACTGTGCTAGAAAATTTTCAATTTTCAGGCAAAAAAAAATGCTAAAACACGTTTTTTGGGCACAAAAAGTCGATTTGTGCATGCATCTTTGATACCCGTTAATATCCCAAATTTAGCTTAAAAACACCGAAAAATCGAGTTTTTTGGGTCTCAGAAGCGGTTTGTACATGTTTACACTGTGCTAGAAAATTTTCAATTTTCAGGCAAAAAAAATGCTAAAACACGTTTTTTGGGCCCAAAAAGTCGATTTGTGCATGCATCTTCGATACCCGTTTATATCCCAAATTTAGACTAAAAACACCGAAAAATCGAGTTTTTTTGTCTCAGAAGCGATTTGTACATGTTTACACTAATAGAAAAATTTCAATTATCAGACAAAAAAAATGCTAAAACACGTTTTTTTTGCCCAAAAAGTCGTTTTGTGCATGCATCTTCGATACCCGTTTATATCCCAAATTTAGCCTAAAAACACCGAAAAATCGAGTTTTTTGGGTCGCAGAAGCGATTTTTACTGTGCTAGAAAAATTTCAATTTTCAGGCAAAAAAAATGCTAAAACACGTTTTTTGGGCCCAAAAAGTCGATTTGTGCATGCATCTTCGATACCCGTTTATATCCCAAACTTAGCCTAAAAAAACCGAAAAATCGAGTTTTTTGGGTCTCAGAAGCGATTTGTACATGTTTACACTGTGATAGAAAAATTTCAATTTTCAGGCAAAAAAAATGCTAAAACACGTTTTTTGGGCCCAAAAAGTCGATTTGTGCATGCATCTTCGATACCCGTTTATATCCCAAATTTAGCCTAAAAACACCGAAAAATCGAGTTTTTTGGGTTTCAGAAGCGATTTGTACTGTGCTAGAAAAATTTCAATTTTCAGGCAAAAAAAAAGCTAAAACACGTTTTTTTGGCCCAAAAACTCGATTTGTGCATGCATCTTCGATACCCGTTTATATCCCAAATTTAGCCTAAAAACACCGAAAAATCGAGTTTTTTGGGTCTCAGAAGCGATTTGTACATGTTTACACTGTGATAGAAAAATTTCAATTTTCAGGCAAAAAAAATGCTAAAACACGTTTTTTGGGCCCAAAAAGTCGATTTGTGCATGCATCTTCGATACTCGTTTATATCCCAAATTTAGCCTAAAAACACCGAAAAATCCAGTTTTTTTGGTCTCAGAAGCGATTTGTACTGTGCTAGAAAAATTTCAATTTCAAGGCAAAAAAAAAGCTAAAACACGTTTTTTTGGCCCAAAAAGTCGATTTGTGCATGCATCTTCGATACCCGTTTATATCCCAAATCTAGCCTAAAAACACCGAAAAATCGAGTTTTTTGGGTCTCAGAAGCGATTTGTACTGTGCTAGAAAAATTTCAATTTTCAGGCAAAAAAAATGCTAAAACACGTTTTTTTGGCCCAAAAAGTCGATTTGTGCATGCATATTTGATACCCGTTAATATCCCAAATTTAGCTTAAAAACACCGAAAAATCGAGTTTTTTGGGTCTCAGAAGCGGTTTTTACATGTTTACACTGTGCTAGAAAATTTTCAATTTTCAGGCAAAAAAAAAATGCTAAAACACGTTTTTTGGGCCGAAAAAGTCGATTTGTGCATGCATCTTCGATACCCGTTTATATCCCAAATTTAGCCTAAAGACACCGAAAAATCGAGTTTTTTGGTCTCAGAAGCGATTTGTACATGTTTACACTGTGCTAGAAAAATTTCAATTTTCAGACAAAAAAAATGCTAAAACACGTTTTTTTATCCCAAAAAGTCGTTTTGTGCATGCATCTTCGATACCCGTTTATATCCTAAATTTAGCCTAAAAACACCGAAAAATCGAGTTTTTTGGGTCTCAGAAGCGATTTGTACATGTTTACACTGTGATAGAAAAATTTCAATTTTCAGGCAAAAAAAATGCTAAAACACGTTTTTTTGGCCCAAAAAGTTGATTTGTGCTTGCATCTTCGATACCCGTTCATATCCCAAATTTAGCCTAAAAACACCGAAAAATCGAGTTTTTTGGGTCTCAGAAGCGATTTGTACTGTGCTAGAAAAATTTCAATTTTCAGGCAAAAAAATGCTAAAACACGTTTTTTTGGCCCCAAAAGTCGATTTGAGCATGCATCTTCGATACCCGTTTATATCCCAAATTTAGCCTAAAAACACCGAAAAATCAAGTTTTTTGGGTCTCAGAAGCGATTTGTACATGTTTACACTGTGCTAGAAAAATTTCAATTTTCAGGCAAAAAAAATGCTAAAACTCGTTTTTTTGGCCCAAAAAGTCGATTTGTGCATGCATCTTCGATACTCGTTTATATCCCAAATTTAGCCTAAAAACACCGAAAAATCGAGTTTTTTTGGTCTCAGAAGCGATTTGCACTGTGCTAGAAAAATTTCAATTTCAAGGCAAAAAAAAAGCTAAAACACGTGTTTTTGGCCCAAAAAGTCGATTTGTGCATGCAACTTCGATACCCGTTTATATCCCAAATCTAGCCTAAAAACACCGAAAAATCGAGTTTTTTGGGTTTCAGAAGCGATTTGTACTGTGCTAGAAAAATTTCAATTTTCAGGCAAAAAAAATGCTAAAACACGTTTTTTTGGCCCAAAAAGTCGATTTGTGCATGCATCTTCGATACCCGTTTATATCCCAATTTTAGCCTAAAAACACTGAAAAATCGAGTTTTTTGGGTCTCAGAAGCGATTTGTACATGTTTACACTGTGCTTGAAAAATTTCAATTTTCAGGCAAAAAAAAATGCTAAAACACGTTTTTTGGGCCCAAAAAGTCGATTTGTGCATGCATCTTCGATACCCGTTTATATCCCAAATTTAGCCTGAAAACACAGAAAAAATCGAATTTTTTTGGTCTCAGAAGCGATTTGTACATGTCTACACTGTTCTAGAAAAAATTCAATTTTCAGGCAAAAAAAATGCTAAAACACGTTTTTTGGGCCCAAAAAGTCGATTTGAGCATGCATCTTCGATACCCGTTTATATCCAAAATTTAACCTAAAAACACCGAAAAATCGAGTTTTTATGGTCTCAGAAGCGATTTGTACTGTGCTAGAAAAATTTCAATTTTCAGGCAAAAAAATGCTAAAACACGTTTTTTTGGCCCAAAAAGTCGATTTGTGCATGTATCTTCGATACCCGTTTATATCCCAAATTTAGCCTAAAAACACCGAAAAATCGAGTTTTTTGGGTCTCAGAAGCGATTTGTACATGTTTACACTGTGCTAGAGAAATTTCAATTTTCAGGCAAAAAAAATGCTAAAACACGTTTTTTGGGCCCAAAAAGTCGATTTGTGCATGCATCTTCGATACCCGTTTATATCCCAAACTTAGCCTAAAAACACCGAAAAATCGAGTTTTTTGGGTCTCAGAAGCGATTTGTACATGTTTACACTGTGATAGAAAAAAATCAATTTTCAGGCAAAAAAAATGCTAAAACACGTTTTTTGGGCCCAAAAAGTCGATTTGTGCATGCATCTTCGATACTCGTTTATATCCCAAATTTAGCCTAAAAACACCGAAAAATCCAGTTTTTTTTGTCTCAGAAGCGATTTGTACTGTGCTAGAAAAATTTCAATTTCAAGGCAAAAAAAAAGCTAAAACACGTTTTTTTGGCCCAAAAAGTCGATTTGTGCATGCATCGTCGATACCCGTTTATATCCCAAATCTAGCCTAAAAACACCGAAAAATCGAGTTTTTTGGGTCTCAGAAGCGATTTGTACTGTGCTAGAAAAAATTCAATTTTCAGGCAAAAAAAATGCTAAAACACGTTTTTTGGGCCCAAAAAGTCGATTTGTGCATGCATATTTGATACCCGTTAATATCCCAAATTTAGCTTAAAAACACCGAAAAATCGAGTTTTTTGGGTCTCAGAAGCGGTTTGTACATGTTTACACAATGCTAGAAAATTTTCAATTTTCAGGCAAAAAAAATGCTAAAACACGTTTTTTGGGCCCAAAAAGTCGATTTGTGCATGCATCTTCGATACCCGTTTATATCCCAAACTTAGCCTAAAAACACCGAAAAATCGAGTTTTTTGGGTCTCAGAAGCGATTTGTACATGTTTACACTGTGATAGAAAAATTTCAATTTTCAGGCAAAAAAAATGCTAAAACACGTTTTTTTGGCCCAAAAAGTTGATTTGTGCTTGCATCTTCGATACCCGTTTATATCCCAAATTTAGCCTAAAAACACCGAAAAATCGAGTTTTTTTGGTCTCAGAAGCGATTTGTACTGTGCTAGAAAAATTTCAATTTTCAGGCAAAAAAAATGCTAAAACACGTTTTTTTGGCCCAAAAAGTCGATTTGTGCATGCATCTTCGATACCCGTTTATATCCCAAATTTAGCCTAAAAACACCGAAAAATCGAGTTTTTTGGGTCTCAGAAGCGATTTGTACATGTTTACACTGTGATAGAAAAATTTCAATTTTCAGGCAAAAAAAATGCTAAAACACGTTTTTTGGGCCCAAAAAGTCGATTTGTGCATGCATCTTCGATACTCGTTTATATCCCAAATTTAGCCTAAAAACACCGAAAAATCCAGTTTTTTTGGTCTCAGAAGCGATTTGTACTGTGCTAGAAAAATTTCAATTTCAAGGCAAAAAAAAAGCTAAAACACGTTTTTTTGGCCCAAAAAGTCGATTTGTGCATGCATCTTCGATACCCGTTTATATCCCAAATCTAGCCTAAAAACACCGAAAAATCGAGTTTTTGGGTCTCAGAAGCGATTTGTACTGTGCTAGAAAAATTTCAATTTTCAGGCAAAAAAAATGCTAAAACACGTTTTTTTGGCCCAAAAAGTCGATTTGTGCATGCATATTTGATACCCGTTAATATCCCAAATTTAGCTTAAAAACACCGAAAAATCGAGTTTTTTGGGTCTCAGAAGCAGTTTTTACATGTTTACACTGTGCTAGAAAATTTTCAATTTTCAGGCAAAAAAAATGCTAAAACACGTTTTTTGGGCCGAAAAAGTCGATTTGTGCATGCATCTTCGATACCCGTTTATATCCCAAATTTAGCCTAAAGACACCGAAAAATCGAGTTTTTTGCTGTCAGAAGCGATTTGTACATGTTTACACTGTATTAGAAAAATTTCCATTTCAGACAAAAAAAATGCTAAAACACGTTTTTTTATCCCAAAAAGTCGTTTTGTGCATGCATCTTCGGTACCCGTTTATATCCCAAATTTAGCCTAAAAACACCGAAAAATCGAGTTTTTTGGGTCTCAGAAGCGATTTGTACATGTTTACACTGTGATAGAAAAATTTCAATTTTCAGGCAAAAAAAATGCTAAAACACGTTTTTTTGGCCCAAGAAGTCGATTTGTGCATGCATCTTCGATACTCGTTTATATCCCAAATTTAGCCTAAAAACACCGAAAAATCGAGTTTTTTGGGTCTCAGAAGCGATTTGTACTGTGCTAGAAAAATTTCAATTTTCAGGCAAAAAAAATGCTAAAACACGTTTTTTTGGCCCAAAAAGTTGATTTGTGCTTGCATCTTCGATACCCGTTTATATCCCAAATTTAGCCTAAAAACACCGAAAAATCGAGTTTTTTGGGTCTCAGAAGCGATTTGTACATGTTTACACTGTGCTAGAAAAATTTCAATTTTCAGGCAAAAAAATGCTAAAACACGTTTTTTTGGCCCAAAAAGTCGATTTGTGCATGCATCTTCGATACCCGTTTATATCCCAAATCTAGCCTAAAAACACCGAAAAATCGATTTTTTGGGTCTCAGAAGCGATTTGTACATGTTTACACTGTGCTAGAAAAATTTCAATTTTCAGGCAAAAAAAATGCTAAAACACGTTTTTTTGGCCCAAAAAGTCGATTTGTGCATGCATCTTCGATACCCGTTTATATCCCAAATTTAGCCTAAAAACACCGAAAAATCGAGGTTTTTGGGTCTCAGAAGCGATTTGTACATGTTTACACTGTGCTAGAAAAAATTCAATTTCTGGCAAAAAAATGCTAGAACACGTTTTTTTGGCCCAAAAAGTCGATTTGTGCATGCATCTTCGATGCCCGTTTATATCCCAAATTTAGCCTAAAAACACCGAAAAATCGAGTTTTTTGGGTCTCAGAAGCGATTTGTACATGTTTACACTGTGATAGAAAAATTTCAATTTTCAGGCAAAAAAAATGCTAAAACACGTTTTTTGGGCCCAAAAAGTCGATTTGTGCATGCATCTTCGATACTCGTTTATATCCCAAATTTAGCCTAAAAACACCGAAAAATCGAGTTTTTTTGGTCTCAGAAGCGATTTGTACTGTGCTAGAAAAATTTCAATTTCAAGGCAAAAAAAAAGCTAAAACACGTGTTCTTGGCCCAAAAAGTCGATTTGTGCATGCAACTTCGATACCCGTTTATTTCCCAAATCTAGCCTAAAAACACCGAAAAATCGATTTTTTGGGGTCTCAGAAGCGATTTGTACTGTGCTAGAAAAAAATCAATTTTCAGGCAAAAAAAATGCTAAAACACGTTTTTTTGGCCCAAAAAGTCGATTTGTGCATGCATATTTGATACCCGTTAATATCCCAAATTTAGCTTAAAAACACCGAAAAATCGAGTTTTTTTGGTCTCAGAAGCGGTTTGTACATGTTTACACTGTGCTAGAAAATTTTCAATTTTCAGGAAAAAAAAATGCTAAAACACGTTTTTTGGGCCCAAAAAGTCGATTTGTGCATGCATCTTCGATACCCGTTTATATCCCAAATTTAGCCTAAAGACACCGAAAAATCGAGTTTTTTGGTCTCAGAAGCGATTTGTACATGTTTACACTAATAGAAAAATTTCAATTTTCAGACAAAAAAAATGCTAAAACATGTTTTTTTGGCCCAAAAAGTCGTTTTGTGCATGCATCTTCGATATCCGTTTATATCCCAAATTTAGCCTAAAAACACCGAAAAATCGAGGTTTTTGGGTCTCAGAAGCGATTTGTACATGTTTACACTGTGATAGAAAAATTTCAATATTCAGGCAAAAAAAATGCTAAAACACGTTTTTTTGGCCCAAAAAGTCGATATGTGCATGCATCTTCGATACCCGTTTATATCCCAAATTTAGCCTAAAAACACCGAAAAATCGAGTTTTTTGGGTCTCAGAAGCGGTTTGTACATGTTTACACTGTGCTAGAAAATTTTCAATTTTCAGGCAAAAAAAATGCTAAAACACGTTTTTTTGGCCCAAAAAGTCGATTTGTGCATGCATCTTCGATACCCGTTTATATCCCAAATTTAGCCTAAAAACACCGAAAAATCGAGGTTTTTGGGTCTCAGAAGCGATTTGTACATGTTTACACTGTGCTAGAAAAATTTCAATTTCAGGCAAAAAAATGCTAGAACACGTTTTTTTGGCCCAAAAAGTCGATTTGTGCATGCATCTTCGATACCCGTTTATATCCCAAATTTAGCCTAAAAACACCGAAAAATCGAGTTTTTTGGGTCTCAGAAGCGATTTGTACATATTTACACTGTGATAGAAAAATTTCAATTTTCAGGCAAAAAAAATGCTAAAACACGTTTTTTGGGCCCAAAAACTCGATTTGTGCATGCATCTTCGATACTCGTTTATATCCCAAATTTAGCCTAAAAACACCGAAAAATCGAGTTTTTTTGGTCTCAGAAGCGATTTGTACTGTGCTAGAAAAATTTCAATTTCAAGGCAAAAAAAAAGCTAAAACACGTGTTTTTGGCCCAAAAAGTCGATTTGTGCATGCAACATCGATACCCGTTTATTTCCCAAATCTAGCCTAAAACACCGAAAAATCGATTTTTTTGGGTCTCAGAAGCGATTTGTACTGTGCTAGAAAAAAATCAATTTTCAGGCAAAAAAAATGCTAAAACACGTTTTTTTGGCCCAAAAAGTCGATTTGTGCATGCATATTTGATACCCGTTAATATCCCAAATTTAGCTTAAAAACACCGAAAAATCGAGTTTTTTTGGTCTCAGAAGCGGTTTGTACATGTTTACACTGTGCTAGAAAATTTTCAATTTTCAGGAAAAAAAAATGCTAAAACACGTTTTTTGGGCCCAAAAAGTCGATTTGTGCATGCATCTTCGATACCCATTTATATCCCAAATTTAGCCTAAAGACACCGAAAAATCGAGTTTTTTGGTCTCAGAAGCGATTTGTACATGCTTACACTAATAGAAAAATTTCAATTTTCAGACAAAAAAAATGCTAAAACACGTTTTTTTGGCCCAAAAAGTCGTTTTGTGCATGCATCTTCGATACCCGTTTATATCCCAAATTTAGCCTAAAAACACCGAAAAATCGAGGTTTTTGGTTCTCAGAAGCGATTTGTACATGTTTACACTGTGATAGAAAAATTTCAATATTCAGGCAAAAAAAATGCTAAAACACGTTTTTTTGGCCCAAAAAGTCGTTTTGTGCATGCATCTTCGATACCCGTTTATATCCCAAATTTAGCCTAAAAACACCGAAAAATCGAGTTTTTTGGGTCTCAGAAGCGGTTTGTACATGTTTACACTGTGCTAGAAAATTTTCAATTTTCAGGCAAAAAAAAATGCTAAAACATGTTTTTTGGGCCCAAAAAGTCGATTTGTGCATGCATCTTTGATACCCGTCAATATCCCAAATTTAGCTTAAAAACACCGAAAAATCGAGTTTTTTGGGTGTCAGAAGCGATTTGTACATGTCTACACTGTTCTAGAAAATTTTCAATTTTCAGGCAAAACAAATGCTAAAACACGTTTTTTGGGCACAAAATGTCGATTTGTGCATGCATCTTCGATACCCGTTTATATCCCAAATTTAGCCTAAAAACACCGAAAAATCGAGTTTTTTGGTCTCAGAAACGATTTGTACATGTTTACACTGTAATAGAAAAATTTAAATTTTCAGACAAAAAAATTGCTAAAACACGTTTTTTTGGCCCAAAACGTCGTTTTTTGCATGCATCTTCGATACCCGTTTATATCCCAAATTTAGCCTAAAAACACAGAAAAATCGAGTTTTTTGGGTCTCAGAAGCGATTTGTACATGTTTACACTGTGATAGAAATATTTCAATTTTCAGGCAAAAAAAATGCTAAAACACGTTTTTTTGGCCCAAAAAGTCGATTTGTGCATGCATCTTCGATACCCGTTTAAATCCCAAATTTAGCCTAAAAACACCGAAAAATCGAGTTTTTTTGGTCTCAGAAGCGATTTGTACTGTGCTAGAAAAATTTCAATTTTCAGGCAAAAAAAATGCTAAAACACGTTTTTTGGGCCCAAAAAGTCGATTTGTGCATGCATCTTCGATACCCGTTTATATCCCAAATTTAGCCTAAAGACACCGAAAAATCGAGTTTTTTGGTCTCAGAAGCGATTTGTACATGCTTACACTGTAATAGAAAAATTTCAATTTTCAGGCAAAAAAATGCTAAAACACGTTTTTTTGGCCCAAAAAGTCGTTATGTGCATGCATCTTCGATCCCCGTTTATATCCCAAATTTAGCCTAAAAACACCGAAAAATCGAGTTTTTTGGGTCTCAGAAGCGGTTTGTACATGTTTACACTGTGCTAGAAAATTTTCAATTTTCAGGCAAAAAAAAAATGCTAAAACACGTTTTTTGGGCCCAAAAAGTCGATTTGTGCATGCATCTTTGATACCCGTTAATATCCCAAATTTAGCTTAAAAACACCGAACAATCGAGTTTTTTGGGTGTCAGAAGCGATTTGTACATGTCTACACTGTTCTAGAAAATTTTTAATTTTCAGGCAAAAAAAATGCTAAAACACGTTTTTTGGACCCAAAAAGTCGATTTGTGCATGCATCTTCGATACCCGTTTACATCCCAAATTTAGCCAAAAGACACCGAAAAATCGAGTTTTTTGGTCTCAGAAGCGATTTGTACATGTTTACACTGTAATAGAAAAATTTCAATTTTCAGACAAAAAAAATGCTAAAACACGTTTTTTTGGCCCAAAACGTCGTTTTGTGCATGCATCTTCGATACTCGTTTATATCCCAAATTTAGCCTAAAAACACCGAAAAATCGAGTTTTTTTGGTACCAGAAGCGATTTGTACTGTGCTAGAAAAATTTCAATTTTCAGGCAAAAAAAATGCTAAAACACGTTTTTTGGGCCCAAAAAGTCGATTTGTGCATGCATCTTCGATACTCGTTTATATCCCAAATTTAGCCTAAAAACACCGAAAAATCGAGTTTTTTTGGTCTCAGAAGCGATTTGTACTGTGCTAGAAAAATTTCAATTTTCAGGCAAAAAAAATGCTAAAACACGTTTTTTGGGCCCAAAAAGTCGATTTGTGCATGCATCTTCGATACCCGTTTATATCCCAAATTTAGCCTAAAGACACCGAAAAATCGAGTTTTTTGGTCTCAGAAGCGATTTGTACATGTTTACACTGTAATAGAAAAATATCAATTTTCAGACAAAAAAAATGCTAAAACACGATTTTTTGGCCCAAAAAGTCGTTTTGTGCATGCATCTTCGATACCCGTTTATATCCCAAATTTAGCATAAAAACACCGAAAAATCGAGTTTTTTGGGGCTCAGAAGCGATTTTTACATGTTTACACTGTGATGGAAAAATTTCAATTTTCAGGCAAAAAAAATGCTAAAACACGTTTTTTTGGCCCAATAAGTCGATTTGTGCATGCATCTTCGATACTCGTTTATATCCCAATTTTAGCCTAAAAACACCGAAAAATCGAGTTTTTTTGGTCTCAGAAGCGATTTGTACTGTGCTAGAAAAAAATCAATTTTCAGGCAAAAAAAATGCTAAAACACGTTTTTTTGGCCCAAAAAGTTGATTTGTGCATGCATCTTCGATACACGTTTATATCCAAAATTTAGCCTAAAAACACCGAAAAATCGATTTTTTTGGGTCTCAGAAGAGATTTGTACTGTTCTAGAAAAATTTCAATTTTCAGGCAAAAAAAATGCTAAAACACGTTTTTTTGGCCCAAAAAGTCGATTTGTTCATGCATCTTCGATACCCGTTTATATCCCAAATTTAGCCAAAAAACACCGAAAAATCGAGTTTTTTGGGTCTCAGAAGCGATTTGTACATGTTTACACTGTGCTAGAAAAATTTCAATTTTCAGGCAAAAAAAATGCTAAAACACGTTTTTTTGGCCCAAAAAGTCGATATGTGCATGCATCTTCGATACCCGTTTATATCCCAAATTTAGCCTAAAAACACAGAAAAATCGAGTTTTTTGGGTCTCAGAAGCGATTTGTACATGTTTACACTGTGATAGAAAAAAATCAATTTTCAGGTAAAAAAAATGCTAAAACACGTTTTTTTGGCCCAAAAAGTCGATTTGTGCATGCATCTTCGATACTCGTTTATATCCCAAATTTAGCCTAAAAACACCGAAAAATCGAGTTTTTTTGGTCCCAGAAGCGATTTGTACTGTGCTAGAAAAATTTCAATTTTCAGGCAAAAAAAATGCTAAAACACGTTTTTTGGGCCCAAAAAGTCGATTTGTGCATGCATCTTCGATACTCGTTTATATCCCAAATTTAGCCTAAAAACACCGAAAAATCGAGTTTTTTGGGTCTCAGAAGCGATTTGTACTGTGCTAGAAAAATTTCAATTTTCAGGCAAAAAAAATGCTAAAACACGTTTTTTGGGCCCAAAAAGTCGATTTGTGCATGCATCTTCGATACCCGTTTATATCCCAAATTTAGCCTAAAGACACCGAAAAATCGAGTTTTTTGGTCTCAGAAGCGATTTGTACATGTTTACACTGTAATAGAAAAATATCAATTTTCAGACAAAAAAAATGCTAAAACACGTTTTTTTGGCCCAAAAAGTCGTTTTGTGCATGCATCTTCGATACCCGTTTATATCCCAAATTTAGCCTAAAAACACCGAAAAATCGAGTTTTTTGGGGCTCAGAAGCGATTTGTACATGTTTACACTGTGATGGAAAAATTTCAATTTTCAGGCAAAAAAAATGCTAAAACACGTTTTTTTGGCCCAAAAAGTCGATTTGTGCATGCATCTTCGATACTCGTTTATATCCCAAATTTAGCCTAAAAACACCGAAAAATCGAGTTTTTTCGGTCTCAGAAGCGATTTGTACTGTGCTAGAAAAATTTCAATTTTCAGGCAAAAAAAATGGTAAAACACGTTTTTTTGGCCCAAAAAGTTGATTTGTGCATGCATCTTCGATACCCGTTTATATCCCAAATTTAGCCTAATAACACCGAAAAATCAAGTTTTTTGGGTCTCAGAAGCGATTTGTACATGTCTACACTGTTCTAGAAAAAAATCAATTTTCAGGCAAAAAAAAGGCTAAAACACGTTTTTTTGGCCCAAAAGGTCGATTTGTGCATGCATCTTCGATACTCGTTTATATCCCAAATTTAGCCTAAAAACACCGAAAAATCGAGTTTTTTTGGTCCCAGAAGCGATTTGTACTGTGCTAGAAAAATTTAGATTTTCAGGCAAAAAAAATGCTAAAACACGTTTTTTGGGCCCAAAAAGTCGATTTGTGCATGCATCTTCGATACTCGTTTATATCCCAAATTTAGCCTAAAAACACCGAAAAATCGAGTTTTTTTGGTCTCAGAAGCGATTTGTACTGTGCTAGAAAAATTTCAATTTTCAGGCAAAAAAAATGCTAAAACACGTTTTTTGGGCCCAAAAAGTCGATTTGTGCATGCATCTTCGATACCCGTTTATATCCCAAATTTAGCCTAAAGACACCGAAAAATCGAGTTTTTTGGTCTCAGAAGCGATTTGTACATGTTTACACTGTAATAGAAAAATATCAATTTTCAGACAAAAAAAATGCTAAAACACATTTTTTTGGCCCAAAAAGTCGTTTTGTGCATGCATCTTCGATACCCGTTTATATCCCAAATTTAGCCTAAAGACACCGAAAAAGCGAGTTTTTTGGTCTCAGAAACGATTTGTACATGTTTACACTGTAATAGAAAAATATCAATTTTCAGACAAAAAAAATGCTAAAACACATTTTTTTGGCCCAAAAAGTCGTTTTGTGCATGCATCTTCGATACCCGTTTATATCCCAAATTTAGCCTAAAAACACCGAAAAATCGAGTTTTTTTGGTCTCAGAAGCGATTTGTACTGTGCTAGAAAAATTTCAATTTTCAGGCAAAAAAAATGCTAAAACACGTTTTTTTGGCCCAAAAAGTTGATTTGTGCATGCATCTTCGATACACGTTTATATCCCAAATTTAGCCTAAAAACACCGAAAAATCGATTTTTGGGGGTCTCAGAAGCGATTTGTACTGTGCTAGAAAAATTTCAATTTTCAGGCAAAAAAAATGCTAAAACACGTTTTTTTGGCCCAAAAAGTCGATTTGTTTATGGATCTTCGATACCCGTTTATATCCCAAATTTAGCCAAAAAAACACCGAAAAATCGAGTTTTTTGGGTCTCAGAAGCGATTTGTACATGTTTACACTGTGCTAGAAAAATTTCAATTTTCAGGCAAAAAAAATGCTAAAACACGTTTTTTTGGCCCAAAAAGTCGATATGTGCATGCATCTTCGATACCCGTTTATATCCCAAATTTAGCCTAAAAACACCGAAAAATCGAGTTTTTTGGGTCTCAGAAGCGATTTGTACATGTTTACACTGTGCTAGAAAAATTTCAATTTTCAGGCAAAAAAAATGCTAAAACACGTTTTTTGGGCCCAAAAAGTCGATTTGTTCATGCATCTTCGATACCCGTTTATATCCCAAATTTAGCCTAAAAACACCGAAAAATCGAATTTTTTGGGTCTCAGAAGCGATTTCTACATGTTTACACTGTGATGGAAAAATTTCAATTTTCAGGCAAAAAAAATGCTAAAACACGTTTTTTTGGCCCAAAAAGTCGATTTGTGCATGCATCTTCGATACCCGTTTATATCCCAAATTTAGCATAAAAACACCGAAAAATCGAGTTTTTTGGTCTCAGAAGCGATTTGTACATGTTTACACTGTAATAGAAAAATATCAATTTTCAGACAAAAAAAATGCTAAAACACGATTTTTTGGCCCAAAAAGTCGTTTTGTGCATGCATCTTCGATACCCGTTTATATCCCAAATTTAGCATAAAAACACCGAAAAATCGAGTTTTTTGGGGCTCAGAAGCGATTTGTACATGTTTACACTGTGATGGAAAAATTTCAATTTTCAGGCAAAAAAAATGCTAAAACACGTTTTTTTGGCCCAAAAAGTCGATTTGTGCATGCATCTTCGATACTCGTTTATATCCCAATTTTAGCCTAAAAACACCGAAAAATCGAGTTTTTTTGGTCTCAGAAGCGATTTGTACTGTGCTAGAAAAAAATCAATTTTCAGGCAAAAAAAATGCTAAAACACGTTTTTTTGGCCCAAAAAGTTGATTTGTGCATGCATCTTCGATACACGTTTATATCCAAAATTTAGCCTAAAAACACCGAAAAATCGATTTTTTTGGGTCTCAGAAGAGATTTGTACTGTTCTAGAAAAAATTCAATTTTCAGGCAAAAAAAATGCTAAAACACGTTTTTTTGGCCCAAAAAGTCGATTTGTTCATGCATCTTCGATACCCGTTTATATCCCAAATTTAGCCAAAAAACACCGAAAAATCGAGTTTTTTGGGTCTCAGAAGCGATTTGTACATGTTTACACTGTGCTAGAAAAATTTCAATTTTCAGGCAAAAAAAATGCTAAAACACGTTTTTTTGGCCCAAAAAGTCGATATGTGCATGCATCTTCGATACCCGTTTATATCCCAAATTTAGCCTAAAAACACCGAAAAATCGAGTTTTTTGGGTCTCAGAAGCGATTTGTACTGTGCTAGAAAAAAATCAATTTTCAGGCAAAAAAAATGCTAAAACACGTTTTTTTGGCCCAAAAAGTTGATTTGTGCATGCATCTTCGATACACGTTTATATCCCAAATTTAGCCTAAAAACACCGAAAAATCGAGTTTTTTTGGTCCCAGAAGCGATTTGTACTGTGCTAGAAAAATTTCAATTTTCAGGCAAAAAAAATGCTAAAACACGTTTTTTGGGCCCAAAAAGTCGATTTGTGCATGCATCTTCGATACTCGTTTATATCCCAAATTTAGCCTAAAAACACCGAAAAATCGAGTTTTTTTGGTCTCAGAAGCGATTTGTACTGTGCTAGAAAAATTTCAATTTTCAGGCAAAAAAAATGCTAAAACACGTTTTTTGGGCCCAAAAAGTCGATTTGTGCATGCATCTTCGATACCCGTTTATATCCCAAATTTAGCCTAAAGACACCGAAAAATCGAGTTTTTTGGTCTCAGAAGCGATTTGTACATGTTTACACTGTAATAGAAAAATATCAATTTTCAGACAAAAAAAATGCTAAAACACGTTTTTTTGGCCCAAAAAGTCGTTTTGTGCATGCATCTTCGATACCCGTTTATATCCCAAATTTAGCCTAAAAACACCGAAAAATCGAGTTTTTTGGGGCTCAGAAGCGATTTGTACATGTTTACACTGTGATGGAAAAATTTCAATTTTCAGGCAAAAAAAATGCTAAAACACGTTTTTTTGGCCCAAAAAGTCGATTTGTGCATGCATCTTCGATACTCGTTTATATCCCAAATTTAGCCTAAAAACACCGAAAAATCGAGTTTTTTCGGTCTCAGAAGCGATTTGTACTGTGCTAGAAAAATTTCAATTTTCAGGCAAAAAAAATGGTAAAACACGTTTTTTTGGCCCAAAAAGTTGATTTGTGCATGCAGCTTCGATACCCGTTTATATCCCAAATTTAGCCTAAAAACACCGAAAAATCGAGTTTTTTTGGTCCCAGAAGCGATTTGTACTGTGCTAGAAAAATTTAAATTTTCAGGCAAAAAAAATGCTAAAACACGTTTTTTGGGCCCAAAAAGTCGATTTGTGCATGCATCTTCGATACTCGTTTATATCCCAAATTTAGCCTAAAAACACCGAAAAATCGAGTTTTTTTGGTCTCAGAAGCGATTTGTACTGTGCTAGAAAAATTTCAATTTTCAGGCAAAAAAAATGCTAAAACACGTTTTTTGGGCCCAAAAAGTCGATTTGTGCATGCATCTTCGATACCCGTTTATATCCCAAATATAGCCTAAAGACACCGAAAAATCGAGTTTTTTGGTCTCAGAAGCGATTTGTACATGTTTACACTGTAATAGAAAAATATCAATTTTCAGACAAAAAAAATGCTAAAACACATTTTTTTGGCCCAAAAAGTCGTTTTGTGCATGCATCTTCGATACCCGTTTATATCCCAAATTTAGCCTAAAGACACCGAAAAAGCGAGTTTTTTGGTCTCAGAAGCGATTTGTACATGTTTACACTGTAATAGAAAAATATCAATTTTCAGACAAAAAAAATGCTAAAACACATTTTTTTGGCCCAAAAAGTCGTTTTGTGCATGCATCTTCGATACCCGTTTATATCCCAAATTTAGCCTAAAAACACCGAAAAATCGAGTTTTTTTGGTCTCAGAAGCGATTTGTACTGTGCTAGAAAAATTTCAATTTTCAGGCAAAAAAAATGCTAAAACACGTTTTTTTGGCCCAAAAAGTTGATTTGTGCATGCATCTTCGATACACGTTTATATCCCAAATTTAGCCTAAAAACACCGAAAAATCGATTTTTTGGGGTCTCAGAAGCGATTTGTACTGTGCTAGAAAAATTTCAATTTTCAGGCAAAAAAAATGCTAAAACACGTTTTTTTGGCCCAAAAAGTCGATTTGTTTATGGATCTTCGATACCCGTTTATATCCCAAATTTAGCCAAAAAAACACCGAAAAATCGAGTTTTTTGGGTCTCAGAAGCGATTTGTACATGTTTACACTGTGCTAGAAAAATTTCAATTTTCAGGCAAAAAAAATGCTAAAACACGTTTTTTTGGCCCAAAAAGTCGATATGTGCATGCATCTTCGATACCCGTTTATATCCCAAATTTAGCCTAAAAACACCGAAAAATCGAGTTTTTTGGGTCTCAGAAGCGATTTGTACATGTTTACACTGTGCTAGAAAAATTTCAATTTTCAGGCAAAAAAAATGCTAAAACACGTTTTTTGGGCCCAAAAAGTCGATTTGTTCATGCATCTTCGATACCCGTTTATATCCCAAATTTAGCCTAAAAACACCGAAAAATCGAATTTTTTGGGTCTCAGAAGCGATTTCTACATGTTTACACTGTGATGGAAAAATTTCAATTTTCAGGCAAAAAAAATGCTAAAACACGTTTTTTTGGCCCAAAAAGTCGATTTGTGCATGCATCTTCGATACTCGTTTATATCCCAATTTTAGCCTAATAACACCGAAAAATCGAGTTTTTTTGGTCTCAGAAGCGATTTGTACTGTGCTAGAAAAAAATCAATTTTCAGGCAAAAAAAATGCTAAAACACGTTTTTTTGGCCCAAAAAGTTGATTTGTGCATGCATCTTCGATACCCGTTTATATCCCAAATTTAGCCAAAAAACACCGAAAAATCGAGTTTGTTGGGTCTCAGAAGCGATTTGTACATGTTTACACTGTGCTAGAAAAAATTCAATTTTCAGGCAAAAAAAATGCTAAAACACGTTTTTTTGGCCCAAAAAGTCGATATGTGCATGCATCTTCGATACCCGTTTATATCCCAAATTTAGCCTAAAAACACCGAAAAATCGAGTTTTTTGGGTCTCAGAAGCGATTTGTACATGTTTACACTGTGATAGAAAAAAATCAATTTTCAGGGAAAAAAAATGCTAAAACACGTTTTTTTGGCCCAAAAAGTCGATTTGTGCATGCATCTTCGATACTCGTTTATATCCCAAATTTAGCCTAAAAACACCGAAAAATCGAGTTTTTTTGGTCCCAGAAGCGATTTGTACTGTGCTAGAAAAATTTCAATTTTCAGGCAAAAAAAATGCTAAAACACGTTTTTTGGGCCCAAAAAGTCGATTTGTGCATGCATCTTCGATACTCGTTTATATCCCAAATTTAGCCTAAAAACACCGAAAAATCGAGTTTTTTTGGTCTCAGAAGCGATTTGTACTGTGCTAGAAAAATTTCAATTTTCAGGCAAAAAAAATGCTAAAACACGTTTTTTGGGCCCAAAAAGTCGATTTGTGCATGCATCTTCGATACCCGTTTATATCCCAAATTTAGCCTAAAGACACCGAAAAATCGAGTTTTTTGGTCTCAGAAGCGATTTGTACATGTTTACACTGTAATAGAAAAATATCAATTTTCAGACAAAAAAAATGCTAAAACACGTTTTTTTGGCCCAAAAAGTCGTTTTGTGCATGCATCTTCGATACCCGTTTATATCCCAAATTTAGCCTAAAAACACCGAAAAATCGAGTTTTTTGGGGCTCAGAAGCGATTTGTACATGTTTACACTGTGATGGAAAAATTTCAATTTTCAGGCAAAAAAAATGCTAAAACACGTTTTTTTGGCCCAAAAAGTCGATTTGTGCATGCATCTTCGATACTCGTTTATATCCCAAATTTAGCCTAAAAACACCGAAAAATCGAGTTTTTTCGGTCTCAGAAGCGATTTGTACTGTGCTAGAAAAATTTCAATTTTCAGGCAAAAAAAATGGTAAAACACGTTTTTTTGGCCCAAAAAGTTGATTTGTGCATGCAGCTTCGATACCCGTTTATATCCCAAATTTAGCCTAATAACACCGAAAAATCAAGTTTTTTGGGTCTCAGAAGCGATTTGTACATGTCTACACTGTTCTAGAAAAAAATCAATTTTCAGGCAAAAAAAATGCTAAAACACGTTTTTTTGGCCCAAAAGGTCGATTTGTGCATGCATCTTCGATACTCGTTTATATCCCAAATTTAGCCTAAAAACACCGAAAAATCGAGTTTTTTTGGTCCCAGAAGCGATTTGTACTGTGCTAGAAAAATTTAAATTTTCAGGCAAAAAAAATGCTAAAACACGTTTTTTGGGCCCAAAAAGTCGATTTGTGCATGCATCTTCGATACTCGTTTATATCCCAAATTTAGCCTAAAAACACCGAAAAATCGAGTTTTTTTGGTCTCAGAAGCGATTTGTACTGTGCTAGAAAAATTTCAATTTTCAGGCAAAAAAAATGCTAAAACACGTTTTTTGGGCCCAAAAAGTCGATTTGTGCATGCATCTTCGATACCCGTTTATATCCCAAATTTAGCCTAAAGACACCGAAAAATCGAGTTTTTTGGTCTCAGAAGCGATTTGTACATGTTTACACTGTAATAGAAAAATATCAATTTTCAGACAAAAAAAATGCTAAAACACATTTTTTTGGCCCAAAAAGTCGTTTTGTGCATGCATCTTCGATACCCGTTTATATCCCAAATTTAGCCTAAAGACACCGAAAAAGCGAGTTTTTTGGTCTCAGAAGCGATTTGTACATGTTTACACTGTAATAGAAAAATATCAATTTTCAGACAAAAAAAATGCTAAAACACATTTTTTTGGCCCAAAAAGTCGTTTTGTGCATGCATCTTCGATACCCGTTTATATCCCAAATTTAGCCTAAAAACACCGAAAAATCGAGTTTTTTTGGTCTCAGAAGCGATTTGTACTGTGCTAGAAAAATTTCAATTTTCAGGCAAAAAAAATGCTAAAACACGTTTTTTTGGCCCAAAAAGTTGATTTGTGCATGCATCTTCGATACACGTTTATATCCCAAATTTAGCCTAAAAACACCGAAAAATCGATTTTTTGGGGTCTCAGAAGCGATTTGTACTGTGCTAGAAAAATTTCAATTTTCAGGCAAAAAAAATGCTAAAACACGTTTTTTTGGCCCAAAAAGTCGATTTGTTTATGGATCTTCGATACCCGTTTATATCCCAAATTTAGCCAAAAAAACACCGAAAAATCGAGTTTTTTGGGTCTCAGAAGCGATTTGTACATGTTTACACTGTGCTAGAAAAATTTCAATTTTCAGGCAAAAAAAATGCTAAAACACGTTTTTTTGGCCCAAAAAGTCGATATGTGCATGCATCTTCGATACCCGTTTATATCCCAAATTTAGCCAAAAAACACCGAAAAATCGAGTTTTTTGGGTCTCAGAAGCGATTTGTACATGTTTACACTGTGCTAGAAAAAATTCAATTTTCAGGCAAAAAAAATGCTAAAACACGTTTTTTGGGCCCAAAAAGTCGATTTGTTCATGCATCTTCGATACCCGTTTATATCCCAAATTTAGCCTAAAAACACCGAAAAATCGAATTTTTTGGGTCTCAGAAGCGATTTCTACATGTTTACACTGTGATGGAAAAATTTCAATTTTCAGGCAAAAAAAATGCTAAAACACGTTTTTTTGGCCCAAAAAGTCGATTTGTGCATGCATCTTCGATACTCGTTTATATCCCAATTTTAGCCTAATAACACCGAAAAATCGAGTTTTTTTGGTCTCAGAAGCGATTTGTACTGTGCTAGAAAAAAATCAATTTTCAGGCAAAAAAAATGCTAAAACACGTTTTTTTGGCCCAAAAAGTTGATTTGTGCATGCATCTTCGATACACGTTTATATCCAAAATTTAGCCTAAAAACACCGAAAAATCGATTTTTTTGGGTCTCAGAAGAGATTTGTACTGTTCTAGAAAAATTTCAATTTTCAGGCAAAAAAAATGCTAAAACACGTTTTTTTGGCCCAAAAAGTCGATTTGTTCATGCATCTTCGATACCCGTTTATATCCCAAATTTAGCCAAAAAACACCGAAAAATCGAGTTTTTTGGGTCTCAGAAGCGATTTGTACATGTTTACACTGTGCTAGAAAAATTTCAATTTTCAGGCAAAAAAAATGCTAAAACACGTTTTTTTGGCCCAAAAAGTCGATATGTGCATGCATCTTCGATACCCGTTTATATCCCAAATTTAGCCTAAAAACACCGAAAAATCGAGTTTTTTGGGTCTCAGAAGCGATTTGTACATGTTTACACTGTGATAGAAAAAAATCAATTTTCAGGGAAAAAAAATGCTAAAACACGTTTTTTTGGCCCAAAAAGTCGATTTGTGCATGCATCTTCGATACTCGTTTATATCCCAAATTTAGCCTAAAAACACCGAAAAATCGAGTTTTTTTGGTCCCAGAAGCGATTTGTACTGTGCTAGAAAAATTTCAATTTTCAGGCAAAAAAAATGCTAAAACACGTTTTTTGGGCCCAAAAAGTCGATTTGTGCATGCATCTTCGATACTCGTTTATATCCCAAATTTAGCCTAAAAACACCGAAAAATCGAGTTTTTTTGGTCTCAGAAGCGATTTGTACTGTGCTAGAAAAATTTCAATTTTCAGGCAAAAAAAATGCTAAAACACGTTTTTTGGGCCCAAAAAGTCGATTTGTGCATGCATCTTCGATACCCGTTTATATCCCAAATTTAGCCTAAAGACACCGAAAAATCGAGTTTTTTGGTCTCAGAAGCGATTTGTACATGTTTACACTGTAATAGAAAAATATCAATTTTCAGACAAAAAAAATGCTAAAACACGTTTTTTTGGCCCAAAAAGTCGTTTTGTGCATGCATCTTCGATACCCGTTTATATCCCAAATTTAGCCTAAAAACACCGAAAAATCGAGTTTTTTGGGGCTCAGAAGCGATTTGTACATGTTTACACTGTGATGGAAAAAATTCAATTTTCAGGCAAAAAAAATGCTAAAACACGTTTTTTTGGCCCAAAAAGTCGATTTGTGCATGCATCTTCGATACTCGTTTATATCCCAAATTTAGCCTAAAAACACCGAAAAATCGAGTTTTTTCGGTCTCAGAAGCGATTTGTACTGTGCTAGAAAAATTTCAATTTTCAGGCAAAAAAAATGGTAAAACACGTTTTTTTGGCCCAAAAAGTTGATTTGTGCATGCATCTTCGATACCCGTTTATATCCCAAATTTAGCCTAATAACACCGAAAAATCAAGTTTTTTGGGTCTCAGAAGCGATTTGTACATGTCTACACTGTTCTAGAAAAAAATCAATTTTCAGGCAAAAAAAATGCTAAAACACGTTTTTTGGGCCCAAAAAGTCGTTTTGTGCATGCATCTTCGATACCCGTTTATATCCCAAATTTAGCCTAAAGACACCGAAAAATCGAGTTTTTTGGTCTCAGAAGCGATTTGTACATGTTTACACTGTAATAGAAAAATATCAATTTTCAGACAAAAAAAATGCTAAAACACATTTTTTTGGCCCAAAAAGTCGTTTTGTGCATGCATCTTCGATACCCGTTTATATCCCAAATTTAGCCTAAAAACACCGAAAAATCGAGTTTTTTTGGTCTCAGAAGCGATTTGTACTGTGCTAGAAAAATTTCAATTTTCAGGCAAAAAAAATGCTAAAACACGTTTTTTTGGCCCAAAAAGTTGATTTGTGCATGCATCTTCGATACACGTTTATATCCCAAATTTAGCCTAAAAACACCGAAAAATCGATTTTTTGGGTTCTCAGAAGCGATTTGTACTGTGCTAGAAAAATTTCAATTTTCAGGCAAAAAAAATGCTAAAACACGTTTTTTTGGCCCAAAAAGTTGATTTGTGCATGCATCTTCGATACCCGTTTATATCCCAAATTTAGCCTAAAAACACCGAAAAATCGAATTTTTTGGGTCTCAGAAGCGATTTCTACATGTTTACACTGTGCTAGAAAAATTTCAATTTTCAGGCAAAAAAAATGCTAAAACACGTTTTTTTGGCCCAAAAAGTCGATATGTGCATGCATCTTCGATACCCGTTTATATCCCAAATTTAGCCTAAAAACACCGAAAATCGAGTTTTTTGGGTCTCAGAAGCGGTTTGTACTTGTTTACACTGTGCTAGAAAATTTTCAATTTTCAGGCAAAAAAAATGCTGAAACACGTTTTTTGGGCCCAAAAAGTCGATTTGTTCATGCATCTTCGATAGCCGTTTATATCCCAAATTTAGCCTAAAAACACCGAAAAATCGAGTTTTTTGGGTGTCAGAAGCGATTTGTACATGTTTACACTGTCCTAGAAAAATTTCAATTTTCAGGCAAAAAAAATGCTAAAACACGTTTTTTGGGCCCAAAAAGTCGATTTGTGCATGCATCTTCGATACCCGTTTATATCCCAAATTTAGCCTAAAGACACCGAAAAATCGAGTTTTTTGGTCTCAGAAGCGATTTGTACATGTTTACACTGTAATAGAAAAATTTCAATTTTCAGACAAAAAAAATGCTAAAACACGTTTTTTTGGCCCAAAAAGTCGTTTTGTGCATGCATCTTCGATACCCGTTTATATCCCAAATTTAGCCTAAAAACACCGAAAAATCGAGTTTTTTGGGTCTCAGAAGCGATTTGTACATGTTTACACTGTGATAGAAAAATTTCAATTTTCAGGCAAAAAAATACTAAAACACTTTTTTTTGGCCCAAAAAGTCGATTTGTGCATGCATCTTCGATACTCGTTTATATCCCAAATTTAGCCTAAAAACACCGAAAAATCGAGTTTTTTTGGTCTCAGAAGCGAATTGTACTGTGCTAGAAAAATTTCAATTTTCAGGCAAAAAAAATGCTAAAACACGTTTTTTTGGCCCAAAAAGTCGATTTGTGCACGCATCTTCGATACCCGTTTATATCCCAAATTTAGCCTAAAGACACCGAAAAATCGAGTTTTTTGGTCTCAGAAGCGATTTGTACATGTTTACACTGTAATAAAAAATGTCAATTTTCAGACAAAAAAAATGCTAAAACACGTTTTTTTGGCCCAAAAAGTCGTTTTGTGCATGCATCTTCGATACCCGTTTATATCCCAAATTTAGCCTAAAAACACCGAAAAATCGTGTTTTTTGGGTCTCAGAAGCGATTTGTACATGTTTACACTGTGATAGAAAAAATTCAATTTTCAGGCAGAAAAAATGCTAAAACACGTTTTTTTGGCCCAAAAAGTCGATTTGCGCATGCATCTTCGATACTCGTTTATATCCCAAATTTAGCCTAAAAACACCGAAAAATCGAGTTTTTTTGGTCTCAGAAGCGATTTGTACTGTGCTAGAAAAATTTCAATTTTCAGGCAAAAAAAATGCTAAAACACGTTTTTTTGGCCCAAAAAGTTGATTTGTGCATGCATCTTCGATACCCGTTTATATCCCAAATTTAGCCTAAAAGGACCGAAAAATCGAATTTTTTGGGTCTCAGTAGCGATTTGTACTGTGCTAGAAAAATTTCAATTTTCGGGCAAAAAAAATGCTAAAACACGTTTTTTTGGCCCAAAAAGTCGATTTGTTCATGCATCTTCGATACCCGTTTATATCCCAAATTTAGCCTAAAAACACCGAAAAATCGAGATTTTTGGGTCTCAGAAGCGATTTGTATATGTTTACACTGTGCTAGAAAAATTTCAGTTTCAGGCAAAAAAAATGCTAGAACACGTTTTTTTGGCCCAAAAAGTCGATTTGTGCATGCATCTTCGATACCCATTTATATCCCAAATTTAGCCTAAAAACACCGAAAAATCGAGTTTTTTGGGTGTCAGAAGCGATTTGTGCATGTCTACATTGTTCTAGAAAAAAAAAAAAATTTCAGGCAAAAAAAATGCTAAAACACGTTTTTTGGGCCCAAAAAGTCGATTTGTGCATGCATCCTCGATACTCGTTTATAACCCAAATTTAGCCTAAAAACACCGAAAAATCGAGTTTTTTAGGTCTCAGAAGCGATTTGTACTCTGCTAAAAAATATTCAATTTTCAGGCAAAAAAAATGCTAAAACACGTTTTTTGGGCCCAAAAAGTCGATTTGTGCATGCATCTTCGATACCCGTTTATATCCCAAATTTAGCCTAAAAACACCGAAAAATCGATTTTTTTGGGTCTCAGAAGCAATTTGCACATGTCTACACTGTGCTAGAAAATTTTCAATTTTTAGGCAAAAAACAATTTAAAACACATTTTTTGGGCCCAAAAAGTCGATTTGTGCATGCATCTTCGATACCCGTTTATATCCCAAATTTAGCCTAAAAACACCGAAAAATCGAGTTTTTTGGGTCTCAGAAGCGATTTGTACATGTTTACACTGTGCTAGAAAAATTTCAATTTTCAGGCAAAAAAAATGCTAAAACACGTTTTTTGGGCCCAAAAAGTCGATTTGTGCATGCATCTTCGATACCCGTTTATATCCCAAATTTAGCCTAAAAGCACCGAAAAATCGAGTTTTTTTGGTCACAGAAGCGATTTGTACTGTGCTAAAAAAAAATCAATTTTCAGGCAAAAAAAATGCTGAAACACTTTTTTTGGGCCCAAAAAGTCGATTTGTGCATGCATCTTCGATACCCGTTTATATCCCAAATTTAGCCTAAAAACACCGAAAAATCGAGTTTTTTGGGTCTCAGAAGCGATTTGTACATGTCTACACTGTTCTAGAAAAATTTCAATTTTCAGGCAAAAATAATGCTAAAACACGTTTTTTGGGCCCAAAAAGTCGATTTGTGCATGCATCTTCGATACCCGTTTATATTCCAAATTTGGACTAAAAACACCGAAAAATCGAGTTTTTTTGGTCTCAGAAGCGATTTGTATTCTGCTAGAAAAATTTCAATTTCCAGGCCAAAAAAATGCTAAAACACGTTTTTTGGGTCCAAAAAGTCGTTTTGTGCATGCATCTTCGATACCCGTTTATATCCCAAATTTAGCCTAAAAACACCGAAAAGTCGAGTTTTTTGGGTCTCAGAAGCGATTTGTACATGTTTACACTGTGCTAGAAAAATTTCAATTTTCAGGCAAAAAAAATGCTAAAACACGTTTTTTGGGCCCAAAAAGTCGATTTGTGCATGCATCTTCGATACCCGTTTATATCCCAAATTTTGCCTAAAAACACCGAAAAATCGAGTTTTTTGGGTCTCAGAAGCGATTTGTACATGTTTACACTGTTCTAGAAAAAAATCAATTTTCAGTCAAAAATAATGCTAAAACACGTTTTTTGGGCCCAAAAAGTCGATTTGTGCATGCATCTTCGATACCCGTTTATATTCCAAATTTAGCTTAAAAACACCGAAAAATCGAGATTTTTTGGTCTCAGAAGCGATTTGTATTGTGCTAGAAAAATTTCAATTTTCAAGCAAAAAAATGCTAATACTCGTTTTTTTGGCGCAAGAAGTCGATTTGTGCATGCATCTTCGATACCCGTTTATATCCCAAATTTAGCCAAAAAACACCGAAAAATCGAGTTTTTTGGTCTCAGAAGCGATTTGTACATGTTTACTCTGTAAAAGAAAAATTTCAATGTTCAGGCAAAAAACATGTTAAAACACGTTTTTTTGGCCAAAAATGTCGTTTTGTGCATGCATCTTCGATACCCGTTTATATCCCAAATTTAGCCTAAAAACACCGAAAAATCGAGTTTTTTGGGTCTCAGAAGCGATTTGTACATGTTTACACTGTGCTAGAAAAATTTCAATTTTCAGGCAAAAAAAATGCTAAAACACGTTTTTTGGGCCCAAAAAGTCGATTTGTGCATGCATCTTCGATACTCGTTTATATCCCAAATTTAGCCTAAAAACACCGAAAAATCGAGTTTTTTGGTCTCAGAAGTGATTTGTACATGTTTACACTGTGCTAGAAAAAATTCAATTTTCAGGCAAAAAAAATGCTAAAACACGTTTTTTGGGCCCAAAAAGTCGTTTTGTGCATGCATCTTCGATACCCGTTTATATCCCAAATTTAGCCTAAAAACACCGAAAAATCGAGTTTTTTGGTCTCAGAAGCGATTTTTACATGTTTACACTATAAAAGAAAAATTTCAATTTTCAGGCAAAAAAAATGCTAAAACACGTTTTTTTGGCCCAAAATGTCGTTTTGTGCATGCATCTTCGATACCCGTTTATATCCCAAATTTAGCCTAAAAACACCGAAAAATCGAGTTTTTTGGGTCTCAGAAGTGATTTGTACATGTTTACACTGTGCTAGAAAAAATTCAATTTTCAGTAAAAAAAAATGCTAAAACACGTTTTTTGGGCCCAAAAAGACGATTTGTGCATGCATCTTCGACACTCGTTTATATCCCTAATTTAGCCTAAAAACACCGAAAAATCGAGTTTTTTGGGTCTCAGAAGCGATTTGTACTGTGCTAGAAAAATTTCAATTTTCTGGCAAAAAAAATGCTAAAACACGTTTTTTTGGCCCAAAAAGTCGATTTGTGCATGCATCTTCGATACCCGTTTATATCCCAAATTTAGCCTAAAACACCGAAAAATCGAGTTTTTGGGTCTCAGAAGCGATTTATACATGTTTACACTGTGCTAGAAAAATTTCAATTTTCAGGCAAAAAAAATGCTAAAACACGTTTTTTGGGCCCAAAAAGTCGATTTGTGCATGCATCTTCGATACCCGTTTTTATCCCAAATTTAGCCTAAAAACACCGAAAAATCGAGTTTTTTTGGGTCTCAGAAGCGATTTGTACATGTTTACACTGAGCCAGAAAAATTTCAATTTTCAGGCAAAAAAAATGCTAAAACACGTTTTTTTGGCCCAAAAAGTCGATTTGTGCATGCATCTTCGATACCCGTTTATATCCCAAATTTAGCCTAATAACACCGAAAAATCGAGTTTTTTGGGTCTCAGAAGCGATTTGTACATGTCTACACTGCTCTAGAAAAAAATCAATTTTCAGGCAAAACAAATGCTAGAACACGTTTTTTTGGCCCAAAAAGTCGATTTGTGCATGCATCTTCGATACCCGTTTATATCCCAAATTTAGCCTAAAAACACCGAAAAATCATTTTTTTTTTGTCTCAGAAGCAATTTGTATTGTGATTGAAAAATTTCAATTTTCAGGCAAAAAAAAATGCTAAAACACGTTTTTTGGGCCCAAAAAGTCGATTTGTGCATGCATCTTCGAAACCCGTTTATATCCCAAATTTAGCCTAAAAACACCGAAAAATCGAGTTTTTTTGGTTTCAGAAGCGATTTGTACTGTGCTATAAAAATTTCAATTTTCAGGCAAAAAAAATGGTAAAACACGTTTTTTTTGGCCAAAAAAGTCGATTTGTGCATGCATCTTCGATACCCGTTTATATCCCAAATTTAGCCTAATAACACCGAAAAATCAAGTTTTTTGGGTCTCAGAAGCGATTTGTACATGTCTACACTGTTCTAGAAAAAAATCAATTTTCAGGCAAAAAAAATGCTAAAACACGTTTTTTTGGCCCAAAAAGTCGATTTGTGCATGCATCTTCGATACTCGTTTATATCCCAAATTTAGCCTAAAAACACCGAAAAATCGAGTTTTTTTGGTCCCAGAAGCGATTTGTACTGTGCTAGAAAAATTTCAATTTTCAGGCAAAAAAAATGCTAAAACACGTTTTTTGGGCCCAAAAAGTCGATTTGTGCATGCATCTTCGATACTCGTTTATATCCCAAATTTAGCTTAAAAACACCGAAAAATCGAGTTTTTTTGGTCTCAGAAGCGATTTGTACTGTGCTAGAAAAAATTCAATTTTCAGGCAAAAAATATGCTAAAACACGTTTTTTGGGCCCAAAAAGTCGATTTGTGCATGCATCTTCGATACCCGTTTATATCCCAAATTTAGCCTAAAGACACCGAAAAATCGAGTTTTTTGGTCTCAGAAGCGATTTGTACATGTTTACACTGTAATAGAAAAATATCAATTTTCAGACAAAAAAAATGCTAAAACACGTTTTTTTGGCCCAAAAAGTCGTTTTGTGCATGCATCTTCGATACCCGTTTATATCCCAAATTTAGCCTAAAAACACCGAAAATCGAGTTTTTTGGGGCTCAGAAGCGATTTGTACATGTTTACACTGTGATGGAAAAATTTCAATTTTCAGGCAAAAAAAATGCTAAAACACGTTTTTTTGGCCCAAAAAGTCGATTTGTACATGCATCTTCGATACTCGTTTATATCCCAAATTTAGCCTAAAAACACCGAAAAATCGATTTTTTTTTGTCTCAGAAGCAATTTGCACATGTCTACACTGTGCTAGAAATTTTTCAATTTTTAGGCAAAAAAAAATTTAAAACACATTTTTTGGGCCCAAAAAGTCGATTTGTGCATGCATCTTCGATACCCGATTATATCCCAAATTTAGCCTAAAAACACCGAAAAATCGAGTTTTTTGAGTCTCAGAAGCGATTTGTACATGTTTACACTGTGCTAGAAAAATTTCAATTTTCAAGCAAAAAAAATGCTAAAACACGTTTTTTTGGGCCCAAAAAATCGATTTGTGCATGCATCTTCGATATCCGTTTATATCCCAAATTTAGCCTAAAAACACCGAAAAAACGAGTTTTTTTGGTTTCAGAAGCGATTTGTACTGTGCTAGAAAAATTTCAATTTTCAGGCAAAAAAAATGCTAAAACACGTTTTTTTGGCCCAAAAAGTCGATTTGTGCATGCATCTTCGATACCCGTTTATATCCCAAATTTAGCCTAATAACACCGAAAAATCGAGTTTTTTGGGTCTCAGAAGCGATTTGTACATGTCTACACTGTTCTAGAAAAAAATCAATTTTCAGGCAAAAAAAATGCTAGAACACGTTTTTTTGGCCCAAAAAGTCGATTTGTGCATGCATCTTCGATACCCGTTTATATCCCAAATTTAGCCTAAAAACACCGAAAAATCATTTTTTTTTTTGTCTCAGAAGCAATTTGTATTGTGATTGAAAAATTTCAATTTTCAGGCAAAAAAAAATGCTAAAACACATTTTTTGGGCCCAAAAAGTCGATTTGTGCATGCATCTTCGATACCCGTTTATATCCCAAATTTAGCCTAAAAACACCGAAAAATCGAGTTTTTTTGGTTTCAGAAGCGATTTGTACTGTGCTATAAAAATTTCAATTTTCAGGCAAAAAAAATGGTAAAACACGTTTTTTTTGGCCCAAAAAGTCGATTTGTGCATGCATCTTCGATACCCGTTTATATCCCAAATTTAGCCTAATAACACCGAAAAATCAAGTTTTTTGGGTCTCAGAAGCGATTTGTACATGTCTACACTGTTCTAGAAAAAAATCAATTTTCAGGCAAAAAAAATGCTAAAACACGTTTTTTTGGCCCAAAAAGTCGATTTGTGCATGCATCTTCGATACTCGTTTATATCCCAAATTTTGCCTAAAAACACCGAAAAATCGAGTTTTTTTGGTCCCAGAAGCGATTTGTACTGTGCTAGAAAAATTTCAATTTTCAGGCAAAAAAAATGCTAAAACACGTTTTTTGGGCCCAAAAAGTCGATTTGTGCATGCATCTTCGATACTCGTTTATATCCCAAATTTAGCTTAAAAACACCGAAAAATCGAGTTTTTTTGGTCTCAGAAGCGATTTGTACTGTGCTAGAAAAATTTCAATTTTCAGGCAAAAAAAATGGTAAAACACGTTTTTTTTGGCCCAAAAAGTCGATTTGTGCATGCATCTTCGATACCCGTTTATATCCCAAATTTAGCCTAATAACACCGAAAAATCAAGTTTTTTGGGTCTCAGAAGCGATTTGTACATGTCTACACTGTTCTAGAAAAAAATCAATTTTCAGGCAAAAAAAATGCTAAAACACGTTTTTTTGGCCCAAAAAGTCGATTTGTGCATGCATCTTCGATACTCGTTTATATCCCAAATTTAGCCTAAAAACACCAAAAAATCGAGTTTTTTTGGTCTCAGAAGCGATTTGTACTGTGCTAGAAAAATTTCAATTTTCAGGCAAAAAAAATGCTAAAACACGTTTTTTTGGCCCAAAAAGTTGATTTGTGCATGCATCTTCGATACACGTTTATATCCCAAATTTAGCCTAAAAACACCGAAAAATCGATTTTTTTGGGTCTCAAAAGCGATTTGTACTGTGCTAGAAAAATTTCAATTTTCAGGCAAAAAAAATGTTAAAACACGTTTTTTTGGCCCAAAAAGTCGATTTGTTTATGGATCTTCGATACCCGTTTATATCCCAAATTTAGCCAAAAAACACCGAAAAATCGAGTTTTTTGGGTCTCAGAAGCGATTTGTACATGTTTACACTGTGCTAGAAAAATTTCAATTTTCAGGCAAAAAAAATGCTAAAACACGTTTTTTTGGCCCAAAAAGTCGATATGTGCATGCATCTTCGATACCCGTTTATATCCCAAATTTAGCCTAAAAACACCGAAAATCGAGTTTTTTGGGTCTCAGAAGCGGTTTGTACTTGTTTACACTGTGCTAGAAAATTTTCAATTTTCAGGCAAAAAAAAATGCTGAAACACGTTTTTTGGGCCCAAAAAGTCGATTTGTTCATGCATCTTCGATAGCCGTTTATATCCCAAATTTAGCCTAAAAACACCGAAAAATCGAGTTTTTTGGGTGTCAGAAGCGATTTGTACATGTTTACACTGTCCTAGAAAAATTTCAATTTTCAGGCAAAAAAAATGCTAAAACACGTTTTTTGGGCCCAAAAAGTCGATTTGTGCATGCATCTTCGATACCCGTTTATATCCCAAATTTAGCCTAAAGACACCGAAAAATCGAGTTTTTTGGTCTCAGAAGCGATTTGTACATGTTTACACTGTAATAGAAAAATTTCAATTTTCTGACAAAAAAAATGCTAAAACACGTTTTTTTGGCCCAAAAAGTCGTTTTGTGCATGCATCTTCGATACCCGTTTATATCCCAAATTTAGCCTAAAAACACCGAAAAATCGAGTTTTTTGGGTCTCAGAAGCGATTTGTACATGTTTACACTGTAATAGAAAAATTTCAATTTTCAGGCAAAAAAAATACTAAAACACTTCTTTTTGGCCCAAAAAGTCGATTTGTGCATGCATCTTCGATACTCGTTTATATCCCAAATTTAGCCTAAAAACACCGAAAAATCGAGTTTTTTTGGTCTCAGAAGCGAGTTGTACTGTGCTAGAAAAATTTCAATTTTCAGGCAAAAAAAATGCTAAAACACGTTTTTTTGGCCCAAAAAGTCGATTTGTGCACGCATCTTCGATACCCGTTTATATCCCAAATTTAGCCTAAAGACACCGAAAAATCGAGTTTTTTGGTCTCAGAAGCGATTTGTACATGTTTACACTGTAATAGAAAAATTTCAATTTTCAGGCAAAACAAAATGCTGAAACACGTTTTTTGGGCCCAAAAAGTCGATTTGTTCATGCATCTTCGATAGCCGTTTATATCCCAAATTTAGCCTAAAAACACCGAAAAATCGAGTTTTTTGGTCTCAGAAGCGATTTGTACATGTTTACACTGTAATAGAAAAATTTCAATTTTCAGACAAAAAAAATACTTAAACACTTTTTTTTGGCCCAAAAAGTCGATTTGTGCATGCATCTTCGATACTCGTTTATATCCCAAATTTAGCCTAAAAACACCGAAAAATCGAGTTTTTTTGGTCTCAGAAGCGAATTGTACTGTGCTAGAAAAATTTCAATTTTCAGGCAAAAAAAATGCTAAAACACGTTTTTTTGGCCCAAAAAGTCGATTTGTGCACGCATCTTCGATACCCGTTTATATCCCAAATTTAGCCTAAAGACACCGAAAAATCGAGTTTTTTGGTCTCAGAAGCGATTTGTACATGTTTACACTGTAATAGAAAAATTTCAATTTTCAGACAAAAAAAAATGCTAAAACACGTTTTTTTGGCCCGAAAAGTCGTTTTGTGCATGCATCTTCGATACCCGTTTATATCCCAAATTTAGCCTAAAAACACCGAAAAATCGTGTTTTTTGGGTCTCAGAAGCGATTTGTACATGTTTACACTGTGATAGAAAAATTTCAATTTTCAGGCAGAAAAAATGCTAAAACACGTATTTTTGGCCCAAAAAGTCGATTTGTGCATGCATCTTCGATACTCGTTTATATCCCAAATTTAGCCTAAAAACACCGAAAAATCGAGTTTTTTTGGTCTCATAAGCGATTTGTACTGTGCTAGAAAAATTTCAATTTTCAGGCAAAAAAAATGCTAAAACACGTTTTTTTGGCCCAAAAAGTTGATTTGTGCATGCATCTTCGATACCCGTTTATATCCCAAATTTAGCCTAAAAGCACCGAAAAATCGATTTTTTTGGGTCTCAGAAGCGATTTGTACTGTGCTAGAAAAATTTCAATTTTCGGGCAAAAAAAATGCTAAAACACGTTTTTTTGGCCCAAAAAGTCGATTTGTTCATGCATCTTCGATACCCGTTTATATCCCAAATTTAGCCTAAGAACACCGAAAAATCGAGATTTTTGGGTCTCAGAAGCGATTTGTATATGTTTACACTGTGCTAGAAAAATTTCAATTTTCAGGCAAAAAAAATGCTAGAACACGTTTTTTTGGCCCAAAAAGTCGATTTGTGCATGCATCTTCGATACCCATTTATATCCCAAATTTAGCCTAAAAACACCGAAAAATCGAGTTTTTTGGGTGTCAGAAGCGATTTGTACATGTCTACATTGTTCTAGAAAAAAAACAATTTTCAGGCAAAAAAAATGCTAAAACACGTTTTTTGGGCCCAAAAAGTCGATTTGTGCATGCATCCTCGATACTCGTTTATAACCCAAATTTAGCCTAAAAACACCGAAAAATCGAGTTTTTTAGGTCTCAGAAGCGATTTGTACTCTGCTAAAAAATATTCAATTTTCAGGCAAAAAAAATGCTAAAACACGTTTTTTGGGCCCAAAAAGTCGATTTGTGCATGCATCTTCGATACCCGTTTATATCCCAAATTTAGCCTAAAAACACCGAAAAATCGATTTTTTTGGGTCTCAGAAGCGATTTGTACTGTGCTAGAAAAATTTAAATTTTCAGGCAAAAAAAATGTTAAAACACGTTTTTTTGGCCCAAAAAGTCGATATGTGCATGCATCTTCGATACCCGTTTATATCCCAAATTTAGCCTAAAAACACCGAAAAATCGAGTTTTTTGGGTCTCAGAAGCGATTTGTACATGTTTACACTGTGCTAGAAAAAAATCAATTTTCAGGCAAAAAAAATGCTAAAACACGTTTTTTGGGCCCAAAAAGTCGATTTGTTCATGCATCTTCGATACCCGTTTATATCCCAAATTTAGCCTAAAAACACCGAAAATCGAGTTTTTTGGGTCTCAGAAGCGGTTTGTACTTGTTTACACTGTGCTAGAAAATTTTCAATTTTCAGGCAAAAAAAAATGCTGAAACACGTTTTTTGGGCCCAAAAAGTCGATTTGTTCATGCATCTTCGATAGCCGTTTATATCCCAAATTTAGCCTAAAAACAACGAAAAATCGAGTTTTTTGGGTGTCAGAAGCGATTTGTACATGTTTACACTGTCCTAGAAAAATTTCAATTTTCAGGCAAAAAAAATGCTAAAACACGTTTTTTGGGCCCAAAAAGTCGATTTGTGCATGCATCTTCGATACCCGTTTATATCCCAAATTTAGCCTAATAGCACCGAAAAATCGAATTTTTTGGGTCTCAGAAGCGATTTGTACTGTGCTAGAAATATTTCAATTTTCGGGCAAAAAAAATGCTAAAACACGTTTTTTTGGCCCAAAAAGTCGATTTGTTCATGCATCTTCGATACCCGTTTATATCCCAAATTTAGCCTAAAAACACCGAAAAATCGAGATTTTTGGGTCTCAGAAGCGATTTGTATATGTTTACACTGTGCTAGAAAAATTTCAATTTTCAGGCAAAAAAAATGCTAGAACACGTTTTTTTGGCCCAAAAAGTCGATTTGTACATGCATCTTCGATACCCATTTATATCCCAAATTTAGCCTAAAAACACCGAAAAATCGAGTTTTTTGGGTGTCAGAAGCGATTTGTACATGTCTACATTGTTCTAGTAAAAAAACAATTTTCAGGCAAAAAAAATGCTAAAACAAGTTTTTTGGGCCCAAAAAGTCGATTTGTGCATGCATCCTCGATACTCGTTTATAACCCAAATTTAGCCTAAAAACACCGAAAAATCGAGTTTTTTAGGTCTCAGAAGCGATTTGTACTCTGCTAAAAATTATTCAATTTTCAGGCAAAAAAAATGCTAAAACACGTTTTTTGGGCCCAAAAAGTCGATTTGTGCATGCATCTTCGATACCCGTTTATATCCCAAATTTAGCCTAAAAACACCGAAAAATCAATTTTTTTGGGTCTCAGAAGCAATTTGCACATGTCTACACTGTGCTAGAAAATTTTCAATTTTTAGGCAAAAAAAAATTAAAACACATTTTTTGGGCCCAAAAAGTCGATTTGTGCATGCATCTTCGATACCCGTTTATATCCCAAATTTAGCCTAAAAACACCGAAAAATCGAATTTATTGGGTCTCAGAAGCGATTTGTACATGTTTACACTGTGCTAGAAAAATTTCAATTTTTTGGCAAAAAAAATGCTAAAACACGTTTTTTGGGCCCAAAAAGTCGATTTGTGCATGCATCTTCGATACCCGTTCATATCCCAAATTTAGCCTAAAAACACCGAAAAATCGAGTTTTTTTGGTCACAGAAGCGATTTGTACTGTGCTAAAAAAAAATCAATTTTCAGGCAAAAAAAATGCTAAAACACTTTTTTTGGGCCCAAAAAGTCGATTTGTGCATGCATCTTCGATACCCGTTTATATCCCAAATTTAGCCTAAAAACACCGAAAAATCGAGTTTTTTGGGTCTCAGAAGCGATTTGTACATGTCTACACTGTTCTAGAAAAATTTCAATTTTCAGGCAAAAATAATGCTAAAACACGTTTTTTGGGCCCAAAAAGTCGATTTGTGCATGCATCTTCGATACCCGTTTATATTCCAAATTTGGACTAAAAACACCGAAAAATCGAGTTTTTTTGGTCTCAGAAGCGATTTGTATTGTGCTAGAAAAATTTCAATTTCCAGGCCAAAAAAATGCTAAAACACGTTTTTTGGGTCCAAAAAGTCGTTTTGTGCATGCATCTTCGATACCCGTTTATATCCCAAATTTAGCCTAAAAGCACCGAAAAGTCGAGTTTTTTGGGTCTCAGAAGCGATTTGTACATGTTTACACTGTGCTAGAAAAATTTCAATTTTCAGGCAAAAAAAATGCTAGAACACGTTTTTTTGGCCCAAAAAGTCGATTTGTGCATGCATCTTCGATACCCATTTATATCCCAAATTTAGCCTAAAAACACCGAAAAATCGAGTTTTTTGGGTGTCAGAAGCGATTTGTACATGTCTACATTGTTCTAGAAAAAAAACAATTTTCAGGCAAAAAAAATGCTAAAACACGTTTTTTGGGCCCAAAAAGTCGATTTGTGCATGCATCCTCGATACTCGTTTATAACCCAAATTTAGCCTAAAAACACCGAAAAATCGAGTTTTTTAGGTCTCAGAAGCGATTTGTACTCTGCTAAAAAATATTCAATTTTCAGGCAAAAATAATGCTAAAACACGTTTTTTGGGCCCAAAAAGTCGATTTGTGCATGCATCTTCGATACCCGTTTATATCCCAAATTTAGCCTAAAAACACCGAAAAATCGATTTTTTTGGGTCTCAGAAGCAATTTGCACATGTCTACACTGTGCTAGAAAATTTTCAATTTTTAGGCAAAAAAAAAATTAAAACACATTTTTTGGGCCCAAAAAGTCGATTTGTGCATGCATCTTCGATACCCGTTTATATCCCAAATTTAGCCTAAAAACACCGAAAATCGAATTTTTTGGGTCTCAGAAGCGATTTGTACATGTTTACACTGTGCTAGAAAAATTTCAATTTTCAGGCAAAAAAAATGCTAAAACACGTTTTTTGGGCCCAAAAAGTTGATTTGTGCCCGCATCTTCGATACCAGTTTATATCCCAAATTTAGCCTAAAGACACCGAAAAATCGAGTTTTTTGGTCTCAGAAGCGATTTGTACATGTTTACACTGTAATAGAAAAAAATCAATTTTCAGACAAAAAAAATGCTAAAACACGTTTTTTTGGCCCAAAAAGTCGTTTTGTGCATGCATCTTCGATACCCGTTTATATCCCAAATTTAGCCTAAAAACACCGAAAAATCGTGTTTTTTGGGTCTCAGAAGCGATTTGTACATGTTTACACTGTGATAGAAAAATTTCAATTTTCAGGCAGAAAAAATGCTAAAACACGTATTTTTGGCCCAAAAAGTCGATTTGTGCATGCATCTTCGATACTCGTTTATATCCCAAATTTAGCCTAAAAACACCGAAAAATCGAGTATTTTTGGTCTCATAAGCGATTTGTACTGTGCTAGAAAAATTTCAATTTTCAGGCAAAAAAAATGCTAAAACACGTTTTTTTGGCCCAAAAAGTTGATTTGTGCATGCATCTTCGATACCCGTTTATATCCCAAATTTAGCCTAATAGCACCGAAAAATCGAATTTTTTGGGTCTCAGAAGCGATTTGTACTGTGCTAGAAATATTTCAATTTTCGGGCCAAAAAAATGCTAAAACACGTTTTTTTGGCCCAAAAAGTCGATTTGTTCATGCATCTTCGATACCCGTTTATATCCCAAATTTAGCCTAAAAACACCGAAAAATCGAGATTTTTGGGTCTCAGAAGCGATTTGTATATGTTTACACTGTGCTAGAAAAATTTCAATTTTCAGGCAAAAAAAATGCTAGAACACGTTTTTTTGGCCCAAAAAGTCGATTTGTGCATGCATCTTCGATACCCATTTATATCCCAAATTTAGCCTAAAAACACCGAAAAATCGAGTTTTTTGGGTGTCAGAAGCGATTTGTACATGTCTACATTGTTCTAGAAAAAAAACAATTTTCAGGCAAAAAAAATGCTAAAACACGTTTTTTGGGCCCAAAAAGTCGATTTGTGCATGCATCCTCGATACTCGTTTATAACCCAAATTTAGCCTAAAAACACCGAAAAATCGAGTTTTTTAGGTCTCAGAAGCGATTTGTACTCTGCTAAAAAATATTCAATTTTCAGGCAAAAAAAATGCTAAAACACGTTTTTTGGGCCCAAAAAGTCGATTTGTGCATGCATCTTCGATACTCGTTTATAACCCAAATTTAGCCTAAAAACACCGAAAAATCGTGTTTTTTGGGTCTCAGAAGCGATTTGTACATGTTTACACTGTGATAGAAAAATTTCAATTTTCAGGCAGAAAAAATGCTAAAACACGTATTTTTGGCCCAAAAAGTCGATTTGTGCATGCATCTTCGATACTCGTTTATATCCCAAATTTAGCCTAAAAACACCGAAAAATCGAGTATTTTTGGTCTCATAAGCGATTTGTACTGTGCTAGAAAAATTTCAATTTTCAGGCAAAAAAAATGCTAAAACACGTTTTTTTGGCCCAAAAAGTTGATTTGTGCATGCATCTTCGATACCCGTTTATATCCCAAATTTAGCCTAATAGCACCGAAAAATCGAATTTTTTGGGTCTCAGAAGCGATTTGTACTGTGCTAGAAATATTTCAATTTTCGGGCCAAAAAAATGCTAAAACACGTTTTTTTGGCCCAAAAAGTCGATTTGTTCATGCATCTTCGATACCCGTTTATATCCCAAATTTAGCCTAAAAACACCGAAAAATCGAGATTTTTGGGTCTCAGAAGCGATTTGTATATGTTTACACTGTGCTAGAAAAATTTCAATTTTCAGGCAAAAAAAATGCTAGAACACGTTTTTTTGGCCCAAAAAGTCGATTTGTGCATGCATCTTCGATACCCATTTATATCCCAAATTTAGCCTAAAAACACCGAAAAATCGAGTTTTTTGGGTGTCAGAAGCGATTTGTACATGTCTACATTGTTCTAGAAAAAAAACAATTTTCAGGCAAAAAAAATGCTAAAACACGTTTTTTGGGCCCAAAAAGTCGATTTGTGCATGCATCCTCGATACTCGTTTATAACCCAAATTTAGCCTAAAAACACCGAAAAATCGAGTTTTTTAGGTCTCAGAAGCGATTTGTACTCTGCTAAAAAATATTCAATTTTCAGGCAAAAAAAATGCTAAAACACGTTTTTTGGGCCCAAAAAGTCGATTTGTGCATGCATCTTCGATACCCGTTTATATCCCAAATTTAGCCTAAAAACACCGAAAAATCAATTTTTTTGGGTCTCAGAAGCAATTTGCACATGTCTACACTGTGCTAGAAAATTTTCAATTTTTAGGCAAAAAAAAATTAAAACACATTTTTTGGGCCCAAAAAGTCGATTTGTGCATGCATCTTCGATACCCGTTTATATCCCAAATTTAGCCTAAAAACACCGAAAAATCGAATTTTTTGGGTCTCAGAAGCGATTTGTACATGTTTACACTGTGCTAGAAAAATTTCAATTTTCAGGCAAAAAAAATGCTAAAACACGTTTTTTGGGCCCAAAAAGTCGATTTGTGCATGCATCTTCGATACCCGTTCATATCCCAAATTTAGCCTAAAAACACCGAAAAATCGAGTTTTTTTGGTCACAGAAGCGATTTGTACTGTGCTAAAAAAAAATCAATTTTCAGGCAAAAAAAATGCTAAAACACTTTTTTTGGGCCCAAAAAGTCGATTTGTGCATGCATCTTCGATACCCGTTTATATCCCAAATTTAGCCTAAAAACACCGAAAAATCGAGTTTTTTGGGTCTCAGAAGCGATTTGTACATGTCTACACTGTTCTAGAAAAATTTCAATTTTCAGGCAAAAATAATGCTAAAACACGTTTTTTGGGCCCAAAAAGTCGATTTGTGCATGCATCTTCGATACCCGTTTATATTCCAAATTTGGACTAAAAACACCGAAAAATCGAGTTTTTTTGGTCTCAGAAGCGATTTGTATTGTGCTAGAAAAATTTCAATTTCCAGGCCAAAAAAATGCTAAAACACGTTTTTTGGGTCCAAAAAGTCGTTTTGTGCATGCATCTTCGATACCCGTTTATATCCCAAATTTAGCCAAAAAACACCGAAAAATCGAGTTTTTTGGTCTCAGAAGCGATTTGTACATGTTTACACTGTAAAAGAAAAATTTCAATTTTCAGGCAAAAAACATGTTAAAACACGTTTTTTTGGCCAAAAATGTCGTTTTGTGCATGCATCTTCGATACCCGTTTATATCCCAAATTTAGCCTAAAAACACCGAAAAATCGAGTTTTTTGGGTCTCAGAAGCGATTTGTACATGTTTACACTGTGCTAGAAAAATTTCAATTTTCAGGCAAAAAAAATGCTAAAACACGTTTTTTGGGCCCAAAAAGTCGATTTGTGCATGCATCTTCGATACTCGTTTATATCCCAAATTTAGCCTAAAAACACCGAAAAATCGAGTTTTTTGGTCTCAGAAGTGATTTGTACATGTTTACACTGTGCTAGAAAAAATTCAATTTTCAGGCAAAAAAAATGCTAAAACACGTTTTTTGGGCCCAAAAAGTCGTTTTGTGCATGCATCTTCGATACCCGTTTATATCCCAAATTTAGCCTAAAAACACCGAAAAATCGAGTTTTTTGGTCTCAGAAGCGATTTGTACATGTTTACACTATAATAGAAAAACTTCAATTTTCAGGCAAAAAAAAATGCTAAAACACGGTTTTTGGGCCCAAAAAGTCGATTTGTGCATGCATCTTCGATACCCGTTTATATCACAAATTTAGCCTAAAAACACCGAAAAATTGAGTATTTTTTCGTCTCAGAAGCGATTTGTACTGTGAATTTTTTTTTTCAATTTTCAGGCAAAAAAAATGCTAAAACACGTTTTTTTGGCCCAAAAACTTGATTTGTGCATGCATCTTCGATACCCGTTTATATCCCAAATTTAGCCTAAAAACACCGAAAAATCGTGTTTTGTGGGTCTCAGAAGCGATTTGTACATGTTTACACTGTGCTAGAAAAATTTCAATTTTCAGGCAAAAAAAAAATGCTAAAACACGTTTTTTGGGCCCAAAAAGTCGATTTGTGCATGCATCTTCGATACCCGTTTATATCCCAAATTTAGCCTAAAAACACCGAAAAATCTAGTTTTTTTGGTTTCAGAAGCGATTTGTACTGTGCTAGAAAAATTTCAATTTTCAGGCAAAAAAAATGCTAAAACACGTTTTTTTGGCCCAAAAAGTCGATTTGTGCATGCATCTTCGATACCCGTTTATATCGCAAATTTAGCCTAAAAACACCGAAAAATCGAGTTTTTTTTGGTCTAAGAAGCGATGTGTACTGTGATTTTTTTTTTCAATTTTCAGGCAAAAAAAATGCTAAAACACGTTTTTATGGCCCAAAAAGTCGATTTGTGCATGCATCTTCGATACCCGTTTATATCCCAAATTTAGCCTAAGAACACCGAAAAATCGAGTTTTTTGGGTCTTAGAAGCGATTTGTACATGTTTACACTGTGCTAGAAAAATTTCAATTTTCAGGCAAAAAAAAAAATGCTAAAACACGTTTTTTGGGCCCAAAAAGTCGATTTGTACATGCATCTTCGATACCCGTTTATATCCCAAATTTAGCCTAAAAACACCGAAAAATCTAGTTTTTTTGGTTTCAGAAGCGATTTGTACTGTGCTAGAAAAATTTCAATTTTCAGGCAAAAAAAATGCTAAAACACGTTTTTTTGGCCCAAAAAGTCGATTTGTGCATGCATCTTCGATACCCGTTTATATCCCAAATTTAGCCTAAAAACACCGAAAAATCGAGTTTTTTTTGGTCTAAGAAGCGATTTGTACTGTGATTTTTTTTTTTCAATTTTCAGGCATAAAAAATGCTAAAACACGTTTTTTTGGTCCAAAAAGTCGATTTGTGCATGCATCTTCGATACCCGTTTATATCCCAAATTTAGCCTAAAAACACCGAAAAATCGAGTTTTTTGGGTCTCAGAAGCAATTTGCACATGTCTACACTCTGCTAGAAAATTTTCAATTTTTAGGCAAAAAAAAAATTAAAACACATTTTTTGGGCCCAAAAAGTCGATTTGTGCATGCATCGTCGATACCCGTTTATATCCCAAATTTAGCCTAAAAACACCGAAAAATCGAATTTTTTGGGTCTCAGAAGCGATTTGTACATGTTTACACTGTTCTAGAAAAAATTCAATTTTTAGGCAAAAAAAATGCTAAAACACGTTTTTTGGGCCCACAAAGTCGATTTGTGCATGCATCTTCGATACCCGTTTATATCCCAAATTTAGCCTAAAAACACCGTAAAATCGAGTTTTTTGGGTCTCAGAAGCGATTTGTACTGTGCTAGAAAAATTTGAATTTTCAGGCAAAATAAATGCTAAAACACGTTTTTTTAGCCCAAAAAGTCGATTTCTGCATGCATCTTCGATACCCGTTTATATCCCAAATTTAGCCTAAAAACACCGAAAAATCGAGTTTTTTGGGTCTCAGAAGCGATTTGTACTGTGATAGAAAAAATTCAATTTTCAGGCCCAAAAAATGCTAAAACACGTTTTTTTGGCCCAAAAAGTCGATTTGTGCATGCATCTTCGATACCCGTTTATATCCCAAATTTAGCCTAAAAACACCGAAAAATCGAGTTTTTTGGGTCTCAGAAGCGATTTGTACATGTTTACACTGTGCTAGAATAATTTCAATTTTCAGGCAAAAAAAATGCTAAAACACGTTTTTTGGGCCCAAAAAGTCGATTTGTGCATGCATCTTCGATACCCGTTTATATCCCAAATTTAGCCTAAAAACACCGAAAAATCGAGTTTTTTTTGTCTCAGAAGCGATTTGTACTGTGCTAAAAAAAAATCAATTTTCAGGCAAATAAAATGCTAAAACACGTGTTTTTGCCCCAAAAAATCGATTTGTGCATGCATCTTCGAGACCCGTTTATATCCCAAATTTAGCCTAAAAACACCGAAAAATCGAGTTTTTTGGGTCTCAGAAGCAATTTGCACATGTCTACACTGTGCTAGAAAATTTTCAATTTTTAGGCAAAACAAAATTTAAAACACATTTTTTGGGCCCAAAAAGTCGATTTGTGCATGCATCTTCGATACCCGTTTATATCCCAAATTTAGCCTAAAACACCGAAAAATCGAGTTTTTGGGTCTCAGAAGCGATTTATACATGTTTACACTGTGCTAGAAAAATTTCAATTTTCAGGCAAAAAAAATGCTAAAACACGTTTTTTGGGCCCAAAAACTCGATTTGTGCATGCATCTTCGATACCCGTTTATATCCCAAATTTAGCCAAAAAAACACCGAAAAATCGAGTTTTTTGGGTCTCAGAAGCGATTTGTACATGTTTACACTGTGCTAGAAAAATTTCAATTTTCAGGCAAAAAAATGCTAAAACACGTTTTTTTGGCCCAAAAAGTCGATTTGTGCATGCATCTTCGATACCCGTTTTTATCCCAAATTTAGCCTAAAAACACCGAAAAATCGAGTTTTTTGGGTCTCAGAAGCGATTTGTACATGTTTACACTGAGCTAGAAAAATTTCAATTTTCAGGCAAAAAAAATGCTAAAACACGTTTTTTGGGCCCAAAAAGTCGATTTGTGCATGCATCTTCGATACCCGTTTATATCCCAAATTTAGCCTAAAAACACCGAAAAATCGAGTTTTTTGGGTCTCAGAAGCGATTTGTACATGTCTACACTGTTCTAGAAAAAATTCAATTTTCAGGCAAAAAAAATGCTAAAACACGTTTTTTGGGCCCAAAAAGTCGATTTGTGCATGCATCTTTGATAACTGTTTATATCCCAAATTTAGAATAAAAACACCAAAAAATCGAGATTTATTGGTCTCAGAAGCGATTTGTACTGTGCTAAAAAAAAATCAATTTTCAGGCAAAAAAAATGCTAAAACACGTTTTTTTGGCCCAAAAAGTCGATTTGTGCATGCATCTTCGATACCCATTTATATCCCAAATTTAGCCTAAAAACACCGAAAAATCGAGTTTTTTGGGTCTCAGAAGCAATTCGCAGATGTCTACACTGTGCTAGAAAATTTTCAATTTTTAGGCAAAAAAAAATTTAAAACACATTTTTTGGGCCAAAAAAGTCGATTTGTGCATGCATCTTCGATACCCGTTTATATCCCAAATTTAGCCTAAAAACACCGAAAAATCGAGTTTTTTGAGTCTCAGAAGCGATTTGTACATGTTTACACTGTGCTAGAAAAATTTCAATTTTCAGGCAAAAAAAATGCTAAAACACGTTTTTTTGGGCCCAAAAAGTCGATTTGTGCATGCATCTTCGATATCCGTTTATATCCCAAATTTAGCCTAAAAACACCGAAAAATCGAGTTTTTTTTGGTTTCAGAAGCGATTTGTACTGTGCTAGAAAAATTTCAATTTTCAGGCAAAAAAAATGCTAAAACACGTTTTTTTGGCCCAAAAAGTCGATTTGTGCATGCATCTTCGATACCCGTTTATATCCCAAATTTAGCCTAATAACACCGAAAAATCGAGTTTTTTGGGTCTCAGAAGCGATTTGTACATGTCTACACTGTTCTAGAAAAAAATCAATTTTCAGGCAAAAAAAATGCTAAAACACGTTTTTTTGGCCCAAAAAGTCGATTTGTGCATGCATCTTCGATACCCGTTTATATCCCAAATTTAGCCTAAAAACACCGAAAAATCATTTTTTTTTTTGTCTCAGAAACAATTTGTATTGTGATTGAAAAATTTCAATTTTCAGGCAAAAAAAAATGCTAAAACACGTTTTTTGGGCCCAAAAAGTCGATTTGTGCATGCATCTTCGATACCCGTTTATATCCCAAATTTAGCCTAAAAACACCAAAAAATCGAGTTTTTTTGGTTTCAGAAGCGATTTGTACTGTGCTATAAAAATTTCAATTTTCAGGCAAAAAAAATGCTAAAACACGTTTTTTTGGCCCAAAAAGTCGATTTGTGCATGCATCTTCGATGCCCGTTTGTATCCCAAATTTAGCCTAAAAACACCGAAAAATCGAGTTTTTTGGGTCTTAGAAGCGATTTGTACATGTTTACACTATGCTAGAAAAACTTCAATTTTCAGGCAAAAAAAATGCTAAAACACGTTTTTTTGGCCCAAAAAGTCGATTTGTGCATGCATCTTCGATACCCGTTTATATCCCAAATTTAGCCTAAAAACACCGAAAAATCGAGTTATTTTTTGGTCTCAGAAGCGATTTGTACTGTGAATTTTTTTTTTTCAATTTTCAGGCAAAAAAAATGCTAAAACACGTTTTTTTGGCCCAAAAAGTCGATTTGTGCATGCATCTTCGATACCCGTTTATATCCCAAATTTAGCCTAAAAACACCGAAAAATCGAGTTTTGTGGGTCTCAGAAGCGATTTGTACATGTTTACACTGTGCTAGAAAAATTTGAATTTTCAGGCAAAATAAATGCTAAAACACGTTTTTTTAGCCCAAAAAGTCGATTTCTGCATGCATCTTCGATACCCGTTTATATCCCAAATTTAGCCTAAGAACACCGAAAAATCGAGTTTTTTGGGTCTCAGAAGCGATTTGTACTGTGATAGAAAAATTTCAATTTTCAGGCAAAAAAAAATGCTAAAACACGTTTTTTTGGCCCAAAAAGTCGATTTGTGCATGCATCTTCGATACCCGTTTATATCCCAAATTTAGCCTAAAAACACCGAAAAATCGTGTTTTGTGGGTCTCAGAAGCGATTTGTACATGTTTACACTGTGTTAGAAAAATTTCAATTTTCAGGCAAAAAAAAAAATGCTAAAACACGTTTTTTGGGCCCAAAAAGTCGATTTGTGCATGCATCTTCTATACCCGTTTATATCCCAAATTTAGCCTAAGAACACCGAAAAATCTAGTTTTTTTGGTTTCAGAAGCGATTTGTACTGTGCTAGAAAAAATTCAATTTTCAGGCAAAAAAAATGTTAAACACGTTTTTTGGGCCCAAAAAGTCGATTTGTGCATGCATCTTCGATACCCGTTTATATCCCAAATTTAGCCTAAAAACACCGAAAAATCGAGTTTTTTGGGTCTCAGAAGCGATTTGTACATGTCTACACTGTTCTAGAAAAAATTCAATTTTCAGGCAAAAAAAATGCTAAAACACGTTTTTTGGGCCCAAAAAGTCGATTTGTGCATGCATCTTTGATAACTGTTTATATCCCAAATTTAGAATAAAAACACCAAAAAATCGAGATTTATTGGTCTCAGAAGCGATTTGTACTGTGCTAAAAAAAAATCAATTTTCAGGCAAAAAAAATGCTAAAACACGTTTTTTTGGCCCAAAAAGTCGATTTGTGCATGCATCTTCGATACCCATTTATATCCCAAATTTAGCCTAAAAACACCGAAAAATCGAGTTTTTTGGGTCTCAGAAGCAATTCGCAGATGTCTACACTGTGCTAGAAAATTTTCAATTTTTAGGCAAAAAAAAATTTAAAACACATTTTTTGGGCCAAAAAAGTCGATTTGTGCATGCATCTTCGATACCCGTTTATATCCCAAATTTAGCCTAAAAACACCGAAAAATCGAGTTTTTTGAGTCTCAGAAGCGATTTGTACATGTTTACACTGTGCTAGAAAAATTTCAATTTTCAGGCAAAAAAAATGCTAAAACACGTTTTTTTGGGCCCAAAAAGTCGATTTGTGCATGCATCTTCGATATCCGTTTATATCCCAAATTTAGCCTAAAAACACCGAAAAATCGAGTTTTTTTTGGTTTCAGAAGCGATTTGTACTGTGCTAGAAAAATTTCAATTTTCAGGCAAAAAAAATGCTAAAACACGTTTTTTTGGCCCAAAAAGTCGATTTGTGCATGCATCTTCGATACCCGTTTATATCCCAAATTTAGCCTAATAACACCGAAAAATCGAGTTTTTTGGGTCTCAGAAGCGATTTGTACATGTCTACACTGTTCTAGAAAAAAATCAATTTTCAGGCAAAAAAAATGCTAAAACACGTTTTTTTGGCCCAAAAAGTCGATTTGTGCATGCATCTTCGATACCCGTTTATATCCCAAATTTAGCCTAAAAACACCGAAAAATCATTTTTTTTTTTGTCTCAGAAACAATTTGTATTGTGATTGAAAAATTTCAATTTTCAGGCAAAAAAAAATGCTAAAACACGTTTTTTGGGCCCAAAAAGTCGATTTGTGCATGCATCTTCGATACCCGTTTATATCCCAAATTTAGCCTAAAAACACCAAAAAATCGAGTTTTTTTGGTTTCAGAAGCGATTTGTACTGTGCTATAAAAATTTCAATTTTCAGGCAAAAAAAATGCTAAAACACGTTTTTTTGGCCCAAAAAGTCGATTTGTGCATGCATCTTCGATGCCCGTTTGTATCCCAAATTTAGCCTAAAAACACCGAAAAATCGAGTTTTTTGGGTCTTAGAAGCGATTTGTACATGTTTACACTATGCTAGAAAAACTTCAATTTTCAGGCAAAAAAAATGCTAAAACACGTTTTTTTGGCCCAAAAAGTCGATTTGTGCATGCATCTTCGATACCCGTTTATATCCCAAATTTAGCCTAAAAACACCGAAAAATCGAGTTATTTTTTGGTCTCAGAAGCGATTTGTACTGTGAATTTTTTTTTTTCAATTTTCAGGCAAAAAAAATGCTAAAACACGTTTTTTTGGCCCAAAAAGTCGATTTGTGCATGCATCTTCGATACCCGTTTATATCCCAAATTTAGCCTAAAAACACCGAAAAATCGAGTTTTGTGGGTCTCAGAAGCGATTTGTACATGTTTACACTGTGCTAGAAAAATTTGAATTTTCAGGCAAAATAAATGCTAAAACACGTTTTTTTAGCCCAAAAAGTCGATTTCTGCATGCATCTTCGATACCCGTTTATATCCCAAATTTAGCCTAAGAACACCGAAAAATCGAGTTTTTTGGGTCTCAGAAGCGATTTGTACTGTGATAGAAAAATTTCAATTTTCAGGCAAAAAAAAATGCTAAAACACGTTTTTTTGGCCCAAAAAGTCGATTTGTGCATGCATCTTCGATACCCGTTTATATCCCAAATTTAGCCTAAAAACACCGAAAAATCGTGTTTTGTGGGTCTCAGAAGCGATTTGTACATGTTTACACTGTGTTAGAAAAATTTCAATTTTCAGGCAAAAAAAAAAATGCTAAAACACGTTTTTTGGGCCCAAAAAGTCGATTTGTGCATGCATCTTCTATACCCGTTTATATCCCAAATTTAGCCTAAGAACACCGAAAAATCTAGTTTTTTTGGTTTCAGAAGCGATTTGTACTGTGCTAGAAAAAATTCAATTTTCAGGCAAAAAAAATGTTAAACACGTTTTTTGGGCTCAAAAAGTCGATTTGTGCATGCATCTTCGATACCCGTTTATATCCCAAATTTAGCCTAAAAACACCGAAAAATCGAGTTTTTTTTTGGTCTAAGAAGCGATGTGTACTGTGATTTTTTTTTTCAATTTTCTGGCAAAAAAAATGCTAAAACACGTTTTTTTGGCCCAAAAAGTCGATTTGTGCATGCATCTTCGATACCCGTTTATATCCCAAATTTAGCCTAAAAACACCGAAAAATCGAGTTTTTTGGGTCTCAGAAGCAATTTGCACATGTCTACACTGTGCTAGAAAATTTTTAATTATTAGGCAAAAAAAAAATTAAAACACATTTTTTGGGCCCAAAAAGTCGATTTGTGCATGCATCTTCGATACCCGTTTATATCCCAAATTTAGCCTAAAAACACCGAAAAATCGAGTTTTTTGGGTCTCAGAAGCGATTTGTACATGTTTACACTGTTCTAGAAAAATTTCAATTTTTAGGCAAAAAAAATGCTAAAACACGTTTTTTGGGCCCACAAAGTCGATTTGTGCATGCATCTTCGATACCCGTTTATATCCCAAATTTAGCCTAAAAACACCGAAAAATCGAGTTTTTTGGGTCTCAGAAGCGATTTGTACTGTGCTAGAAAAATTTGAATTTTCAGGCAAAATAAATGCTAAAACACGTTTTTTTAGCCCAAAAAGTCGATTTCTGCATGCATCTTCGATACCCGTTTATATCCCAAATTTAGCCTAAAAACACCGAAAAATCGAGTTTTTTGGGTCTCAGAAGCGATTTGTACTGTGATAGAAAAATTTCAATTTTCAGGCAAAAAAAATGCTAAAACACGTTTTTTTGGCCCAAAAAGTCGATTTGTGCATGCATCTTCGATACCCGTTTATATCCCAAATTTAGCCAAAAAACACCGAAAAATCGAGTTTTTTGGGTCTTAGAAGCGATTTGTACATGTTTACACTGTGCTAGAAAAACTTCAATTTTCAGGCAAAAAAAAAATGCTAAAACACGGTTTTTGGGCCCAAAAAGTCGATTTGTGCATGCATCTTCGATACCCGTTTATATCCCAAATTTAGCCTAAAAACACCGAAAAATCGAGTTTTTTGGGTCTCAGAAGTGATTTGTACATGTCTACACTGTTCTAGAAAAAAATCAATTTTCAGGCAAAAAAAATGCTAAAACACGTTTTTTGGGCCCCAAAAGTCGATTTGTGCATGCATCTTCGATACCCGTTTATATCCCAAATTTAGCCTAAAAACACCGAAAAATCGAGTATTTTTTGGTCTCAGAAGCGATTTGTACTGTAAAGAAAAATGTCAATTTTCAGGCAAAAAAAATGCTAATACACGTTTTTTTGGCCCAAAAAGTCGATTTGTGCATGCATCTTCGATACCCGTTTATATCCCAAATTTAGCCTAAAAACACCGAAAAATCGAGTTTTTTTGGTCTCAGAAGCGATTTGTACTGTGCTAGAAAAATTTCAATTTTCAGGCAAAAAAAATGCTAAAACACGTTTTTTTGGCCCAAAGAGTCGATTTGTGTATGCATATTTGATACCCGTTAATATCCCAAATTTAGCCTTAAAACACCGAAAAATCGAGTTTTTTGGGTCTTAGAAGCGATTTGTACATGTTTACACTGTGCTAGAAAAACTTCAATTTTCAGGCCAAAAAAAATGCTAAAACACGGTTTTTGGGCCCAAAAAGTCGATTTGTGCATGCATCTTCGATACCCGTTTATATCACAAATTTAGCCTAAAAACACCGAAAAATTGAGTATTTTTTCGTCTCAGAAGCGATTTGTACTGTGAATTTTTTTTTTCAATTTTCAGGCAAAAAAAATGCTAAAACACGTTTTTTTGGCCCAAAAACTCGATTTGTGCATGCATCTTCGATACCCGTTTATATCCCAAATTTAGCCTAAAAACACCGAAAAATCGTGTTTTGTGGGTCTCAGAAGCGATTTGTACATGTTTACACTGTGCTAGAAAAATTTCAATTTTCAGGCAAAAAAAAAATGCTAAAACACGTTTTTTGGGCCCAAAAAGTCGATTTGTGCATGCATCTTCGATACCCGTTTATATCCCAAATTTAGCCTAAAAACACCGAAAAATCTAGTTTTTTTGGTTTCAGAAGCGATTTGTACTGTGCTAGAAAAATTTCAATTTTCAGGCAAAAAAAATGCTAAAACACGTTTTTTTGGCCCAAAAAGTCGATTTGTGCATGCATCTTCGATACCCGTTTATATCCCAAATTTAGCCTAAAAACACCGAAAAATCGAGTTTTTTTTGGTCTAAGAAGCGATGTGTACTGTGATTTTTTTTTTCAATTTTCAGGCAAAAAAAATGCTAAAACACGTTTTTTTGGCCCAAAAAGTCGATTTGTGCATGCATCTTCGATACCCGTTTATATCCCAAATTTAGCCTAAGAACACCGAAAAATCGAGTTTTTTGGGTCTTAGAAGCGATTTGTACATGTTTACACTGTGCTAGAAAAATTTCAATTTTCAGGCAAAAAAAAATGCTAAAACACGTTTTTTGGGCCCAAAAAGTCGATTTGTACATGCATCTTCGATACCCGTTTATATCCCAAATTTAGCCTAAAAACACCGAAAAATCTAGTTTTTTTGGTTTCAGAAGCGATTTGTACTGTGCTAGAAAAATTTCAATTTTCAGGCAAAAAAAATGCTAAAACACGTTTTTTTGGCCCAAAGAGTCGATTTGTGCATGCATCTTCGATACCCGTTTATATCCCAAATTTAGCCTAAAAACACCGAAAAATCGAGTTTTTTTGGTCTCAGAAGCGATTTGTACTGTGCTAGAAAAATTTCAATTTTCAGGCAAAAAAAATGCTAAAACACGTTTTTTTGGCCCAAAGAGTCGATTTGTGTATGCATATTTGATACCCGTTAATATCCCAAATTTAGCCTTAAAACACCGAAAAATCGAGTTTTTTGGGTCTTAGAAGCGATTTGTACATGTTTACACTGTGCTAGAAAAACTTCAATTTTCAGGCAAAAAAAAATGCTAAAACACGGTTTTTGGGCCCAAAAAGTCGATTTGTGCATGCATCTTCGATACCCGTTTATATCACAAATTTAGCCTAAAAACACCGAAAAATTGAGTATTTTTTCGTCTCAGAAGCGATTTGTACTGTGAATTTTTTTTTTCAATTTTCAGGCAAAAAAAATGCTAAAACACGTTTTTTTGGCCCAAAAACTCGATTTGTGCATGCATCTTCGATACCCGTTTATATCCCAAATTAAGCCTAAAAACACCGAAAAATCGTGTTTTGTGGTTCTCAGAAGCGATTTGTACATGTTTACACTGTGCTAGAAAAATTTCAATTTTCAGGCAAAAAAAAAATGCTAAAACACGTTTTTTGGGCCCAAAAAGTCGATTTGTGCATGCATCTTCGATACCCGTTTATATCCCAAATTTAGCCTAAAAACACCGAAAAATCTAGTTTTTTTGGTTTCAGAAGCGATTTGTACTGTGCTAGAAAAATTTCAATTTTCAGGCAAAAAAAAAATGCTAAAACACGTTTTTTTGGCCCAAAAAGTCGATTTGTGCATGCATCTTCGATACCCGTTTATATCCCAAATTTAGCCTAAGAACACCGAAAAATCGAGTTTTTTGGGTCTTAGAAGCGATTTGTACATGTTTACACTGTGCTAGAAAAATTTCAATTTTCAGGCAAAAAAAAAAATGCTAAAACACGTTTTTTGGGCCCAAAAAGTCGATTTGTACATGCATCTTCGATACCCGTTTATATCCCAAATTTAGCCTAAAAACACCGAAAAATCTAGTTTTTTTGGTTTCAGAAGCGATTTGTACTGTGCTAGAAAAATTTCAATTTTCAGGCAAAAAAAATGCTAAAACACGTTTTTTTGGCCCAAAAAGTCGATTTGTGCATGCATCTTCGATACCCGTTTATATCCCAAATTTAGCCTAAAAACACCGAAAAATCGAGTTTTTTTTGGTCTAAGAAGCGATTTGTACTGTGATTTTTTTTTTTCAATTTTCAGGCATAAAAAATGCTAAAACACGTTTTTTTGGTCCAAAAAGTCGATTTGTGCATGCATCTTCGATACCCGTTTATATCCCAAATTTAGCCTAAAAACACCGAAAAATCGAGTTTTTTGGGTCTCAGAAGCAATTTGCACATGTCTACACTCTGCTAGAAAATTTTCAATTTTTAGGCAAAAAAAAAATTAAAACACATTTTTTGGGCCCAAAAAGTCGATTTGTGCATGCATCTTCGATACCCGTTTATATCCCAAATTTAGCCTAAAAACACCGAAAAATCGAATTTTTTGGGTCTCAGAAGCGATTTGTACATGTTTACACTGTTCTAGAAAAATTTCAATTTTTAGGCAAAAAAAATGCTAAAACACGTTTTTTGGGCCCACAAAGTCGATTTGTGCATGCATCTTCGATACCCGTTTATATCCCAAATTTAGCCTAAAAACACCGTAAAATCGAGTTTTTTGGGTCTCAGAAGCGATTTGTACTGTGCTAGAAAAATTTGAATTTTCAGGCAAAATAAATGCTAAAACACGTTTTTTTAGCCCAAAAAGTCGATTTCTGCATGCATCTTCGATACCCGTTTATATCCCAAATTTAGCCTAAAAACACCGAAAAATCGAGTTTTTTGGGTCTCAGAAGCGATTTGTACTGTGATAGAAAAAATTCAATTTTCAGGCCAAAAAAATGCTAAAACACGTTTTTTTGGCCCAAAAAGTCGATTTGTGCATGCATCTTCGATACCCGTTTATATCCCAAATTTAGCCTAAAAACACCGAAAAATCGAGTTTTTTGGGTCTCAGAAGCGATTTGTACATGTTTACACTGTGCTAGAATAATTTCAATTTTCAGGCAAAAAAAATGCTAAAACACGTTTTTTGGGCCCAAAAAGTCGATTTGTGCATGCATCTTCGATACCCGTTTATATCCCAAATTTAGCCTAAAAACACCGAAAAATCGAGTTTTTTTGGTCTCAGAAGCGATTTGTACTGTGCTAAAAAAAAATCAATTTTCAGGCAAATAAAATGCTAAAACACGTGTTTTTGCCCCAAGAAATCGATTTGTGCATGCATCTTCGAGACCCGTTTATATCCCAAATTTAGCCTAAAAACACCGAAAAATCGAGTTTTTTGGGTCTCAGAAGCAATTTGCACATGTCTACACTGTGCTAGAAAATTTTCAATTTTTAGGCAAAACAAAATTTAAAACACATTTTTTGGGCCCAAAAAGTCGATTTGTGCATGCATCTTCGATACCCGTTTATATCCCAAATTTAGCCTAATAACACCGAAAAATCGAGTTTTTTGGGTCTCAGAAGCGATTTGTACATGTTTACACTGTGCTAGAAAAATTTCAATTTTCAGGCAAAAAAAAATGCTAAAACACGTTTTTTGGGCCCAAAAAGTCGATTTGTGCATGCATCTTCGATACCCGTTTATATCCCAAATTTAGCTTAAAAAACACCGAAAAATCGAGTTTTTTTTGTCTCAGAAGCGATTTGTACTGTGATAGAAAAAAATCAATTTTTAGGCAAAAAAAATGCTAAAACACGTTTTTTGGGCCCAAAAAGTCGATTAGTGCATGCATCTTCGATACCCGTTTATATCCCAAATTTAGCCTAAAAACACCGAAAAATCGATTTTGGGGGGTCTCAGAAGCGATTTGTACTGTGATAGAAAAAATTCAATTTTCAGGCAAAAAAAATGCTAAAACACGTTTTTTTGGCCCAAAAAGTCGATTTGTGCATGCATCTTCGATACCCGTTTATATCCCAAATTTAGCCTTAAAACACTGAAAACTCGAGTTTTTTGGGTCTCAGAAGCGATTTGTACATGTTTACACTGTGCTAGAAAAATTTCAATTTTCAGGCAAAAAAAATGCTAAAACACGTTTTTTGGGCCCAAAAAGTCGATTTGTGCATGCATCTTCGATACCCGTTTATATCCCAAATTTAGCCTAAAAACACCGAAAAATCGAGTTTTTTTGGTCTCAGAAGCGATTTGTACTGTGCTAAAAAAAAAATCAATTTTCAGGCAAAAAAAAAATGCTAAACCACGTTTTTTGGGCCCAAAAAGTCGATTTGTGCATGCATCTTCGATACCCGTTTATATCCCAAATTTAGCCTAAAAACACCGAAAAATCGAGTTTTTTGGGTCTCAGACGCAATTTGCACATGTCTACACTGTGCTAGAAAATTTTCAATTTTTAGGCAAACAAAATTTTAAAACACATTTTTTGGGCCCAAAAAGTCGATTTGTGCATGCTTCTTCGATACCCGTTTATATCCCAAATTTAGCCTAGAAACACCGAAAAATCAAGTTTTTTGGGTCTCAGAAGCGATTTGTACATGTTTACACTGTGCTAGAAAAAAAATCAATTTTCAGGCAAAAAAAATGCTAAAACACGTTTTTTGGGCCCAAAAAGTCGATTTGTGCATGCATCTTCGATAACCGTTTATATCCCAAATTTAGCCTAAAAACACCGAAACATCGAGTTTTTTTGGTCTCAGAAGCGATTTGTACTGTGCTAGAAAAATTTCAATTTTCAGGCAAAAAAAATGCTAAAACACGTTTTTTTGGCCCAAAAAGTCGATTTGTGCATGCATCTTCGATACCCGTTTATATCCCAAATTTAGCCTAAAAACACCGAAAAATCGAGTTTTTTTTGGTCTCAGAAGCGATTTGTACTGTGATAGAAAAATTTCAATTTTCAGGCAAAAAAAATGCTAAAACACGTTTTTTGGGCCCAAAAAGTCGATTTGTGCATGCATCTTCGATACCCGTTTATATCCCAAATTTAGCCTAAAAACACCGAAAAATCGAGCTTTGTGGGTCTCAGAAGCGATTTGTACATATTTAGACTGTGCTAGAAAAGTATCAATTTTCAGGCAAAAAAAATGCTAAAACACGTTTTTTGGGCCCAAAAAGTCGATTTGTGCATGCATCTTCGATACCCGTTTATATCCTAAATTTAGCCTAAAAACACCGAAAAATCGAGTTTTTTTTGGGTCTCAGAAGCGATTTGTACTGTGATAGAAAAATTTCAATTTTCAGGCAAAAAAAATGCTAAATCACTTTTTTTTTTCCCAAAAAGTCGATTTGTGCATGCATCTTCGATACTCGTTTATATACCAAATTTAGCCTAAAAACACCGAAAAATCGAGTTTTGTGGGTCTCAGAAGCGATTTGTACATGTTTACACTGTTCTAGAAAAAATTCAATTTTCAGGCAAAAAAAATGCTAAAACACGTTTTTTGGGCCCAAAAAGTCGATTTGTGCATGCATCTTCGATACCCGTTTATATCCCAAATTTAGCCTAAAAACACCGAAAAATCGAGTTTTTTGGGTCTCAGAAGCGATTTGTACATGTCTACACTGTTCTAGAAAAATTTCAATTTTCAGGCAAAAAAAATGCTAAAACACGTTTTTTTGGCCCAAAAAGTCGATTTGTGCATGCATCTTCGATACCCGTTTATATCCCAAATTTAGCCTAAAAACACCGAAAAATCGAGTTTTTTGGGTCTCAGAAGCGATTTGTACTGTGATAGAAAAATTTCAATTTTCAGGCAAAAAAAATGCTAAAACACGTTTTTTAGGCCCAAAAAGACGATTTGTGCATGCATCTTCGATACCCGTTTATATCCCAAATTTAGCCTAAAAACACCGAAAAATCAGGTTTTTTGGGTCTCAGAAGCGATTTGTACATGTTTACACTGTGCTAGAAAAATTTCAATTTTCAGGCAAAAAAAATGCTAAAACACGTTTTTTGGGCCCAAAAAGTCGATTTGTGCATGCATCTTCGATACCCGTTTATATCCCAAATTTAGCCTAAAAACACCGAAAAATCGAGTTTTTATGGTCTTAGAAGCGATTTGTACTCTGCTAAAAAATATCAATTTTTAGGCAAAAAAAATGCTAAAACACGTTTTTTTGGCCCAAAAAGTCGATTTGTGCATGCATCTTCGAGACCCGTTTATATCCCAAATTTAGCCTAAAAACACCGAAAAATCGAGTTTTTTGGGTCACAGAAGCGATTTGTACATGTTTACACTGTGCTAGAAAAATTTCAATTTTCAGGCAAAAAAAATGCTAAAACACGTTTTTTGGGCCCAAAAAGTCGATTTGTGCATACATCTTCGATACCCGTTTATATCCCAAATTTAGCCTAAAAACACCGAAAAATCGAGTTTTTTTGGTCTCAGAAGCGATTTGTACTGTGCTAAAAAAAAATCAATTTTCAGGCAAAAAAAAATGCTAAAACACGTTTTTTGGGCCCAAAAAGTCGATTTGTGCATGCATCTTCGATACCCGTTTATATCCCAAATTTAGCCTAAAAACACCGAAAAATCGAGTTTTTATGGTCTTAGAAGCGATTTGTACTCTGCTAAAAAAAAATCAATTTTTAGGCAAAAAAAATGCTAAAACACGTTTTTTTGGCCCAAAAAGTCGATTTGTGCATGCATCTTCGAGACCCGTTTATATCCCAAATTTAGCCTAAAAACACCGAAACATCGAGTTGTTTTGGTCTCAGAAGCGATTTGTACTGTGCTAGAAAAAATTCAATTTTCAGGCAAAAAAAATGCTAAAACACGTTTTTTGGGCCCAAAAAGTCGATTTGTGCATGCATCTTCGATACCCGTTTATATCCCAAATTTAGCCTAAAAACACCGAAAAATCGAGTTTTTTTTTGGTCTCAGAAGCGATTTGTACTGTGATAGAAAAATTTCAATTTTCAGGCAAAAAAAATGCTAAAACACGTTTTTTGGGCCCAAAAACTCGATTTATGCATGCATCTTCCATACGCGTTTATATCCCAAATTTAGCCTAAAAACACCGAAAAATAGAGTTTTTTGGGTCTCAGAAGCGATTTGTACATATTTAGACTGTGCTAGAAAAATATCAATTTTCAGGCAAAAAAAATGCTAAAACACGTTTTTTGGGCCCAAAAAGTCGATTTGTGCATGCATCTTCGATACCCGTTTATATCCCAAATTTAGCCTAAAAACACCGAAAAATCGAGTTTTTTGGGTCTCAGAAGCGATTTGTACTGTGATAGTAAAATTTCAAATTTCAGGCAAAAAAAATGTTTAATCACGTTTTTTGGGCCCAAAAAGTCGATTTGTGCATGCATCTTCGATACCCGTTTATATCCCAAATTTAGCCTAAAAACACCGAAAAATCGAGTTTTTTTTGGTCTCAGAAGCGATTTGTACTGTGATAGAAAAAAATCAATTTTCAGGCAAAAAAAATGCTAAAACACGTTTTTTTGGCCCAAAAAGTCGATTTGTGCATGCATCTTCGATACTCGTTTATATCCCAAATTTAGCCTAAAAACACCGAAAAATCGAGTTTTTTTGGTCTCAGAAGCGATTTGTACATGTTTACACTGTGCTAGAAAATCTTCAATTTTCAGGCAAAAAAAAAATGCTAAAACACGTTTTTTGGGCCCAAAAAGTCGATTTGTGCATGCATCTTCCATACCCGTTTATATCCCAAATTTAGCCTAAAAACACCGAAAAATCGAGTTTTGTGGGTCTCAGAAGCGATTTGTACATATTTAGACTGTGCTAGAAAAATATCAATTTTCAGGCAAAAAAAATGCTAAAACACGTTTTTTGGGCCCAAAAAGTCGATTTGTGCATGCATCTTCGATACCCGTTTATATCCCAAATTTTGCCTAAAAACACCGAAAAATCGAGTTTTTTGGGTCTCAGAAGCGATTTGTACTGTGATAGAAAAATTTCAAATTTCAGGCAAAAAAAATGCTAAATCACGTTTTTTGGGCCCAAAAAGTCGATTTGTGCATGCATCTTCGATACCCGTTTATATCCCAAATTTAGCCTAAAAACACCGAAAAATCGAATTTTTTTTGGTCTCATAAGCGATTTGTACTGTGATAGAAAAAAATCAATTTTCAGGCAAAAAAAATGCTAAAACACGTTTTTTTGGCCTAAAAAGTCGATTTGTGCATGCATCTTCGATACTCGTTTATATCCCAAATTTAGCCTAAAAACACCGAAAAATCGAGTTTTTTTGGTCTCAGAAGCGATTTGTACATGTTTACACTGTCCTAGAAAAACTTCAATTTTCAGGCAAAAAAAAAAATGCTAAAACACGTTTTTTGGGCCCAAAAAGTCGATTTGTGCATGCATCTTCGATACACGTTTATATGCCAAATTTAGCCTAAAAACACCGAAAAGTCGAGTTTTGTGGGTCTCAGAAGCGATTTGTACATGTTTACACTGTGCTAGAAAAATTTCAATTTTCAGGCGAAAAAAATGCTAAAACACGTTTTTTTGGCCCAAAAAGTCGATTTGTGCATGCATCTTCGATACCCGTTTATATCCCAAATTTAGCCTAATAACACTGAAAAATCGAGTTTTTTGGGTCTCAGAAGCGATTTGTACATGTCTACACTGTTCTAGAAAAATTTCAATTTTCAGGCAAAAAAAAATGCTAAAACACGTTTTTTGAGCCCAAAAAGTCGATTTGTGCATGCATCTTCGATACCCGTTTATTTCCCAAATTTAGCCTAAAAACACCGAAAAATCGAGTTTTTTTGGTCACAGAAGCGATTTGTACAGTGCTAGAAAAAAATCAATTTTCAGGCAAAAAAAAGGCTAAAACACGTTGTTTTGGCCCAAAAAGTCGATTTGTGCATGCATCTTCGATACCCGTTTATATCCCAAATTTAGCCTAAAAACACCGAAAAATCGAGTTTTTTGGGTCTCAGAAGCGATTTGTACATGTTTACACTGTTCTAGAAAAAAATCAATTTTCAGGCAAAAAAATGCTAAAACACGTTTTTTGGGCCCAAAAAGTCGATTTGTGCATGCATCTTCGATACCCGTTTATATCCCAAATTTAGCCTAAAAACACCGTAAAAACGAGTTTTTTGGGTCTCAGAAGCGATTTGTACATGTCTACACTGTTCTAGAAAAAATTCAATTTTCAGGCAAAAAAAATGCTAAAACACTTTTTTTTGGCCCAAAAAGTCGATTTGTGCATGCATCTTCGATACCCGTTTATATCCCAAATTTTGCCTAAAAACACCGAAAAATCGAGTTTTTTGGGTCTCAGAAGCAATTTGCACGTGTCTACACTGTGCTAGAAAATTTTCAATTTTAGGCAAAACAAAATTTAAAACACGTTTTTTGCGCCCAAAAAGTCGATTTGTGCATGCATCTTCGATACCCGTTTATATCCCAAATTTAGCCTAAAAACACCGAAAAATCGAGTTTTTTGGGTCTCAGAAGCGATTTGTACAAGTTTACACTGTGCTAGAAAAATTTCAATTTTCAGGCAAAAAAAATGCTAAAACACGTTTTTTGGGCCCAAAAAGTCGATTTGTGGATGAATCTTCGATACCCGTTTATATCCCAAATTTAGCCTAAAAACACCGAAAAATCGAGTTTTTTGGATCTCAGAAGCGATTTGTACATGTTTACACTGTGCTAGAAAAATTTCAATTTTCAGGCAAAAAAAATGCTAAAACACGTTTTTTGGGCCCAAAAAGTCGATTTGTGCATGCATCATCGATACCCGTTTATATCCCAAATTTAGCCTAAAAACACCGAAAAATCGAGTTTTTTGGGTCTCAGAAGCGATTTGTACTGTGATAGAAAAATTTCAATTTTCATGCAAAAAAAATGCTAAAACACGTTTTTTTGGCCCAAAAAGTCGATTTGTGCATGCATCTTCGATACCCGTTTATATCCCAAATTTAGCCTAAAAACACCGAAAAATCGAGTTTTTTGGGTCTCAGAAGCGATTTGTACAAGTTTTCACTGTGCTAGAAAAATTTCAATTTTCAGGCAAAAAAAATGCTAAAACACGTTTTTTTGGCCCAAAAAGTCGATTTGTGAATGCATCTTCGATACCTGTTTATATCCCAAATTTAGCCTAAAAACACCGAAAAATCGAGTTTTTTGGGTCTCAGAAGCGATTTGTACATGTTTACACTGTGCTAGAAAAATTTCAATTTTCAGGAAAAAAAAATGCTAAAACACGTTTTTTGGGCCCAAAAAGTCGATTTGTGCATGCATCATCGATACCCGTTTATATCCCAAATTTAGCCTAATAACACCGAAAAATCGAGTTTTTTGGGTCTCAGAAGTGATTTGTACTGTGATAGAAAAATTTCAATTTTCTGGCAAAAAAAATGCTAAAACACGTTTTTTTGGCCCAAAAAGTCGATTTGTGCATGCATCTTCGATACCCGTTTATATCCCAAATTTAGCCTAAAAACACCGAAAAATCGAGTTTTTTGGGTCTCAGAAGCGATTTGTACATGTTTACACTGTGCTAGAAAAATTTCAATTTTCAGGCAAAAAAAATGCTAAAACACGTTTTTTGGGCCCAAAAAGTCGATTTGTGCATGCATCTTCGATATCCGTTTATATCCCAAATTTAGCCTAAAAACACCGAAAAATCGAGTTTTTTGGGTCTCAGAAGCGATTTGTACATGTCTACACTGTTCTAGAAAAATTTCAATTTTCAGGCAAAAAAAATGCTAAAACACGTTTTTTGGGCCCAAAAAGTCGATTTGTGCATGCATCTTCGAGACCCGTTTATATCCCAAATTTAGCCTAAAAACACCGAAAAATCGAGTTTTTTTGGTCTCAGAAGCGATTTGTACTGTGCTAAAGAAAAAAATCAATTTTCAGGCAAAAAAAAAATGCTAAAACACGTTTTTTGGGCCCAAAAAGTCGATTTGTGCATGCATCTTCGATACCCGTTTATATCCCAAATTTAGCCTAAAAACACCGAAAAATCGAGTTTTTTGGGTCTCAGAAGCAATTTGCACATGTCTACACTGTGCTAGAAAATTTTCAATTTTCAGGCAAAAAAAATGCTAAAACACGTTTTTTGGGCCCAAAAAGTCGATTTGTGCATGCATCTTCGATACCCGTTTATATCCCAAATTTAGCCTAAAAACACCGAAACATCGAGTTTTTTTGGTCTCAGAAGCGATTTGTACTGTGCTAGAAAAAATTCAATTTTCAGGCAAAAAATATGCTAAAACACGTTTTTTGGACATAAAAACTCGATTTGTGCATGCATCTTCGATACCCGTTTATATCCCAAATTTAGCCTAAAAACACCGAAAAATCGAGTTTTGTGGGTCTCAGAAGCGATTTGTACATATTTAGACTGTGCTAGAAAAATATCAATTTTCAGGCAAAAAAAATGCTAAAACACGTTTTTTGGGCCCAAAAAGTCGATTTGTGCATGCATCTTCGATACCCTTTTATATCCCAAATTTAGCCAAAGAACACCGAAAAATCGAGTTTTTGGGTCTCAGAAGCGATTTGTACTGTGATAGAAAAATTTCAATTTTCAGGCAAAAAAAATGCTAAATCACGTTTTTTTGGCCCAAAAAGTCGATTTGTGCATGCATCTTCGATACTCGTTTATATCCCAAATTTAGCCTAAAAACACCGAAAAATCGAGTTTTTTTGGTCTCAGAAGCGATTTGTACATGTTTACACTGTGCTAGAAAAACTTCAATTTTCAGGCCAAAAAAAATGCTAAAACACGTTTTTTGGGCCCAAAAAGTCGATTTGTGCATGCATCTTCGATACACGTTTATATTCCAAATTTAGCCTAAAAACACCGAAAAATCGAGTTTTGTGGGTCTCAGAAGCGATTTGTACATGTTTACACTGTGCTAGAAAAATTTCAATTTTCAGGCGAAAAAAATGCTAAAACACGTTTTTTTGGCCCAAAAAGTCGATTTGTGCATGCATCTTCGATACCCGTTTATATCCCAAATTTAGCCTAATAACACCGAAAAATCGAGTTTTTTGGGTCTCAGAAGCGATTTGTACATGTCTACACTGTTCTAGAAAAAAATCAATTTTCAGGAAAAAAAAATGCTAAAACACGTTTTTTGGGCCCAAAAAGTCGATTTGTGCATGCATCTTCGATACCCGTTTATATCCCAAATTTAGCCTAAAAACACCGAAAGATCGAGTTTTTTGGGTCTCAGAAGCGATTTGTACATGTCTACACTGTGCTAGAAAAAAATCAATTTTCAGGCAAAAAAAATGCTAAAATACGTTTTTTGGGCCCAAAAAGTCGATTTGTGCATGCATCTTCGATACCCGTTTATATCCCAAATTTAGCCTAAAAACACCGAAACATCGAGTTTTTTTGGTCTCAGAAGCGATTTGTACTGTGCTAGAAAAATTTCAATTTTCAGGCAAAAAAAATGCTAAAACACGTTTTTTGGGCCCAAAAAGTCGATTTGTGCATGCATCTTCGGTACCCGTTTATATCCCAAATTTAGCCTAAAAACACCGAAAAATCGAGTTTTTTTTGGTCTCAGAAGCGATTTGTACTGTGATAGAAAAATTTCAATTTTCAGGAAAAAAAAATATGCTAAAACACGTTTTTTGGACCCAAAAAGTCGATTTGTGCATGCATCTTCGATACCTGTTTATATCCCAAATTTAGCCTAAAAACACCGAAAAATCGAGTTTTGTCGGTCTCAGAAGCGATTTGTACATATTTGGACTGTGCTAGAAAAATATCAATTTTCAGGCAAAAAAAATGCTAAAACACGTTTTTTGGGCCCAAAAAGTCGATTTGTGCATGCATCTTCGATACCCGTTTATATCCCAAATTTAGCCTAAGAACACCGAAAAATCGAGTTTCTTGGGTCTCAGAAGCGATTTGTACTGTGATAGAAAAATTTCAATTTTCAGGCAAAAAAAATGCTAAATCACGTTTTTTTGGCCCAAAAAGTCGATTTGTGCATGCATCTTCGATACTCGTTTATATCCCAAATTTAGCCTAAAAACACCGAAAAATCGAGTTTTTTTGGTCCCAGAAGCGATTTGTACATGTTTACACTGTGCTAGAAAAACTTCAATTTTCAGGCCAAAAAAAATGCTAAAACACGTTTTTTGGGCCCAAAAAGTCGATTTGTGCATGCATCTTCGATACACGTTTATATTCCAAATTTAGCCTAAAAACACCGAAAAATCGAGTTTTGTGGGTCTCAGAAGCGATTTGTACATGTTTACACTGTGCTAGAAAAATTTCAATTTTCAGGCGAAAAAAATGCTAAAACACGTTTTTTTGGCCCAAAAAGTCGATTTGTGCATGCATCTTCGATACCCGTTTATATCCCAAATTTAGCCTAATAACACCGAAAAATCGAGTGTTTTGGGTCTCAGAAGCGATTTGTACATGTCTACACTGTTCTAGAAAAAAATCTATTTTCAGGCAAAAAAAATGCTAAAACACGTTTTTTGGGCCCAAAAAGTCGATTTGTGCATGCATCTTCGATACCCGTTTATATCCCAAATTTAGCCTAAAAACACCGAAAAATCGAGTTTTTTGGGTCTCAGAAGCGATTTGTACATGTCTACACTGTTCTAGAAAAAAATCAATTTTCAGGCAAAAAAAAATGCTAAAACACGTTTTTTGAGCCCAAAAAGTCGATTTGTGCATGCATCTTCGATACCCGTTTATATCCCAAATTTAGCCTAAAAACACCGAAAAATCGAGTTTTTTGGGTCTCAGAAGCGATTTGTACTGTGATAGTAAAATTTCAAATTTCAGGCAAAAAAAATGCTTAATCACGTTTTTTGGGCCCAAAAAGTCGATTTGTGCATGCATCTTCGATACCCGTTTATATCCCAAATTTAGCCTAAAAACACCGAAAAATCGAGTTTTTTTTGGTCTCAGAAGCGATTTGTACTGTGATAGAAAAAAATCAATTTTCAGGCAAAAAAAATGCTAAAACACGTTTTTTTGGCCCAAAAAGTCGATTTGTGCATGCATCTTCGATACTCGTTTATATCCCAAATTTAGCCTAAAAACACCGAAAAATCGAGTTTTTTTGGTCTCAGAAGCGATTTGTACATGTTTACACTGTGCTAGAAAATCTTCAATTTTCAGGCAAAAAAAAAATGCTAAAACACGTTTTTTGGGCCCAAAAAGTCGATTTGTGCATGCATCTTCCATACCCGTGTATATCCCAAATTTAGCCTAAAAACACCGAAAAATCGAGTTTTGTGGGTCTCAGAAGCGATTTGTACTGTGATAGAAAAATTTCAAATTTCAGGCAAAAAAAATGCTAAATCACGTTTTTTGGGCCCAAAAAGTCGATTTGTGCATGCATCTTCGATACCCGTTTATATCCCAAATTTAGCCTAAAAACACCGAAAAATCGAGTTTTTTTTGGTCTCATAAGCGATTTGTACTGTGATAGAAAAAAATCAATTTTCAGGCAAAAAAAATGCTAAAACACGTTTTTTTGGCCTAAAAAGTCGATTTGTGCATGCATCTTCGATACTCGTTTATATCCCAAATTTAGCCTAAAAACACCGAAAAATCGAGTTTTTTTAGTCTCAGAAGCGATTTGTATATGTTTACACTGTCCTAGAAAAACTTCAATTTTCAGGCAAAAAAAAAAAATGCTAAAACACGTTTTTTGGGCCCAAAAAGTCGATTTGTGCATGCATCTTCGATACCCGTTTATATCCCAAATTTAGCCTAAAAACACCGAAAAATCGAGTTTTTTTGGTCACAGAAGCGATTTGTACAGTGCTAGAAAAAATTCAATTTTCAGGCAAAAAAAAGGCTAAAACACGTTGTTTTGGCCCAAAAAGTCGATTTGTGCATGCATCTTCGATACCCGTTTATATCCCAAATTTAGCCTAAAAACACCGAAAAATCGAGTTTTTTGGGTCTCAGAAGCGATTTGTACATGTTTACACTGTTCTAGAAAAAAATCAATTTTCAGGCAAAAAAAATGCTAAAACACGTTTTTTGGGCCCAAAAAGTCGATTTGTGCATGCATCTTCGATACCCGTTTATATCCCAAATTTAGCCTAAAAACACCGTAAAAACGAGTTTTTTGGGTCTCAGAAGCGATTTGTACATGTCTACACTGTTCTAGAAAAATTTCAATTTTCAGGCAAAAAAAATGCTAAAACACTTTTTTTTGGCCCAAAAAGTCGATTTGTGCATGCATCTTCGATACCCGTTTATATCCCAAATTTTGCCTAAAAACACCGAAAAATCGAGTTTTTTGGGTCTCAGAAGCAATTTGCACGTGTCTACACTGTGCTAGAAAATTTTCAATTTTAGGCAAAACAAAATTTAAAACACGTTTTTTGCGCCCAAAAAGTCGATTTGTGCATGCATCTTCGATACCCGTTTATATCCCAAATTTAGCCTAAAAACACCGAAAAATCGAGTTTTTTGGATCTCAGAAGCGATTTGTACATGTTTACACTGTGCTAGAAAAATTTCAATTTTCAGGCAAAAAAAATGCTAAAACACGTTTTTTGGGCCCAAAAAGTCGATTTGTGCATGCATCATCGATACCCGTTTATATCCCAAATTTAGCCTAAAAACACCGAAAAATCGAGTTTTTTTGGGTCTCAGAAGCGATTTGTACTGTGATAGAAAAATTTCAATTTTCAGGCAAAAAAAATGCTAGAACACGTTTTTTTGGCCCAAAAAGTCGATTTGTGCATGCATCTTCGATACCCGTTTATATCCCAAATTTAGCCTAAAAACACCGAAAAATCGAGTTTTTTGGGTCTCAGAAGCGATTTGTACAAGTTTACACTGTGCTAGAAAAATTTCAATTTTCAGGCAAAAAAAATGCTAAAACACGTTTTTTGGGCCCAAAAAGTCGATTTGTGGATGCATCTTCGATACCTGTTTATATCCCAAATTTAGCCTAAAAACACCGAAAAATCGAGTTTTTTGGGTCTCAGAAGCGATTTGTACATGTTTACACTGTGCTAGAAAAATTTCAATTTTCAGGCAAAAAAAATGCTAAAACACGTTTTTTGGGCCCAAAAAGTCGATTTGTGCATGCATCATCGATACCCGTTTATATCCCAAATTTAGCCTAATAACACCGAAAAATCGAGTTTTTTGGGTCTCAGAAGTGATTTGTACTGTGATAGAAAAATTTCAATTTTCAGGCAAAAAAAATGCTAAAACACGTTTTTTTGGCCCAAAAAGTCGATTTGTGCATGCATCTTCGATACCCGTTTATATCCCAAATTTAGCCTAAAAACACCGAAAAATCGAGTTTTTTGGGTCTCAGAAGCGATTTGTACATGTTTACACTGTGCTAGAAAAATTTCAATTTTCAGGCAAAAAAAATGCTAAAACACGTTTTTTGGGCCCAAAAAGTCGATTTGTGCATGCATCTTCGATATCCGTTTATATCCCAAATTTAGCCTAAAAACACCGAAAAATCGAGTTTTTTGGGTCTCAGAAGCGATTTGTACATGTCTACACTGTTCTAGAAAAATTTCAATTTTCAGGCAAAAAAAATGCTAAAACACGTTTTTTGGGCCCAAAAAGTCGATTTGTGCATGCATCTTCGAGACCCGTTTATATCCCAAATTTAGCCTAAAAACACCGAAAAATCGAGTTTTTTTGGTCTCAGAAGCGATTTGTACTGTGCTAAAAAAAAAATCAATTTTCAGGCAAAAAAAAAATGCTAAAACACGTTTTTTGGGCCCAAAAAGTCGATTTGTGCATGCATCTTCGATACCCGTTTATATCCCAAATTTAGCCTAAAAACACCGAAAAATCGAGTTTTTTGGGTCTCAGAAGCAATTTGCACATGTCTACACTGTGCTAGAAAATTTTCAATTTTCAGGCAAAAAAAATGCTAAAACACGTTTTTTGGGCCCAAAAAGTCGATTTGTGCATGCATCTTCGATACCCGTTTATATCCCAAATTTAGCCTAAAAACACCGAAAAATCGAGTTTTTTTTGGTCTCAGAAGCGATTTGTACTGTGATAGAAAAAAATCAATTTTCAGGCAAAAAAAATGCTAAAACACGTTTTTTTGGCCCAAAAAGTCGATTTGTGCATGCATCTTCGATACCCGTTTATATCCCAAATTTAGCCTAAAAACACCGAAAAATCGAGTTTTTTTTGGTCTCAGAAGCGATTTGTACTGTGATAGAAAAATTTCAATTTTCAGGCAAAAAAAATGCTAAAACACGTTTTTTGGGCCCAAAAAGTCGATTTGTGCATGCATCTTCGATACCCGTTTATATCCCAAATTTAGCCTAAAAACACCGAAAAATCGAGCTTTGTGGGTCTCAGAAGCGATATGTACATATTTAGACTGTGCTAGAAAAGTATCAATTTTCAGGCAAAAAAAATGCTAAAACACGTTTTTTGGGCCCAAAAAGTCGATTTGTGCATGCATCTTCGATACCCGTTTATATCCTAAATTTAGCCTAAAAACACCGAAAAATCGAGTTTTTTTTGGGTCTCAGAAGCGATTTGTACTGTGATAGAAAAATTTCAATTTTCAGGCAAAAAAAATGCTAAATCACTTTTTTTTTTCCCAAAAAGTCGATTTGTGCATGCATCTTCGATACTCGTTTATATACCAAATTTAGCCTAAAAACACCGAAAAATCGAGTTTTGTGGGTCTCAGAAGCGATTTGTACATGTTTACACTGTTCTAGAAAAAATTCAATTTTCAGGCAAAAAAAATGCTAAAACACGTTTTTTGGGCCCAAAAAGTCGATTTGTGCATGCATCTTCGATACCCGTTTATATCCCAAATTTAGCCTAAAAACACCGAAAAATCGAGTTTTTTGGGTCTCAGAAGCGATTTGTACATGTCTACACTGTTCTAGAAAAATTTCAATTTTCAGGCAAAAAAAATGCTAAAACACGTTTTTTTGGCCCAAAAAGTCGATTTGTGCATGCATCTTCGATACCCGTTTATATCCCAAATTTAGCCTAAAAACACCGAAAAATCGAGTTTTTTGGGTCTCAGAAGCGATTTGTACTGTGATAGAAAAATTTCAATTTTCAGGCAAAAAAAATGCTAAAACACGTTTTTTAGGCCCAAAAAGACGATTTGTGCATGCATCTTCGATACCCGTTTATATCCCAAATTTAGCCTAAAAACACCGAAAAATCAGGTTTTTTGGGTCTCAGAAGCGATTTGTACATGTTTACACTGTGCTAGAAAAATTTCAATTTTCAGGCAAAAAAAATGCTAAAACACGTTTTTTGGGCCCAAAAAGTCGATTTGTGCATGCATCTTCGATACCCGTTTATATCCCAAATTTAGCCTAAAAACACCGAAAAATCGAGTTTTTATGGTCTTAGAAGCGATTTGTACTCTGCTAAAAAAAATCAATTTTTAGGCAAAAAAAATGCTAAAACACGTTTTTTTGGCCCAAAAAGTCGATTTGTGCATGCATCTTCGAGACCCGTTTATATCCCAAATTTAGCCTAAAAACACCGAAAAATCGAGTTTTTTGGGTCACAGAAGCGATTTGTACATGTTTACACTGTGCTAGAAAAATTTCAATTTTCAGGCAAAAAAAATGCTAAAACACGTTTTTTGGGCCCAAAAAGTCGATTTGTGCATGCATCTTCGATACCCGTTTATATCCCAAATTTAGCCTAAAAACACCGAAAAATCGAGTTTTTTTTTGGTCTCAGAAGCGATTTGTACTGTGATAGAAAAATTTCAATTTTCAGGCAAAAAAAATGCTAAAACACGTTTTTTGGGCCCAAAAAGTCGATTTGTGCATGCATCTTCGATACCCGTTTATATCCCAAATTTAGCCTAAAAACACCGAAAAATCGAGTTTTTATGGTCTTAGAAGCGATTTGTACTCTGCTAAAAAAAAATCAATTTTTAGGCAAAAAAAATGCTAAAACACGTTTTTTTGGCCCAAAAAGTCGATTTGTGCATGCATCTTCGAGACCCGTTTATATCCCAAATTTAGCCTAAAAACACCGAAACATCGAGTTGTTTTGGTCTCAGAAGCGATTTGTACTGTGCTAGAAAAAATTCAATTTTCAGGCAAAAAAAATGCTAAAACACGTTTTTTGGGCCCAAAAAGTCGATTTGTGCATGCATCTTCGATACCCGTTTATATCCCAAATTTAGCCTAAAAACACCGAAAAATCGAGTTTTTTTTTGGTCTCAGAAGCGATTTGTACTGTGATAGAAAAATTTCAATTTTCAGGCAAAAAAAATGCTAAAACACGTTTTTTGGGCCCAAAAACTCGATTTATGCATGCATCTTCCATACGCGTTTATATCCCAAATTTAGCCTAAAAACACCGAAAAATAGAGTTTTTTGGGTCTCAGAAGCGATTTGTACATATTTAGACTGTGCTAGAAAAATATCAATTTTCAGGCAAAAAAAATGCTAAAACACGTTTTTTGGGCCCAAAAAGTCGATTTGTGCATGCATCTTCGATACCCGTTTATATCCCAAATTTAGCCTAAAAACACCGAAAAATCGAGTTTTTTGGGTCTCAGAAGCGATTTGTACTGTGATAGTAAAATTTCAAATTTCAGGCAAAAAAAATGTTTAATCACGTTTTTTGGGCCCAAAAAGTCGATTTGTGCATGCATCTTCGATACCCGTTTATATCCCAAATTTAGCCTAAAAACACCGAAAAATCGAGTTTTTTTTGGTCTCAGAAGCGATTTGTACTGTGATAGAAAAAAATCAATTTTCAGGCAAAAAAAATGCTAAAACACGTTTTTTTGGCCCAAAAAGTCGATTTGTGCATGCATCTTCGATACTCGTTTATATCCCAAATTTAGCCTAAAAACACCGAAAAATCGAGTTTTTTTGGTCTCAGAAGCGATTTGTACATGTTTACACTGTGCTAGAAAATCTTCAATTTTCAGGCAAAAAAAAAATGCTAAAACACGTTTTTTGGGCCCAAAAAGTCGATTTGTGCATGCATCTTCCATACCCGTTTATATCCCAAATTTAGCCTAAAAACACCGAAAAATCGAGTTTTGTGGGTCTCAGAAGCGATTTGTACATATTTAGACTGTGCTAGAAAAATATCAATTTTCAGGCAAAAAAAATGCTAAAACACGTTTTTTGGGCCCAAAAAGTCGATTTGTGCATGCATCTTCGATACCCGTTTATATCCCAAATTTAGCCTAAAAACACCGAAACATCGAGTTGTTTTGGTCTCAGAAGCGATTTGTACTGTGCTAGAAAAAATTCAATTTTCAGGCAAAAAAAATGCTAAAACACGTTTTTTGGGCCCAAAAAGTCGATTTGTGCATGCATCTTCGATACCCGTTTATATCCCAAATTTAGCCTAAAAACACCGAAAAATCGAGTTTTTTTTTGGTCTCAGAAGCGATTTGTACTGTGATAGAAAAATTTCAATTTTCAGGCAAAAAAAATGCTAAAACACGTTTTTTGGGCCCAAAAACTCGATTTATGCATGCATCTTCCATACGCGTTTATATCCCAAATTTAGCCTAAAAACACCGAAAAATAGAGTTTTTTGGGTCTCAGAAGCGATTTGTACATATTTAGACTGTGCTAGAAAAATATCAATTTTCAGGCAAAAAAAATGCTAAAACACGTTTTTTGGGCCCAAAAAGTCGATTTGTGCATGCATCTTCGATACCCGTTTATATCCCAAATTTAGCCTAAAAACACCGAAAAATCGAGTTTTTTGGGTCTCAGAAGCGATTTGTACTGTGATAGTAAAATTTCAAATTTCAGGCAAAAAAAATGTTTAATCACGTTTTTTGGGCCCAAAAAGTCGATTTGTGCATGCATCTTCGATACCCGTTTATATCCCAAATTTAGCCTAAAAACACCGAAAAATCGAGTTTTTTTTGGTCTCAGAAGCGATTTGTACTGTGATAGAAAAAAATCAATTTTCAGGCAAAAAAAATGCTAAAACACGTTTTTTTGGCCCAAAAAGTCGATTTGTGCATGCATCTTCGATACTCGTTTATATCCCAAATTTAGCCTAAAAACACCGAAAAATCGAGTTTTTTTGGTCTCAGAAGCGATTTGTACATGTTTACACTGTGCTAGAAAATCTTCAATTTTCAAGCAAAAAAAAAATGCTAAAACACGTTTTTTGGGCCCAAAAAGTCGATTTGTGCATGCATCTTCCATACCCGTTTATATCCCAAATTTAGCCTAAAAACACCGAAAAATCGAGTTTTGTGGGTCTCAGAAGCGATTTGTACATATTTAGACTGTGCTAGAAAAATATCAATTTTCAGGCAAAAAAAATGCTAAAACACGTTTTTTGGGCCCAAAAAGTCGATTTGTGCATGCATCTTCGATACCCGTTTATATCCCAAATTTAGCCTAAAAACACCGAAAAATCGAGTTTTTTGGGTCTCAGAAGCGATTTGTACTGTGATAGAAAAATTTCAAATTTCAGGCAAAAAAAAATGCTAAATCACGTTTTTTGGGCCCAAAAAGTCGATTTGTGCATGCATCTTCGATACCCGTTTATATCCCAAATTTAGCCTAAAAACACCGAAAAATCGAGTTTTTTTTGGTCTCATAAGCGATTTTGTACTGTGATAGAAAAAAATCAATTTTCAGGCAAAAAAAATGCTAAAACACGTTTTTTTGGCCTAAAAAGTCGATTTGTGCATGCATCTTCGATACTCGTTTATATCCCAAATTTAGCCTAAAAACACCGAAAAATCGAGTTTTTTTGGTCTCAGAAGCGATTTGTACATGTTTACACTGTCCTAGAAAAACTTCAATTTTCAGGCAAAAAAAAAAATGCTAAAACACGTTTTTTGGGCCCAAAAAGTCGATTTGTGCATGCATCTTCGATACACGTTTATATGCCAAATTTAGCCTAAAAACACCGAAAAGTCGAGTTTTGTGGGTCTCAGAAGCGATTTGTACATGTTTACACTGTGCTAGAAAAATTTCAATTTTCAGGCGAAAAAAATGCTAAAACACGTTTTTTTGGCCCAAAAAGTCGATTTGTGCATGCATCTTCGATACCCGTTTATATCCCAAATTTAGCCTAATAACACTGAAAAATCGAGTTTTTTGGGTCTCAGAAGCGATTTGTACATGTCTACACTGTTCTAGAAAAATTTCAATTTTCAGGCAAAAAAAAATGCTAAAACACGTTTTTTGAGCCCAAAAAGTCGATTTGTGCATGCATCTTCGATACCCGTTTATTTCCCAAATTTAGCCTAAAAACACCGAAAAATCGAGTTTTTTTGGTCACAGAAGCGATTTGTACAGTGCTAGAAAAAAATCAATTTTCAGGCAAAAAAAAGGCTAAAACACGTTGTTTTGGCCCAAAAAGTCGATTTGTGCATGCATCTTCGATACCCGTTTATATCCCAAATTTAGCCTAAAAACACCGAAAAATCGAGTTTTTTGGGTCTCAGAAGCGATTTGTACATGTTTACACTGTTCTAGAAAAAAATCAATTTTCAGGCAAAAAAATGCTAAAACACGTTTTTTGGGCCCAAAAAGTCGATTTGTGCATGCATCTTCGATACCCGTTTATATCCCAAATTTAGCCTAAAAACACCGTAAAAACGAGTTTTTTGGGTCTCAGAAGCGATTTGTACATGTCTACACTGTTCTAGAAAAAATTCAATTTTCAGGCAAAAAAAATGCTAAAACACTTTTTTTTGGCCCAAAAAGTCGATTTGTGCATGCATCTTCGATACCCGTTTATATCCCAAATTTTGCCTAAAAACACCGAAAAATCGAGTTTTTTGGGTCTCAGAAGCAATTTGCACGTGTCTACACTGTGCTAGAAAATTTTCAATTTTAGGCAAAACAAAATTTAAAACACGTTTTTTGCGCCCAAAAAGTCGATTTGTGCATGCATCTTCGATACCCGTTTATATCCCAAATTTAGCCTAAAAACACCGAAAAATCGAGTTTTTTGGGTCTCAGAAGCGATTTGTACAAGTTTACACTGTGCTAGAAAAATTTCAATTTTCAGGCAAAAAAAATGCTAAAACACGTTTTTTGGGCCCAAAAAGTCGATTTGTGGATGAATCTTCGATACCCGTTTATATCCCAAATTTAGCCTAAAAACACCGAAAAATCGAGTTTTTTAGATCTCAGAAGCGATTTGTACATGTTTACACTGTGCTAGAAAAATTTCAATTTTCAGGCAAAAAAAATGCTAAAACACGTTTTTTGGGCCCAAAAAGTCGATTTGTGCATGCATCATCGATACCCGTTTATATCCCAAATTTAGCCTAAAAACACCGAAAAATCGAGTTTTTTGGGTCTCAGAAGCGATTTGTACTGTGATAGAAAAATTTCAATTTTCATGCAAAAAAAATGCTAAAACACGTTTTTTTGGCCCAAAAAGTCGATTTGTGCATGCATCTTCGATACCCGTTTATATCCCAAATTTAGCCTAAAAACACCGAAAAATCGAGTTTTTTGGGTCTCAGAAGCGATTTGTACAAGTTTTCACTGTGCTAGAAAAATTTCAATTTTCAGGCAAAAAAAATGCTAAAACACGTTTTTTTGGCCCAAAAAGTCGATTTGTGGATGCATCTTCGATACCTGTTTATATCCCAAATTTAGCCTAAAAACACCGAAAAATCGAGTTTTTTGGGTCTCAGAAGCGATTTGTACATGTTTACACTGTGCTAGAAAAATTTCAATTTTCAGGAAAAAAAAATGCTAAAACACGTTTTTTGGGCCCAAAAAGTCGATTTGTGCATGCATCATCGATACCCGTTTATATCCCAAATTTAGCCTAATAACACCGAAAAATCGAGTTTTTTGGGTCTCAGAAGTGATTTGTACTGTGATAGAAAAATTTCAATTTTCTGGCAAAAAAAATGCTAAAACACGTTTTTTTGGCCCAAAAAGTCGATTTGTGCATGCATCTTCGATACCCGTTTATATCCCAAATTTAGCCTAAAAACACCGAAAAATCGAGTTTTTTGGGTCTCAGAAGCGATTTGTACATGTTTACACTGTGCTAGAAAAATTTCAATTTTCAGGCAAAAAAAATGCTAAAACACGTTTTTTGGGCCCAAAAAGTCGATTTGTGCATGCATCTTCGATATCCGTTTATATCCCAAATTTAGCCTAAAAACACCGAAAAATCGAGTTTTTTGGGTCTCAGAAGCGATTTGTACATGTCTACACTGTTCTAGAAAAATTTCAATTTTCAGGCAAAAAAAATGCTAAAACACGTTTTTTGGGCCCAAAAAGTCGATTTGTGCATGCATCTTCGAGACCCGTTTATATCCCAAATTTAGCCTAAAAACACCGAAAAATCGAGTTTTTTTGGTCTCAGAAGCGATTTGTACTGTGCTAAAGAAAAAAATCAATTTTCAGGCAAAAAAAAAATGCTAAAACACGTTTTTTGGGCCCAAAAAGTCGATTTGTGCATGCATCTTCGATACCCGTTTATATCCCAAATTTAGCCTAAAAACACCGAAAAATCGAGTTTTTTGGGTCTCAGAAGCAATTTGCACATGTCTACACTGTGCTAGAAAATTTTCAATTTTCAGGCAAAAAAAATGCTAAAACACGTTTTTTGGGCCCAAAAAGTCGATTTGTGCATGCATCTTCGATACCCGTTTATATCCCAAATTTAGCCTAAAAACACCGAAACATCGAGTTTTTTTGGTCTCAGAAGCGATTTGTACTGTGCTAGAAAAATTTCAATTTTCAGGCAAAAAATATGCTAAAACACGTTTTTTGGACATAAAAACTCGATTTGTGCATGCATCTTCGATACCCGTTTATATCCCAAATTTAGCCTAAAAACACCGAAAAATCGAGTTTTGTGGGTCTCAGAAGCGATTTGTACATATTTAGACTGTGCTAGAAAAATATCAATTTTCAGGCAAAAAAAATGCTAAAACACGTTTTTTGGGCCCAAAAAGTCGATTTGTGCATGCATCTTCGATACCCTTTTATATCCCAAATTTAGCCAAAGAACACCGAAAAATCGAGTTTTTGGGTCTCAGAAGCGATTTGTACTGTGATAGAAAAATTTCAATTTTCAGGCAAAAAAAATGCTAAATCACGTTTTTTTGGCCCAAAAAGTCGATTTGTGCATGCATCTTCGATACTCGTTTATATCCCAAATTTAGCCTAAAAACACCGAAAAATCGAGTTTTTTTGGTCTCAGAAGCGATTTGTACATGTTTACACTGTGCTAGAAAAACTTCAATTTTCAGGCAAAAAAAAATGCTAAAACACGTTTTTTGGGCCCAAAAAGTCGATTTGTGCATGCATCTTCGATACACGTTTATATTCCAAATTTAGCCTAAAAACACCGAAAAATCGAGTTTTGTGGGTCTCAGAAGCGATTTGTACATGTTTACACTGTGCTAGAAAAATTTCAATTTTCAGGCGAAAAAAATGCTAAAACACGTTTTTTTGGCCCAAAAAGTCGATTTGTGCATGCATCTTCGATACCCGTTTATATCCCAAATTTAGCCTAATAACACCGAAAAATCGAGTTTTTTGGGTCTCAGAAGCGATTTGTACATGTCTACACTGTTCTAGAAAAAAATCAATTTTCAGGAAAAAAAAATGCTAAAACACGTTTTTTGGGCCCAAAAAGTCGATTTGTGCATGCATCTTCGATACCCGTTTATATCCCAAATTTAGCCTAAAAACACCGAAAGATCGAGTTTTTTGGGTCTCAGAAGCGATTTGTACATGTCTACACTGTGCTAGAAAAAAATCAATTTTCAGGCAAAAAAAATGCTAAAATACGTTTTTTGGGCCCAAAAAGTCGATTTGTGCATGCATCTTCGATACCCGTTTATATCCCAAATTTAGCCTAAAAACACCGAAACATCGAGTTTTTTTGGTCTCAGAAGCGATTTGTACTGTGCTAGAAAAATTTCAATTTTCAGGCAAAAAAAATGCTAAAACACGTTTTTTGGGCCCAAAAAGTCGATTTGTGCATGCATCTTCGGTACCCGTTTATATCCCAAATTTAGCCTAAAAACACCGAAAAATCGAGTTTTTTTTGGTCTCAGAAGCGATTTGTACTGTGATAGAAAAATTTCAATTTTCAGGAAAAAAAAATATGCTAAAACACGTTTTTTGGACCCAAAAAGTCGATTTGTGCATGCATCTTCGATACCTGTTTATATCCCAAATTTAGCCTAAAAACACCGAAAAATCGAGTTTTGTCGGTCTCAGAAGCGATTTGTACATATTTGGACTGTGCTAGAAAAATATCAATTTTCAGGCAAAAAAAATGCTAAAACACGTTTTTTGGGCCCAAAAAGTCGATTTGTGCATGCATCTTCGATACCCGTTTATATCCCAAATTTAGCCTAAGAACACCGAAAAATCGAGTTTCTTGGGTCTCAGAAGCGATTTGTACTGTGATAGAAAAATTTCAATTTTCAGGCAAAAAAAATGCTAAATCACGTTTTTTTGGCCCAAAAAGTCGATTTGTGCATGCATCTTCGATACTCGTTTATATCCCAAATTTAGCCTAAAAACACCGAAAAATCGAGTTTTTTTGGTCCCAGAAGCGATTTGTACATGTTTACACTGTGCTAGAAAAACTTCAATTTTCAGGCCAAAAAAAATGCTAAAACACGTTTTTTGGGCCCAAAAAGTCGATTTGTGCATGCATCTTCGATACACGTTTATATTCCAAATTTAGCCTAAAAACACCGAAAAATCGAGTTTTGTGGGTCTCAGAAGCGATTTGTACATGTTTACACTGTGCTAGAAAAATTTCAATTTTCAGGCGAAAAAAATGCTAAAACACGTTTTTTTGGCCCAAAAAGTCGATTTGTGCATGCATCTTCGATACCCGTTTATATCCCAAATTTAGCCTAATAACACCGAAAAATCGAGTGTTTTGGGTCTCAGAAGCGATTTGTACATGTCTACACTGTTCTAGAAAAAAATCTATTTTCAGGCAAAAAAAATGCTAAAACACGTTTTTTGGGCCCAAAAAGTCGATTTGTGCATGCATCTTCGATACCCGTTTATATCCCAAATTTAGCCTAAAAACACCGAAAAATCGAGTTTTTTGGGTCTCAGAAGCGATTTGTACATGTCTACACTGTTCTAGAAAAAAATAAATTTTCAGGCAAAAAAAAATGCTAAAACACGTTTTTTGAGCCCAAAAAGTCGATTTGTGCATGCATCTTCGATACCCGTTTATATCCCAAATTTAGCCTAAAAACACCGAAAAATCGAGTTTTTTGGGTCTCAGAAGCGATTTGTACTGTGATAGTAAAATTTCAAATTTCAGGCAAAAAAAATGCTTAATCACGTTTTTTGGGCCCAAAAAGTCGATTTGTGCATGCATCTTCGATACCCGTTTATATCCCAAATTTAGCCTAAAAACACCGAAAAATCGAGTTTTTTTTGGTCTCAGAAGCGATTTGTACTGTGATAGAAAAAAATCAATTTTCAGGCAAAAAAAATGCTAAAACACGTTTTTTTGGCCCAAAAAGTCGATTTGTGCATGCATCTTCGATACTCGTTTATATCCCAAATTTAGCCTAAAAACACCGAAAAATCGAGTTTTTTTGGTCTCAGAAGCGATTTGTACATGTTTACACTGTGCTAGAAAATCTTCAATTTTCAGGCAAAAAAAAAATGCTAAAACACGTTTTTTGGGCCCAAAAAGTCGATTTGTGCATGCATCTTCCATACCCGTGTATATCCCAAATTTAGCCTAAAAACACCGAAAAATCGAGTTTTGTGGGTCTCAGAAGCGATTTGTACATATTTAGACTGTGCTAGAAAAATATCAATTTTCAGGCAAAAAAAATGCTAAAACACGTTTTTTGGGCCCAAAAAGTCGATTTGTGCATGCATCTTCGATACCCGTTTATATCCCAAATTTAGCCTAAAAACACCGAAAAATCGAGTTTTTTGGGTCTCAGAAGCGATTTGTACTGTGATAGAAAAATTTCAAATTTCAGGCAAAAAAAATGCTAAATCACGTTTTTTGGGCCCAAAAAGTCGATTTGTGCATGCATCTTCGATACCCGTTTATATCCCAAATTTAGCCTAAAAACACCGAAAAATCGAGTTTTTTTTGGTCTCATAAGCGATTTGTACTGTGATAGAAAAAAATCAATTTTCAGGCAAAAAAAATGCTAAAACACGTTTTTTTGGCCTAAAAAGTCGATTTGTGCATGCATCTTCGATACTCGTTTATATCCCAAATTTAGCCTAAAAACACCGAAAAATCGAGTTTTTTTAGTCTCAGAAGCGATTTGTATATGTTTACACTGTCCTAGAAAAACTTCAATTTTCAGGCAAAAAAAAAAAATGCTAAAACACGTTTTTTGGGCCCAAAAAGTCGATTTGTGCATGCATCTTCGATACCCGTTTATATCCCAAATTTAGCCTAAAAACACCGAAAAATCGAGTTTTTTTGGTCACAGAAGCGATTTGTACAGTGCTAGAAAAAATTCAATTTTCAGGCAAAAAAAAGGCTAAAACACGTTGTTTTGGCCCAAAAAGTCGATTTGTGCATGCATCTTCGATACCCGTTTATATCCCAAATTTAGCCTAAAAACACCGAAAAATCGAGTTTTTTGGGTCTCAGAAGCGATTTGTACATGTTTACACTGTTCTAGAAAAAAATCAATTTTCAGGCAAAAAAAATGCTAAAACACGTTTTTTGGGCCCAAAAAGTCGATTTGTGCATGCATCTTCGATACCCGTTTATATCCCAAATTTAGCCTAAAAACACCGTAAAAACGAGTTTTTTGGGTCTCAGAAGCGATTTGTACATGTCTACACTGTTCTAGAAAAATTTCAATTTTCAGGCAAAAAAAATGCTAAAACACTTTTTTTTGGCCCAAAAAGTCGATTTGTGCATGCATCTTCGATACCCGTTTATATCCCAAATTTTGCCTAAAAACACCGAAAAATCGAGTTTTTTGGGTCTCAGAAGCAATTTGCACGTGTCTACACTGTGCTAGAAAATTTTCAATTTTAGGCAAAACAAAATTTAAAACACGTTTTTTGCGCCCAAAAAGTCGATTTGTGCATGCATCTTCGATACACGTTTATATCCCAAATTTAGCCTAAAAACACCGAAAAATCGAGTTTTTTGGATCTCAGAAGCGATTTGTACATGTTTACACTGTGCTAGAAAAATTTCAATTTTCAGGCAAAAAAAATGCTAAAACACGTTTTTTGGGCCCAAAAAGTCGATTTGTGCATGCATCATCGATACCCGTTTATATCCCAAATTTAGCCTAAAAACACCGAAAAATCGAGTTTTTTGGGTCTCAGAAGCGATTTGTACTGTGATAGAAAAATTTCAATTTTCAGGCAAAAAAAATGCTAGAACACGTTTTTTTGGCCCAAAAAGTCGATTTGTGCATGCATCTTCGATACCCGTTTATATCCCAAATTTAGCCTAAAAACACCGAAAAATCGAGTTTTTTGGGTCTCAGAAGCGATTTGTACAAGTTTACACTGTGCTAGAAAAATTTCAATTTTCAGGCAAAAAAAATGCTAAAACACGTTTTTTGGGCCCAAAAAGTCGATTTGTGGATGCATCTTCGATACCTGTTTATATCCCAAATTTAGCCTAAAAACACCGAAAAATCGAGTTTTTTGGGTCTCAGAAGCGATTTGTACATGTTTACACTGTGCTAGAAAAATTTCAATTTTCAGGCAAAAAAAATGCTAAAACACGTTTTTTGGGCCCAAAAAGTCGATTTGTGCATGCATCATCGATACCCGTTTATATCCCAAATTTAGCCTAATAACACCGAAAAATCGAGTTTTTTGGGTCTCAGAAGTGATTTGTACTGTGATAGAAAAATTTCAATTTTCAGGCAAAAAAAATGCTAAAACACGTTTTTTTGGCCCAAAAAGTCGATTTGTGCATGCATCTTCGATACCCGTTTATATCCCAAATTTAGCCTAAAAACACCGAAAAATCGAGTTTTTTGGGTCTCAGAAGCGATTTGTACATGTTTACACTGTGCTAGAAAAATTTCAATTTTCAGGCAAAAAAAATGCTAAAACACGTTTTTTGGGCCCAAAAAGTCGATTTGTGCATGCATCTTCGATATCCGTTTATATCCCAAATTTAGCCTAAAAACACCGAAAAATCGAGTTTTTTGGGTCTCAGAAGCGATTTGTACATGTCTACACTGTTCTAGAAAAATTTCAATTTTCAGGCAAAAAAAATGCTAAAACACGTTTTTTGGGCCCAAAAAGTCGATTTGTGCATGCATCTTCGAGACCCGTTTATATCCCAAATTTAGCCTAAAAACACCGAAAAATCGAGTTTTTTTGGTCTCAGAAGCGATTTGTACTGTGCTAAAAAAAAAAATCAATTTTCAGGCAAAAAAAAAATGCTAAAACACGTTTTTTGGGCCCAAAAAGTCGATTTGTGCATGCATCTTCGATACCCGTTTATATCCCAAATTTAGCCTAAAAACACCGAAAAATCGAGTTTTTTGGGTCTCAGAAGCAATTTGCACATGTCTACACTGTGCTAGAAAATTTTCAATTTTCAGGCAAAAAAAATGCTAAAACACGTTTTTTGGGCCCAAAAAGTCGATTTGTGCATGCATCTTCGATACCCGTTTATATCCCAAATTTAGCCTAAAAACACCGAAAAATCGAGTTTTTTTTGGTCTCAGAAGCGATTTGTACTGTGATAGAAAAAAATCAATTTTCAGGCAAAAAAAATGCTAAAACACGTTTTTTTGGCCCAAAAAGTCGATTTGTGCATGCATCTTCGATACTCGTTTATATCCCAAATTTAGCCTAAAAACACCGAAAAATCGAGTTTTTTTGGTCTCAGAAGCGATTTGTACATGTTTACACTGTGCTAGAAAATCTTCAATTTTCAGGCAAAAAAAAAATGCTAAAACACGTTTTTTGGGCCCAAAAAGTCGATTTGTGCATGCATCTTCCATACCCGTTTATATCCCAAATTTAGCCTAAAAACACCGAAAAATCGAGTTTTGTGGGTCTCAGAAGCGATTTGTACATATTTAGACTGTGCTAGAAAAATATCAATTTTCAGGCAAAAAAAATGCTAAAACACGTTTTTTGGGCCCAAAAAGTCGATTTGTGCATGCATCTTCGATACCCGTTTATATCCCAAATTTAGCCTAAAAACACCGAAAAATCGAGTTTTTTGGGTCTCAGAAGCGATTTGTACTGTGATAGAAAAATTTCAAATTTCAGGCAAAAAAAATGCTAAATCACGTTTTTTGGGCCCAAAAAGTCGATTTGTGCATGCATCTTCGATACCCGTTTATATCCCAAATTTAGCCTAAAAACACCGAAAAATCGAGTTTTTTTTGGTCTCATAAGCGATTTGTACTGTGATAGAAAAAAATCAATTTTCAGGCAAAAAAAATGCTAAAACACGTTTTTTTGGCCTAAAAAGTCGATTTGTGCATGCATCTTCGATACTCGTTTATATCCCAAATTTAGCCTAAAAACACCGAAAAATCGAGTTTTTTTGGTCTCAGAAGCGATTTGTATATGTTTACACTGTCCTAGAAAAACTTCAATTTTCAGGCAAAAAAAAAAAATGCTAAAACACGTTTTTTGGGCCCAAAAAGTCGATTTGTGCATGCATCTTCGATACCCGTTTATATCCCAAATTTAGCCTAAAAACACCGAAAAATCGAGTTTTTTTGGTCACAGAAGCGATTTGTACAGTGCTAGAAAAAATTCAATTTTCAGGCAAAAAAAAGGCTAAAACACGTTGTTTTGGCCCAAAAAGTCGATTTGTGCATGCATCTTCGATACCCGTTTATATCCCAAATTTAGCCTAAAAACACCGAAAAATCGAGTTTTTTGGGTCTCAGAAGCGATTTGTACATGTTTACACTGTTCTAGAAAAAAATCAATTTTCAGGCAAAAAAAATGCTAAAACACGTTTTTTGGGCCCAAAAAGTCGATTTGTGCATGCATCTTCGATACCCGTTTATATCCCAAATTTAGCCTAAAAACACCGTAAAAACGAGTTTTTTGGGTCTCAGAAGCGATTTGTACATGTCTACACTGTTCTAGAAAAATTTCAATTTTCAGGCAAAAAAAATGCTAAAACACTTTTTTTTGGCCCAAAAAGTCGATTTGTGCATGCATCTTCGATACCCGTTTATATCCCAAATTTTGCCTAAAAACACCGAAAAATCGAGTTTTTTGGGTCTCAGAAGCAATTTGCACGTGTCTACACTGTGCTAGAAAATTTTCAATTTTAGGCAAAACAAAATTTAAAACACGTTTTTTGCGCCCAAAAAGTCGATTTGTGCATGCATCTTCGATACCCGTTTATATCCCAAATTTAGCCTAAAAACACCGAAAAATCGAGTTTTTTGGATCTCAGAAGCGATTTGTACATGTTTACACTGTGCTAGAAAAATTTCAATTTTCAGGCAAAAAAAATGCTAAAACACGTTTTTTGGGCCCAAAAAGTCGATTTGTGCATGCATCATCGATACCCGTTTATATCCCAAATTTAGCCTAAAAACACCGAAAAATCGAGTTTTTTGGGTCTCAGAAGCGATTTGTACTGTGATAGAAAAATTTCAATTTTCAGGCAAAAAAAATGCTAAAACACGTTTTTTTGGCCCAAAAAGTCGATTTGTGCATGCATCTTCGATACCCGTTTATATCCCAAATTTAGCCTAAAAACACCGAAAAATCGAGTTTTTTGGGTCTCAGAAGCGATTTGTACAAGTTTACACTGTGCTAGAAAAATTTCAATTTTCAGGCAAAAAAAATGCTAAAACACGTTTTTTTGGCCCAAAAAGTCGATTTGTGGATGCATCTTCGATACCTGTTTATATCCCAAATTTAGCCTAAAAACACCGAAAAATCGAGTTTTTTGGGTCTCAGAAGCGATTTGTACATGTTTACACTGTGCTAGAAAAATTTCAATTTTCAGGCAAAAAAAATGCTAAAACACGTTTTTTGGGCCCAAAAAGTCGATTTGTGCATGCATCATCGATACCCGTTTATATCCCAAATTTAGCCTAATAACACCGAAAAATCGAGTTTTTTGGGTCTCAGAAGTGATTTGTACTGTGATAGAAAAATTTCAATTTTCAGGCAAAAAAAATGCTAAAACACGTTTTTTTGGCCCAAAAAGTCGATTTGTGCATGCATCTTCGATACCCGTTTATATCCCAAATTTAGCCTAAAAACACCGAAAAATCGAGTTTTTTGGGTCTCAGAAGCGATTTGTACATGTTTACACTGTGCTAGAAAAATTTCAATTTTCAGGCAAAAAAAATGCTAAAACACGTTTTTTGGGCCCAAAAAGTCGATTTGTGCATGCATCTTCGATATCCGTTTATATCCCAAATTTAGCCTAAAAACACCGAAAAATCGAGTTTTTTGGGTCTCAGAAGCGATTTGTACATGTCTACACTGTTCTAGAAAAATTTCAATTTTCAGGCAAAAAAAATGCTAAAACACGTTTTTTGGGCCCAAAAAGTCGATTTGTGCATGCATCTTCGAGACCCGTTTATATCCCAAATTTAGCCTAAAAACACCGAAAAATCGAGTTTTTTTGGTCTCAGAAGCGATTTGTACTGTGCTAAAAAAAAAAAATCAATTTTCAGGCAAAAAAAAAATGCTAAAACACGTTTTTTGGGCCCAAAAAGTCGATTTGTGCATGCATCTTCGATACCCGTTTATATCCCAAATTTAGCCTAAAAACACCGAAAAATCGAGTTTTTTGGGTCTCAGAAGCAATTTGCACATGTCTACACTGTGCTAGAAAATTTTCAATTTTCAGGCAAAAAAAATGCTAAAACACGTTTTTTGGGCCCAAAAAGTCGATTTGTGCATGCATCTTCGATACCCGTTTATATCCCAAATTTAGCCTAAAAACACCGAAACATCGAGTTTTTTTGGTCTCAGAAGCGATTTGTACTGTGCTAGAAAAATTTCAATTTTCAGGCAAAAAATATGCTAAAACACGTTTTTTGGACATAAAAACTCGATTTGTGCATGCATCTTCGATACCCGTTTATATCCCAAATTTAGCCTAAAAACACCGAAAAATCGAGTTTTGTGGGTCTCAGAAGCGATTTGTACATATTTAGACTGTGCTAGAAAAATATCAATTTTCAGGCAAAAAAAATGCTAAAACACGTTTTTTGGGCCCAAAAAGTCGATTTGTGCATGCATCTTCGATACCCTTTTATATCCCAAATTTAGCCTAAGAACACCGAAAAATCGAGTTTTTGGGTCTCAGAAGCGATTTGTACTGTGATAGAAAAATTTCAATTTTCAGGCAAAAAAAATGCTAAATCACGTTTTTTTGGCCCAAAAAGTCGATTTGTGCATGCATCTTCGATACTCGTTTATATCCCAAATTTAGCCTAAAAACACCGAAAAATCGAGTTTTTTTTGGTCTCATAAGCGATTTGTACTGTGATAGAAAAAAATCAATTTTCAGGCAAAAAAAATGCTAAAACACGTTTTTTTGGCCTAAAAAGTCGATTTGTGCATGCATCTTCGATACTCGTTTATATCCCAAATTTAGCCTAAAAACACCGAAAAATCGAGTTTTTTTGGTCTCAGAAGCGATTTGTATATGTTTACACTGTCCTAGAAAAACTTCAATTTTCAGGCAAAAAAAAAAAATGCTAAAACACGTTTTTTGGGCCCAAAAAGTCGATTTGTGCATGCATCTTCGATACCCGTTTATATCCCAAATTTAGCCTAAAAACACCGAAAAATCGAGTTTTTTTGGTCACAGAAGCGATTTGTACAGTGCTAGAAAAAATTCAATTTTCAGGCAAAAAAAAGGCTAAAACACGTTGTTTTGGCCCAAAAAGTCGATTTGTGCATGCATCTTCGATACCCGTTTATATCCCAAATTTAGCCTAAAAACACCGAAAAATCGAGTTTTTTGGGTCTCAGAAGCGATTTGTACATGTTTACACTGTTCTAGAAAAAAATCAATTTTCAGGCAAAAAAAATGCTAAAACACGTTTTTTGGGCCCAAAAAGTCGATTTGTGCATGCATCTTCGATACCCGTTTATATCCCAAATTTAGCCTAAAAACACCGTAAAAACGAGTTTTTTGGGTCTCAGAAGCGATTTGTACATGTCTACACTGTTCTAGAAAAATTTCAATTTTCAGGCAAAAAAAATGCTAAAACACTTTTTTTTGGCCCAAAAAGTCGATTTGTGCATGCATCTTCGATACCCGTTTATATCCCAAATTTTGCCTAAAAACACCGAAAAATCGAGTTTTTTGGGTCTCAGAAGCAATTTGCACGTGTCTACACTGTGCTAGAAAATTTTCAATTTTAGGCAAAACAAAATTTAAAACACGTTTTTTGCGCCCAAAAAGTCGATTTGTGCATGCATCTTCGATACCCGTTTATATCCCAAATTTAGCCTAAAAACACCGAAAAATCGAGTTTTTTGGGTCTCAGAAGCGATTTGTACAAGTTTACACTGTGCTAGAAAAATTTCAATTTTCAGGCAAAAAAAATGCTAAAACACGTTTTTTGGGCCCAAAAAGTCGATTTGTGGATGAATCTTCGATACCCGTTTATATCCCAAATTTAGCCTAAAAACACCGAAAAATCGAGTTTTTTGGATCTCAGAAGCGATTTGTACATGTTTACACTGTGCTAGAAAAATTTCAATTTTCAGGCAAAAAAAATGCTAAAACACGTTTTTTGGGCCCAAAAAGTCGATTTGTGCATGCATCATCGATACCCGTTTATATCCCAAATTTAGCCTAAAAACACCGAAAAATCGAGTTTTTTGGGTCTCAGAAGCGATTTGTACTGTGATAGAAAAATTTCAATTTTCAGGCAAAAAAAATGCTAAAACACGTTTTTTTGGCCCAAAAAGTCGATTTGTGCATGCATCTTCGATACCCGTTTATATCCCAAATTTAGCCTAAAAACACCGAAAAATCGAGTTTTTTGGGTCTCAGAAGCGATTTGTACAAGTTTACACTGTGCTAGAAAAATTTCAATTTTCAGGCAAAAAAAATGCTAAAACACGTTTTTTGGGCCCAAAAAGTCGAATTGTGGATGCATCTTCGATACCTGTTTATATCCCAAATTTAGCCTAAAAACACCGAAAAATCGAGTTTTTTGGGTCTCAGAAGCGATTTGTACATGTTTACACTGTGCTAGAAAAATTTCAATTTTCAGGCAAAAAAAATGCTAAAACACGTTTTTTGGGCCCAAAAAGTCGATTTGTGCATGCATCATCGATACCCGTTTATATCCCAAATTTAGCCTAATAACACCGAAAAATCGAGTTTTTTGGGTCTCAGAAGTGATTTGTACTGTGATAGAAAAATTTCAATTTTCAGGCAAAAAAAATGCTAAAACACGTTTTTTTGGCCCAAAAAGTCGATTTGTGCATGCATCTTCGATACCCGTTTATATCCCAAATTTAGCCTAAAAACACCGAAAAATCGAGTTTTTTGGGTCTCAGAAGCGATTTGTACATGTTTACACTGTGCTAGAAAAATTTCAATTTTCAGGCAAAAAAAATGCTAAAACACGTTTTTTGGGCCCAAAAAGTCGATTTCTGCATGCATCTTCGATATCCGTTTATATCCCAAATTTAGCCTAAAAACACCGAAAAATCGAGTTTTTTGGGTCTCAGAAGCGATTTGTACATGTCTACACTGTTCTAGAAAAATTTCAATTTTCAGGCAAAAAAAATGCTAAAACACGTTTTTTGGGCCCAAAAAGTCGATTTGTGCATGCATCTTCGAGACCCGTTTATATCCCAAATTTAGCCTAAAAACACCGAAAAATCGAGTTTTTTTGGTCTCAGAAGCGATTTGTACTGTGCTAAAAAAAAAATCAATTTTCAGGCAAAAAAAAAATGCTAAAACACGTTTTTTGGGCCCAAAAAGTCGATTTGTGCATGCATCTTCGATACCCGTTTATATCCCAAATTTAGCCTAAAAACACCGAAAAATCGAGTTTTTTGGGTCTCAGAAGCAATTTGCACATGTCTACACTGTGCTAGAAAATTTTCAATTTTCAGGCAAAAAAAATGCTAAAACACGTTTTTTGGGCCCAAAAAGTCGATTTGTGCATGCATCTTCGATACCCGTTTATATCCCAAATTTAGCCTAAAAACACCGAAACATCGAGTTTTTTTGGTCTCAGAAGCGATTTGTACTGTGCTAGAAAAATTTCAATTTTCAGGCAAAAAATATGCTAAAACACGTTTTTTGGACATAAAAACTCGATTTGTGCATGCATCTTCGATACCCGTTTATATCCCAAATTTAGCCTAAAAACACCGAAAAATCGAGTTTTGTGGGTCTCAGAAGCGATTTGTACATATTTAGACTGTGCTAGAAAAATATCAATTTTCAGGCAAAAAAAATGCTAAAACACGTTTTTTGGGCCCAAAAAGTCGATTTGTGCATGCATCTTCGATACCCTTTTATATCCCAAATTTAGCCTAAGAACACCGAAAAATCGAGTTTTTGGGTCTCAGAAGCGATTTGTACTGTGATAGAAAAATTTCAATTTTCAGGCAAAAAAAATGCTAAATCACGTTTTTTTGGCCCAAAAAGTCGATTTGTGCATGCATCTTCGATACTCGTTTATATCCCAAATTTAGCCTAAAAACACCGAAAAATCGAGTTTTTTTGGTCTCAGAAGCGATTTGTACATGTTTACACTGTGCTAGAAAAACTTCAATTTTCAGGCCAAAAAAAATGCTAAAACACGTTTTTTGGGCCCAAAAAGTCGATTTGTGCATGCATCTTCGATACACGTTTATATTCCAAATTTAGCCTAAAAACACCGAAAAATCGAGTTTTGTGGGTCTCAGAAGCGATTTGTACATGTTTACACTGTGCTAGAAAAATTTCAATTTTCAGGCGAAAAAAATGCTAAAACACGTTTTTTTGGCCCAAAAAGTCGATTTGTGCATGCATCTTCGATACCCGTTTATATCCCAAATTTAGCCTAATAACACCGAAAAATCGAGTTTTTTGGGTCTCAGAAGCGATTTGTACATGTCTACACTGTTCTAGAAAAAAATCAATTTTCAGGAAAAAAAAATGCTAAAACACGTTTTTTGGGCCCAAAAAGTCGATTTGTGCATGCATCTTCGATACCCGTTTATATCCCAAATTTAGCCTAAAAACACCGAAAGATCGAGTTTTTTGGGTCTCAGAAGCGATTTGTACATGTCTACACTGTGCTAGAAAAAAATCAATTTTCAGGCAAAAAAAATGATAAAACACGTTTTTTGGGCCCAAAAAGTCGATTTGTGCATGCTTCTTCGATACCCGTTTATATCCCAAATTTAGCCTAAAAACACCGAAAAATCGAGTTTTTTCGATCTCAGAAGCGATTTGTACATATTTAGACTGTGCTAGAAAAATATCAATTTTCAGGCAAAAAAAATGCTAAAACACGTTTTTTGGGCCCAAAAAGTCGATTTGTGCATGCATCTTCGATACCCGTTTATATCCCAAATTTAGCCTAAGAACACCGAAAAATCGAGTTTTTTGGGTCTCAGAAGCGATTTGTACTGTGATAGAAAAACTTCAATTTTCAGGCAAAAAAAATGCTAAATCACGTTTTTTTGGCCCAAAAAGTCGATTTGTGCATGCATCTTCGATACTCGTTTATATCCCAAATTTAGCCTAAAAACACCGAAAAATCGAATTTTTTTGGTCTCAGAAGCGATTTGTACATGTTTACACTGTGCTAGAAAAACTTCAATTTTCAGGCAAAAAAAAATGCTAAAACACGTTTTTTGGGCCCAAAAAGTCGATTTGTGCATGCATCTTCGATACACGTTTATATTCCAAATTTAGCCTAAAAACACCGAAAAATCGAGTTTTGTGGGTCTCAGAAGCGATTTGTACATGTTTACACTGTGCTAGAAAAATTTCAATTTTCAGGCGAAAAAAATGCTAAAACACGTTTTTTTGGCCCAAAAAGTCGATTTGTGCATGCATCTTCGATACCCGTTTATATCCCAAATTTAGCCTAATAACACCGAAAAATCGAGTTTTTTGGGTCTCAGAAGCGATTTGTACATGTCTACACTGTTCTAGAAAAAAATCAATTTTCAGGAAAATAAAATGCTAAAATACGTTTTTTGGGCCCAAAAAGTCGATTTGTGCATGCATCTTCGATACCCGTTTATATCCCAAATTTAGCCTAAAAACACCGAAACATCGAGTTTTTTTGGTCTCAGAAGCGATTTCTACTGTGCTAGAAAAATTTCAATTTTCAGGCAAAAAAAATGCTAAAACACGTTTTTTGGGCCCAAAAAGTCGATTTGTGCATGCATCTTCGGTACCCGTTTATATCCCAAATTTAGCCTAAAAACACCGAAAAATCGAGTTTTTTTTGGTCTCAGAAGCGATTTGTACTGTGATAGAAAAATTTCAATTTTCAGGAAAAAAAAATATGCTAAAACACGTTTTTTGGACCCAAAAAGTCGATTTGTGCATGCATCTTCGATACCTGTTTATATCCCAAATTTAGCCTAAAAACACCGAAAAATCGAGTTTTGTCGGTCTCAGAAGCGATTTGTACATATTTAGACTGTGCTAGAAAAATATCAATTTTCAGGCAAAAAAAATGCTAAAACACGTTTTTTGGGCCCAAAAAGTCGATTTGTGCATGCATCTTCGATACCCGTTTATATCCCAAATTTAGCCTAAGAACACCGAAAAATCGAGTTTCTTGGGTCTCAGAAGCGATTTGTACTGTGATAGAAAAATTTCAATTTTCAGGCAAAAAAAATGCTAAATCACGTTTTTTTGGCCCAAAAAGTCGATTTGTGCATGCATCTTCGATACTCGTTTATATCCCAAATTTAGCCTAAAAACACCGAAAAATCGAGTTTTTTTGGTCTCAGAAGCGATTTGTACATGTTTACACTGTGCTAGAAAAACTTCAATTTTCAGGAAAAAAAAAATGCTAAAACACGTTTTTTGGGCCCAAAAAGTCGATTTGTGCATGCATCTTCGATACACGTTTATATTCCAAATTTAGCCTAAAAACACCGAAAAATCGAGTTTTGTGGGTCTCAGAAGCGATTTGTACATGTTTACACTGTGCTAGAAAAATTTCAATTTTCAGGCGAAAAAAATGCTAAAACACGTTTTTTTGGCCCAAAAAGTCGATTTGTGCATGCATCTTCGATACCCGTTTATATCCCAAATTTAGCCTAATAACACCGAAAAATCGAGTGTTTTGGGTCTCAGAAGCGATTTGTACATGTCTACACTGTTCTAGAAAAAAAATCAATTTTCAGGCAAAAAAAATGCTAAAACACGTTTTTTGGGCCCAAAAAGTCGATTTGTGCATGCATCTTCGATACCCGTTTATATCCCAAATTTAGCCTAAAAACACCGAAAAATCGAGTTTTTTGGGTCTCAGAAGCGATTTGTACATGTCTACACTGTTCTAGAAAAAAATCAATTTTCAGGCAAAAAAAAATGCTAAAACACGTTTTTTTGGCCCAAAAAGTCGATTTGTGCATGCATCTTCGATACCCGTTTATATCCCAAATTTAGCCTAAAAACACCGAAAAATCGAGTTTTTTGGGTCTCAGAAGCAATTTGCACATGTCTACACTGTGCTAGAAAATTTTCAATTTTTAGGCAAACAAAATTTTAAAACACATTTTTTGGGCCCAAAAAGTCGATTTGTGCATGCTTCTTCGATACCCGTTTATATCCCAAATTTAGCCTAAAAACACCGAAAAATCGAGTTTTTCGGTCTCAGAAGCGATTTGTACATGTTTACACTGTGCTCGAAAAAAATCAATTTTCAGGCAAAAAAAATGCTAAAACACGTTTTTTGGGCCCAAAAAGTCGATTTGTGCATGCATCTTCGATACCCGTTTATATCCCAAATTTAGCCTAAAAACACCGAAACATCGAGTTTTTTTGGTCTCAGAAGCGATTTGTACTGTGCTAGAAAAATTTCAATTTTCAGGCAAAAAATATGCTAGAACACGTTTTTTGGACCCAAAAACTCGATTTGTGCATGCATCTTCGATACCCGTTTATATCCCAAATTTAGCCTAAAAACACCGAAAAATCGAGTTTTGTGGGTCTCAGAAGCGATTTGTACATATTTAGACTGTGCTAGAAAAATATCAATTTTCAGGCAAAAAAAATGCTAAATCACGTTTTTTGGGCCCAAAAAGTCGATTTGTGCATGCATCTTCGATACTCGTTTATATCCCAAATTTAGCCTAAAAACACCGAAAAATCGAGTTTTTTTGGTCTCAGAAGCGATTTGTACATGTTTACACTGTGCTAGAAAAACTTCAATTTTCAGGCAAAAAAAAATGCTAAAACACGTTTTTTGGGCCCAAAAAGTCGATTTGTGCATGCATCTTCGATACACGTTTATATTCCAAATTTAGCCTAAAAACACCGAAAAATCGAGTTTTGTGGGTCTCAGAAGCGATTTGTACATGTTTACACTGTGCTAGAAAAATTTCAATTTTCAGGCGAAAAAAATGCTAAAACACGTTTTTTTGGCCCAAAAAGTCGATTTGTGCATGCATCTTCGATACCCGTTTATATCCCAAATTTAGCCTAATAACACCGAAAAATCGAGTTTTTTGGGTCTCAGAAGCGATTTGTACATGTCTACACTGTTCTAGAAAAAAATCAATTTTCAGGAAAAAAAAATGCTAAAACACGTTTTTTGGGCCCAAAAAGTCGATTTGTGCATGCATCTTCGATACCCGTTTATATCCCAAATTTAGCCTAAAAACACCGAAAAATCGAGTTTTTTGGGTCTCAGAAGCGATTTGTACATGTCTACACTGTGCTAGAAAAAAATCAATTTTCAGGCAGAAAAAAGGCTAAAACACGTTTTTTGGGCCCAAAAAGTCGATTTGTGCATGCATCTTCGATACCCGTTTATATCCCAAATTTAGCCTAAAAACACCGAAAAATCGATTTTTTTTTTGGTCTCAGAAGCGATTTGTACTGTGATAGAAAAATTTCAATTTTCAGGAAAAAAAAATATGCTAAAACACGTTTTTTGGACCCAAAAAGTCGATTTGTGCATGCATCTTCGATACACGTTTATATCCCAAATTTAGCCTAAAAACACCGAAAAATCGAGTTTTGTGGGTCTCAGAAGCGATTTGTACATATTTAGACTGTGCTAGAAAAATATCAATTTTCAGGCAAAAAAAATGCTAAAACACGTTTTTTGGGCCCAAAAAGTCGATTTGTGCATGCATCTTCGATACCCGTTTATATCCCAAATTTAGCCTAAGAACACCGAAAAATCGAGTTTTTTGGGTCTCAGAAGCGATTTGTACTGTGATAGAAAAATTTCAATTTTCAGGCAAAAAAAATGCTAAATCACGTTTTTTTGGCCCAAAAAGTCGATTTGTGCATGCATCTTCGATACTCGTTTATATCCCAAATTTAGCCTAAAAACACCGAAAAATCGAGTTTTTTTGGTCTCAGAAGCGATTTGTACATGTTTACACTGTGCTAGAAAAACTTCAATTTTCAGGCAAAAAAAAATGCTAAAACACGTTTTTTGGGCCCAAAAAGTCGATTTGTGCATGCATCTTCGATACACGTTTATATTCCAAATTTAGCCTAAAAACACCGAAAAATCGAGTTTTGTGGGTCTCAGAAGCGATTTGTACATGTTTACACTGTGCTAGAAAAATTTCAATTTTCAGGCGAAAAAAATGCTAAAACACATTTTTTTGGCCCAAAAAGTCGATTTGTGCATGCATCTTCGATACCCGTTTATATCCCAAATTTAGCCTAATAACACCGAAAAATCGAGTGTTTTGGGTCTCAGAAGCGATTTGTACATGTCTACACTGTTCTAGAAAAAAATCAATTTTCAGGCAAAAAAAATGCTAAAACACGTTTTTTGGGCCCAAAAAGTCGATTTGTGCATGCATCTTCGATACCCGTTTATATCCCAAATTTAGCCTAATAACACCGAAAAATCGAGTTTTTTGGGTCTCAGAAGCGATTTGTACATGTCTACACTGTTCTAGAAAAATTTCAATTTTCAGGCAAAAAAAATGCTAAAACACGTTTTTTGGGCCCAAAAAGTCGATTTGTGCATGTATCTTCGATACCCGTTTATATCCCAAATTTAGCCTAAAAACACCGAAAAATCGAGTTTTTTTGGTCTCAGAAGCGATTTGTACTGTGCTAAAAAAAAAAATCAATTTTCAGGCAAAAAAAAAAATGCTAAAACACGTTTTTTTGGCCCAAAAAGTCGATTTGTGCATGCATCTTCGATACCCGTTTATATCCCAAATTTAGCCTAAAAACACCGAAAAATCGAGTTTTTTGGGTCTCAGAAGCAATTTGCACATGTCTACACTGTGCTAGAAAATTTTCAATTTTTATGCAAACAAAATTTTAAAACACATTTTTTGGGCCCAAAAAGTCGGTTTGTGCATGCTTCTTCGATACCCGTTTATATCCCAAATTTAGCCTAAAATCACCGAAAAATCGAGTTTTTTCGGTCTCAGAAGCGATTTGTACATGTTTACACTGTGCTAGAAAAAAATAAATTTTCAGGCAAAAAAAATGATAAAACACGTTTTTTGGGCCCAAAAAGTCGATTTGTGCATGCATCTTCGATACCCGTTTATATCCCAAATTTAGCCTAAAAACACCGAAACATCGAGTTTTTTTGGTCTCAGAAGCTATTTGTAATGTGCTAGAAAAATTTCAATTTTCAGGCAAAAAATATGCTAAAACACGTTTTTTGGACCCAAAAACTCGATTTGTGCATGCATCTTCGATACCCATTTATATCCCAAATTTAGCCTAAAAACACCGAAAAATCGAGTTTTGTTGGTCTCAGAAGCGATTTGTACATATTTAGACTGTGCTAGAAAAATATCAATTTTCAGGCAAAAAAAATGCTAAAACACGTTTTTTGGGCCCAAAAAGTCGATTTGTGCATGCATCTTCGATACCCGTTTATATCCCAAATTTAGCCTAAGAACACCGAAAAATCGAGTTTTTGGGTCTCAGAAGCGATTTTTACTGTGATAGAAAAATTTCAATTTTCAGGCAAAAAAAATGCTAAATCACGTTTTTTGGCCCAAAAAGTCGATTTGTGCATGCATCTTCGATACTCGTTTAAATCCCAAATTTAGCCTAAAAACACCGAAAAATCGAGTTTTTTTGGTCTCAGAAGCGATTTGTACATGTTTACACTGTGCTAGAAAAACTTCAATTTTCAGGCAAAAAAAAATGCTAAAACACGTTTTTTGGGCCCAAAAAGTCGATTTGTGCATGCATCTTCGATACACGTTTATATTCCAAATTTAGCCTAAAAACACCGAAAAATCGAGTTTTGTGGGTCTCAGAAGCGATTTGTACATGTTTACACTGTGCTAGAAAAATTTCAATTTTCAGGCGAAAAAAATGCTAAAACACGTTTTTTTGGCCCAAAAAGTCGATTTGTGCATGCATCTTCGATACCCGTTTATATCCCAAATTTAGCCTAATAACACCGAAAAATCGAGTTTTTTGGGTCTCAGAAGCGATTTGTACATGTCTACACTGTTCTAGAAAAAAATCAATTTTCAGGCAAAAAAAATGCTAAAACACGTTTTTTGGGCCCAAAAAGTCGATTTGTGCATGCATCTTCGATACCCGTTTATATCCCAAATTTAGCCTAAAAACACCGAAAAATCGAGTCTTGTGGGTCTCAGAAGCGATTTGTACATATTTAGACTGTGCTAGAAAAATATCAATTTTCAGGCAAAAAAAATGCTAAAACACGTTTTTTGGGCCCAAAAAGTCGATTTGTGCATGCATCTTCGATACCCGTTTATATCCCAAATTTAGCCTAAGAACACCGAAAAATCGAGTTTTTTGGGTCTCAGAAGCGATTTGTACTGTGATAGAAAAATTTCAATTTTCAGGCAAAAAAAATGCTAAATCACGTTTTTTTGGCCCAAAAAGTCGATTTGTGCATGCATCTTCGATACTCGTTTATATCCCAAATTTAGCCTAAAAACACCGAAAAATCGAGTTTTTTGGGTCTCAGAAGCGATTTGTACATGTTTACACTGTGCTAGAAAAACTTCAATTTTCAGGCAAAAAAAAATGCTAAAACACGTTTTTTGGGCCCAAAAAGTCGATTTGTGCATGCATCTTCGATACACGTTTATATTCCAAATTTAGCCTAAAAACACCGAAAAATCGAGTTTTGTGGGTGTCAGAAGCGATTTGTACATGTTTACACTGTGCTAGAAAAATTTCAATTTTCAGGCGAAAAAAATGCTAAAACACGTTTTTTTGGCCCAAAAAGTCGATTTGTGCATGCATCTTCGATACCCGTTTATATCCCAAATTTAGCCTAATAACACCGAAAAATCGAGTGTTTTGGGTCTCAGAAGCGATTTGTACATGTCTACACTGTTCTAGAAAAAAATCAATTTTCAGGCAAAAAAAATGCTAAAACACGTTTTTTGGGCCCAAAAAGTCGATTTGTGCATGCATCTTCGATACCCGTTTATATCCCAAATTTAGCCTAATAACACCGAAAAATCGAGTTTTTTGGGTCTCAGAAGCGATTTGTACATGTCTACACTGTTCTAGAAAAATTTCAATTTTCAGGCAAAAAAAATGCTAAAACACGTTTTTTGGGCCCAAAAAGTCGATTTGTGCATGTATCTTCGATACCCGTTTATATCCCAAATTTAGCCTAAAAACACCGAAAAATCGAATTTTTTTGGTCTCAGAAGCGATTTGTACTGTGCTAAAAAAAAAAATCAATTTTCAGGCAAAAAAAAAAATGCTAAAACACGTTTTTTTGGCCCAAAAAGTCGATTTGTGCATGCATCTTCGATACCCGTTTATATCCCAAATTTAGCCTAAAAACACCGAAAAATCGAGTTTTTTGGGTCTCAGAAGCAATTTGCACATGTCTACACTGTGCTAGAAAATTTTCAATTTTTAGGCAAACAAAATTTTAAAACACATTTTTTGGGCCCAAAAAGTCGGTTTGTGCATGCTTCTTCGATACCCGTTTATATCCCAAATTTAGCCTAAAATCACCGAAAAATCGAGTTTTTTCGGTCTCAGAAGCGATTTGTACATGTTTACACTGTGCTAGAAAAAAATCAATTTTCAGGCAAAAAAAATGATAAAACACGTTTTTTGGGCCCAAAAAGTCGATTTGTGCATGCATCTTCGATACCCGTTTATATCCCAAATTTAGCCTAAAAACACCGAAACATCGAGTTTTTTTGGTCTCAGAAGCTATTTGTAATGTGCTAGAAAAATTTCAATTTTCAGGCAAAAAATATGCTAAAACACGTTTTTTGGACCCAAAAACTCGATTTGTGCATGCATCTTCGATACCCGTTTATATCCCAAATTTAGCCTAAAAACACCGAAAAATCGAGTTTTGTTGGTCTCAGAAGCGATTTGTACATATTTAGACTGTGCTAGAAAAATATCAATTTTCAGGCAAAAAAAATGCTAAAACACGTTTTTTGGGCCCAAAAAGTCGATTTGTGCATGCATCTTCGATACCCGTTTATATCCCAAATTTAGCCTAAGAACACCGAAAAATCGAGTTTTTTGGGTCTCAGAAGCGATTTGTACTGTGATAGAAAAACTTCAATTTTCAGGCAAAAAAAATGCTAAATCACGTTTTTTTGGCCCAAAAAGACGATTTGTGCATGCATCTTCGATACTCGTTTATATCCCAAATTTAGCCTAAAAACACCGAAAAATCGAGTTTTTTTGGTCTCAGAAGCGATTTGTACATGTTTACACTGTGCTAGAAAAACTTCAATTTTCAGGCAAAAAAAAATGCTAAAACACGTTTTTTGGGCCCAAAAAGTCGATTTGTGCATGCATCTTCGATACACGTTTATATTCCAAATTTAGCCTAAAAACACCGAAAAATCGGGTTTTGTGGGTCTCAGAAGCGATTTGTACATGTTTACACTGTGCTAGAAAAATTTCAATTTTCAGGCGAAAAAAATGCTAAAACACGTTTTTTTGGCCCAAAAAGTCGATTTGTGCATGCATCTTCGATACCCGTTTATATCCCAAATTTAGCCTAATAACACCGAAAAATCGAGTTTTTTGGGTCTCAGAAGCGATTTGTACATGTCTACACTGTTCTAGAAAAAAATCAATTTTCAGGAAAATAAAATGCTAAAATACGTTTTTTGGGCCCAAAAAGTCGATTTGTGCATGCATCTTCGATACCCGTTTATATCCCAAATTTAGCCTAAAAACACCGAAACATCGAGTTTTTTTGGTCTCAGAAGCGATTTGTACTGTGCTAGAAAAATTTCAATTTTCAGGCAAAAAAAATGCTAAAACACGTTTTTTGGGCCCAAAAAGTCGATTTGTGCATGCATCTTCGATACCCGTTTATATCCCAAATTTAGCCTAAAAACACCGAAAAATCGAGTTTTTTTTGGTCTCAGAAGCGATTTGTACTGTGATAGAAAAATTTCAATTTTCAGGAAAAAAAAATATGCTAAAACACGTTTTTTGGACCCAAAAAGTCGATTTGTTCATGCATCTTCGATACCTGTTTATATCCCAAATTTAGCCTAAAAACACCGAAAAATCGAGTTTTGTCGGTCTTAGAAGCGATTTGTACATATTTAGACTGTGCTAGAAAAATATCAATTTTCAGGCAAAAAAAATGCTAAAACACGTTTTTTGGGCCCAAAAAGTCGATTTGTGCATGCATCTTCGATACCCGTTTATATCCCAAATTTAGCCTAAGAACACCGAAAAATCGAGTTTTTTGGGTCTCAGAAGCGATTTGTACTGTGATAGAAAAATTTCAATTTTTAGGCAAAAAAAAATTTAAAACACATTTTTTGGGCCCAAAAAGTCGATTTGTCCATGCATCTTCGATATCCGTTTATATCCCAAATTTAGCCTAAAAACACCGAAAAATCGAGTTTTTTGGGTCTCAGAAGCGATTTGTACATGTTTACACTGTGCTAGAAAAATTTCAATTTTCAGGCAAAAAAAAATGCTAAAACACGTTTTTTGGGCCCAAAAAGTCGATTTGTGCATGCATCTTCGATACCCGTTTATATCCCAAATTTAGCCTAAAAACACCGAAAAATCGTTTTTTTTTGGTCACAGAAGTGATTTGTACTGTGCTAGAAAAATTTCAATTTTTAGGCAAAAAAAATGCTAAAACACGTTTTTTGGGTCCAAAAAGTCGATTTGTGCATGCATCTTCGATACCCGTTTATATCCCAAATTTAGCCTAAAAACACCGAAAAATCGAGTTTTTTGGGTCTCAGAAGCGATTTGTACATGTCTACACTGTTCTAGAAAAATTTCAATTTTCAGGCAAAAAAAATGCTAAAACACGTTTTTTTGGCCCAAAAAGTCGATTTGTGCATGCATCTTCGATACCCGTTTATATCCCAAATTTAGCCTAAAAACATCGAAAAATCGAGTTTTTTGGGTCTCAGAAGCGATTTGTACTGTGACAGAAAAATTTCAATTTTCAGGCAAAAAAAATGCTAAAACACGTTTTTTGGGCCCAAAAAGTCGATTTGTGCATGCATCTTCGATACCCGTTTATATCCCAAATTTAGCCTAAAAACACCGAAAAATCGAGTTTTTTTTGGTCTCAGAAGCGATTTGTACTGTGATAGAAAAATTTCAATTTTCAGGAAAAAAAAATATGCTAAAACACGTTTTTTGGACCCAAAAAGTCGATTTGTTCATGCATCTTCGATACCTGTTTATATCCCAAATTTAGCCTAAAAACACCGAAAAATCGAGTTTTGTCGGTCTTAGAAGCGATTTGTACATATTTAGACTGTGCTAGAAAAATATCAATTTTCAGGCAAAAAAAATGCTAAAACACGTTTTTTGGGCCCAAAAAGTCGATTTGTGCATGCATCTTCGATACCCGTTTATATCCCAAATTTAGCCTAAGAACACCGAAAAATCGAGTTTTTTGGGTCTCAGAAGCGATTTGTACTGTGATAGAAAAATTTCAATTTTTAGGCAAAAAAAAATTTAAAACACATTTTTTGGGCCCAAAAAGTCGATTTGTCCATGCATCTTCGATATCCGTTTATATCCCAAATTTAGCCTAAAAACACCGAAAAATCGAGTTTTTTGGGTCTCAGAAGCGATTTGTACATGTTTACACTGTGCTAGAAAAATTTCAATTTTCAGGCAAAAAAAAATGCTAAAACACGTTTTTTGGGCCCAAAAAGTCGATTTGTGCATGCATCTTCGATACCCGTTTATATCCCAAATTTAGCCTAAAAACACCGAAAAATCGATTTTTTTTGGTCACAGAAGTGATTTGTACTGTGCTAGAAAAATTTCAATTTTTAGGCAAAAAAAATGCTAAAACACGTTTTTTGGGTCCAAAAAGTCGATTTGTGCATGCATCTTCGATACCCGTTTATATCCCAAATTTAGCCTAAAAACACCGAAAAATCGAGTTTTTTGGGTCTCAGAAGCGATTTGTACATGTCTACACTGTTCTAGAAAATTTTCAATTTTCAGGCAAAAAAAATGCTAAAACACGTTTTTTTGGCCCAAAAAGTCGATTTGTGCATGCATCTTCGATACCCGTTTATATCCCAAATTTAGCCTAAAAACATCGAAAAATCGAGTTTTTTGGGTCTCAGAAGCGATTTGTACTGTGACAGAAAAATTTCAATTTTCAGGCAAAAAAAATGCTAAAACACGTTTTTTGGGCCCAAAAAGTCGATTTGTGCATGCATCTTCGATACCCGTTTATATCCCAAATTTAGCCAAAAAACACCGAAAAATCGAGTTTTTTGGATCTCAGAAGCGATTTGTACATGTTTACACTGTGCTAGAAAAATTTCAATTTTCAGGCAAAAAAAATGCTAAAACACGTTTTTTGGGCCCAAAAAGTCGATTTGTGCATGCATCTTCGATACCCGTTTATATCCCAAATTTAGCCTAAAAACACCTAAAAATCGAGTTTTTTTGGTCACAGAAGCGATTTGTACTGTGCTAAAAAAAAATCAATTTTCAGGCAAATAAAATGCTAAAACACGTGTTCTTGGCCCAAAAAGTCGATTTGTGCATGCATCTTCAAGACCCGTTTATATCCCAAATTTAGCCTAAAAACACCGAAAAATCGATTTTTTTGGGTCTCAGAAGCAATTTGCACATGTCTACACTGTGCTAGAAAATTTTCAATTTTTAGGCCAAAAAATATTTATAACACATTTTTTGGGCCCAAAAAGTCGATTTGTGCATGCATCTTCGATACCCGTTTATATCCCAAATTTAGCCTAAAAACACCGAAAAATCGAGTTTTTTGGGTCTCAGAAGCGATTTGTACATGTTTACACTGTGCTAGAAAAATTTCAATTTTTAGGCAAAAAAAAATGCTAAAACACGTTTTTTGGGCCCAAAAAGTCGATTTGTGCGTGCATCTTTGATACCCGTTTATATCCCAAATTTAGCCTAAAAACACCGAAAAATCGATTTTTTTTGGTCTCAGAAGCGATTTGTACTGTGCTAGAAAAATTTCAATTTTTAGGCAAAAAAAATGCTAAAACACGTTTTTTTGGCCCAAAAAGTCAATTTCTGCATGCATCTTCGATACCCGTTTATATCCCAAATTTAGCCTAAAAGCACCGAAAAATCGAGTTTTTTGGGTCTCAGAAGCGATTTGTACTGTGATAGAAAAAAATCAATTTTCAGGCAAAAAAAGTGCTAAAACACGTTTTTTTGGCCCAAAAAGTCGATTTGTGCATGCATCTTCGATACCCGTTTATATCCCAAATTTAGCCTAAAAACACCGAAAAAACGAGTTTTTTGGGTCTCAGAAGCGATTTGTACATGTTTACACTGTGCTAGAAAAATTTCAATTGTCAGGCAAAAAAAATGCTAAAACACGTTTTTTGGGCCCAAAAAGTCGATTTGTGCATGCATCTTCGATACCCGTTTATATCCCAAATTTAGCCTAAAAACACCGAAAAATCGAGTTTTTTTGGTCTAAGAAGCGATTTGTACTGTTCTAAAAAAAAAATCAATTTTCAGGCAAAAAAGAAAATGCTAAAACACGTTTTTTGGGCCCAAAAAGTCGATTTGTGCATGCATCTTCGATACCCGTTTATATCCCAAATTTAGCCTAAAAACACCGAAAAATCGAGTTTTTTGGGTCTCAGAAGCAATTTTGCACATGTCTACACTGTGCTAGAAAATTTTCAATTTTTAGGCAAACAAAATTTTAAAACACATTTTTTGGGCCCAAAAAGTCGATTTGTGCATGCTTCTTCGATACCCGTTTATATCTCAAATTTTGCCTAAAAACACCGAAAAATCGAGTTTTGTGGGTCTCAGAAGCGATTTGTACATATTTAGACTGTGCTAGAAAAGTATCAATTTTCAGGCAAAAAAAATGCTAAAACACGTTTTTTGGGCCCAAAAAGTCGATTTGTGCATGCATCTTCGATACCCGTTTATATCCCAAATTTAGCCTAAAAACACCGAAAAATCGAGTTTTTTTTGGGTCTCAGAAGCGATTTGTACTGTGATAGAAAAATTTCAATTTTCAGGCAAAAAAAATGCTAAATCACGTTTTTTTGGCCCAAAAAGTCGATTTGTGCATGCATCTTCGATACTCGTTTATATCCCAAATTTAGCCTAAAAACACCGAAAAATCGAGTTTTTTTGGTCTCAGAAGCGATTTGTACATGTTTACACCGTGCTAGAAAAATTTCAATTTTCAGGCGAAAAAAATGCTAAAACACGTTTTTTTGGCCCAAAAAGTCGATTTGTGCATGCATCTTCGATACCCGTTTATATCCCAAATTTAGCCTAATAACACCGAAAAATCGAGTGTTTTGGGTCTCAGAAGCGATTTGTACATGTCTACACTGTTCTAGAAAAAAATCAATTTTCAGGCAAAAAAAATGCTAAAACACGTTTTTTGGGCCCAAAAAGTCGATTTGTGCATGCATCTTCGATACCCGTTTATATCCCAAATTTAGCCTAAAAACACCGAAAAATCGAGTTTTTTGAGTCTCAGAAGCGATTTGTACATGTCTACACTGTTCTAGAAAAATTTCAATTTTCAGGCAAAAAAAATGCTAAAACACGTTTTTTTGGCCCAAAAAGTCGATTTGTGCATGCATCTTCAATACCCGATTATATCCCAAATTTAGCCTAAAAACACCGAAAAATCGAGTTTTTTGGGTCTTAGAAGCGATTTGTACTGTGCTAAAAAAAAAATCAATTTCCAGGCAAAAAAAAATGCTAAAACACGTTTTTTGGGCCCAAAAAGTCGATTTGTGCATGCATCTTCGATACCCGTTTATATCCCAAATTTAGCCTAAAAACACCGAAAAATCGAGTTTTTTGGGTCTCAGAAGCAATTTGCACATGTCTACACTGTGCTAGAAAATTTTCAATTTTTAGGCAAACAAAATTTTAAAACACATTTTTTGGGCCCAAAAAGTCGATTTGTGCATGCTTCTTCGATACCCGTTTATATCCCAAATTTAGCCTAAAAACACCGAAAAATCGAGTTTTTTGGGTCTCAGAAGCGATTTGTACATGTTTACACTGTGCTAGAAAAAAATCAATTTTCAGGCAAAAAAAATGCTAAAACACGTTTTTTGGGCCCAAAAAGTCGATTTGTGCATGCATCTTCGATACCCGTTTATATCCCAAATTTAGCCTAAAAACACCGAAAAATCGAGTTTTTTGGGTCTCAGAAGTGATTTGTACTGTGATAGAAAAATTTCAAATTTCAGGCAAAAAAAATGCTAAATCACGTTTTTTGGGCCCAAAAAGTCGATTTGTGCATGCATCTTCGATACCCGTTTATATCCCAAATTTAGCCTAAAAACACCGAAAAATCGAGTTTTTTTTGGTCTCAGAAGCGATTTGTACTGTGATAGAAAAAAATCAATTTTCAGGCAAAAAAAATGCTAAAACACGTTTTTTTGGCCCAAAAAGTCGATTTGTGCATGCATCTTCGATACTCGTTTATATCCCAAATTTAGCCTAAAATCACCGAAAAATCGAGTTTTTTTGGTCTCAGAAGCAATTTGTACATGTTTACACTGTCCTAGAAAAACTTCAATTTTCAGGCAAAAAAAAAAATGCTAAAACACGTTTTTTGGGCCCAAAAAGTCGATTTGTGCATGCATCTTCGATACACGTTTATATTCCAAATTTAGCCTAAAAACACCGAAAAATCGAGTTTTGTGTGTCTCAGAAGCGATTTGTACATGTTTACACTGTGCTAGAAAAATTTCAATTTTCAGGCGAAAAAAATGCTAAAACACGTTTTTTTGGCCCAAAAAGTCGATTTGTGCATGCATCTTCGATACCCGTTTATATCCCAAATTTAGCCTAATAACACCGAAAAATCGAGTTTTTTGGGTGTCAGAAGCGATTTGTACATGTCTACACTGTTCTAGAAAAATTTCAATTTTCAGGCAAAAAAAATGCTAAAACACGTTTTTTGAGCCCAAAAAGTCGATTTGTGCATGCATCTTTGATACCCGTTTATATCCCAAATTTAGCCTAAAAACACCGAAAAATCGAGTTTTTTTGGTCACAGAAGCGATTTGTACAGTGCTAGAAAAATTTCAATTTTCAGGCAAAAAAAAGGCTAAAACACGTTGTTTTGGCCCAAAAAGTCGATTTGTGCATGCATCATCGATACCCGTTTATATCCCAAATTTAGCCTAAAAACACCGAAAAATCGAGTTTTTTGGGTCTCAGAAGCGATTTGTTCATGTTTACACTGTTCTAGAAAAAAATCAATTTTCAGGCAAAAAAAATGCTAAAACACATTTTTTGGGCCCAAAAAGTCGATTTGTGCATGCATCCTCGATACCCGTTTATATCCCAAATTTAGCCTAAAAACACCGTAAAAACGAGTTTTTTGGGTCTCAGAAGCGATTTGTACATGTCTACACTGTTCTAGAAAATTTTCAATTTTAGGCAAAACAAAATTTAAAACACGTTTTTTGCGCCCAAAAAGTCGATTTCTGCATGCATCTTCGATACCCGTTTATATCCCAAATTTAGCCTAAAAACACCGAAAAATCGAGTTTTTTGGGTCTCAGAAGCGATTTGTACAAGTTTACACTGTGCTAGAAACATTTCAATTTTCAGGCAAAAAAAATGCTAAAACACGTTTTTTGGGCCCAAAAAGTCGATTTGTGGATGCATCTTCGATACCCGTTTATATCCCAAATTTAGCCTAAAAACACCGAAAAATCGAGTTTTTTGGGTCTTAGAAGCGATTTGTACATGTTTACACTGTGCTAGAAAAAATTCAATTTTCAGGCAAAAAAAATGCTAAAACACGTTTTTTGGGCCCAAAAAGTCGATTTGTGCATGTATCTTCGATACCCGTTTATATCCCAAATTTAGCCTAAAAACACCGAAAAATCGAGTTTTTTTGGTCTCAGAAGCGATTTGTAGTGTGCTAAAAAAAAATCAATTTTTAGGCAAAAAAAAAATGCTAAAACACGTTTTTTGGGCCCAAAAAGTCGATTTGTGCATGCATCTTCGATACCCGTTTATATCCCAAATTTAGCCTAAATCACCGAAAAATCGAGTTTTTTGGGTCTCAGAAGCAATTTGCACATGTCTACACTGTGCTAGAAAATTTTCAATTTTTAGGCAAACAAAATTTTAAAACACATTTTTTAGGCCCAAAAAGTCGATTTGTGCATGCTTCTTCGATACCCGTTTATATCCCAAATTTAGCCTAAAAACACCGAAACATCGAGTTTTTTTGGTCTCAGAAGCTATTTTTACTGTGCTAGAAAAATTTCAATTTTCTGGCAAAAAAAATGCTAAAACACGTTTTTTGGGCCCAAAAAGTCGATTTGTGCATGCATCTTCGATACCCGTTTATATCCCAAATTTAGCCTAAAAACACCGAAAAATCGAGTTTTTTTTGGTCTCAGAAGCGATTTGTGCTGTGATAGAAAAATTTCAATTTTCAGGAAAAAAAAATATGCTTAAACACGTTTTTTGGACCCAAAAAGTCGATTTGTGCATGCATCTTCGATACCCGTTTATATCCCAAATTTAGCCTAAAAACATCGAAAAATCGAGTTTTGTGGGTCTCAGAAGCGATTTGTACATATTTAGACTGTGCTAGAAAAATATCAATTTTCAGGCAAAAAAAATGCTAAAACACGTTTTTTGGGCCCAAAAAGTGGATTTGTGCATGCATCTTCGATACCCGTTTATATCCCAAATTTAGCCTAAGAACACCGAAAAATCGAGTTTTTTGGGTCTCAGAAGCGATTTGTACTGTGATAGAAAAATTTCAATTTTCAGGCAAAAAAAATGCTAAATCACGTTTTTTTGGCCCAAAAAGTCGATTTGTGCATGCATCTTCGATACTCGTTTATATCCCAAATTTAGCCTAAAAACACCGAAAAATCGAGTTTTTTTGGTCTCAGAAGCGATTTGTACATGTTTACACTGTGCTAGAAAAATTTCAATTTTCAGGCGAAAAAAATGCTAAAACACGTTTTTTTGGCCCAAAAAGTCGATTTGTGCATGCATCTTCGATACCCGTTTATATCCCAAATTTAGCCTAATTACACCGAAAAATCGAGAGTTTTGGGTCTCAGAAGCGATTTGTACATGTCTACACTGTTCTAGAAAAAAATCAATTTTCAGGCAAAAAAAAATGCTAAAACACGTTTTTTTGGCCCAAAAAGTCGATTTGTGCATGCATCTTCGATACCCGTTTATATCCCAAATTTAGCCTAAAAACACCGAAAAATCGAGTTTTTTGGGTCTCAGAAGCGATTTGTACATGTCTACACTGTGCTAGAAAAAAATCAATTTTCAGGCAAAAAAAATGCTAAAACACGTTTTTTGGGCCCAAAAAGTCGATTTGTGCATGCATCTTCGATACCCGCTTATATCCCAAATTTAGCCTAAAAACACCGAAACATCGAGTTTTTTTGGTCTCAGAAGCGATTTGTACTGTGCTAGAAAAATTTCAATTTTCAGGCAAAAAAAATGCTAAAACACGTTTTTTTGGCCCAAAAAGTCGATTTGTGCATGCATCTTCGATACCCGTTTATATCCCAAATTTAGCCTAAAAACACCGAAAAATCGAGTTTTTTTTGGTCTCAGAAGCGATTTGTACTGTGATAGAAAAATTTCAATTTTCAGGAAAAAAAAATATGCTAAAACACGTTTTTTGGACCCAAAAAGTAGTTTTGTGCATGCATCTTCGATACCCGTTTATATCCCAAATTTAGCCTAAAAACACCGAAAAATCGAGTTTTGTGGGTCTCAGAAGCGATTTGTACATATTTAGACTGTGCTAGAAAAATATAAATTTTCAGGCAAAAAAAATGCTAAAACACGTTTTTTGGGCCCAAAAAGTCGATTTGTGCATGCATCTTCGATACCCGTTTATATCCCAAATTTAGCCTAAGAACACCGAAAAATCGAGTTTTTTGGGTCTCAGAAGCGATTTGTACTGTGTTAGAAAAATTTCAATTTTCAGGCAAAAAAAATGCTAAATCACGTTTTTTTGGCCCAAAAAGTCGATTTGTGCATGCATCTTCGATACTCGTTTATATCCCAAATTTAGCCTAAAAACACCGAAAAATCGAGTTTTTTTGGTTTCAGAAGCGATTTGTACATGTTTACACTATGCTAGAAAAACTTCAATTTTCAGGCAAAAAAAAATGCTAAAACACGTTTTTTGGGCCCAAAAAGTCGATTTGTGCATGCTTCTTCGATACACGTTTGTATTCCAAATTTAGCCTAAAAACACCGAAGAATCGAGTTTTGTGGGTCTCAGAAGCGATTTGTACATGTTTACACTGTGCTAGAAAAATTTCAATTTTCAGGCGAAAAAAATGCTAAAACACGTTTTTTTGGCCCAAAAAGTCGATTTGTGCATGCATCTTCGATACCCGTTTATATCCCAAATTTAGCCTAAAAACACCGAAAAATCGAGTTTTTTGGGTCTCAGAAGCAATTTGTACATGTCTACACTGTTCTAGAAAAATTTCAATTTTCAGGCAAAAAAATGCTAAAACACGTTTTTTTGGCCCAAAAAGTCGATTTGTGCATGCATCTTCGATACCCGTTTATATACCAAATTTAGCCTAAAAACACCGAAAAATCGATTTTTTTTGGTCTCAGAAGCGATTTGTACTGTGCTAGAAAAATTTCAATTTTTAGGCAAAAAAAATGCTAAAACACGTTTTTTTGGCCCAAAAAGTCAATTTCTGCATGCATCTTCGATACCCGTTTATATCCCAAATTTAGCCTAAAAACACCGAAAAATCGAGTTTTTTGGGTCTCAGAAGCGATTTGTACTGTGATAGAAAAATTTCAATTTTCAGGCAAAAAAAATGCTAAAACACGTTTTTTTGGCCCAAAAAGTCGATTTGTGCATGCATCTTCGATACCCGTTTATATCCCAAATTTAGCCTAAAAACACCGAAAAATCGAGTTTTTTGGGTCTCAGAAGCGATTTGTACATGTTTACACTGTGCTAGAAAAATTTCAATTTTCAGGCAAATAAAATGCTAAAACACGTTTTTTGGGCCCAAAAAGTCGATTTGTGCATGCATCTTCGATACCCGTTTATATCCCAAATTTAGTCTAAAAACACCGAAAAATCGAGTTTTTTGGGTCTCAGAAGCGATTTGTACATGTCTACACTGTTCTAGAAAAATTTCAATTTTCAGGCAAAAAAAATGCTAAAACACGTTTTTTGGGCCCAAAAAGTCGATTTGTGCATGCATCTTCGATACTCGTTTATATCCCAAATTTAGCCTAAAAACACCGAAAAATCGAGTATTTTTGGTCTCAGAAGCGATTTGTACATGTTTACACAGTGCTAGAAAAAAATCAATTTTCAGGCAAAAAAAAAGGCTAAAACACGTTTTTTGGGCCCAAAAAGTCGATTTGTGCATGCATCTTCGATACACGTTTATATTCCAAATTTAGCCTAAAAACACCGAAAAATCGAGTTTTGTGGGTCTCAGAAACGATTTGTACATGTTTACACTGTGCTAGAAAAATTTCAATTTTCAGGCAAAAAAAATGCTAGAACACGTTTTTTTGGCCCAAAAAGTCGATTTGTGCATGCATCTTCGATACCCGTTTATATCCCAAATTTAGCCTAATAACACCGAAAAATCGAGTTTTTTGGGTCTCAGAAGCGATTTGTACATGTCTACACTGTTCTAGAAAAAAATCAATTTTCAGGCAAAAAAAATGCTAAAACACGTTTTTTGGGCCCAAAACGTCGATTTGTGCATGCATCTTCGATACCCGTTTATATCCCAAATTTGGACTAAAAACACCGAAAATCGAGTTTTTTGGGTCTCAGAAGCGATTTGTACATGTTTACACTGTTCTAGAAAAAAATCAATTTTCAGGCAAAAAAAATGCTAAAACACGTTTTTTGGGCCCAAAAAGTCGATTTGTGCATGCATCTTCGATACCCGTTTATATCCCAAATTTAGCCTAAAAACACCGTAAAAACGAGTTTTTTGGGTCACAGAAGCGATTTGTACATGTCTACACTGTTCTAGAAAAATTTCAATTTTCAGGCAAAGAAAATGCTAAAACACGCTTTTTTGGCCCAAAAAGTCGATTTGTGCATGCATCTTCGATACCCGTTTATATCCCAAATTTAGCCAAAAAACACCGAAAAATCGAGTTTTTTGTCTCTCAGAAGCAATTTGTACATGTCTACACTGTGCTAGAAAAATTTCAATTTTCAGGCAAAAAAAATGCTAAAACACGTTTTTTTGGCCCAAAAAGTCGATTTGTGCATGCATCTTCGATACCCGTTTATATCCCAAATTTAGCCTAAAAACACCGAAAAATCGAGTTTTTTGGGTCTCAGAAGCGATTTGTACATGTTTACATTGTGCTAGAAAAATTTCAATTTTCAGGCAAAAAAAATGCTAAAACACGTTTTTTGGGCCCAAAAAGTCGATTTGTGCATGCATCTTCGATACCCGTTTATATTCCAAATTTAGCCTAAAAACACCGAAAAATCGAGTTTTGTGGGTCTCAGAAACGATTTGTACATGTTTACACTGTGCTAGAAAAATTTCAATTTTCAGGCAAAAAAAATGCTAGAACACGTTTTTTTGGCCCAAAAAGTCGATTTGTGCATGCATCTTCGATACCCGTTTATATCCCAAATTTAGCCTAATAACACCGAAAAATCGAGTTTTTTGGGTCTCAGAAGCGATTTGTACATGTCTACACTGTTCTAGAAAAAAATCAATTTTCAGGCAAAAAAAATGCTAAAACACGTTTTTTGGGCCCAAAACGTCGATTTGTGCATGCATCTTCGATACCCGTTTATATCCCAAATTTGGACTAAAAACACCGAAAATCGAGTTTTTTGGGTCTCAGAAGCGATTTGTACATGTTTACACTGTTCTAGAAAAAAATCAATTTTCAGGCAAAAAAAATGCTAAAACACGTTTTTTGGGCCCAAAAAGTCGATTTGTGCATGCATCTTCGATACCCGTTTATATCCCAAATTTAGCCTAAAAACACCGTAAAAACGAGTTTTTTGGGTCACAGAAGCGATTTGTACATGTCTACACTGTTCTAGAAAAATTTCAATTTTCAGGCAAAGAAAATGCTAAAACACGTTTTTTTGGCCCAAAAAGTCGATTTGTGCATGCATCTTCGATACCCGTTTATATCCCAAATTTAGCCAAAAAACACCGAAAAATCGAGTTTTTTGTCTCTCAGAAGCAATTTGTACATGTCTACACTGTGCTAGAAAAATTTCAATTTTCAGGCAAAAAAAATGCTAAAACACGTTTTTTTGGCCCAAAAAGTCGATTTGTGCATGCATCTTCGATACCCGTTTATATCCCAAATTTAGCCTAAAAACACCGAAAAATCGAGTTTTTTGGGTCTCAGAAGCGATGTGTACATGTTTACATTGTGCTAGAAAAAATTCAATTTTCAGGCAAAAAAAATGCTAAAACACGTTTTTTGGGCCCAAAAAGTCGATTTGTGCATGCATCTTCGATACCCGTTTATATCCCAAATTTTGTCTAAAAACACCGAAAAATCGAGTTTTTTGGGTCTCAGAAGCGATTTGTACATGTCTACACTGTTCTAGAAAAATTTCAATTTTCAGACAAAAAAAATGCTAAAACACGTTTTTTGGGCCCAAAAAGTCGATTTGTGCATGCATCTTCGATACCCGTTTATATCCCAAATTTAGCCTAAAAACACCGAAAAATCGAGTTTTTTTGGTCTCAGAAGCGATTTGTACTGTGCTAAAAAAAAAATCAATTTTCAGGCAAAAAAAAAAATGCTAAAACACGTTTTTTGGTCCCAAAAAGTCGATTTGTGCATGCATCTTCGATACCCGTTTATATCCCAAATTTAGCCTAAAAATACCGAAAAATCGAGTTTTTTGGGTCTCAGAAGCAATTTTGCACATGTCTACACTGTGCTAGAAAATTTTCAATTTTTAGGCAAACAAAATTTTAAAACACATTTTTTGGGCCCAAAAAGTCGATTTGTGCATGCTTCTTCGATACCCGATTATATCCCAAATTT